>CM065478.1:74757957-75957957 GCA_032873175.1 Leptopilina drosophilae | reverse complement strand
AACTATTGCCAGCAAGAAAATAATAAGCATTAGCCTTCAATGGTTCCATAAACCACCTGAAAAAAAATATTTTTAATATTAACATTATTTAAAAAAAAAAATTGTAGCAAATTTACGTTATGCCAAATGAAACATACTCATTTCCTTTAAATGGTTCTCTAAATTCATTCGCGTCTTGAATTCTCTCGAATTCGTTGATTCTCATCAAATTATCAAAATGATCCAGACCGACTTCGAGCTATATTAACAAAAATAGTTATTGTACATGACATTCTCGTATTAAAAATTATATTACAAGCGATTATTCTTACACCGTCATAGAGCTTATTAAATTCACTATCGTTGTCATAATATTCGGGATGGACGGTTTGTATTTTCATAGCTCTCAATTTTTCCCTAGTCAATAATTTTGCTGCCGCGTCCATCCAATTTGCTCTCGATATACTACTATCAAGTTCATTCCTAATATCTTCAGAAGCTTCTTTAACCTAAAAGTAAATTAATTTTCATCAAAGTAAAATAAATAAAATAAATTATAATTAATTTCAAATTATAATATAATAATATAATAATAATAATAATAATAGTAATTATTATTATTATTATTATTATTATAAAAATAATATTAATAATAAATGTATTAGTTTAGTAAGTTTAAGAAATTTTCCAACTACGTCACTTACAGATTCAGAAACACTCTTGAGAAAATTTCGTTTTAAATACTCCTTTGAAACTCCATTTCTCATCGACAATTGTTCTTCGCATTGCTCGGTTCTAAAAATTAAGCGTTATTTCAATTGAAAAATTTTCAATTAATATTAAAAGTTAAATTTTTATTTAAAATTAAAAAATTTAATTTTCTATTAAAATAAAAAATCCATTAGTTAAATAATCTTTAACGTCCGAGATCCTTTATAAATTAAGGCAAATTAAACGAAAACATTTGGACAATGAATAAAATATTTATTTATTCGGGAAATCATTTACATTTCGAAACGTTGGAGTAAATAAATATTTAATTCATTGTCCGAATGTTTTCGTTTAATTTGCCTTAATAAAAAATTCAATTTTCAATAAAAATTTCTATCTGGTTATAAATTTGATGTAAACCTTTTTTCAGGGACTAGTGGTACTTTTGTTATAGCCAGGCCAATTCCGTTCGCAAAATCTCTGAGGAACTTATTTAAATTCAGAAGATGGCTAGTCATGAAATTCCAATGCAAATAATTAACTGTAACAAAAATGTAATTTAGTCATAGAAAAATAATTTAATAATAGAAAAATAATTGAAAAATAAAAAAATAATTGAAAAATAGAAAAATAATTGAAAAATAAGAAAATAATTAAAAAATAAAAAATTTCCTTCTAAAACTAAGAAAGTAAAATATTGTGTTTTTTAAAATTTTTCTAATTATAACAATAATTACCAATTTCATCGTGAGGCGTTTTATCCAAAAGTCCAAATAATGCATCGAAGTACGTTTTATCCCCCATAATTACAATTTCTTCGGAATCATCAAAATTTAATTTCGAGCCTTTTGCAATAGCTTGAATCATTTCAAGCCAGTTTATCTAAATTGAAAATAACAAAAAAGAAAAATAAAAAAACACACAAGTTTGTATTTATTATTTGTACATTATTTTTCATACCTCTGACGTATTTCTCGTTGATTTATTACGATTATAATAATTTTGGAATTCTCTAATAGTCATTTTATTTTCTTCTTCGTCACTATAAGAGGCTTCCATCTAGAGTTTTTGTTTATAATATTAATTTACAACTAGCAAATTATTATTAATAGAAAAAATTTCCAAAAATTTAACTAGTCCCATAAATAATAAAATTCTTTAGAGAAATTCAATTATTTTTATGAAACGTAAAATTTATCGCAAGAATTCAATTATTTTTAATAAAATGTTCATGAAATTTCTCGAAAGAATACAATTATTTATAAAAATAAAAATATTAATTAAATTCAATTATTTTCAACAATTCTGATAAAAAAAATTCTTTCCGGCAATTCAGTCATTTCAATCCAAATTTAATAAATTTCTAGAAAAAAATTCAAAATTCAACTATGTTTAAGGAAATTTTAATAGAATTTGTTGTATACTTCAGTTGGTTTTCAAATAATCAATAAAAATTATTTTAAAAAAAAATAATTTATTTATTATTTTAAAAAATTACTGAAATTTAATGAACAACTTTAATACATATTTTAATATTACAATTTAATTTTTAATTTTTTTATCTTTACAAGAATTCAATGATTTTCAGTACATCGACAATTTAATTATTTCTGAAAATAATTGAATTCTTAAAATAAAATTTTATTTAAACTTTTATAAATACTTAAATCCCTGCCAAAAAAATTTATTATTTCTACTAATAATTCAATTTTTGGAAAATTTTAAAAAATAATTGGATTTTCAAGAATTTTATTAACATTGTTTTTAAAATTTTTAAATAATTGAATTCCAGCAAAAATTTAATTATTTATGAAAACATTTAAATTCCTTAATTGAATTTTATGAAAAGATTTTTAAATAATTGAACTTTTATAAAAAACATTAACTATTTTTTAAAATGATGTGATTTTCTTAGAGAAATTTTACGAGATTTTCAAAAAGTAATTGAAGTTTTCAAAGAAATTAATACAAAATTATATTAAAAATAAGTGAAAACCTGATAAGAATTTAATTTCTTTTATAAAATTAATTGCTTTTTTTACGAAGGTTTTTATTATTTATAAATTGACCTTTTGCAACTATTATTACGATTATTATTTATAATTATTAAAAAAAATAAATTCTTGAATAGAATTTTATTAAAACTTTTCAAAATAATTGAATTCCTGTTAAAAATTCGATTATTTTTTAAACTAATTGAATTTTCTAGGAGAATTGTCACAAGATTAATACAAATAATTGAAATTTTCAAAGAAATCAATAATTGAAAGTGGAATTGAAAATAAGTGGAACTCTGGTAAGAATTTTAATAATTTTAAAAAATATTTTGATTTTTTAGGAAGATTTCTATCTTTTATAAATTGACGAAAAGAATTTAAATACATTATTTGAAAATAATTAAATTCTTCATAAAATTCAATTAAAAAAAATTTTTTTTATAAATATTTTACAAGAATTCAATGGTTTTCAGTACATTATTTTTACAATTTGAATATACTTGAAAAGAAAAAGTATTATTTAAAAAGTTAGGAAAGAAAAAAGCTAAGTGCAACTATCTTCAATCTGCGAAAAGTCTACAGGAATATGACGAGTATAATATTTAAAAAGAATTTTTTTTTACTTTTTTAGTATTAATTTACATTAAAATTAAATTATTATTGTTCTATCAAAGTATATATATATATACGATATGAGGTATTAAAATGCATTACAACCTTACCGAGTAAAATTCACTCATAAAGGATAACAACTTTTGAGTTTTTCCATTAAATACTCCATCATAAGTGTAATTTGGAGTATTCCTTGCATAATACCCTGGCAATAGAAGAATATTCTCGATTATTACAAAATATGTAAAAATACCGCCAAATTCATTTTCATATGTTTGCAATGCACTTTTAAACGTTTCCTGCTCAAAAAAGTCGCCACCTCTTGACTTCTTTAACTAAAAAGAACATATATTATGCACTATATTATACAGTTATTTAATAATGTTTAATAATATTTCATTAAAAAAAATTACAAATATTACTAAATTACACGAAAAAAGATAATTTAAAAAATTTTTCGACAGAGTGTTTTGTAAAATTTACTGAACTACTTTTCCTGTGTATACATATAAATATAGACTTTCTTATGTGACAATAAATTCTGACAATAAATTTCCCTCACCCCTATACGTTTAATACTGGAATTTTTTGAATCTGGAGTAAAGCCTATATCAAAAAAAGGAATTTTAACATTATGCTGAATGTATCCTTGCATAACTTTCTGCCAGGGAAAATCTGCTTCCTTCCATTTATTTGCCTCCATAACCATTGGCCAACCGCCCAAACCTTCTATGACTTTCGAGAGGCCTTCTATACCTTTTCGTTCAATTCTATCTGTAATGGTAAATAAAATTATTAATTATTAGTAATTGGTAAATTTAATTTGCATTTACTACAAGAAAAAGAGTTCATTTTTAATTCTAAACAAATTTCTATCATAAAAGTAACTTTACACGAGGAAAAATAATTTAAAAAATTTTCTTGTTGTTTCTGAAATTTGAGAAGAAATTTGAAAACTAATAAATAAAATAGTCAAACTTTACTATAAATATTAATAATAATTACAGTATAATAATCAATTAGTAAAAAGTTTTACTAATTTAAATTAGCGGGGGATTTGTTTCAGATTCAGATTTATAGAGATAATAAATATAAACCAACCTTCGTCCATACAGGCTTTGAACAATTTCTTCTCTATAGACAATGGAACACTGTCCTCACTTTTTGGTTCTTCTTGCAGAATTTCTACAAATTATAAAATAAATATTAACCTTTTTTCAAAATGTTTCGTATCACTTTATCAAAATCAAAAATTGAATACAGAATTTATATAAATAAAGAGAGCAACAGATTTTCATTTCGATTCTTTTTGAGAAAAAGAAAAGAACGTATATTCTGAATCTTTATTTTAATTTATTATCTAATTATATTTGAATTCTATTTCTATACAAATTTAAAAAATTTATTTTTTATATATATATATATAAAATTTTTTTATTTTAATTTAATAAAAAAATAAATTTTCCTATTGTTCTAATTCAGTGATTACTTTATTATTTCTAATAATTTTATAACAAAATAAAACAAATACTTACTTATCAACTCATTTTGAACATTTTTCGTCACATTTTGACGGTTATCCCAGAATAATTTCCCTTTAGGAACAGGATAATTCGTGGGATATGAACCACAAGCATAATTATAAAAATCATTGCACGGATCTGCCGTTTTATTTATACCGTTTATGATAAGATTTGCTATAAATAATAAAAATAATAATTAAAATTTTTAATTTTAAATTTAAATATTTTATTCTAAAAATTTTAATTATTTATACATATTTATTTTATATTTCAAGTTTTTCCCAATTACTTTGAGGATACTTTATATTTATATTTCATTCTTAAATTATTTTTTAAAAACTAAAATTGTAATTATTAAAAATTGAAAATTATTATTATTAATTAATTATTATTTATTGAAAATTTAAATAATTTTTTCAGTCATTCTTTCTAAGTCTGATTTCCAATCGTATTTTACAGATTGCATTCGTCGAATTAAAAATCAAAATCGATTTAATTTTAGGAAAGACGAAAGTAATCACAAATTTTTTATTATTATTATTATTATAAGAGAAATATTAATTATTTGATAAAACAAAATCTTTATTATTTTCTCAGTAGCAAAAAATAATGACAAATTAGTTTGTTTGAATAATAAAAATTTCTCTTCGATACTTACCTGCATTCCTGCATTCCTCCGAATCACAGACATTATTTGATTTATTCAAAACATATAATTCCACATCAACGACAAATGCAAAAGTAATTCTAAAATTTAAAAATCCTTTTTATTTAAACAATACTTAAAAAAAAGCGAAACCAAAAATTAAAACCGAATCAGTGAAAAATAATTCTGAATGTCAATCACTAAAAATCAAATAAAATTCACTGATTCTAAATTTTGAACGTTGAAAAGAAACGAAATAGTTTTTCAATTAATAATATTTTCAAAAATTGATGATTCGATTAAAATTTTAAAAATTACATTTTAAATATAGAAACTTTATAATTAATATTTTTTAGTAACGGAAAAATTATTGTAATAAAAATTTAATTTGAAAAAATACATAAACGTTTAGAATTTTAGGATTATGATTTTCAGTAGAATTTTTTATAAAATTAGATAAAAATTAAAAAAAAAACAAAAAATACAGTAATTTTTTTATTATTCTATGTCTCTAAAGTTTTGAACGTTCAAATGAACGAATTGTTTTTTTAAATATTTTTCAATATAATTATCTTTAAATGTCATTTAAAAAAAATTTAACACAAATATTGAGAAAATAATTTATTTTCCAATTTGTATTTTCATATTTTCTACCAAAAGTCAAACATTAAAAAAAGTAACAATAGTATTCTTTTTTTTGAACGTTCAAAATTTTAGGTGCTTATTATTCTTTATAAACTTTCAATAAGTAAATGAAAAGTTCTTCCAAATTTATAAAAATTGATAAATAGTTTTTTCAATTATAATTAATTTTAAATATAAACATTTTAATATAAAAATAAAAAAATATAAAATAAAAAAAATACTAAAATACACAAATATTATAACATTTCTAAAAAAAGCACTTCTTTTATCACACTTACAATAAAAGAATTAACATTTTTTTCAATAATGCGAAATAATAGAGATTCTCTTAAACTATGTCAATGATCTTGTCTGTAGAAACTTATAAATTTAAAAAAAAAAACAAAAAACTGTTAAATTTGTACGAAATTCACTGTACTTTATATATGACTCTATCCAAATGGATAAATTATTCACACATTTTTTTTTCATAAATTTTGAATACATTAGCAAGCCATACACTTATTGAAATTGAAAAAGAATAATACACTCATTATCTGTGGAACTTTCAATTGAATTTAATGTTTTTTATTAAAACTATTCTACTTGATGATGTAAATGACAATAACAGATAATTTCGATGAACAAATTCAATAGAGATGAAAGTTGAAAAAATTTAAATAATTAAATTTTATAATTGAGGCATATGATGCGAAAAGCTGATAAATTAGAATTTGTTTAATTGGAATTTCTTTAAATTATAATCAGTGACACTTGACTAAGAATAGATTTGTCTAATGTTCAGTAACTTAAAGTAAATATTCAAATTTATAAAATTTTAATTAATTGATTTATCTTTTGACTATTTTTATTTAATTTAACATTTAATTACTTAATTCTTTATTATAATTGAATAATTAACTAACTAATTTTATTCGGTTCAATTTTACTGAAAACAAGTTTTAAAAAATGACTCAATTATTAATATTATTGTTAACGATTCATAATTCAATTTCACTAATTTTCGATTATTCGAAAACTTTTCAATTGTTAAATATTTAAAAATTCGACTAATTTCAAAAAAATGTAATCAAAATAAAAAGTTTTGAAAAACTAACTTCTTCAAAATGTTTAATGAAAATTATTTACAATTCAAATTTTCTAAACATTTAATTTCAAACCTTTTGGTAATAAAATAATATTTTATAAAAATTCTGAGCACAACTCTTCTAAAATGAAATTATTTTTGAATTTTTAAGTAAAATAATTCCCTAAATAATTTTATGAAATTCGAAAATACTTTTTAAAAAACTTTTCAAGAATTAAATTATTTTTTTAAAGAAAAAATTCATATTTTTCAGAATTAAATTATTGTCAGAAATAAAAAATTTAAGACTAAGTATTAAAATTCGTCGTGATTTCAAAGTTTAAAAGACAAGCAAAAAAAATTCAGAAAGAATATTAAATCCTCTCAATATTTGAAACTAAATAAATTTAAAATAAATAAAATCAAATAAATAAATTTAAAATAAATAAATAAGTTTTAAATAAATAAAATCAAATAAATAAATTTTTAATAAATAAAGTCCAATAAATAAGTTTTAAATAAATAAAGTCAAATAAATAAGTTTTCAATAAATAAAATTAAGTAAATAAATTTTAATTAAATAAAGCCAAATAAATAAGTTTTAAATAAATAAAGTCAAATAAGTTTTCAATAAATCAAATCAAATAAATAAATTTTCAGTAAATAAAGTCCAATAAATAAATTTTAAATAAATAAAATCAAATAAATAAATTTTAAATAAATAAAGTCAAACAAATAAATGTTAAACAAATGAATAAATAAATAAAAGTTTAAAGGTTGTAAATTAAAATTCAGAACATCTCTTTTCTTATATAAAACACTTATCTTTAATAGTTGACATATACAATTGTAAATTATTATTGTACAATTAAATAAAATAGAAACTTCTTTTGAAAACTTGTAATACGATAATTAAAAAACATATTTCGCCGAATCAAGTTTTCAGTTATTTTCTTAAATTTCTTTTTTAATTTTCGCTTATATATTATCACATTAATGATAAAGTTGATAGTCCAATCAACTCCATAGCGTGCATTTTTTATCTTTTCCACACTTAAACGCTTCACTAAATCCTTTAACATTTGCCACAGCTCCATTAATTCTAGCCGATGATTTTGTGTGTACATCAGTTTCGACTTTCGCTAAAAATTTTTGTGTTGCACTCTGACAAAATGCCTGTATTAAAAAAGAAAAAACAAAATTTACCATTATACAAAATCAAATTCAAATTTTTTGTACAAAATAATTTTATCCTTTCCATAAATTTAAATGAATAAAATTGTTTAAAAGAATTTAATTTTCTATAAATAATTTTAATATAATTTAATAGAAAAATCAATAACTTTTTAAAATTATTAAAATTTTTAATTATTTTAAAAACTTAAAAGAAATTCTTCTTAAAATTAATTATTCTTAGAATTCAATTATTTTTTAAATTTCCAGTAAAAATTATTACAAAAATTTCTTTATTTACAAGAAAATTGAAATAAATTCTTCAAAAGGATTCAATTATTTTAAAGAATTGTAATAAAAAAATTTTCCAAGAATTAAACTATTTTCAAAACAATTTTAATTATTGAAGAAAATGTTAAAAAAAATTCTTGAAACAAATTTAATTATTGAAGAAAATGTTAATAAAATTCTTGAAACGAATTGAATTATTTTCAGTTATTCAATCATTTTCAATTATTTCTGAAAATAATTTAAATTCTGGAATAGAATTTTATTAAAATGTTTAAGTAATTAAATTTTTTAGAAATAATTTATTATTTCTATAAACAATTAAATTTTTTGCAAAATTTTAAAAAGTACCTGAACTTTTGAGAAGAATGTTGTGAAAATTGTATTTAAAGTAATTGAATATAAAAACAATTTAATTTTCTCTGGAATTAAATTAAAATTCTGTTTAAAATAATTAAATTCCAACGAAAATTTCATTATTTTTAGAAATAATTGAATTCATGAATTGGATTTTACGGAAAATTTCTTAATTTTTACTAAATAAATAATTGAAATTTAAATAATTGAAATCCTGTAAAAAATTAAAATATTTTTTTAAATCATTGAATTTTCTCGGGGAATTTTCGCACAAGATTTTTAAAAATAATTGAAATTTTCGAAGAAATCGATTAAAATTTTATTAAAAATAAATGGAATTCTGATAAGAATTTTATTATTTATAAAAATAATTAAATTTTTTACGTAGATTCCTATCATTTATAAATTGACTAAAAGAATTTTATTACATTATTCAAAAATTAATAAATTCTTCATGAAATTCAATTACTTTCAAATTTTTTTTTATAAATACTTTAGAAGAATTCAATGGTTTTCATCAGTACACTAATTTTACAATTATAAATCTTCTTGAAAAGAAAAACTGTTATTTAAATAATTTTTAAAGATATTTTTATTATTTTTAAAAGTTAGGAAAGAAGATAGTTAACATAAAAGATAGTAATTTCTCCTTATTTACTACTAGTAAAATAATTTTACTAATTCGAGAGGAAAAATTCAGTTACTAATTTAAATTAGTTTTACTTACCACACTGAAAGAAACAAAAAATAATTGATTCGAATCTAAATTCTCCAAACCCGGTAATGTTTGATCTTTAATTTTGTCTTTCTTTATTTTTTGCAAATAAGCTCCATAAGCTGCATTCAAACCTGCAGTATCGGCAATATTTTCGCCTTGAGTTAGTTTCCCGTCCACCTAATTATCATGAAAAAATATAATTTTTTTTTAAAAATATATTTTCTTATTAAGGAATATCTATTTAATAACATAATTTACCAACTTAATTAAAATGCATTAAATTAAATTAAATTAAAATGCATTAAATTAAATTGAATTAAATTAAAATTATACTCTACATTGTAGTTATTGAATTGATCCACAAAACATTTAGCCTTCTTCTCGTATTCACGAATCATTTTATTCGACCACCAGGGAATCACATTTCCATTTCCATCATACTTTCGACCTGGTAATTATAAATTATCAATTATTAATTAATGTACTATATAAATAGTCGCAATAATGATAATAATTAAATAAATTCAAGATGGAGTAAAAAAAATATAAAAATTTGCCTATGAAGTATTAATCGTACTGGAGACATACCAGTGACATCGAATCCATGAGACATTTCATGACCGATAATAAAGCCGACAGATCCGTAATTTAAAGCACTGTCAAAAAGAACAATAAATTTTTGAAAAACAGTACTTTTAACAGAACATTTATTGCTAAATTAAATATTAACATTAATAAATATTAATATTAACAAATATTAATATTAATAAATATTAAATTATTAATATCGTAAATTGTTAAAATTTTTATTTTGTTGATAAGCCTAATTTATTAACACCCTGAGAAAATTATTATTTGAACCAAATATATTTTATTTGACTTAAATAAACGTATATTTGTCTCAGAACCAACTAGACTTTTTATTTGTTTTAAATAAAATTTATATTTGATATAAATAAAACATATATTTGAATTAAATAAAATTTTATTTAAACTAAATAAAATTTTATTTAAACTAAATAAAATTTTATTTAAACTAAATAAAATTTTATTTAAACTAAATAAAATTTATTTGAAACAAATAAAAAGTCTAGTTGTTTCTGAGACAAATATACCATTTCTCTGGGTGTAAAAAGCAATAATAGTCAAATAAAAAAATACTTACTCTGGCACATTCGCGTGGAATATTGGAATTAAAAGCTGTGCGGCTGGTACGGCTAAATACATAATTATAATTAACTTCCAAAGCACCAAAATTTACAGCAAAAAAAATTGATAACATTGCCTGAGTATTCTAATATTTCGACAAAATTGCTGCATTATTATCATGTAAAGAATATCAAAGATAATGTTCTCAAAGTTTGTTGCAGTCTTAATATTTAGCTTCTGCGCAAATAATTCTAAATTTCTTTTAACTCACTCAGAGTATTCGTTGGTGGAAGATAATAGGCATTTGGTGTAATTGGCGACATGAGCCATCTGTAAAAATAAAATTCTAGTTACATTATGCCAAAATCCTCAATCACAAAATGAAGGAAATATTTATTAAATGTAGATATTTCTAATAATGATAATAATAATGATAATAATAATAAAAATAATAATAAAAATAATAATAAAAATAATTATAGTAATAATAAGAATATTAATAAAAATAATTATAATAATAATAATATTTACTTAGCGTTTTGAAAGCTCAAAAATATAATATAATTAAATTATAAATCTTAAATTATTTATTGCTATCTTACTGATTTTTATCAAACGGCTCCCTAAAAATCTTGATTGTATTACGTGTTATAAACTTGAAGTAATTAATGGCATTCTCAAAATAATCGGGTCCAATTTGTAACTGCAAGAAAAAAAATATTTTTTTTCATTAAATTAAAATTTTTTTTTACTCTTTCTCTAAAGTAATAACGCGATCGTATTATAAAATAAAAATTTCTTAATACTATATAGCACTAACATTGTAAAGTTTAAATTTAATAACTTTAATTATTAAACTCAATTATTTTATTTAAATTCACGATTTTTTTTGGTGGAAAAATTAAATTTTGATGATATTTTGAAATAGTTGACAATATTCTTACCCCATCATAATAATCATTCAAATCAGTTGTCGAAGAATACCATTCTGGATAACCAATAAGAACATCCATTAATTTAAGTTTATTCCTTGCCAAAGATTTGGTTTCGCTATTCATCCAATTGGCGCGGGAAATTTCTGTATCGATCTCTTTACGGATTTCCTCGGCCATATCTCTCGCCTGTGAGAAATTAAAATTTTCTTATATTATTATTTTAAAAAGTACTGTCAAAATAAATTTTTTTTACGCTATTATATCTTTATTTCAATTTTGTCCATATTTTTAAATTTGACTTTATGAATAAAATCATTAATATTATATTAATAAAAAATTAATAGTATTAATAAAATATTAACAGTATTAATAAAAAATTACTTATATTAATTAATAAATAAAATATATTAATTAATTAATAAAATATATAACTTACAGTTTGTTTTGTCATATCAGGAAATTGACTTTTGATGAATTCGATCGACATTCCGTCCTTGATGGGCATATTATTTAAACAATCCTCCCACCTAGAAATTTTTAATTGGAAGATTAAGTTTAAATTTTAAATTTTAATTTAATTTTATAGATTTTAATTTGAATTGAAAGATTATATTTTAACTTTTAATTTTAATTTAAGATTATAATTTGAATTGAAAGATTAGGTTTAAAATAAAAATTTTCATTTAATTTCGGATTTTAATTTCAATTCAAAGATTAGGTTTAAAATTAAAATTTTAATCTAATATTTTAATTTATATTCAAAGATTAGGTTTCAAATTTAAATTTAATTTCAGATTTCAATTTAAAATGAAAGATTAAATTAAAAATTTTAATTTAGTTTAAGATTATAATTTGAATTGAAAGATTAGGTTTAAAATTAAAATTTTCATTTAATTTCGGATTTTATTTTCTATTCAAAGATTAGGTTTAAAATTAAAATTTTAATCTAATATTTTAATTTATATTCAAAGATTAGGTTTCAAATTTAAATTTAATTTCAGATTTCAATTTAAAATGAAAGATTAAATTAAAAATTTTAATTTAGTTTAAGATTTTAATTTGAATTGAAAGATCAGGTTTAAAATTAAAATTTTCATTTAATTTCGGATTTTAATTTCAATTCAAAGATTAGGTTTAAAATTAAAATTTTAATCTAAGATTTAAACTTTAATTAAATTAAAAATTTTAATTTAAATTGTATTTGAAATTGAAATTGAATTTAACAATTACAATAAATTAAATTGAGTTTAAAATAAAAAATTTCCAGTTGCTCCAGATAAAAAATAAATTTTTTTGCTCGATTGGTTATAAAATATTAAAATCAACGAGACAGACCTTTCTGATTCTTTCGTGACACCCATGGCAGTGTTGACCGTCTCGGAAAACCATTGTCTTGTTGTTTCGTCCAAATATTTAAGGACATCGCTTATAAAACTCCAGTGAATGTAATTGACTGAAACAAAAGTATACATCTCCTAATTATAAAAAAACAAATATAATTAATCATTATCTTACTTTTTTTTATACAAAAAACGAGAAAAATTTTTTCATTACTATTCCGCACCAATGGTTTTCTGAGGTGTATGCTTCAAAAGTTGAACTAATTTATCAATATAAGGTTTATCGAGAATAGCTACTTCTTCCAATTCATCAATAACAATATCAGTATTGTTGAATAAAGCTTGAATCATTTCGAGCCAATTAATCTGAAAATAAATACATTTTAAAAACATTGCAAAACAATAAAAATACTTTATAAACTATCTTGTGAACATTAAACTAAATTAATTGAATAAAATAAATTAAATAAATTAAATTAATTAAATTAATTGAATAATTTAAATTAATTGAATTGAATAAGTTGAATTAATTAAATTAACTAAATTAATTAAATTCCAAAAATTAATTAAATTGATTGAATTAAATTAATTAAATTACCAAAATTAATTAAATTGATTGAATTAAATTAATTAAATTACCAAAATTAATTAAATTAATTAAATTGATTGAATTAAATTAATTAAATTACCAAAATTAATTAAATTAATTGAATTGAATTAATTAAATTAATTAAATTACGAAAATTAATTAAATTAAATAAACATAAAATAAATTTTAATAACTATTTTATAAACTTACAAACTATTTTTTTTTATTAAACTTTATAATTAATAGTAATTGCTTTTACCCTAGCAGTAAATCTCCCAGGTTTCTTCCGATTATAACTCTTTTGGAAGTCGCTAATTCTCATTTTATTATTTACCAACTCCATATCGGCCTTCTTATCCGGTGGAGTTTGAATCTATTTAAAATCGAAAAATTCACATTTAATTTTACCGAACCTTTATTTTTTTATTTATTTTTTTTTATTTTCACTTTAACTATATTTGAATACAATAAATAATTGTTAATAATTAATATTACCTCTTTCAAGGCCACTTCGAATTTTAACAAATTGATCGTATCAGTTAAGATAATTTTTTCGCTTCCTCCCGTAGATGCTGAATAAGCAAAAGCAATTTTCAATATAAGGCTCACATATTTAACAGCAGCATCGTCAGCTTCTTTACCATCATCGTCCTCATCATCATCATTATCATCAATATCATCGAAATTATAATTATACGAAAGAAACTTTTTATAGTGAAAACTATTCTCTTTGTCGCCGTAAGTTCGCGTTTCAATCAAGGAATCGCCGGGCTGATCAATCTGTACATTTTTAATAATAAAAATAATTAAAATAATAAAAATAATAAAAATAATATAAATAATAAAAATAATAAAAATAATAAAAATAATAAAAATAATATAAATAATAAAAATAATAAAAATAATATAAATAATAAAAATAATAAAAATAATTAAAATAATATAAATAATATAAATAATATATTATTTGAGTAATCTTTAACGTCCGAGATCCTTTATAAATTAAGGCAAATTATTTATTATTTATTTATTGTTTTTTACACAAAGACGGATTATTTATTTACTTATGGTATGTATATTTTTTATTTTGTTTATTATTTTTTCTTTTACTAATTATTATTTTTACCAGTTATTAATTTTCTACTATTTATTATCTATTAATTTTTATAAATTAAAAAAATTTTTTTTCGTTTAAAAATTATTATTTTTATTAAATTAATATTTAAATTTGTATTAACTTGTTACTAATGTTATTATTGATTACTTTCACAATTTTTAATAATTTTTGTCATTTATATGTAAAAAATTAAATTTATTTTTTCAATTATTTTTTAAAATTATTTTAAATATTAAGTTCCTTTATAATTTTATGACTCCAGACTCTACTCCATCGTCAGGGCATAAAATTTTAAGTCTTCGTCTATTTTAATTATTATTTTTTGGTTAGATAATTATTTATTTAATGTTAAACTAATTTTATTTTTCTTTTATTTTTAATTTTTATTTTTTCTTATATAATTTTTATTTCATTATTTTAATTTTTTATATTTTTTTGATAGACTCCTTGAAGAGGAAATCATTTAGATTTCGAAACGTTGGAGTAAATAAATATTTTATTCATTGTCCGAATGTTTTCGTTTAATTTGCCTTAATTTATAAATAATATAAATAATAAATAATATAAATAATAATAATAATAATAATAATAATAATAATAAGAATAATTATTATTATCATCATCATGATGTATGTAGAACTTTATTTCTTGTTTCATAACTTAAAAAAAACAATCTCTATTATTCCGTCTTTTATTGTTTTTCAATTGTCATTTTTATTTTTCACGTGCTTTGTTTTTCTCAAGGATATTTTGTCTATAGAGAGAAAAGATTGATTGCTTCTTAGTTCTTACCGCAATTATTTGACGTGTGGAATTTTCTGAATCAGGTTGTATTCCAATATTAAATAAACTATATCCGCCAACAATATTCGCATAATATTGAGCGACATTCTGCCAAGTGATTTCCTTTTTCTCCCATGCACTCTTATTCATTGCCATTGGCCATCCTCCAATTTCTTCGATAATATTTCTCAATGGCTCCAAACCTTTTCTGTTAATTCTCTCTAAAAGAAAAGAAAAAATATTCAATTTCAAATTAAATTTTTACTTGAAGTATAAAACAAAAAAAAATTTCCTTCGTAAATAGTTGATAAAATATTTTTTAACCCAAATCTTTTTCCCTTTTCAGATAAAACCCGAAAAAAGAAATCAATTTTCGAAAAATAGTTTTTCACCGCACGATCTAAATATCGATTAAATAAGAATTAAATTCTAAAAAAAAGTCTCACCTTCATCCATGCATGACTTGAACCATTTCTTCTCTAAACTCAATAGCACACTGTCCTCAGTCCTTGATCGTTTTTGCAAAATTCCTAACAAAAAAAAAGATCACTATAAGTAGAATTAAAAAAAAGTATAAAGTTCTACTTGGAAGTAATAAATTAATCATTACATATTTTTATGATTCGAATAAAAAAAAATTATAAAAGAAATCAATTACAAATAAAAAAAAGTGTACAGAGCACAGTATTGACAATTGAATTCTTTTATTTATAAGTGAAATAAATAAAATACAAATATTGTATAACCATAAAATACCTTTTAGAATAATATTTATTTTTTCCTCAACCATAGAGTCTAAATCCCATTTGAATTTATCCTCAGGAACTGGATAATTAACCGGCCATGAACCGCAAACATAGGAATAAAAATCCTCGCAAGGATTAACAGTATCGTTCATTCCTTTTTTTATAAATTCGGCTGTGAAAATAATTTTTTGTCAAACCTTTTTTAAATGTTAGAATAAAACGTCCATTGATAATAAATTCAAATACTTTCGTTTTTACAAATATGATTCATTCTTCTTATGGCATTTAAAAAAATACGATAATTTAACCCTTTAAGGCCCAGCGGTTTCAATCGAAACCACTTTTGACTTTTAATCTTCATAACTTCAACAAAAATAAATATATTTTCAATTTCTAAACAACCAACACCCACAAATTTATTCTACTTTGTGACAAAAATTTATATTGCAATAAAGAATTAACAATTTTTTAAATACAACAATAATAAAAAAATAATGTTTATTTCATGATTTACAAAAAAAACTAGAAAATCGAAAATTAAATAAAGCTTAGCTAATGAAAATGACTCCTTGGGGGTTTTTAAGGTCGTATATTACAAAAACGATGTTAGTTTTTCAAAATTCAAAATCCCTGACTCTTAAATGATGACAAAAATTGCATTTTTATAAAAAAGTTGGGCGTTAAAGGGTTAAATCTTCAAAAAAAAAAATAAATAAAAATCAAATAAAAAAAATAATAAAAAAATATAAAAACAGCAATTTTAATATCTGAACATATTTTCAATTTGTTAATTCAATGTTCATTTAATAAGAATCTACATACTTTTCTTTCTGTAAATCTGCATTGTTTCTTAAAAGAAAAAAAATCTGAATAAATTTTTAATGATTTTAATTTATTTAATTAATTTTTTGTCTCTTTTAAAATGATAGAGTTTTAATTAACAGAATATTATTCCATTGTTTAAAAATAACAGAGTGATATGAATACTTACATGCAATTATATAAATTAAAAGTATTCATGTTACTCTATTGAATTTTGAGAAGATAATAAAATGATCCATAAGTTCTAAACGTTCAAATGAGAAAAAGCATTCAATAAAAATATTTTTTAATAATCATTTAATTAATTAAATATTAATTATATATTAATTATAATTAATATATAAATATTAATTATATAATTATAATTATAAATATTCAATTAATTATTAGAAATAATGTATTTATAATTTTTTTTTAAAACAGTAACAAAATTTATTTTTGAGAAGTTACAAATTACTGCAGAAATTCAATTATTCTCAACAATAATAAAATTCCATTATATTCAAAAATTAGAAAAAAATTGTCGTCAAAATTTCAGTCATCTTTATAAATAACTTTTTTAAACTTTTTTTAAAACTTTTTTTTTAACTTTTTCTTCAAAATTCAATTGTTTTAAACGAAATTTAAAAAAAATTTTTTTGCAAAATTCCAATTATTTTCAAAAATTTTTCTCAATTCAATGATTTTTAATGTCCTATTTTAATAAAACTTTCCAAGAAATCTTCAAATATTTAAACAAAATATTAATCAAATTTTACGCAAACATTATTATTATGACTTAAAAAAGAATTTTTGTTAAATATATAAGAAAATATTTTTAGAGAAATTATAATAATAATAAATAGAATTTGAGTAGAAATTCAATAATTTGCAAAAGTAATAAAATCTTTCGCTAAAATTTTTTATATTTATATTTTTAGAGAAATTGTATAATAAAAAAACAATTTTCGTAGAAATTCAATTTAATTATTTTTAATATTATTTTCTTTTTAAATCCCTGGAAAAATGTAATTATTTATTTATTTATTCGTACAAAACATAATTATTATGCACAACATTTTTTTTATTTATCCAATGAATTAAATTATTTAAAAATTTGTTGACAAAATTCTTCATAAGACTTCATGAGTTACAAGAAATATTCAATTATTAAATAAATTATTTATGTATATATTTAAATAATTGAATTCAGGTATAATTTTCTATTAAACATTGATTTAAAAATGAATTTCAGTTAAAATTTCAGATAATTGAATATAAAAAATTTCATAGCATGAATTTTTAGAAATAATTGAATTTTAAAAAGGTTTCCTATTAAAATTTTTGAAAACATTAATTTTTCACACTTTTAACTATAAAAATTCTGTAGAATTCTTAATTTTTTTTAAAAAGTTTAATTGACTTTTTTTACATTATGTGAATTTTATTTTTCTCGAAGTTTTCTCAAGGATATCAAATTGAGACAAAAAAAAAAACAAAATGTTGCGAAACATCTTTTTGATTCATTTTTTTCTACAGTCGATATCCTTAAAAAAAACTGTAATTTTAATAGATATTTAATTCAAGAATTTCCGAATAATCCAAATTTTCTTAAAACTGAATTGTAAATAAATAAATTTAAAAATTGTCAAACAACTTTCTCAAAAATTATTTAAAAAAATTGATAATTGATTAAAAAAAATGTAAGTTAGAAATTCTTGAAAGTATTAAGAGTTTCATCAGAAATATGATTTTATGATAAATTAATCAAATAAAAAAAATATGAATGGAAAAAAAATCCTAATCATATAATTTATAACAGCAAACTTACATAATGTGTAACATTCTTTGGTCTTGCAAACATCCGAAATATTATTCTCCACATTACTTTCGGCTCCAAGTGACGTTTCATCAATTATCTTGAATGAACTAACAATGACTAAATATCCGAAAAAAACTCTAAAATGATAAAAATCTTATTATTTCATGCAAATACTTTTCCTCTACAGATAAATAATTATAAAAAGACGTTAAAAAAAATTAAAACACAATTATTATTTTTCACAAACACACCACATTTATTTAAAAAAAAATCTACACATATTATTTGTCTACAAAACTAAAAAAGAAGATAAAAATTTCAATTGCAAAATTAATTAAATATTTTACATGACAAATATTTGCCAATTCACTTTATTGTTAGAAAATATTTTCTTTTTGAAAGATTAATTAATATGTAAATATTTTAGAAACAGAAAATAATTTTTGTAAATAAATTAAAAAAACAGAAATTACGCCAATGATTCGAAGAATGTAAATAAAAAATTTTCCTATTAAAAACATTTGCTAATTTAGTTTATTGTTCCTTGAACCGTTTCCTTAAAAAACTAATTTCAAAACAAATATTATACAAACGGACAATTTTTGTAAAGAAAAACAAAACTATTTGTCAAAAATTTGCACTCAAATTTGCACCAATTACTAAAAAAAATTTTTCTTTAACATTTCTATAAATAATAAAATTTTAGCACTATTTATAAAATTTCCCAGAGCCGTTTAGAATGAAAATTTCCAATACAAAGTGAATGACAATGAAAGCTCTATGAATACTCACAAGTAAACAATGTTGAACATTTTCCAAAATAAATAAACTGTGAGTAATATAATAAATAATAATTATCCTAAATGGCACCTCATGCAGCGCCACAATTCAACAATAAACTCTTGCCGCTTTTACTCGCAACGACTCTTTTATGTGGTTCGCGTTACGCAACTGCGTATAACACCAGAAAGAGGATGCTGTTGACTGGGAATTTTCTTATCCTTAACGGAAATTAAAACAAAATCAGTTTAAAATTTTCTGCATTCATTTATCTGTTTCATAAATACTGTATTTTATCTCATTTCCGTATATTTATAATTGCCTTTTCACATTTATATATTTTTTTTATATCAACTCTTTTTTTTAACGAAACGAAAGAAAAATAAAAACAAACATTTACTCTCAAAATACAGTAGATTTTTGTTTCACTTAAAAGGTCTTTACTTTATGAATTTCAATTTACAGAAAAGGTTTATTAATTTGAAATTTTAATTAATCACTGACACTTTGCTTTTGAATTGGAAAATTTTACGTTTTTGAGAAAATTTTAGTAAGTTCTGGTAATTTTTGTTTTTGAACTTGTAAATTTTACTAATAAAATCTGGAAACCTGGGAAACATGGAAATGTCAGGAAATTTTATAAAAATTAAAAAATCTGGAAACGTCAGAGAATTTTTATCGAAATTCTGGAAAACTTTTGTTTTCCAATAAATTTTAATAAATATTTCAAAATTAATTCAATTTCAAAAGAGTTGCA
Organism: Leptopilina drosophilae; assembly: GCA_032873175.1. NCBI lineage: Eukaryota > Metazoa > Arthropoda > Insecta > Hymenoptera > Figitidae > Leptopilina > Leptopilina drosophilae. The sequence goes on along the minus strand of CM065478.1, from coordinate 75,937,423 downwards.
TCTACAATTTCCATAAGTAGCTGAACTTTTAAAGATTTTCATTTAAAATTTTGTAAAATTCCAATTTCAAATGAATTTATTTCATTAACATATTTTAAAAACCTAGTTTTAAAAAAAATTTTTATAACTAACATTCTTCTAAAATTATTAAAAAATTTTAATATATGTTTAATTGATTATTAAAAAATAACGGATTTATAGAAAAATTTTAGTTAAAAACACTAAAACAAATAGAATTTTCAAGCAAATACATATATTATTGCAGAAATTCAATTATTTTTAAAAACAAAGAAAAATTCTACTGGGAAATTCAATTATTTTTTTCATCTTTTACTATTTATTTTTCAAAGAATTAAAATTATTTTGAAAAATTTTTCATTTTTTCAAAATAATTTTTCAAAATTCAATTATTTTTAATGTCTACTATTTCAAAAAGTTTTTACAAAAGAATTCAATTTTTTAAAAAGAAATTTTATAAAAATTAGTCTGAAAAATTAAACTATTTTCAAAAGTTTATTGTTTATAAAGTTATAAAGTTTTAAAGTTTTAAAGTTTATAAGTTTTTTATTTATTTTATTCTTCGCAAAAATCCAATTATGTTTGAAAATTTACAAAAATTCTCGTCAAAGTTTCAATTATCTTTGTTAAGGGCATTTGAACCTTTATGACGTCACAGCATTAAAATATATGCTTTGCATCAATTGTGACGTCATAATGGTTTAAATGCCCTTAATAATAAAATTTTTATCCAAAATTCAATTATTATCAAAAATTTAAATAATATTCTTGTCAGAATTTCAATTCTTTTTAATATAAAAAATTTTAATAAAATTTCTCGAAAAATTAAATTGTGAAAAATTTTTTTAATACTTGTTTCTTGACAATAATTATTAATATTTATTAAAAGAATTTAATTATTATTGAAAAATTTGTTGATAAATTTCTTCATAAAAAATCAATTTTAAGAAACATTCAACTATTTAGTAAAATGTTTATTTTTATAATTAAATAATTGATTTCCTGTGGAATTTTCTAATAAATATTGATTAAAAAATTAATTTTAGCTTACATTTTGCATTAAAATTGAATATTATATTCAAAAATTATTTTCATCATTACGATTATTATTTTCTAGAATTTTTAACTAAAATTCTTCTTTCAATCAATTATTTTTAATAATTTTTCCAAAAGTTTTTTGACAATTTTCAAATCGACTTGTTTTGAATTCGATTTTATAAAATTTCATCGATTATTCGAAGATTCTTCAATTATATAACAGAAAATAAAAACTTCAAATAGTTTCAAAATAGAAATTTAATTAAACTTTTTTAGAAAAATAATTCTACAGAATTGTTCTTTAAAAGTATGAAAAATTCAAATTTATTTTATTTTAATTTTTAACTTTTTGAAAATTCAATTATTTATAAAAATCTGCGGCTATAATGCTTTCAATATTTAATTATAATCTAAAATTTGAAGTAAAATTCATGTTTGAATTAATATTTATTAGAAAATTGAACGATAATTCATTTGTTTATATCTATAAATAAAAATTTTATTGAATAATTGGACGTTTTTTAAAAGTGAATTTTTATAACAAACATTATCAACAAATTGAAATAAATAAAAGAATTTAATTATTATTTAAAAATTTTATTAAATTTATTAATTAATAATTAATTAATTTAATTTATATAATAAATATAATTTTATATTAATTAATTAATTAATTAATTAATTAATTTTTTTTATTAATTATTTATATAATAAATAATTTATTTAATAAATATTACCAATTTTAATAATAATTTTGTTGTAATTTTTGCTTTTGAATTTGTAAATTTAAATCAACTTAAATACTCTTAAAATTTTAATTACTAAGAATTTGAATTTGTAAGTTTTACTAATAAATTTGTAACACTTACTAATTATTATTAAAATTTACTAATTCAAAAGCAAAAAGTCAGTCACTAACATTCAAATTAGTGAATATTTTTACTAATTCAAATTCACAAAATACTGATTAAGTTAATTTAAGTAAAGTAAATTTGGATAAAATTTTTCATTAGTTAAACACATTATTATTTTATTAAAATAGTTTATTGCAAAATTACTTGTTATCTGAAATATTGTTTCGTTATATTACATTATTTTTGTATTATACCTTTTTTTATTTTAAATTTCAATACTAATGTTAATAGTAATTATAATAAAAAATATTAATATTAATATTAATTGAAAAATATAATTACTAATATTAATTTAAAAAATGTTTATTAATAAAAAGTATAAAAATAAAATTTGATAAAACAATTAAAAGCAGCATATAGAGGAAATAGCACATTTTTTAGCCCCACTTTTTTACTTGTACATAATTATACTTACTATGCAAAGAAAGTTTTTATTTCTTTTCAAATGACCCTGTTTGTTTTTTATTACTTATATCATTTTATCTAATGTCAATGCATTTAATTTCCTGTTAAATATCGAGAAACAAAGTGAATATTTATAAATAAATTGTATTTTAAAAATGATTCATTCGCTATATATGCAATTTCTTTGTATTTATAGAATGTACCTTAAAAATTTACATACATTAATAACTTTTGCAAACCAACGCAAATGGTTTTTTTTAAATAATAATCGACTTTCTAATATTTAATCTATAAATTGTTAAATATACAGTTAAATATACAGGTGTTTATTGTCGTTTAACGCAAGAAGAACAAGAAGATAAAGATAAAGAGAGATGATGATGATGATGATGAAAAAATAAATGTGATAATAAATCACTTTGATCGTTTTTTAGCACCAAATATATCGTTTTCAGAGGATATTTCTTGTCAATTCATTGTATACTTTAACACTTTGTTTAAATACAAGACAACACTCTCCAAAAAATATTTACCATTTAATCATCATATACAAAATATAAGTCAAAAGTAAGAAAAAAGTATATTTTCGATTTTAACACAAAGTTTTTACTAATAATAATCAACAATCTAATAAACAATTTTTTTTCAAATGAACCTTTTTTTCTCGATTCCAAAAATATAAAATAATATTCGTTAAAAAATAAAAATTTATTAAAATCTATACATTTTTCATTCTATTTATCAATATAAAAATACATTTAATTATCATTCTTCCATCGTCCATAAATAATTTATTATTATAACTGAAAGATAAAAAAAAATTTTATTTGATTCAAATAACAGACTACTTGTCGATTGTCAAAAAAATACATACTTGAATCAAATAATTTTTATTTAAATCAATTAAATGGTATTTTGCTTCAAAATTGTTTGCAAATTTTTATTTTTGCGAAATTTTATTGGTTCAATAAAAATTTAATTCACACTATATTCAATAACTTGTAATTTATTATTTATTATTCGTTATTTATTAGTTATTAATTATTAATTGTCATTAATTGTTATTAATTGTTATTAATTGTTATTAATTGTTATTAATTGTTACTAATTGTTATTAATTGTTATTAATTAACTTATATAAAATAAACTTAAAAAGTATTTTATGCAAGTAAATATTTTTACTTAGTTGCAAATTTTACAACTTCAGAAAAATTTAAAATCTTCATTTTAGAAGTAGTAAACTTTACTCTAAAAAATAATCATTTTTGATAACAAATTGTACAAAAATTAATTATTCAAAAAGTAAAATTTTAAAATTATAATTTTGAAGTTCTTGAAAAGAGTAAAATTTATAAAATCCGATGTAAATTTTCAGTTAAAGTTAATAAAGTCTCCAGTAAATTCTCAGTTAAAAATTGAAAATTAATAAAGTCTAATGTAAATTTTTTACTTAAAATTAATAAAATCTACATTCGTCTTGCTTTTCAAATTTCATTCAAAAATAGTAAAAAATTTCCTTTTAATGTTACTGATAATATTGTTGATAGTTTGTTTGCAAACCAGTTTTTTTTGATTCCGAAGAAAATTTCATCATAAAAATTAAAAAACTTTACTTAACACAAATAGTAAAATTAACTCTAGTAAAATTCTAAAACAAATTCTAATTAATTCCATAATGTACACCTCGTCTCTTTTTTACAATTAAATGCTTCACTAAATCCCTCGACATTTGCCAGCGCTCCATTAATTCTAATCGAAGGTTTCGAGTGATCGCTCGTACCCAGCTTCTCTAAAAATTGTGGTGTTGCACTGAGACAAGAAGCCTGTACAAAACAAAATTAAAAATTTTACTTTTCATCATTTTTTTTACAAAGTTTTCTTAAAACTACTGCCAAGGAAAAAAAGTTTGTTACAAATTATTTATTTATATAAGAAAATCTAAATTTCATAATATTTATATTTACACATTATACACAAAAGAATTATTCAAAAAAAAGAATTAAATTAAATTAAAATATTTGAAGCAAAATTAAAATTAAAACAGCAAACAATTTAAACAATTTAATTTACATAAGTAAATAAATCTAATATAACTTACTAAGCCAAAAGAGACGAAAAACATTTTCTTTGAATCAAGATCTTCGAATCCTGGCAAACTTTGATATTTAATGTTGTCATTTGTCATTCTTTCCTTGTAAGCTCCATATGCTGCTATCAATCCCAAAGTGTCGGCAATATTTTCATCTCGAGTTTGCTTTCCGTTTACCTATATACAGAAATTTAAAAAAAAATACAAATATTTAAAAAAGTTTTGTTTAAAAAATTTTATATATGTGGTAAAATTAAATTTCAATTACCTGATAATTGTAAAATTGAGTCTCAAAACATTCAGCCTTCTGCGTATATTCATAAATCATTTCGTTTGACCACCAAGGGATGCGATTACCATTTACATCATACTTTCGTCCTGATAATTATATTTTTATACACATTTTCAAATAATAATAATTTTAATAACATAATATAAACACTAATGAAAATGATTCAAATTAAAAGCAAATTATCAATCTTCTAAGTCAAATAATAATAATTTGACTTAAAAGATAGAAAATTTCCTTTTAATTTGAATTATATAGTTTTTAACAAGTAATAAATTAATTAAAATAAATAATTAAAATATATAATAATAATAATCATTATAATAACAACAACAACAACAATAATAATAATAATAATAATAATAATAATAATAATAATAATAATAATAATAATAATAACAATAAAAAAAAATAATAATAATATTATATTTAAAATGTAATAAAAAACTTAAACTTATTCTGCATGAATTATTATTTAAAAACACACCAGTGACATCAAATCCATGAGACATTTCATGCCCAATAAGAACACCCGCCGATCCATAATTTAGAGCACTATTAACATTATAATAAGAATTTAAAAAAAACTTATTTCTTTTCACGGCTTTACAATTCATTTTTCTCGTAAAATAATAAATGAATTAAGCTTTCAAATTATTAAACAATCAAACAATTCTTATCTCTTAATTGTTTGCCAATTTTTAACGTGATTTATAATAATAACAATAGTAATTAATATTATTATTTAAAAAAAAATTTACATACCGACTTTGTCATTGACTAAAACTTTTATATTCTGCCTGACTTTTATTTTCATTCTAACTTTCAAAGCCAATAAGTCAGAGTGAAAATAAAAATAAAGGTTAAGTTATCACAATAAAAGTCTCTAAAGTATTTAAATGAAAGTCAATGTCAAAATCAAAATCGATTCGAAAGTCAAAGTCAAATTAAAAAGTCCACTCTGAATTTTACAAAAAAAAATGTAATTAAAATATAAATAATAAAATGAAATATGTAAAATAAAATAATAGTAATTTAAAAAATTAATAAGAAAAATTAATTAATTAATTAAAAAATTAATAATTTAAAAAATAATAATTTAAAATAAAAGATGTAAAAATTGCAAATTGTGACTTTACAGTCGCAAACGAAGAAAACTACTCACAGTGGTAACTCTTTACTGAACATTGGAGTTGAAATCTCTGCAGCTGTAATAGCTTTTAAATAAATAATAACAATTATTATTTAAACAAATTCCTCTTAATTTTGAATAAACACATAGGTGGTTAAAATTCAAAATTCCAGAAAGGCGAACTTTATTTTATTCTGTACGCACTGCGCATTCAAAATTTATTTACTTATTTTTATTTATTTATTTATCGTTACTTTTAAATTTTGTACTTTAGTTATAGAAAATAATTTTTGCAATTTTAAAAAACGTCATGAATATCTTTTGATTTCTCGAAAAAAATACCATTTTAATCACCCATATATAAAAACATATAGCTGTTAATGTTTCGTATAATTTCATATTTTCTACTCCAAAAAATAAAATAATAAAAATAAAAAACTGAGTTTTTACGTTAAAAGAAGTGTAATTTTCGTTCAAACTTACTTATAGTATTCGTCGATGGTAAATAATAAGCATTTGCCTCAATTGGTGACATAAGCCATCTGTAATATTCACATTACACAATAATGTAATTAAAATATGGTTAACAGTTGAAAATTTCAATTTCTAATTAATTATAATTATTATAAAGTTATTACAGAAATAAATAGTATCGTGTCTTACCGTTTTTTGTCATATGGTTTTCTAAAATCTTTTGTATAATTGCGTGATATGAATCTGAAGTAATTCATTGCATTTTCAAAATAATCTGGACCAACTTGCAACTGTCAACAAAATGTTTCTTACAAAATTACAAATTTTAATTGATCGAAAAATTTTAATTTACAAATTTTAATTTTTCTCTTTTCAAATTCCCTGACATTTACAGGTTATCCAGGTTGAACAAATAGAATTTTTACAAGTTTTTAAAACTGCATTTATTATTAACTATAGAAACTTATTCGAAAGCATCAATAACTTCATTTTCAAATAAATATTTAATCATTATTATTTTTATAAAAAAATGTTAACAAAAGAATTCAATTATTTAAAAATAAATTTCAATAAAATTCGTCTCAAGAATTCAATTATTTTCAAAAGCAATATAATTCTTTGCAAAAATCCTATTATATTTTAAAATTTACAAAAATTCTCGTTAATTTACAATTATTTTTTTTAAATAATAAAATATTTCCATGATATTCAAACATTTCTGAAAAATTTTAATAGAATTCTTGGTAAAATTTCAATTATTTTGAATATACGTACAGTTTTGATCAAATTTCACAAAAAATGAAATTTTGTTCGTTAAAGTATTAAAAATTCAAAATTTTTTAAGGATTTTGACTTAAAACCTTTTGAAAATTCAATTATTTCTAAAAATTCAAATAATAATTGAATTCTCTTAACAAATATTAATAAATTTTTTAAGAATCATTTCACTTTGCGAGAAATTTGATGAAACGAATTTTGAAAAAAATAAAATATATTAAAAATAATTGAAATTCAGCCAAGAATTTTATTCAAAATCTTTTTAAATAATTTAATTTGGGAGAAAAATTGTATTATTTATAAAGATAATTGAAATTTTGACTAAAATTTTCGTAAATTTCTGCACATAATTTGATTTTTGCGAAGAATTTATTACTTTTGAAAATAATTAAATTCTTGATACTAATTTTTATTAAAATTCGTTTCAAATTATTGTAGTCTTTTGTGAAATTTTATTAAAATACTAAACATTGAATAGAATTCAATTTTGCCAAATTTTTGAAATTAATTAATTTTCTAGAAAATTAAATTTTTAGAAAAGAATTTCATTAGCATTATTTTGTAAATTATTTAATTCATTGAAGAATGAATAAAAAAACAAAGAAATTAAATTTCTGGCAAGAATTTTACTAGACTTTTAAAAATATTATCTGCAATAATATCTAATTAAAGCAGAAATTCAATTTGTTTTAGTGTTTTTAACTAAAATTCTTCCATAAATCCATTATTTAAAAAAATTAATTAAATATATTTAAAAAATTTAACTAATTTGAGAACAATTTTAGTTATTAAAATTTCTGTTAAAAATTCTAATCAAATTCATTGAAAATTGAAATTTTACAATATTTCAAATGAAAATCTTTTCTAGTTCATTTAATTGTGAAAATCGTAAACGCAACTCTTTATGATCCCTAAGTTTTGAACGTTCAAATGAACGAAATACTTTTTTATTAAAGATATTTTAATTAATTCCAAATCATAATAAAAATTAAAAACTAAAATTGTATTTTTACAAACTCAGTAATTAATTTTTTGGATAGTAAAGCAAAATAATTGCAATAATTATTCGAGGTAAAATTTGTATATATAAATGTCATTTGACAGAAAAATCCATTTTATCTATATTTCTGACAAGTGAAATATTATAAAAATTCGAAAGCGTTAAATTTATTATTTAAATTGTTAAAAATTTGATAAGATAAAGACTCACCCCACCATAGTGTTCGCTAAAATTACTCTTCGACAAATACCATTCTGGATATCCAATTTCAACTTTCATTGATTTCAGTTTATCCCTTGTTAATAGTTTTGTTTCACTATTCATCCAAGTAGACTTCGATATTTGTGTATCAATTTCTTTACGAATTTCTTCAGCCATATCCTTTGCCTATGCCAATAAGAAATTAACAATCCTTCTACATATAGTATCAACGACACGTATTTTAATTTATTTTTGCATTCTATTACTTGTAAATTAGTGAAAATTAAAATTTTATAAATAAGTGTATACACTAATTAAGGCAGTCAGAAATCGATAAAATAATTTGTAGATATTTACTAAAAATATCAATAAAATAAAAAATCAATAAAAAAGGAAAAAAAGGAAAAAATGTAACCTACACTTTCTTTTGTCCCACTAGAGAAGTGATTCTTAATATATTCCATAATAATTCCATCCTTCAAAGGCATATTATTTAGACAAGCTTCCCACCTAGAAATAAAGAAAATTTACTAATTTTCAATTTAATAATTAATAATAATAATTTCAATTTAATAATTAATAATAATTTCCCAAAAATAATTTAAAAATAATTATTTTTTTACTTTGTAATAAATTTATATCAGTGAATATTTTTAATTCAATGATAAAATCAAAGTCTGAAACCTTCTGAAAACCTAATTTAATAATTAATAATAATTTCAAAAAAATAATTCAAAAATAATTAATTTCTACTACGTAATAAATTTATATCAGTGAATTTTTTTTAATTCAATGATAAAATCAAAGTCTGAAACCTTTCTGATTCTTTAGCGATACCCATTGCACTCTTTGCCACATCGGTGTACCAATTTCTTGTTGTTTTGTCCAAATATTTAATAACAGGAATTATATAACTCCAATGAATGTAATTTACTGAAACATAATTACATCTTTTAATAATAAATATCTATAATATTTTCAGAAAGGAAAATAAAAAGAAAAAATATTTTTTTGTCTTTGAAATTCTTAATAAATCTTATATCTTACCTATCGTTCTTTCAGGTGTACGATTTAAAAGATCAATTAAGCTATCAATATACATTTTATCCATCAAAGCCACTTTTTCTGATGGACGAATAACTATATTAGTATTGACGAATAAGACTCGTATCATTTGGAGCCAATCGATCTAGAAATAAAATATGAAATTTTGTTATAAATTTCAATAGTTATTTTTCTACAAAACTTCTTTTCAGTACACTTAAGTTTTTTTTGCCAACAATTAAAAAAATTAATTTAAAAAAAATGGCCATGAAATTATATGGTAATTATGCATTAATTATTATGTAATAAATTATTATTTAATAAAAAAAAATGACTTCTTACCTTTGCTCTCTGTCTTGTATAATTTTTTCGACTAGTATATCGCTGGAAATCTCTAATCCGCATTTTACTATTTACTAATTCCATATGGACTTTTATATCCGGAGAAGTTTGAATCTAAAAAAATATTTCAATCATATATTTTTAATTTTCCCAATAAAACTTAATATTCATTTTTGTTAATAAAACATACAGTGCAAAAAAATATTTATTTGATTCAAATAACCAATTACTTGACTAATATCAATTAAATATTTTACTGTATCAAATCATATTTTATTTGAGTCAATCCAGTTTTACTTGAATCATCAATAGTTTTAGAATTTAAACAGTAAATGTGAATTAAATCATTTCACATGTAATTTACTTGATTCAAATTCAAATTATTTGATTCAAGTAAATATTTAATTGATAGCAGTCAAGTAAAGTCAAGTTGAATCAGGGTGCCACTAAAAAATTTTTAATTTATTTTCTTTTTTCCAAAACAATTTGTCAAAATTCAATTATTTTCAATGTCTACTATTTCAAAAAATTTCAACAAAAGTATTCAATTATTTAAAAACATTTTTTTTATAAAATTCGTCTCAAGAAATCAATTATTTTCAAAAGCAATACAATTCTTTGCAAAAAACCCAATTATGTTCAAAAATTTACAAAAATTCTCGTCAGTTTACAATTTTATAAACAATAACATTTTCCTCTCACATTCAAATATTTTTGAAAAACTTTTATAAAATTCTTGTCAGAAAATTTGTCAAGAGAATTCAATTATTTTAAAATTCGTTGATAAAATTCATTATGAAAATTCAATTTTAAGAAACATTCAATTATTTAGTAACATGTTTATTTTCATATTTAAAAAATTCAATTATTAAACAAAAATATTTATAATATTCTACAAGAATATAGAATTATTTTTCCAAAAAATAAAAATTTCAACAATTCATTGCTGAATTTCAATTTTTTTAAATACAATTTTAATCGATTTTCTCAGAAAATAAAATTATTCTGTAAAATTTTATTAAAATTCGTCGAAAGAATTCTTTTAATTAAAAAATTTGTTTATAAAATTCTTCACCAGAATTGAATTTTAAGAAAAACTAAATTATTCAATAAATTATCTTTGTTTGTATTTAAATAATTGAATTGCCGTAGAATTTTCTGCTAATAATTGATTTTTACAATTAATTTCATTTAAAATTATAGATAAAATTTAAAGTTTTTATTACCTAACATATATTTAATTGAATAATTTACGAATAATTAAAATTTTCGTAAAATTGAATATTGTAAACAAATGAATTTGAAAATTGTCAAAGAACTTTTTAGAAAATTAATAAAATTAATTGATTTAAAAAAGAATTTTAGTTAAAAATTCTAAAACTAATAATCGTAATGATGAAAATAATTTTTCAAAAAGTGACAGTAAAAAAGTGGCAAGTAAACTTTTTTAAAAAAATTAATTCTACAGAAATGTTCGTTAGAAGTATAAAAAATTTTAATTTCAAACCTTTTGAAAATTTAATAATTTCTAAAAATTTAAGAAATAATTGAATTCTCTTAACAAATTTTAATAAATTTTCCAAGAATATTTTCAATTTTCGAGAAATTTGATGAAACGAATTTTATAAAATATATTCAAAAGAATTGAAATTCAGACAAGAATTTTGTTAAAAATTATCTAAATAATTGAATTTCAAAAAAAAATTGTATTATTTATAAAGATAATTAAAATTTGAAATAAACTTTTTGTGATTTTTTAAACATAATTTGATTATTTACGAGGAATTTTATGAAAATTATTTTGAAAAAATTGAATTGTTGCAAAAGAATTTCATTAAAATTTTTAAAAATTGTTTAATTCTTTGAAAAATGATTTAAAAAAACTTAAAAATTTATTTTCTGAGAAGAATTTTACTACTTTTAAAAATAATATCTGCAATAATATTTCATTACTTTAGAAATTGAATTTGTTTTAGTGTTTTTAACTAAAATTCTTCCATAAATCCATTATTTTAAAAAATTAATTAAATGTACATTTAAAAAAATTAACTAATTTCAGAACAATCTTAGTTATTAAAATTTCTGTTAAAAATTCTAATCAAATTCATTGAAAATTGAAATTTTACAATATTTCAAATGAAAATCTTTTCTAGTTCATTTAATTGTGAAAATCGTAAAAGTAACTCTTTATGATCCGCAAGTTTTGAACGTTCAAATGAACGAAATATTTTTTATTGAAGATATCTTAATAAATGACTAATTATAAAAAAATGTAAAAACTAAAATTTTACGTTTACAAACTCAGTAATTAATTTTTTGGGTAGTAAAGCAAAATAATTGCAATAAAAATTTAATTTTTAGAAGAAATAAATAAATTTCGTTCATTTGAACGTTCGGAACTTTACGACCTTAACTCTTTTAAAATTGAATAAATTTTGAAATATTTAAGTAAAATAAGATTTCCTGAATTTAGAAATTAGAAACACATTTAGAAAACAACAATTTTTCAGGGTTTTGATCAAAATTCCCCTGACTTTTCCAGGTTTTTTTAATTTTTATAAAATTTCCTGAAATTTCCAGGTCAAGTTGAATCAAATAAATTGTTTTTCTGCGTAATGAATATAAATAAATATAATCAATGAATATAATTATATATACATTAACTATATTTATTAATATAATCATATCTATACGTATTTAAAGAACTGAATAAATCAAAATGTGATTATTACCGCCTTCAATGAATTTTCGAACAAAATTAATTTGGCCACATCATCTACGATATTTTCTGTCGTTCCTCTAACCGATTCGGAATATGCTCTACTAATATAAATTATAAGACTCATATATTTATAAAATGGAACACTGGGACCTTTATCAGTCGAATCAATGTTATCAAAACTAGATTTAAGTGTAATTTTTCTTTCATTAGAAAAACTATTCGCTTTATTGTCACCAAACATTCTTTTACTAATCAATGAGTCCTGGGGTTCACCAATCTGTAAAATTTCAAAAATATAGAATTATATTATCACAATAAAGAATAAACATACTTTTTCTCAATTCAATACAAAATCCATAAAAATCGAATTAATTTTTACCGCAATTATTTGACGAGTGGAATTATCTAAATCAGGTTGAATGCTGATGTCGAACAAACTGTATCCACCGACAATTCTAGCATAATATTGAGCAACATCTTGCCAAATTATTTTCTTATTTGCCCACGTTGTTTTATTCATCACTACTGGCCATCCTCCTATATCTTCTATAATTCTCGTCAATGGTTCCAAATTTTGTTTGTCAATTCTTTCTGAAAAAAATAGTAAAAAAAAAATAAATTATAACTGCTGTTTTGATTCAAAAGTATTATTTGTTTGAATAATTATATTTAATTCAACCATATTTTCTGTTTTGATTTAAACAAAAAATTAGTATAAAAATTTAATGTTTAATTCAAACCTAAAAGTTGATTATAAATAATTTAAAATCAACCACAACTTACGTTTAAATTAAATATATTATTTTTTTAAATTAACCAAAAAATAGGTTTGATTTAAATAAAATATATTTGAATCAAATAAATCGTTTTCTCAGTGTAGAGAATAAATAATTACCTTCGTCCATGCATGCCTTGAACCATTTTTTCTCCAATTTTACTGGAACACTATCCTCGGGACTCGATGGTTTCTCCAAAATTTCTAAGCGAAAAAAAAGACAGTAAAATAGTGAAAATAATTATAATCACATAAATCGTAGAATAAATTTTTCAATTCATGTTGAATTACCTTTCAGAATCAAATTGATGTCTTCTCCAACCATTGAATTCAAATTAAACAGGACTTTATTTTCAGGAACCGGATACTGAGTTGGCCATGAACCGCAAACATAGGAATAAAAGTCCTCGCAAGGATTTACTGTAGCATTCATTCCTTTTTTTAATATATTGGCTGTAAAATTCAATTTTCAATTTATTCAATTTTCTACTGTAGAATTTGTCACAAAAATTAAATATAAAGGCAAACAAAAATAAATTCAAGCAGAATTCTTTTTTCCATTTTTTTAAAGGTAGCTGAATACTAATTAAACGCGAAGAATTTTTTTTTACATAAAATGTGGCCAAAGTTTCGAACCTTCAAATGAATGAAATTTTTTTTTCACCTCAAATGTTTTTGAAAATTACGGTCCAAAAGAGAAAAATAATTGAAATTAACCAATATTTAGTTTAGAGTTAATTTCTTTTAATCTAAATATAATTTTCTTTTCTAAAGAAATGCAAATTAGAAGAAGTAAAAAAATATTGTTGATCATTTGAACGTTCGAAACTTTAGGAAGATTACATAAAGTCTTAAAAATTTAATATTTTTACAAGTATGGTTTTCCTAAATTTGAATCAACCCTGAGGTTATTTTTTATTGTTAAATAGAATTCTATAGTTTTAATTAAATTTCTAAACATTCAAATGCATTATTTTATGTTCATTAAACAAATGAATTACAAGTAGTGAATAAACTACTATTTTATTTTTTAATAAATAAATAAATTTATCTGAAAAAAAATTTTACTTAAAAATTAAAATACAGACAATAAACTTACATAAGCGATGACATTCACTAGTTGTGCAAATTTCCGAAATATTTCTCTCTCCATTATTATCGGCTGCGAGTGACTTTCCTTCAACTGTTTTGTACGAACCAACAATGACTAAATATCCGAAGAAAAATCTAAAATAATACCATATTTATAATTATTAGTTCCATTTCTAGTATTAATATTGTCTTTACTTATGTTTTATTATTCATTTAAATATTTTATATATTTTATATTTTCAGGGTTCGAAGCAGTGAAAGTATTTAAAAAATACAGACTTTACAAACCAAAATTAATAAAAATAATTTATAATAAATAAAATCATTATCAATTCAATTATTATATTTTAAAATTTTTATCTAAAATTCTTCTTTATATCGATTTTATAAAATAATTTTCGAAAAAGTTCTTTGACAATTTTCAAATAAATATTAGAAAATATAAACTGAAAAAAGTATTAAAAAAACTCTATTAAACTTTTTCAAAGAAATTAATTACAAAATTCAATTATTTCTTAAAATTCACGCTATATTGATTTTAATATTCAATGATTATTTATAAAATTTTAACTGAAATTCATTTTCATGAAATAAAATTCAATTTTAATAAGAATATTCTACTAGAATTCAATTACTTTAATAAAAATAAAACGCAATTAAATAATTTATTGAAGAATTAAACGTTTCTTAAAACTCAATTCCCATAAAAATTGTTATCAACAAATTATCAAATACTTGAATTCTATTAACGAATTTTAATAAAATTTTTAAGAATAATTACATTTTTAGATAAATTCGATTAAAATTCTATTAAAAATAATTGAAATTCTGCATTGAATTTTATTATTTATGAAAAGAATTGAATTCTTGGGAAGAATTTTATTAAAATTTTCAAAAATAATTAAATTCTTGTAAAAAATTACCAGGAATCCAATTATTTTTTCAAAATTTTAATAACATTCTTGGAATTAATTAAAAATAACAAAGTTGATAGCAGATCTTTAATAACTTTCAGAAATTGAAATAAAATTTTTCGCAAGAATTTAAATATTTTCGTAAAATAATAAAAATCTTTGCAGGGAGTCAATTATTTTCAATAGTCTTAATAAAATTCATCGCTAGAAATCAATTATTTTAAAAAATATTAGAATTTCAGCAGAAATTCAAACATTTTTAAAAGTTTTGATAAAACATTTTTTGGTAGAAATTCAATTATTTTTAAGACAATATTAAAAAAATTTCCCAAATTCAATTATTTTTTATAATCTAAGATTTTAACTGAAATCTATTTTTAAATCAATGTTTATACGAAAATTCTACCAGAATTCAATTATTTAAATAAAAAAATATATAATTTATTGAATAATTGAATGTTTCTTGGAATTTATGTCCTATTAAAAATTTTATCAACAAATTTTTAAACAATAAAATTCTTTGGACGAATTTTAATAAAATTTTTAAGAATTTTTTCGAAGAATTCGGTTAAAATTCTATTAAAAATAATTGAATTCTTAAAAAAGAATTTTATTTTTTACGAAAATAATTGAATCCCGGTAAAATTTTATTAATTTAATAAAAAAGTTGAATGATTGCGAAGAAATTTATAAAAAAAATTTGTTATTAATGAAATTTTTGTGAAATTTTTATTATTTTTTGAAAATAATTAAAAGTTTTTGTAGAATTTTATTAAATTGTTTTTTATATAATTAAATTCTTTTGGTAAATTTTTCGATGTAAATTTTATAAAAAAAAGTAGATATTTGAACAATATTTAATTTTTGCGAAGAATATTATTACTTTTGAAATTAATTCAAATTTTCCAATGGATTTTATTAAAATTTTTGAAAATATTTTAATTTTATTACTTTAGAAAATAATCGAATTCGTGTGATAAATATTATTAATTATGAAAATAGTTGATATTTTTTAATGAATTTTAATAAACTTTTTGAATAGAATTGAATTTTGTTGAAGAATTTTGCTATTTACTTATACAGATAATTGAAATGTTGACAATGTTTTTTAGTTTTTTTGAAAATATATGAATTTCGGAATAGAATTTTAATATTTCTGAAGATAATTGAAATTTTGACGAGAATTTAAAAAAAATTTTGAACATAATTGAATTTTTGCGAAGAATTTTATTATACTTTTAAAAATAATTGAATTTCTGCAACCATTTATAATTTCTCTCAAATTCTCCAAATTATATCATACAATTTACCAACTTTTCATCCTTTTTGAATGAAATTACGGACTTTACGGCTATTTTCAAAAAAACGGACTTTTACGGACTTGAAGCAAAGTTACGGACTTTTTCAGGAATTGCGGACCTACTTCGAGCCCTGTATTTTACATGTTTTATATTTATTTATCCACTTGGATGACAAGTAAGTAATTATAATTAAAATTCCTTAAAATCACAAATAAAAAATACTCACAAATTGAAGGTCTCAAACATATTTTCAAATATAATAAAAAATTAACTAGTTTGAATTAAAAAAGTTTTTCTCTAAATTTCACCTTCTGCCGCCACTTTAGTCCACATTGAACTTTTGAGAATTTGACTCAAATTGATATAGTTTTATACACTTAGTCATTACACAAATGTGTGTCAATTGTTTACCTATTATACTTCTATTCATAGAAAAAATTATTATTATTATTTTTCTACAATGCATTGCTACATAGATAATGTATTTTCATAACGATTTATTATAAATTCATAAATGAATGCGATACTATGTATTTAAGAAATGTTATATATTTGAACAATCTGTCTCGCCCATCTTCAACGGATAATATTGAGTTATTTAAAAATTTCGAAATTTTTAAAATTATTCTCTGATAAATTTTGAATTACTATTTATTCAATTAAACTTACTTCACTATATCGACAAAAATTGTCCAAATGCTATAAAGAATTTTTTATTTTCTCAAATGTTTTAATTAACGTAGTCACCTAATAAATCTATCAGGTAATAGAATCTAAAATCTATTAGAATTTGTTATAAATTAAACCTTTAACAATAAAATCTAATTAATTTTCTAGAAACAATAATTGAAGTTTTACGAAAAAGTTTATTACTTTTAAAAAAGTAAAATGATCCAATAAAATTAAATATTCTATCCATAAATTTAGTAAAATTTCATAAAAAAAATATTAATTATCATTTTTTAATTAATTAAATTAATTAAATTAATAATTTTAATTTTTTAGAAAAATTACCTGAGTTATCGGAATACGACGATTATATATTAATAATAGAGACTTTAATTAATAAAAATTAATTAAATATTATATATGAACTAACTTATATTGTATATTTAGATGAGGAAATAAAAATAGATCTTTTGTTATTTTCTTTTTCTTTGGTGTAAAATGCAATATTTATATTATTTATATATGTATAATAATTATAATTTAAAATTGTAATGTACATGAAAAATGGTGAAATTATGCGTGATTTGGACTAAAATAATTGTTGCTCATCATATACAATTTATCAATGGGATTATTGATAGCCGCATGTAAACTTTGGGACAACGAAGGCGATTCTTGTGTTGTTCCCGTGTGAAGGGAGTGGGAGCTTCCCTGATGACTGCTTTCAGGGCCACCGGTTTCATTTTCTGCAATTTCAAAGCCAGCCTCTGTTCCATCGAGGGACAAATCAGTGCTGCAGAAACTCTCGCCCGAATGCACCGGGTAGTTATCTGCGAAACAAAACAAAATCACATGAACACCAAAAAAAATACTCCAGTTATTGTTTCCTTTTTTCAATTCACTCTCTATTCAAATTCTAAAGCAATTTTAATATTAATCTATATTCTAAGTACAAAATTAGAAAATGTGCAAGAAATAAATAATTACTAGTCATTAATTTTAATATGAAACAAAATTCGAAAAAAGTGATTAATTTAAACTCAAATTTCAGCGTTCAAGTGAACGAAATATTTTTTATTAAACATATAATAAATTACTAATCATAAAAAAATGTGAAAAACTGAAATTTCACGTTTAGAGACTAAGTAATTAATTTTTTGCATATTGTCACAAAATAATTGCAATAAAAATTTTGTTTTCGAAATATAATTTTAGATAAAAATACAACACAAAAATAAATTAAAATAGAATAAAAATAGAATAAAATTAAATAAAATAAACCGCATGATCCACAAGTTTTGAACGTTCAAAATGAATGAAATATCTTTTATTAGTAATATTTTTATAGATTTCTTTTCGCAATAAAAATTAAAAAAACAAATTTTACTCTTCGAAACTTCATAATTAATTTTTTTTATTCAGACACAAAAATTATTGTAATAAAAATTTAAATTGTAGAGAAAATAAATAAATTTCGTTAATTTAAACGTTTCATACCTTAAGGTTCATAATAAATCAGTTAGAAAAATATTGAGCGAAATAATTGAAAAAAAAATGAAAATATAAAATAATTTCATCAAATTTCTATTGAATTATAAAAAAAATACTTACCGTCGGGCGAGTAAGGATTGTTTGGATTAAGAGGCTGAGTGGCAGATGAGAAGTTGGATGACTCTCCATCACGCATGTTCAAAGCACTCATATAATGACCTTAAAAAATAGAAAAACGTTATTTATCCATTGCAATAAATTCAATAAAAATAATAATAATAATAATAAATTAATAAATATTTGTCAATAAATTATGTTTGCCAAATTTTCCACTTCTCTCGTAAAATAAAAATTAATAATATATTAGTAATTGTTCATTAACATAATAGGTTAAAAATAAATTATCAATAAATTAAGAATAAATTAATAATAAATTAATAATAAATTAATAATAAATTAACAATAAATTAATAATAAATTAATAATAAATTAACAATAAATCCACGATAAATCCACAATAAATTTATAATAAATCCACAATAAATTAATAATAAATTAACAATAAATTAACAATAAATCCACAATAAATTAACAATAAATAAATAATAAATTAATAATAAATTAATGAACATAATAAATAAATTAATTTAATTTTCCTTCCCCCACGACGACACTGAAAGAATATTTATTCTCCTCGTAAAAAACAATAAAAGAATAAAAAGAAACCAAGCAAAATGTGCGTAGAAAAAAAGTCAATTAATGAAAATGTTATTAACCAAAGAAGAAAATTAACGACTGTATATACGATTTAAACAGAAAGTAATTTATGTGAGAAAAGTTAAATTTCTTCAACATTCCCAAAGGTGACTAATAGCCATTTATTTGATCGCAGGCGGGTGAGTTGGATTATTACCGTTTTCGACTCTGTACTTCTATTTAGCGCGTTGTGTACTAAGCCAGCAGGCTAGAGGAAACGTTGGGGGAAAAACCAATAACGGGCTTTGAGTGTAAATAAAATATCTATCCGGACACTGCTTGGGGATATAGTTGGCTAGAAATCCCAGCCTCCACCCCCTCCCCTATATAATGTGAATGCCCTCCCGAGGATCCTCAAACGCAGACTAAAATAGTGCAAAAAAAAGGGGGGAAAAAATTGCGACATTTTTCTCAATTTAAAAAGAAAGGAACATCTAAATAACCCACAAATCTTTTTCTTCTCTTCATTTCTTTTTTCCCTTTTTTTTTTATTAAAATTTACATTAACCCCGTTTTTGCTGAAACTATTTTATTTAAACAACTTGTACTCTCTAAATCTGAATTAGTAGTTTTCTACTAATGAAATAGAGTGGATTCGTTTACCAATTAAATTAGTAAGTATTTTTACTAATTTTTAGTAGCTTTTTAACTAATTATTAGTAGTTTTTTTACTAATTATTAGTAGAAAATTTACGTTGTTGAAGTTTACAACGTTTATAATCAACGATTTCAGAAAAAAATTATTTTTTGAAGCAAATTTTGGTAAAGAAAAATAGTAAAATTATTTTTTTTAAATAATGATTCACAAAAAAAATATTTATGAACAAAAAATGTCATTTTTTGGTAGGAAAATAAATTTTTTTCTTTCAATCGTTGATCATAAACGTTTCAAACTTCACCGACGTGAAAAATTACTAATTTGAAATAGTAAAAAATACGCTTTACTAATTGAATTAGTAATTTTCTACTAGCAATTAGTAAAAAACTACTAAAAATTAGTAAAAAATCTTACTAATTCAAATTGGTAAACGAATCCGCACTAATTCAGATTTAGAGAGAGTTAATAACAACAGCAACTTTCAACAATTTTTTTAAATAAGTTCCAAATAAATATATATCGCACAGTTTTGGAAAATTTAACTAAATTTAAAAAATGTAAAAAATAATACCCCCCTACGAGGAAAAAAATTTATTTGGATCAAATTTCAAGTAAAGTAAATTTCAGGTAACTATTTTAATTAATTAATTATTTAATTAATTAATTATTTAATTCATTAATTATTTAATTCATTAATTATTTAATTCATTTAGTTATTATCCAATAAATATTTATTTGAATATCCTACAGTTCTGAACGTTCAAATGAACAAAATCTATTTATTTCTTCTAAAAATTAAATTTTCATTGTAATTATTTTGCTTCACTATCCAAAACATTAAGTACTGAGTTTGTAAACATAAAATTTTACTTTTTAAATTTTTGTATGATTAGTAATTTATTAAAATACCTTCAATAAAAAATATTTCGTTCATTTGAACGTTCAAAACTTGGGGTTCATTATATTTGAACCAAATAAATATTTATTAGCTATATAAGTATTTTATTGAATCGTATCAAATAAATAGTTATTTGTACCGAATACAAAATACTTGAGTCAAATAAACGGAATAATTGGATCTCATAAATATTACTTTAATAATCAATTAATGAAAATTAATTCATTCAAGAATGCACGGTTTTTAATTGAAATACATTTTTTTGCGTCAATAAAATAATTTTTTATTCAAATAACTAAATATTTGTTTGTATCAAATATTCAATTATTCATCATAATTCATTATTTTATCTGAGACTAATATCCCTTTAATTGTGTTGAATAATTAATTATTTAGTCTAAATACAACATTTATTTGCACCAAAACAAAGCATATTTGGATTCAAATAAACATTTATTTGTATTAGATAAATTTCACTTTTTCCACTTCCATACGTAATGAAATTATAAAAATAATAAAAATTTTAATTTTCTACTATCGATTCCACCTTTTCAGGGACTCAAGCTTGGAAGTATTAGCTTTTAAATTTTTTTAATTAAATTAAAAAAAAATTAAATAAAAGATTTTTATACTATTCTTTCTTATTATTTCTATAAAATTATTTAAAATAAATATGAATCTTACTAAAATTATTATTCAATATATTTAACACATATTTATTATCAATATAATAAATTTTTACATTTTTAAAATAAAACTACCTAAAATAAATTGAGACAAATAATTTGTATTTAATATACAACATTCATTTCTTTGAATGAAATAAATAAATTAATAGTTTCAAATAACTCATTTATTATTGTTTCAATAAGTGATTTACTTGATCCAAATAAATTTTTAATTTGTTTTCATTAAATAGTTCAGTAGCATTCAAAAATGCATTATTTCTATTAAATAATTAAGTTTACTTGAAGCCATAAAATGTATTAATTGTGCCAAATAATTTTTATTTAAATCAAATATTCAATTAATTGAGTGAAATAAATAAATTGTTTCAAATAATTCATTAGTTTGGTTTCAATGAGTTAATTATTTGATTCGAATATTTTTTATTCCTTTCTATTAAATAATATATTTATTTATTTATTTATATATTTGCATTAAATAATGCATTATTTGAATTAAATAATTTACTTTACTTGAAGCGATAAAATAAATTAATTGTGTCAAATAATTCTTATTTATATGAAATATTCAATCAGTTAAGTGAAAAAAATAAGTAAATTGTTTCAAGTAACTCATTATTTGTAATGAGGCTAAAGTTTTGAACGTTCAAATGAACGAATTTTTTTTTTAAAATTACTGTCGAAAAATGGAAGATAATTAAAATTAAACAATATTTAGTTCAACATTAATTTGTTTTCATCTCAAAAATAATTTTTCTGTAAATAAAATACAAATTAGAAGAAGTAAAAACAATATTGTCGTTCAATTGAACGTTTGAAACTTTAGGAACATTATTTGTATTAAATAAAATTCATTTATTGGAGTCAATTAATTATTTAATTGTCTCAATTAAGATTTATTTGATTCAATTAAGATTTATCTGATTCAATTAAGATTTATCTGATTCAAATAAATGTTATTCAAATAAATGTTATTCAAATAATTCAAGATATTCAAATCAGATAAATATTTATTAGATCCAAATAAAAATTAGTTAAATATTTTTCAAATAATTTGTATTAATTGAATCAAATAATTTTTTGTTCCAGTTCTAGTATTTAAAAATAATAAAAGGAAAAAAAAATTCAACTCACTATGATCGCTGTGTGGACTTTCAGTTTTTCTCTCCTCCTTTGGCTCCTTGTCGGAGCCAGATTCGGTTTTTGCTTTCCTTTGAAGTTTCTTCATTTTTGCACGTTGATTTTGAAACCAGACTTGAACAACTCGTACGCTGAGTCCAGTATCTTTCGCGAGGGCTTCTCTAACTTTCCGGCATGGCTTGGGAGAAACTTCGAAGGATGCTTTGAACTGGCGTCTCTGCATCGACGTCAATATTGTTCTCGGTCTCTTAGGCCCTCGTCTTCCATCGCGCGGTCTCACTTCATCCAATCCCTCGTCATCTGTATTAGAAAATATTTCAATTTTTTTCCGTTTCCAACTTCAATTATTATTATTATCATTATTATTATTATTATTATTATTATTATTATTATTATTATTATCATTATTATTATTATTATTATTATTATTATTATTATTATTATTATCACTAAACTATGAAAGAATTTATTTCTAAAATAAATTTATTTTAAAGAATTTATTTCTAAAAATAAATTTATTTCAAAGAATTTATTTCTAAAATAAATTCTTTCATAGTCACCCGGAAAAGAAAGTCTCAAACCGCATCGCATATAAAATGATTGAATTAACATATTTTTAAGCTTGAAAATATATTTTAGGGCTAAACTTTTTAGTCAATTTTAAAATTTTTAATTTTTAATTCGAAAAACCATGATTTCATGAAAAATTTGCAAAAATCCAATCAAAAGTGATTATTATTTTGAAAAGACCTTGTTCGAATTCAAAGTTACTCACGGAACAAGAGAAGCATCAATTTTCGTATCCGATGACTTTCATAAGAAGGCTGACGTCTGGCTTGCTCTCGAAATGATGTCATCGGTCATCAAGGCCCGTCAATTAACGATCTGAGACAAAAGACAGGTCACCGTATCATCATTTATACTTGGGGCCATTTACAAGAAAACATTTCAAAAAAAAAAAATTGTAAACTTTTCTATTTCTTTTTTTGTCTTTCTACTAATTATAATAAATACTTGTATATAAGCGTGCTTATTACAATATTATTTTAATTGTTAAAAAAAACCTTCGTTCAAAGAAGTTATTTATTTATGCACGAAAAGAGTTAGCTACTTTAGCAAATAGTTAGCCACCTTAACTAACTCACTTTTCTCCGTGCACAAATACTATTTGTTTAATAATTTTTTATGTGAAAAAAAAGAAATGAAGAAAAATTGTTTCTAACATAAATGACAAACTTGACTTTTATTTATGAAAAATATTATTACAATAATGTATGTTTTTAGTCATCAAACTAAAAGGGCCACCCTTAATGGGTATGAATAAGATGACCTGTCTTTAACGCCCCTTCCCGCTAATTCACGCACCTTGATTATTTTTTGTCTCTATTAAAATTTTCCAACATTCAAATGAACGAAATTTATTTATTGAAATTCGAATACGATTATTATTTGCTGCTTTACTGTATTCAAAGATAGTTTATAAAATTCTAAAACTTTTCATTTTCTTTTCATAAAAATTGACAAAATTTATTTTTTTATTTTTAGACAGTGTAACTTTGGAAAACATTTGAATATTTCGTTCATTTAACGGTTCAAAATTTTTCCAACTTTACTTTTCTTTCTTTCGTATTTTACCAACAATCATTAAAATTTTTAATTCTCTTCGTTTTTTCTCCTTTTTTTTCTTGAATTTCAATCAGAACATTCAGCAATTGTATTTTTTTTAGACAGGCTAATAAAAATTATCCACGCTTTTAATTTCTATAAAACATAATATTCGGAGATAATTATTCCAGCTATTTATAATGTTCATAACACTTTAAATTTTCCATTATTTTTAATTAAACTTTGTCGGCCTGCGTGTTATTAAAAAATAAGACCAAAGTCCGCAATGTTTTAAAAAACGAAAAAATATTGCCACACGACTCATTTTATTGTAGCTTCTTAATGTTTCTTTCAAACAATTGTTTTTAAATGAAAATTTCTTTAAAATTTCATAAAAATTTCTTTACACTGAAAAAAAAAAATTTATTTGATCCAAGTAACCGATTATTTGACTATTATCAAGTAAATATTTTCTTGAATCAAATAATTTTTATTTGAATCAATTAAATAATATTTGCTTCAAATACTGAAATATTTGCTTCAAATACTGAAATATTTTATTCAAATACTGAAATATTTGCTTCAAATACTGAAATATTTTATTCAAATACTGAAATACTTGATTCATGTAAATATTTATTTATAATAGTCAAATAATCGGTTATTTGAATCAAATAAATTTTGTTTTCAGTGTAAAATTTCTTAAAAATTTTATAAAAATTTACAAACACGAAAATTAGAGATGAATTTAAAAAAAATAATTTTTTTTCGATTCTAAAAATGCGGACTCAAGTCTTACTGATTAGAAACATACCTTGCGGACTGTTGATGTACATTTCATGCTCAAAGTCCCGTCTGCAAACTGGTTGATTTTGTCGAAGAATAAAATGCGCTCCCGTGGGCAATGGCTGTCCACACATGTAACATCCAAAGCAATTGAGATGAAAAACTAAATCCGCCACCCTCATAACAAGGTCCTTGCCACCAATAATGATGCTACACCTCGCGCACTTGACACCAAATATTTGTTCGTAATCGGCACGACAGTAGAGTTTTAAATTTCGAATAAAGCAGGATTTCGTTAAAATTGTACCGCATGCGGAACAAGAAAGGCAGTCTTCGTGATAACTTCTGTCAACACTCATCTCATCTCGTACACTCATTAAAAACCGATCGACGATCCCAAGACCACAGCCTGCACATGTCGGCTCCGTTGTTCCCACTTCCGTTTTCACCGAAACCGTTGTTCCTGCAAAAAAAATTTCCAAATTCTCCATTTTATTTTCAAAGCAGACAAAAAAATGTACATTTTTTTGTGGTGTTTCAAAGGATATCGAATTGAGACAAAAGAACTTTAGTTTTTTCTCTAAATTGCGAATATCCTTAAAAAAAAACTGCGTGGACTGCTCAAAAATTAGGAATATTCCATTGGAGTATTAGGAATATTAAAATGTCCCATCATTGGAATTGTTCTCTTAGAATAAGTACTCTCTAAATCTGAATTAGTGCGGATTCGTTTACCAATTTTTAATTAATAACATTTTTTACTAATTTTTAGTAGTTTTTTACTAATTGCTCGTAGAAAATTACTAATTCAATTAGTAGACCGTATTTTTTACTATTTCAAATTAGTAAATTTTCTACTAATAATTTGTAAAAAAAAAACTACTAAAAATTAGTAAAAACAGTTACTAATTTAATTGGCAAACGAAACTACACTATTTCATTAGTAGAAAATTACTTATTCAGGTTTAGAGGGTACAGGAACGCAAAACGACAGTTATAATTTATTAAAATTCTATCACTGAAAGAAAAAGTATATTAAATTTTGTAAAAGTAATTTAGAATTTGAGGAAAAAGTGCAACAAACCGAAATTTTGAAATAAAAAATACCAAACTTTAAAAAAAATTATATTGAATTTAATATAATTATATAAAATATCAAGAATTTTAATTTAATTTTAATATAACTTTACTAAATTACACAAAAGTTTTTTTAAAGTTTAGTATCTTTTAAATCAAAATTTCGGGTTTGTTGCACTTTTTCCCTAAATTGTAAAATAATTTTACAAAATTTAATATACATTAATTAATTTAATTTTGTAGACAAATTAATTATTATTATTATTATTATTATTATTATTATTATTATTATTATTATTGAGCATAACTATTTTCTGGGTGTATGAATGGGTGTAATGTAAAATAAGTACAAAAATTTACACAAAAATATTAAAAATATAAAAAATAAAAAAAAATGTAAAATCAGAATTTTCTGAGGTTGAATTCATTTAATACAACAAATACAAGTCCTGAATTAAGAAGCAAAATAAATTATTAAACTTTTATAAAAAGAAATTGCAATTTTAAACTGTATTGAATGTTAATTATTAATCGTAAACATTGGCACAATTTTTTTCTTACCAAACAGTTTCCTAATCAAAAAATGACTTTCTTCAATTTAAAAATACAAAAATATGAAGTTCGGCTAATTGTAAGTGTCTTTATTACCCCAAAAAAGTTATCCTAAAGTTGCTTTTCAATTTTCGAAAAACTAAATTTTAAATACTTGAATAACGAATTAAAAAAAACCTTCATAACAAATGCCCTCAAAAACCATTTCTTTAAACTTAATAACTTTCAAATCATTAGTTATTTAAAGTTTAGTTACACTGAAAAAAAATTTATTTGATTCACATAACCGATTATTTGACTCTTATCAAATAAATATTTACTTGAATCAAGTAATTTTTATTTGAATTAAATGTTTCAGTATTTCAAGCAATAATATTATTTAATTGCTTCAAATAAAAATTATTTGATTTAAGGAAATATTTATTTGATAACACTCAAATATTCGGTTTGATTTGTTATCAAAAAAATGTCGATCAAATCCAAAATTGATCAAAATTTCCATCCAATTTTATTGTCAATAAATTTGATCCATTTTCAATTTCGATACTTATTCTAATAAAACTTTGATAAAGAAAATTCAAAGATAAATCCCAAAACGAGCCAAAATTTCTGCAAATTCATGTCACTAAAGTTCTAAATGTTAAAATGCACGAAATTATTTATTTCTTTTTTAAATTCAAAATTTACGGCAATATTATTCCCTCAAATATTTAAAAAATTAAGTATAAAAATTCTAACTCTTTATTTGTGTTTCTGCTTTATATATACCTAACATTAATAGTTTTTTTTGAAATATAAAACAAAAAATGAGCAGAAAATTTCGTGGCACATACAAATTTTGTTTGCTTCTCACTATCCAGATGTGAATTAATAAAAATGTTTACTAATTTTAATTAGATCCTGACTTTTTGCTTTTGAATTAGTAAATTTAACTAATAAATTAGTAGAAATTACTATTTAATACAGTAATATTTACTACTTTACTAAATGCTTCTGAATTAGTAAATTTTACTGTTAGGTTATATTTTTATTTGTCAGTATAGAAATTGCTATTTAATAGCCAAATTTACTAATTTACGAAATTCTTTTAAATTTTATTATATTAAAATATCGATTTTTACTAACTAATAACCAACTTAACAAGAAAAATTTACAAATTCAAGAGCATTTAGTAAATTTTACAGTTAAGTTATATATAGTTATTAGTAGAAACTGATATTTAATAGCAGTAGAGTTTACTAATTTACCAAATATTTATGAATATTAGTAAATTTTACTATTAAATAGTAATTTTCACTAATGTAATAATAAACTTTACTAGAAGCAACTTTATTACTTTACAGAAGCAAAAAGTCAATCATTATTTCAAATTAATAAACATTTCCACTAATTCAAATTTTGAGAGCATCAAATTAAATACAACCAAAGTGCAGGAATTTTGTCATGGCGACGCGTTATCATAAATCAAATACTTGCAATATTGCTAATTATAGTAAACAAAAAATCCGCCATAACTGATTCCTGAATTCCTCCCCCCCCCCTCCCCATTTTCTTTTCCGAAAAAACTAATAAATATTTCAACACTCAAAACGAATATAGGAATTACAATATAAATTAACCAATTTCGAATTTAAGGAAAAATAAAATCTACAGTTATATTTTCTCATTATACAAAAGAAAGTAAAAAATCAAAAGTTTACGTCGCGGTGATTTTTGTATTTTACATTTTTAACGACACGGCATCAAATAATTTTATAATCACTCAGAAATCAACAATTTATATGAAATTCGAAAAATCACCTTCGACATTATTGTTGGCAACTTGTCGAAATTGAAGTGGAGGCCCCGGGGGAATGTTCTGATTGGAATCTCCCTGATTCCAAGCACTTTGCCCTCGCAAATGCTCCAACATCTTGCCAATCCTTTGACAATACTCTTCAAATATAGAAACCTCCACTTTATCGCAATAAATTTTACAAAAATCCAAACAATTTCTTTTTTTTTTCTTATTAAGAAAAATAAAAAGGAAGACAAAAACGAAAAAAAAGCAATCAACAACAACAACAATAACACTTTCCAACAAATTTCACTTTATCACAATAAATTCCAGTTGAACACTGAGCCAACATCATTCAGTCTCAATTGAAGAATTCTTCCGCCATTTTTCTTCCCCGCTGAAGGAAAAATGAAAAATCCTATACCAAAGTCAAAATCCTCGGGAAAATCACAAAGCGGAAAAAAAGATTTCTCCAACTTCCTATCAGTCAATTTTGGAGAGAAATTTGAGTTAATTTCTTTTTTTTTTGCTAATATCAATCAGATCTTTTGTAAATTAATATATATATATATATGAAAGATTTCTTCTTTTTTTTGTGAATATATAAAGAGATCTGCTAAACGTCAAGCATGAACGTATACTGCTTTGATGAAATGACACTAAGCGTATGTTGCTATATCCACCCCCCATGGGGTGAAAGGGGGATGTGGGGGGTTGGTACTAAAACTCACCCCCCGAGCAGGCTGTTGCCTTTGGCCGAGGGTGGCAGGGGGCGGTCTTTTCCGAAAAGCACCCCTTGTTGGTACAAAGGGTCACGTCTGATTGGTTGTCCCAGAAACGCCCTGATCTTTCACTATGGCGGGGATGACCTCAGCGGTACTCAACCGCGATCCCGCCCCTGTAAAATCAATACTTGCCAAGAGACGAAAGACGAAAGAGTCTCGTCGCCGTGAGCACTTCAAAGGCGACACCACCTTTTCTCTCTTCTCCTGTTGCCATAGTGATCCTTATTATCATAAAGATTTTTTAATCAATATTTTCATAATGATTTTTTTGCCTTTCACTCATTCAAAAATTGAATATGGTAAGTATTTTTCTCTTTATTATATATATACGAAGAATTCACACCAGCGTTCTCTCGATGTCATTAAACCTCCATCTCTTAGTATATATACATTAAACCTCGTGTTCTTGGAAATTATTAGCAATTTTTTTGTTTTTTTTTGCATTTACTATTAAGGAAATATTCTTGATGAATACGAAAAACTGTTACTAAATACCATGGCCATTATTGCGAACGTAAATTGTTTATTATTTCTAAAAGTTACACTAATAACTTAAATGTATCAAATTACAACTAATTGATACCAAAAATGCGGATCAAACCAAAAATTGATCCAAATTTTCGGCATCAATTTCGTCCACTTTAGTATCAATTTGATACTTTTAAGAAAACTGTGTAGTTTAAACTTTTAAACAATCCAAGTTTGCAATGACTACACCCAGAAAAATTGTATATTTGTCTCAGAACCAACTAGACTTTTTATTTGTTTCAAATAAATTTTATTTAGTTTAAATAAAATTTTATTTAACTCAAATATATGTTTTATTTATATCAAATATAAATTTTATTTAAAACAAATAAAAAGTCTAGTTGGTTCTGAGACAAATATACACTGAAAAAAAAATTTATTTGATTCAAATAACCAAATATTTGTCTATAATCAAATAAATATTTACTTGAATCAAATAATTTTTATTTGAATCAATTAATTAGTATTTGCTTCAAATACTAAAATATTTGATTCAAATAAAAATTATTTGATTCAAGTAAATATTTATTTGATTATAAACAAATAATCGGTTATTTGAATCAAATAAATTTTTTTTTCAGTGTACGTTTATTTAAGTCAAATAAAATATATTTGGTTTAAATAATAATTTTCTGTGGATGTATCAAATAGTATCAAATTGCAATAAATTAACAGCGTGTCTACTATTTTCTTTTAACACGGAAAAAAAATTTTCTCTGGAACAGCGATAAATTTCGCTAAAATAGCGAAAGCTTTAACTAAAACAACTTAAAATTTGACTAATCTTATGCGAAATTTGTAGCTTTTCCAGGTAAATATTTTTTTCCGTGAACGAAATTCCCGGTTTTTTCAGGCTATGCGTCCTAATTTTTTTCCGGTTGTTTTCTTATCAAATTTAAATTTGACTTCAAACATGAATAAATCATTAAATTCTTTGGAAATAATGTTTTTTTTAAATAATTTTAATTGAAAATTTGGAAAATAATGGAATTTAGAAAGAATTTTTTCAATTTTCAAAAAGTAATCTAGTTTTATTATATAATTACACCCAGAGAAAAATATTATTTAAACCAAATATATTTTATTTGGCTTAAATAAACGTATATATATGTCTCAGAACCAACTAGACTTTTTATTTGTTTTGAATATAATTTTTATTCGACACAAATAAAACATATATTTGAATCCGATAAAATTTTATTTAAACCAAATAAAATTTATTTGAAACAAATAAAAAATCTAGTTGGTTCTAAGACAAATATACCATTTCTCTGGGTGTATAATTGAAAACTTGATTTTTCAATTTTATTCAAATTATATTTGATAAGAATTGAAGTTCTGCAAAGAATTTTACTATATTTATAAAAATAATCGAATCCTATTATTTATAAAAATAATTTAATTCTTATAAAGAATTTAATTCAAATTTTTGAAAATAATGAGCATTTCAAATTTCCGAAAGTTTAAATAAAAGACATTTATTTGTTTCTTGAGCAAATTAAATCTTTATTACTTACTAAGTAAATAATTAATAATAATAAGTAATAAACATTTTATTTGATTAAGAAACAAATAAATATAATTTATTTGAACATTCGGAACTTTCAAATAATAAAAATTTTAAAAAAGTTCAATAATTACATATTTATTGAGTAATAATAGAATAATATAATTTTTAGAAGCAAAAAATTGATTTAAAACTTTCAGAAAGACTAGAAATTTTTAAAATACAATTATAATTGCAGTCACTAAATTTCCTTGATTTTTTTCGAAAAATTTAAAGAATTATAAGAATTATAAGAATTATCAATTATTTTTCAAAGAATGTAAAGACATTTAAATTTAATTAAAAAATTTTCAATTATTGGTTTAGAAAACTTCAATTATCGTTAAACAATAGAATTGAAAATTTCAATATCTAATTTTTCAGAATTTTCAACAAAAAACTTATCAAAAATTCCATTTTATTTAAAAATTTTAAGTGTCCATCTTTTTTAAATTAATAACAAAAATTGTATTTATATTATTGAAAAAAAATTATAAAATAAAATAAAATTATTAATCAATTATTAAGTTAAAATACTTCGAAAATTCTATTAGTTAAAAAATTTTCTAAAGAAATTCTTTAACAAATTTAAAAATAATACTTCCATTAACTCCACAATTTTATTAATTTATTCACATAACATGTTTAAATTATTGACTGATCTTTTACTATCAAATCAATTATTTTTAACTAAATTTAAATTTATAGAGAACTGTATAAATATTTACATAAAAATTGAAATAAAAAAATTATTTTTTTTAAAAACAAAATAAAATATTAAGTTTTTTATTAATTTTCGTGATAAAAAATTTCCCGTTTGGTATAAAATCTAAATCTAAATTCGCAGAGTTCTACTAAGAAATAGTAAAATTTTACTAATTTTTAGTATAGTTTTCATCGAAAACTTTTCTCCTTTCTAATTATTAGAATATTACAAATTTTTAGTAAAATTTAACTAATCTTTTACTAGAATTCCACTAATTGAATTTTAGAAGAATTTCACTGATTCAAATCGCTATGAAAACCAGTGGTTCTCAATCATATTGTAGGCAGTAGAAGTTCAGATTTAGAGAATACTGCATTAAAAAAAACTCTGTTCTTTTCGATAAAATAGGAAACAAAGTAAATTCTTTAAGTTTAAATCAGTTAAAAATAAGCGATTTAAAACAAAAAGTCAGTCACTAATTGAAATAGTAATATTTGTACTGACCATATTTAGTTAAAAATAACTAACTATTTGTGTAAGTGATATTTCACTAGATTTTTTATCCAATTAGTCAGTTTTAACTAAAAATCAATTGTTTTTCTACTGAAAATCAGTCATTTTTTTGACTAAAAACCCTTTTTTTACTGAAAAGCAGTTATTTTTCTGGCTCAGAAGCAAAAATCAGATTGACGGTTAAAACTATATAATTTTTTACTGATTCAAATATAGAGAATAGAAAAAGGAGAAATAGTGCACTCTAAACTAAAGTGCTGCTCTTCAGTAATGAAAAAATCAGAATAGTTAGTTAAACTTGACTAATTAAATCAGTCAAAAAGAATTTAGTGAAACATTAGGTATTTTTAATTGAAAACCAGTTTTAATTGAATTGAATAAAAGAACTCTTTTTTAATGTTTTAAAAATCTTAAACGATTTTTTAACTAAAAAGAAAATCTGAAAAGTAGAAGAAAAATATTTTTTTAGTTAAAAAAACTTGCACTGAATCGAAAATTTCAAAAAAGGATCAACTTTAAAAACTGTTGAGTCCTTTTCGAAATTTATGATTCAATTATTTTTCAAAAGAAAAACTTTATAATCAAATATATAACACCTAGAAAACAGTTTTGCTTCAATTATTATATATATAATATATATAAATAAGAACAAAAATTAACAGAATTATCATAAAATTTATTTGATTCGAAATAAAAATTGGTACCATTGACTCTCTAAATTTGAATTAGTTAAAAATACGTAATTTAATAGCAAGAAGTCAGTCACTGATTCAAATAGTAAAATGTTGCTATAATGAAGCAGTTAATAACACGGTAAATCGTTAGGTATTAAAATAACACCAAAATGGATTAAAATAACACTAAATTGGATTATTTTAATCCTTTTTGGTGTTATTTTAATACCTAACGATTTACCGTGAATGACTAATTATGAGATAGATTCACATTTAAGTAAAATTGCTAACATTTTTGTAACTAATTCAATTAGAAATTTAACTACTTTTTTATATTTGTAGTTATTTATTAACTAATACTTACACGCTGAAAAAATTTATTTGATTCAAATAACCGATTATTTGACTATTATATCAAATAAATATTTATTTGTACCAAATAATTTTTATTTGAATCAAAAAAATTGTATTTGAATCAAATATTTTAGTATTTAAGGCAAATATTATTTAAATGATTCGAATAAAAATTATTTGACTCAAGTAAATATTTATTTGATAATAGTAAAATAATCGGTTATTTGAATCAAATAAATTTTTTGTCCAACGCCTTCGGGGAAATGGAGTCATTGTGCACTAGGCACCAGTGGAGAAATGTACCTCATATCTCCACTGGCCGTTTGTCCAGTGGAGAAATGTACCTTATATCTCCACTGGCCGTTTGTCCAGTGGAGAAATGAGCGGTGAAAAGAGTAAAGGCGCATTATGTGTGGTTATTTCGGTTCCATTTCACTATAAATAAATCATAAAAATCTATTCTAATTTGCTTTAACTTTGTTAAATTTTGTCCTAAATAAGTAATTTATAACTAAAAATTAAAATTTTGAAAAATTAATTGTATTATTAATACATGGAGAGAAGAGTTACAGTTGTGACAACTAAACACGTTTAGTAGCAGAAATACATGGAGAGCGATAGTAGCGCCCCTGGCGGTTTAGTTCCTGTTTAGTTACTCTGACTGAACGTACAGTCGTTCCTACTATTATATAGTAGATGCGACTGTTATTTTTGTCCGTCGAAAATTAACTAAACTGTTTAGTTATCAGAACTGAACCGACAGTCGCCTTCACTATTCTCTTCTCTCCGTGTATGTTAAGTTCTGACAATAAATGAATAAAATTATTATAATTAGTATGAAAAATTAATAGAAAGTGTTTTTCAGTTGTTGGACAAAGTAATATGTGCAATTCGTGGCGAACAGCGATTTTCGCTCGCATGATTGCTGCTCTCGCTGCGCTCGAGCAGCAAACTTCAAGCTCGCGAGAAATCGCCCTTGTTCTCCACTCGTTGCACAATATACTATTTTCAGTGTAATAATTATCTACTAATAATTAGTTATTTTTAACTAATTGCTGAAGCAAAAATTTAGCCACGATGGTACTAATAATTAGTTATTTTTAACTAATTCAAAGTTAGAGAATAACAAAAACTTTTCCGCATAGAAAATTTTTCCAAAAAATTGCAAATATTCTGATATTATCACCCAGAAAAAAATTTTATTTAAACAAAATATAATTGTCTCAGAGCCAAGTTATAGGTTATTTATTTGCTTCAAATAAAAATTTGATTCAATATAAAAAATTCTTTATATGTACCAAATAAAATCTTCATTGGGATCAATTAAAATTTTATTTAAACTAAATAAAATTTATTTGAAACAAATAAAAAGTCAAGTTGACTCTGAGACAAATAATATTTTTTCCTGAGTGCAAAATCCATTTTTTTTTTTGTAAATACGCATTGGCAGAAACAATATTAAACTTATTATTAAATTTATCCAAAATTTACATATTTGATTAATTTTTATTAATCTCAAATTACACAAACCTATTTAAAGAAGAAAGATTTTCCAAGCAATGAGAACCTATGTTTCCGAGTTCCGACGGCAAATCGTTTCCGCTACGAATTCCGTCATCAGTACAAGTTCCTTCCTACTCGGGACATTCCGTCAAACTTTTAAAGAAATTTCAATAATTCATAAATATAATACACGAAAATTAAAAAATACGAAAATATAATATACACAATGTTTTTCTTTCTCTTTTCTGGAAAAAGAAATGTTAAGAGAAAAAATCATAGTCCATTACTAAATATTGTTGCAATAGGACTTTTTTACCAATAGAAAAACTTACATTATCTAATCCTTGAAAAGATACCACACCTGTCATTTCTTTTTTATTTGAAACAAACATGACCCTCAGAAAAAGTGTATTTGGTATCTTTATTACCCCAGTGACTGATAACTTTAGTAAGCAGACAAATAGTGAACGTGTAAAATCATTATTCATTATCTTATCGTCTACCTCTGCTGCGTCCAAGTAAATCGAACATGTCATTCTCAACTGTAACAAGAATTTATAAACAACAATTCAAACATATTTATCGATACTGTAATTATTACAATATTTTAATTAACGTCGCGCACATTTCATTTATAGCTTAATACAGGGTGGCCACCAAAACTCGTGAATAAAATTCACGTCTATTTCCCGGTTTTTTCAAGGTTTCTAGGAAATTTTCAAGGTTTTTTTGTTGGTTCAAATTTTACTATAGTAATACTTAAAAAATTCAACTACTTCAACATTTATTATTTTTTATTGCCGCATTTTTTATAGGCTTTTCTTACGATTCTGAACAATCAATCGTATAGATTTTAAAAAATTCAAGGTTGCCACAAATATTTAATTTTATTTTTCCCTGACTTTTCCTGATTTCCAGACAAAATTTTCACTTTTTCCCTGACCATAAAGAATATTCTGATTCACTCTAAAATTTATTAAAAACATTCTATTATATTTACATACGAATTTCTTAAATTATAAAATTATTCGCTAACATCAATAACTAAATTTTTAAATAACTATTTAATTATTATTTTTCCATAGGAATTAAAATTCTTCAAAACATTCAAATTCAAACATTTTTTAAATTAAACAACTTATAAAAATATTATTATAAAACATAAATATATCTTCATGTTTTATAAAAATTTTAATTTCCATAAAATTTTTCAAAAAAAAAATTAAATTATTTACAAAAATTATAATAAAATTTGTTGCAAGAATTCAATTATTTTCAGAAATAATAAAATTCTTCACGTGGTTTCAATTATTTTGTACAACACCTGTAAGGAAAGTAATACTTTGCATGCCTGTAAAATAGTCGCAAAACAGTACTTTGCTGCACTAGTGCGGTAAAGTTCTTGAACTTTTGGGTTTTTCTTGTGATATACATAGGTATTTGTTTTCTATTTGTAGAGTACCTGTTTTTACAGTAATATACGCGTAGAAAACCACGTATATTACGTGCGGTAATACGTATATTATAATATACGTTCCAAACCCTGCTAAACAGTACGTATGTTGGCGTCAACTAGCGTTTCCAAACAGCTTTTTTTACCATAACCAAAAGGTGTCACAGGATTTCAATTATTTTTAATACAATTTTGATGTAAGTTCTTCGAAAAATGTCACTATTTTCAAAAATTTTGTTAAAATTCTGCGAAAGAATTCAATTATGTATTTTTAAAAATTCATGCTATAATGCTTTTAATATTCACTTATTATCTATAATTTTAACTAATATTCATTTTAAAATTAATTTTTATTGGAAAATTCAACAAGAATTCAATTATTTAAGTACAAAAATAAATAATTTATTGAATAAATGAATGTTTTTCAAAACTAAATTAATATAAAGAATTTTATCAACAAATTTGATTTTTGTCGAGAAATTTAATAAAATTTTCAAGAATAATAAAATTTTTCGAGGAATTCAATTGAAATTGTATTAAAAATAATTGAAATTCTATGATGAATTTTATTATTTATGAAAATAATTGAATTATTGCGAAGTTTGATTAGAATTTTATCAAAATTTGATTTTTTAAATAATTGAATTCTTTTGAAATATTTTATTAAAGCTGTAGGCAGATATTAAAAATTATTGAATTGAGAAAAATTTTTTAAAAATAATTAAAACTGTGCAAAGAATTTTATTAAAATTTTTGAAAATAATTGAAATTTGGAGAAGAATTTTATTATTTATAAAGATAATTCAATTTTGAGGAAATTTTTGAACATAATGGAATTACTGCGAAGAATTTTATTACTTTTGAAAATAATTGAATTTCTGCAATCATTTTTAACTGCTCCAAAATTCAATTTGTTCCAGTTACTTAATTAAAAATCCCTGACTTTTCCCTGACCAATTTTACTTTCCCTGACTTTTTCCTGAATTCCCTGATTTTCCTGACCTGTAGCAACCCAGAAAAATTTTAATTTTTTCAAAAAATAAAATTTTGAAAATGGTCAAAAAATTTTTTTTTCAGTTTTAATAATGTATAATACTAAAATTCAAGGTTTTTTTTAAAAAATTCACGTCCAATTCACGGTTTTTTCAAGGTTTGCTAAAATTCACGTCCATTTCAAGGTTTTCAAGTTTTCAAGGTCCGGTGGCCACCCTGTAATAAGACTGTTAAACTGAAAAAAAATTAATTGATTCAAATTGTATACAAAAATGCCAAAAATTATATAAAAAAATTGACTATTACAAATTAAATATTTAATTGAAACAAATAATATTTATTAGAGTCAATTAAATCGATTACTTGAATCAATTAAAATTTTTATCAGAGTAGATAGTAAAAAACATAAAACCATTTTACAATAAAGAGAATTCTGAATGAACCTAAAGTTTGAAACGTTCAAATGAACGACAAAGTTTTTCTATTTTTTTAATTTGTTTATTTTATAAAAAAAATTATTGTGTTCATTAAAGAGATTAATTTTTTAACTAAAAAAATATTTAATTTTAATTCTTTTTCTTTTTTATATGCAAATTTTTTAAAATATTCAAATAGAAAAAAATTTCGTTCATTTGAACGTTCAAAACTTTAGCATCACAATCCTGACGGAACACAACTCGATTTTAAAATGTTTATCACAGCCAACAGTGTACAAAAAATTATTACAAAATTTGTTTTATAATTTAATTTTGTAATAGTTTTACTAATTCCGAAACTAAATGAAAATACAAAAAAAAATTTAATTACAGCCAACAGTATACAAAAAAATTATTACAAAATTTGTTTTATAATTTAATTTTGTAATAGTTTTACTAATTCCAAAACTAAATGAAAATACAAAAAAAATTTAATTACAACCAACAGTATACAAAAAAATGTTTACAAAAATTGTTGTTTAATTTAATTTTGTAATAGTTTTACTAATTCCGAAACTAAATGAAAATACAAAAAAAAATTTAATTACAGCCAACAGTATACAAAAAAATTTTTTACAAAAATTGTTGTTTAATTTAATTTTGTAATAGTTTTACTAATTCCGAAACTAAATCAAAATACAAAAAAATGTTTTAAAATAGAGTTGCATTTCGACTGTACTCAAATTAATTATTACAAAATTCTAATTTACATTTCCCTCTAAATCTGATTCAGTTCAAAATGAAAATTTACTAAAATCAGAGAATGACTTTTTTTCGAATCAGCAAATTTCCACTAAAATGAAAACAAAAAGTCACACTCACTAATTCGAATCGATTAAATTTTCCACTGATTCATAATCAGAAAGTAATTCATGAATTTAATATTAGAAAATACTTACTTACCTGTAAAAGTATTGCAAATATTATTTTTTGTAAATAATAGTGTTTTGTATAGAAAAAAACTGCACAAAAATCACAAGAGAAGTAAGATACGAGATATTAAATAATCTTCCTTATAAAAGGGATGTTTTTCATTTTGAATAAACTGAAAATGACGCGAAACCTACGTCGCTTATGAACGCTGTTACTACTGGAAAATGTCCCACAACGCAAAACTTATTCTACTTACGTCGGTTCATACGACGATGCTTACTACTTGTGGCTCTTTATGAACTACTTCATAAAAAATGAAATAATTCAAACGCTTTCTTGTCCTCTTGTAATCAGCAGACAAGTTTTGTATTATAAAATGTATTATAAAATATATTATAAAATGTATTATAAAATATATTATAGAATGTTGTATAAAATTATACAATAAAATGTATTATAAAATTATAAAATAAAATATTTAAATATTTAACATAATTTTTAAACAATGTGTATTTACTCTTCATAAAAATATTTAGTTTCTAAAACAAATGTTTGTTAAATTTAGTTTATTATCCATCCAAAAGTGAGTGAAATTTTCAACGTTTATGATCAACGACAGAAAAAAATATATTTTTCAAGAAAATTTATAAATCTATCTTCTTATTTTTAAGGGAAGGGTAACACCTAAATTTTTAACTATATGAAGAAAATATTTTAAATATTCAATAAAATTATTTTTATAGTAATTTTTTGAGAGAAATTCAGTGGTCCGAAAATATTTTGACCCTTTTTGAATTTTTATTTTTTCTAAAAATTGATAGATTTTAAAATCTATTCGTAATTTTGTAGAGAATATGTTTTTGTATCCATAAAAAAATTTCCTAATGAAAAAATTAATATTTGCAAAAGTTTTAGCATTTTTACAAAAAAAATAGTTTTCAAGTTAAGAATTTAAAAAAAACATGATAATTATTAAATTTTATTATACGAAACCTCATTTGTTTTTTTTTACTAACTTATTTCAGAACATAATTTTTTTTCCAAAAAAATGTTTTATCGAATTTTGTTTTTATCACTAAGTAAAACATTCTTATATTGAAAAAGTTTGTGTTCTGAAGTAAGTTTAAAAAAACAAATGAGTTTTCGTATAATAAAATTAAATAATAATAATCACTTTTTTTTAATTCTTAACCTAAAAACTATTTTTTTTTTTTTGAAAAGATGCTAAAACTTTTGTAAATATTAATTTTTTCATTAGAAAATTTGTTTATGGATACAAAAATATATTTTCTACAAAATTATGAATGGATATCAAAAACTATTAATTTTTAGGAAAAACAAAATTTTTAAGTAGACACCGATTTTTTCGAATTCGTGTTATCACATTCGTTTTTGAACTAATTTACAGATTTTTAAATGGAATTCTTGAGTAATTACTAAATAACTCCATTTAAAAATCTGTTTTAAAAAATCTGTTCAAAAATCATTCCTTTCGAACTAATTTATAGATTTTTAAATTAGTTCGAAAGGAATGATATCCCGAATGATAATTTTGTAGAAAATATTTTTAAAAAAATATCACAGATAAAAACTTGTATTTTTTTCGTATTTATTTCTGAGTTAAGAAATATTGTTCTCTTTTAAGTAACCGAAAAATTCTAGACTCAGAATTACGATTTTAAAAATAAATAACTCAACTAACAAACTAAATTCACACTTATTAGTTAGAAATTCGATACGAAAAATTGATTCAAATTTCGAATAAAAAAACGATCGATTCATTGGCAGAAATATTAAAAATACGAATCACATTTACAACATTTCTGTTCGGTTTTGCGCTTTTATGTAAAATTATATAAAATACCATAAGATACTACTTAATAGCGTATATCCATTTAAGAAATATTAATAAATTCAGGATGTGTCGCTATATTATACTTCGGTAGAAAACAATTATAAGACTTACCCCTCTTCTAAGTGGGAAGTCAGGGAAAGATATTCAGCTTAATCTGCTTTCTCCTTCTTGTCCTACCAGTCTGCAACATTTTAATAAAAAATCATTATTATAAGTATTAGTAGAAAAAAAGTTTAAACCCTTTTACTCTCTCTGAATACGAATTAATTAAAAATAATTCATTTAGAAGCAAAAAGTCATTCACTATTTCAAATAGTACACTGAAAAAAAAATTTTATTGATTCAAATAATCGATTAATTGACTATTATTAATTAAATATTTAATTGAATCAAATAATATTTATTAGAGTCAATTAAATGGTTCAGTTCATATTTGCTTCAAATACTGAAGTTTGATTCAAATATGAATTGAACCATTTAATTGACTCCATTAAATATTACTTGATTCAAGTAAATAATTAACTAATAAGTATAAATAATTAAGTAGAAATAATTAAGCAAATCAATTAATCGGTTATTTGAATCAATTAAACTTTTTTCAGTGTAATATTTCAACTTAAAAATATCTAGTTTGATAGTTAAAAATAACTAATATATCAGTAAATTTTCTTTCGACCGATTCCAAAAATTGCTTTCTATCGTAACTTCAAGGAAAAGGGCCGTCGAAAAAAAATTAATTCAAATACAAAAATAATACAAAATTTTCTTCAAACTTACAAAGATGAGTCTCAGCATGCA
The DNA here is from genome assembly GCA_032873175.1 of Leptopilina drosophilae. Taxonomy (NCBI): domain Eukaryota; kingdom Metazoa; phylum Arthropoda; class Insecta; order Hymenoptera; family Figitidae; genus Leptopilina; species Leptopilina drosophilae. The sequence goes on along the minus strand of CM065478.1, from coordinate 75,895,804 downwards.
CCCGATCTCCATCCTCGAGCTGCACTCGATCTTTGATGTCATTCTTTAGGCACAAAACACTCACTCGCGATTTTAAATATTTCGTAAATACACTCCCGAACCACGTGGAATTTAAAAATTTAAAAGAATGAAAAAATTTAAAAGAGTAAAAAAAATTTTAAATAAATTTTCATAATTATACATACGATCTCGATTATAAATATTGCGAACACTCCCGTGATTTTAAATATGAATATAATTTAATTATATTAAAATATGAATTTAATTTACAGTTGAAAAAAAATTAGAACCCTAGTTAAAGTTACTCGACCGCGGGTATAAAAAATTCTCGCACTCCCGAAGCTAAAATTTATTTTACAAACACGTGCGTTAAAAACGAGGCGCGCGGAGTTAATTTCCAAATTTCGTATCCATCTTTCTAATTATTCATGGTAGTTGCAATCAAACTTTTTTGATTTTTGGTCCTTTTCTTTCCATTCTGAAAAAATGAAAATTAAATTATTTTGCATTAGTTCATTAAAAATTTAATGCTGAAAAAATAAATTAAAAATATGAATAAATTAAAATAAAAAACTAGTATAAAAAATCTCATATAATAAGGGATACAATGGTGATTCTAATTTCTCCACTTGAGAACGCCAAGGTCACCACCAGGTGTCAGAAAAAATTCCAAGAAGCTCCTTTCTTGAAACTGAAGTGCCATCTTACGGCGACCTTGGCGTTCGCAGGTGGAGAAATTAGAACCACCATTTTAAATCTCAAAATATTTCTAAATATTCGTAATTCCACAATAATTATTTCTAATCACAGAGATAAAATCTTGAAAGTTTAACAATGAAAATGGATTTCAATTATTAATTTCCGATATTTTTATAGTGTCCACTAACAAAGTAAATCGAATAAAATTTCTTTCCTTTTCCTACAATTTTTTTTTTAACTAAACGATTGTCTGAATTTGCATGATCCTAAAATTCTGAACGAAAATGTCGAAAATTATTCTTTTCTTCTTCAAATTAAGTATTTATTATTGTAATATTTCGAGTTTACTATAAATAAAATGATTTACAAAGTTTCTAATTATAAAATATAAGTTTTTAATTTTTCTTTGTAATCAGTAATTTTTGAAAATTTTGTTAATAAAAAGTATTTCGTTCATTTGAACGTTCAAAACTTGTGAATCAAGAAATTTGCGTAGAAATTCTACAAAAATATACCAGAATTCTACCAAAGTTTTACTACAACTTTTATACCATTATTCCATGTAATCTTTCTGGTAGAATTTCATGAAACTTTTCCAACTTTTCCAACAATAATTACGTACAATAAGAAATGCAACAGGTACATATGCAAATTAAAACAAATCCCGTAGATTAAGACTTAAAGAATTTTAATTCGACTGACTTTAAAACTTCCCCGGTCTGGAAAAAAATTTTTGAACTAAAATCATACCTTTACGGCTAACTGAAGCTTGGACGTTAACACAGTTTTTCCAAGGATATCAAATTCAACGAAAAAAGAAAGGAACAAATTTTTTGCTAAACTTTTTGCTATGAGCAACGTTTCTCTGCCGATATCAAAATGAGACAAAAAGGGAATAAAAATTCATGCATTGCGAGAATTTCGTTTTTGTCTTATTTTGCTATCTGCAGAAGAACGTTGCTCATAGCAAAAAGCTTAGCAAAAATTTGTTAAAATAGTTATTAATATGCATCTAAGGAAAATTGTAAGAGCAGGCTTCGCACTGCATTATGAGTTTAAAAAAAGTAGGAAATAGTAGCCTTGATGACAAAAAAAAGTAGGAAATAGTAGCCGCGATGACAAAAAAAAAAGAATTAAAGAATTTCATTAAAAAATTTTTAAAAAAAAGAACACTAAAGACAAAAATAGTAATAAAAGAATAGGAAAAAAACGAATAGTTAAGAAAAAAGACAAAAATAGTAAAAAAACGAATAGTAAAGCCAAAAATAAAAAAGAGAAAATAGTAAAAAAAATTGGACAAGTGCGAGTTGTACTCGCACTGCAGTGGCGGGTTTTTATAAAATTATTTTTTTTAGGAAAGCATGTAGATAATTAAAAAAGTAAAGTGGTTCTCAAAAACCCAAAAATAAAGAAGCAAAACTGGAAAAATAAGTGAAAACAGATGAATTTTAAGAATTTCGGTTTTTAAAATTCTTTATATAATTAGCTTTTTTTAGCAAAGCATGTAGATAATTAAAAAAGTAAAGTGGTTCTAAAAAACCCAAAAATAAAGAAGCAAAACTGGAAAAATAAGTGAAAACAGATGAATTTTAAGAATTTCGGTTTTTTAAATTTTTTATAAAATTAGTCTTTTTAGCAAAGCATGTAGATAATTAAAAAAGTAAAGTGGTTCTCAAAAACCCAAAAATAAAGAAGCAAAACTGGAAAAATAAGTGAAAACAGATGAATTTTAAGAATTTCGGTTTTTTAAATTTTTTATTGTAGATAATTAAAAAATTAAAGTGGTTCTCAAAAACCCAAAAATAAAGAAGCAAAAGTAGAAAACAAGTAGAAACAGATGAATTTTAAGAATTTCGGTTTTTAAAATTTTTTATAAAATTAGCTTTTTTTAGCAAAGCATGTAGATAATTAAAAAAGTAAAGTGGTTCTCAAAAACCCAAAAATAAAGAAGCAAAACTAGAAAAATAAGTGAAAACAGATAAATTTTAAGAATTTCGGTTTTTTAAATTTTTTATAAAATTAGTTTTTTTAAGCAAATCATGTAGATTATTAAAAAAGTAAAGTGGTTCTCAAAAACCCAAAAATAAAGAAGCAAAACTGGAAAAATAAGTGAAAACAGATGAATTTTAAGAATTTCGGTTTTTAAAATTTTTTATAAAATTAGTTTTTTTTAGCAAAGCATGTAGATAATTAAAAAAGTAAAGTGGTTCTCAAAAACCCAAAAATAAAGAAGCAAAACTAGAAAAATAAGTGAAAACAGATGAATTTTAAGAATTTCGGTTTTTTAAATTTTTTATAAAATTAGTCTTTTTAGCAAAGCATGTAGATAATTAAAAAAGTAAAGTGGTTCTAAAAAACCCAAAAATAAAGAAGCAAAACTGGAAAAATAAGTGAAAACAGATGAATTTTAAGAATTTCGGTTTTTTAAATTTTTTATAAAATTAGTCTTTTTAGCAAAGCATGTAGATAATTAAAAAAGTAAAGTGGTTCTCAAAAACCCAAAAATAAAGAAGCAAAACTAGAAAAATAAGTGGAAACAGATGAATTTTAAGAATTTCGGTTTTTAAAATTTTTTATAAAATTAGTTTTTTTTAGCAAAGCATGTAGATAATTAAAAAAGTAAAGTGGTTCTCAAAAACCCAAAAATAAAGAAGCAAAAGTAGAAAAACAAGTAGAAACAGATGAATTTTAAGAATTTCGGTTTTTAAAATTTTTTATAAAATTAGCTTTTTTTAGCAAAGCATGTAGATAATTAAAAAAGTAAAGTGGTTCTCAAAAACCCAAAAATAAAGAAGCAAAACTAGAAAAATAAGTGGAAACAGATGAATTTTAAGAATTTCGTTTTTTAAAATTTTTTATAAAATTAGTTTTTTTAGCTAAGCATGTAGATAATTAAAAAAGTAAAGTGGTTCTCAAAAACCCAAAAATAAAGAAGCAAAACTGGAAAAATAAGTGAAAACAGATGAATTTTAAGAATTTCGGTTTTTTAAATTTTTTATAAAATTAGTCTTTTTAGCTAAGCATGTAGATAATTAAAAAATTAAAGTGGTTCTCAAAAACCCAAAAATAAAGAAGCAAAACTAGAAAAATAAGTGGAAACATGAATTTTAAGAATTTCGTTTTTTAAAATTTTTTATAAAATTAGTTTTTTTAGCTAAGCATGTAGATAATTAAAAAAGTAAAGTGGTTCTCAAAAACCCAAAAATAAAGAAGCAAAACTGGAAAAATAAGTGAAAACAGATGAATTTTAAGAATTTCGGTTTTTTAAATTTTTTATAAAATTAGTCTTTTTAGCAAAGCATGTAGATAATTAAAAAAGTAAAGTGGTTCTCAAAAACCCAAAAATAAAGAAGCAAAACTGGAAAAATAAGTGAAAACCGATGAATTTTAAGAATTTCGGTTTTTTAAATTTTTATCTAAAATTAGTTTTTTTTAGCAAAGCATGTAGATAATTAAAAAAGTAAAGTGGTTCTCAAAAACCCAAAAATAAAGAAGCAAAACTAGAAAAATAAGTAGAAACAGATGAATTTTAAGAATTTCGTTTTTTAAAATTTTTTATAAAATTAGTTTTTTTAGCTAAGCATGTAGATAATTAAAAAAGTAAAGTGGTTCTCAAAAACCCAAAAATAAAGAAGCAAAACTGGAAAAATAAGTGAAAACCGATGAATTTTAAGAATTTCGGTTTTTTAAATTTTTATCTAAAATTGGTTATTTTAGCTAAGCATGTAGATAATTAAAAAAGTAAAGTGGTTCTCAAAAACCCAAAAATAAAGAAGCAAAACTAGAAAAATAAGTGGAAACAGATGAATTTTAAGAATTTCGGTTTTTAAAATTTTTTATAAAATTAGTTTTTTTAGCAAAGCATGTAGATAATTAAAAAAGTAAAGTGGTTCTCAAAAACCCAAAAATAAAGAAGCAAAACTGGAAAAATAAGTGAAAACAGATGAATTTTAAGAATTTCGGTTTTTTAAATTTTTTATAAAATTAGTTTTTTTAGCAAAGCATGTAGATAATTAAAAAAGTAAAGTGGTTCTCAAAAACCCAAAAATAAAGAAGCAAAACTGGAAAAATAAGTGAAAACAGATGAATTTTAAGAATTTCGGTTTTTTAAATTTTTTATAAAATTAGTTTTTTTAGCAAAGCATGTAGATAATTAAAAAAGTAAAGTGGTTCTCAAAAACCCAAAAATAAAGAAGCAAAACTAGAAAAATAAGTGAAAACAGATGAATTTTAAGAATTTCGGTTTTTAAAATTTTTTATAAAATTAGTTTTTTTAGCAAAGCATGTAGATAATTAAAAAAGTAAAGTGGTTCTCAAAAACCCAAAAATAAAGAAGCAAAACTGGAAAAATAAGTGAAAACAGATGAATTTTAAGAATTTCGGTTTTTAAAATTTTTTATAAAATTAGTTTTTTTTAGCAAAGCATGTAGATAATTAAAAAAGTAAAGTGGTTCTCAAAAACCCAAAAATAAAGAAGCAAAACTAGAAAAATAAGTGGAAACAGATGAATTTTAAGAATTTCGGTTTTTTAAATTTTTTATAAAATTAGTTTTTTTAGCAAAGCATGTAGATAATTAAAAAAGTAAGTGGTTCTAAAAAAACCCAAAAATAAGAAGGAAAACTGGAAAAATAAGTGATGATGAATTTTAAGAATTTCGGTTTTTAAAATTTTTTATAAAATTAGTTTTTTTTAGCAAAGCATGTAGATAATTAAAAAAGTAATGTGGTTCTTAAATTTTGTCTAAGGAATTCAATTATTTCAATTATTTTCATAAAAACCAAAATTTTTCCGATTTACTAAATTCTTTTAAATATTATTTTTGAAAAATATTCCTCATAAGAATTCAATTCTTTTCATAAATTTCCATAAAATTAAAAAAATAATTCAATTATTTTCAAAAGTAACATAATTCTTCGCAGAAATTCAATTATGTTTAACATTTTTTTGAAATTCTCCGAAATTTCAATTATCTTTATAAATAATTAAATTTTTCTCTACAATTCAATTATTTTCAAAAATGTTAATAAAATTCTACGCAAACATTTAATTATTTTCATAAATATGTAATAACATTCATTGGAAGAATTCAATTACTTTTATAAATAGTAAAATTCTTTGCACAAATTCAATTAGTATTAATAAATTTTAATGAAATTGAATTAATCAAATTTTTCAATTATAATTATGAACAGTCAAGATTGTTTTTTGAAAAATTGAAAAAATGTTTTAAAAAATTTGTTTAATTCAATAGAGTAAATGTTGGTAAAATTATTTCCTATTATCTTATTGACGGTCGTTTTTCATGAACGATTTTAGTTTTAACACTATTTGTTGAGAAAAGTAGCTTTTAGTAGCATTAGGCTCAAAAAAGTAGCCAAAAAGTAGCCACGTATCAAAAAAGTAGCAAATAGTAGCTTTTAGTAGAAGAGTGCGAAGCCTGTAAGAAAGAGAAAATTGTAAAGACATGACAATTGCTCTATTAAGACACTAAAATAACATAACCGATTGATCTAATCGACAGCAGAACAAATGAAAGGTTTAGTCAACATTTTCCTTATGCACTAAAGAGGAATGACCATTACAACAGGAGAAAACAGGGGTGATTTGCAAAGTGCAAGCAGTCCAATATGAAAGCAGTAAACGCCTGGGATGGGAATCATCATAGAAACATTTTCTTTCTCAGTGATCCCTTAGATAGGGCGTCAAATTGTTTTCTGAAACGGAGTCAAGCTATTCACGCTTTATTGATCGCCCTTAAAATACGCTTGATGCCGTGTCCGATTTAACAAGACTGGATAACCAGGCGCTTGGTCCTGTTTGGCCCCTCGTGGCGTGCACGTGTTTCACTCTCGCCCCCATTTCACGACGTAGGTCCTGCCAAATACTTTGCATTGCCGTTATTGCCACCCCTCTCACTCTCTCTCTCTCACTCTGTCTCTCTGTAGGGCACCGTAGCGGCATACCAAACTTTAATGCTCAACTAGCCGTATCATCGGGGGATTGTATATACGGCATAAAGACCGGGGAGATGAATGCTGGGGTTTTATTTGTCAAACATCGCCCGCAGAGGCTGCGAACCAAACGAAAGAAGTATGTCTATATATATACACACACAAACAATATTCGCAGAACGAGGAACGTATATGTATATATATGAAACGTTTCTGATCAACAAGAAGAGGATCGCAAATCAATACAAAACTCTGTTTACTTGAAAAGCATCGACCAACGACTTTCAAGGGGATTTTTCTCAAAATTGTCTATTTGCTGGACGTATTTACACACCATACGTATTGTACACTTGAGTGTACCCATCCATATGTATATAACTTTTTCAATGAGTCAATACGGAATGATAAGCTTTGTTTTCAACCAGTCAAAGCTCTCCCACGCGCTTCACTCCTTCTTTTATACTTGTTCACAAAATAGATATTTTTCATGTGAACCGAACCAATATTTCCAATTCAATCCTTCAATATATCGTGAATCAAAGTTTCTCGTTTCAAGTCCCACTGTATATATATATATGTGTGTGTGTGTGCAGTGTGTCATCTCTTTTCCCACAATCCTGGAAATTGTAATCGTTATGTAAAAATATTTTCACAAATATATAGTTATATAGATAGAAAATTCACAATCAATTTCTCGTCAGAAATTAGAAAACTTTGGAACATTTATTTTTAAAATAGAATATACAGACATCTTAAAATCTGTGAACCTTCGCAGTAAAAAGAAGGTCTTATTTTCAGCCAAGAAACGTATCTTATAAGATGCAACATTTTTAAGATTCACAGTAAAAAGAAAGTCTTATTTTAAGGTAGGAAAGCAGCCTTAAATTAAGATGCAACATTTTTAAGGCAGTCAATGCTGAATTTACGCACGTTTTTTGTATTCTTTAACATTATAGCAGACAGTGCTGAATTTAAGACCGATCTTAAATTAAGATTTACTTTTTACTGTGTTGTTTAATTTCAAATCATATTTTTTTTTTGCTGAATTTAAAAAGCAAAAGCTTGCTGAATATCATTAAAAAAAATAGGCTAAATTTAAGACAATCATGTTGAAAATCAACAGTTCTGTACTTAATTTAAAAAGTAGAACTGTAAATTCTTATCCTTATTTTCACGCAAGTCGAGCTTAAATTAAGATTGGCATTATTTCCAAGACTTGTTTAATTTCAGATAGTATTTAAAATAAGATTTACTTTTTACTGTATTACTTTTAAACATTTTCAAAAATTTAATTTTTTCTAATCGACCACATTTAGAAAATCGTGTATCTCTTACAGGCGTTTTTTTCTTTTTGCCTCCACAAATGATATTTATTTATTCGTCCTTCCTATTAATGAAGCACTAAATCCTTATCATAATCATAATAACAGAAATAATATACTATGTACAGTATCCGTAAATAATAAAATTGATCAAAAATTTTAAATATCAGAAACAGTGTCTTGTGGTTTAAAACTTTTATGGGTCATAAAACATAAAAAGTTATAGCACTCGGGAAGAAGTTTTATTTTACACAGTAAAAGGAAAATACTATTTTAAGACTCATTTGAAGTTGAATTAAATTTTTCTCTAAAAATGTCTATATCTTATATGTAAAATAAATGGAAGTTTTCCAAAATTCTTCCAACCTATCGTAACCCTAATCATAGCTATACGTAAACCAAAATCATGTTGTATAGATCAGAACCTATTCTTCAGAATTCAGTAAAGCTCAGTCCTTTCCACAATCAGCTGATTTTTTTGTATAATTATAACATCACAAAAAATATTACCTTTTTATTTATTTTACAATTTAATAGAATCTATTTCAAATGTCCCCACTCTAATATATTTAATACATTTTCCATTATTATTCAATTTATTCCATAGATTTTTTATAATTCTTAATACTAATTTAATGAAAAAAAGAAAAAAGCAGATTTCTGTATTTAGGATAGCTGCGTTATCGGTACTTATGATCTTGCTTAGGAAATTTATTTGAGAAATTGATTCGGATTATTGATAGATTCTTTCATATTTAATATTTAATTACCGAATGATAAATTCACTTCCTTTAATTTAATGAAACTTATTATTCGAGCTTCCTCCCTAAATCAAATAACTTGATTTTTAATTTTATACTAATATGAGATTATTCCATATGATCAAATTACATTACTACTTTAAAAAGTGGATAAACCTTCTCACAGAGAAAATTGAGTTTTATTTTAATACTGAATTCGGTATAAAAAATGTCTGCATCAAACTTTAGCTCGAAAGTGTTAAAGCCGAAAATGATGTAAATTTTCTAATATAGAAAATTTAAATACCTAATTAAGTAAATCTTGAAAATTAGAAAAAAATACATTTCTTTCAAATCTTTTAAAAAAAGTTTTGATTGTCTACTGAATGGCGAATGGAATTAAAAGTTGAAATAAAATATTCTATTCTTCAGGATCCAGTGAGGCTCAGTCCCCACTACAAAACACGTGATTTGCCGATGACAGAAATATTAAAAATTAGATGAAAATAATTTTTTATTTCTTTTCAGGGCTCGAATCATCTTTAAAGACTCAAAAAAAGTCGCTTTTGTCGCATAAATTCCCAACAAAAGTCACGAAAATGCCAAAAAGGAAACACGAAATTGTCAAAATTGTAAAAAAAATCACATTTCTCGCCAACACATACTTTAACATCAAACAATCTGGAATAATATTTAATAAAATTTAATAAAATGCATATCAAAATTTTAATTAGGTATTTTTAACATTTTTTTAAAAAATCTGTTCAAAATTTCAATTATTTTTATAAATAAATAAAATTCTTTTCGAAAATTCAATTATTTAAAAAAAATCTAATAAAATGCCTGTCCTAATTTTAATTATCTTTCTAAATAAATAAAAAATAAAAATTATTTTCAAATTTTCTTTTAATTTCTCGTCAAATTATCATTATCTTCATGTATAAAAAAATTCATCATGGAAATTTAATTATTTTCAAAAGTTCTGATAAAATTATTTGTAAAATTCAATTATCTTCAAAAGTAAAAAAATTTTTCGCAGAAATTCAATTATTTTCAAAATTTCTTTTAAGTTCTCAAAATTTCAATTATCTTTATAAATATCAAAATTCTTCTTCAAAATTCAATTACTTTTAAACATTTTCAAAAAAAATCTGTTCCAAAATTCAATCTTTATAAATAATAAAATTCTTCTCTGTAATTTAATTATTTGCAAAGAATTTTAATAAAATTATTGTCAAAATTTTAATTATCTTTATAAATAAAAAAATTCATCGTAGAAATTCAATTATTTTCAAATTCTTTTTTTATAAAATCTTACAATATAAAATAATGATTTTATCACTCGGTCATCTTTTATTATTATAAAACATGAAGACATCGATTGCTCCGAGTCATGTTTTATAACAATTTTTTATAAGTAGTTTAATTTCAAAAAGGTTTGAATTTGAATCTTTTAAAGAATTTTAATTCTTATGGAAAAAATAATAATTAAATATTTATTTAAAAAATAAGTTATTGATGTTTTTTGAAAAATTTGAAAGAAATCTGTAAATAAACTTAACAGAACATTTTTTTGACTAAAACTTTTTCCTTTAACTTTAATTTTCTGAAAATTTTAAAAATTTCAGCCGCATTGTATTAAAAAAATTTCGTAAAGGTCAATTAGTCGCATCTTTTCACAAAAAAGTCGAAAAAATCGCACAATCCGAGCCCTGCCTTTTAAATAATTTTTGATTGTCTGCTGAATGGCGGATAAGGTTAAAAACTACTTAAAAGTTGAAATAAAATATTATATTCTTGAGGATCCTATGAGGCTCAGTCCCCACTCTACTAATTATTATTAGTAATAATAAAGTATTAATAATTATTAACATAACATTTAGATGATAATGAAGCAACTAAAGTATTCCGATCTGTAAAGCTGTAAAGCTCTTTTTATAAAAATGAATTGTTAAAAGGTTTAGCACGTAAAACCAACATCTTAAAGATATTATTAGAATTAGTTATTACGGTTATTAGAATTTAATTTTTATACTTTGTTAACTTGTTTCCCTTTAAATTTTCTGTTACTTTTTGTTTATTCCTTTCTTCCAGGGCTGCAATGATTTAAATCAAGTTGATTTAAATCATGATTTTAATCTTGAAATGACTGCGAAATGCATTAGAAACCGAAAAGGATACAAAATTAGAATTTATGTTAAAAGTTTTTAATTAAATAAAAGTAAAAAAGAATATCTTATAAAGATAATATAATGAATATCAGAAAATAATAATTATTATTTTTTGTTTATGTGGCGAAAGTTATTGAAAGATAAAAAATCTGTATTTTATATTTGAGTCAAAGAAGCATTAAATATCAGTATTTTGTTAAGATTTCCTAAACTTTTTTAAAACAAATTTTATTGGAACAAGAATTTATATATATGTATTTTTTATTAAGGGTAGCCACAAATTATAAAAACAATTATAAATCAGAGATTTAGTTGGTCAGAAAAATACAGGGAATTTTTAAAAATTCTTTAAAAGTCAGGGAATTTTAATCGAAAGAAACCACAAATTAAAAAACTTTGATAAACTTAGTTTTTGTATTTAGACTTTTTTTGTATAATATTTAATAATTAAACAAACATTTTTTAAATGTCTTATGTTTTTTTATAAATAAAATTGTTACTTAAAAAGCATTAATAAATTTTTATAAAATTTTTTTTAAGTGTAAAGTTAAGCGGAACTCTTCTGCCACAAAAATGTATTTTTATATGCAGAATAAACATGAATTGAATTGAATTGCATTATTAAAATTTTAATTAGTAATGCAGAGTATTAAATAATAATTTAAAAATTTGTTAATCAGGAAAAATGAAAAATTAGTCAGGAAAAATCGGGAAATTTTGCATGCACCCTATTATTTTTTTAATTCTTAATATTAAAAAAATAAATATTTAAAAAATAGTATTAAAAAATGATTTAAATCAAAAAAATCCGATTTAAATCAAAAAAATCTGATTTTTTTGATTTTTTTAAAAAAATCATGATTTTTATCAGCCCTGCTTTCTTCATTTGAATTTGTTTAGATTTTAATAAAGTGACCTGATGATGATGGCGAACCATGCCTCCGAAACGTCGTCGTTAAAAAAGTGGATGTGTTTTATTCACATGTCTTCCAAAAATCAATTAATTGAAAAATTGAAACATCTTAAAGAACTTACAACCTACCGAAATTACCATTACTTATTACCATTATTAAGAAATACCATAATTTCTGTTTCTAAAGATCCAAAACCTTATCTCTTGATTAAATATAAAAAAAGGACGAATTCCGTGCCCCTCCGTTTAGGCTATATATACAAGATAATATTTAATAAGACCAAAAGCTTCCGGCGGAAAACTTGTAGCGTAAAATTTGAACGATTTACCGTTTGATATTATCAGAAAGGTAAAGATCGTAGATAATTAAATACAGTCGCTGACGTTTATGAAAGAAGAACCCTGAATATGGGTGATCACCCCCTTTATGTCTCCCTTTAGTCAGAGGCGTGCAGAACGTGCGCCAAAGTCACGTGCTAGTCACGTGCTGAGGATTAGTAATAGTGCTTCAAGAACGATCATAATATCTAGAACCCACTGCAGGGCTTTTGGATACAGTTAATATCTACTCCGGTAAACCCTGTCGAATTCACGGCTTAACGTATGAATAAGTTTGTTGGAAAAGAGGGCTAACAGATATTTGATTTTCGCACATAAGAAACGATCAACTAGCTGCTTCATTGCTGTATGGTGCTACTTGTGAGTGCGCTGACCGCAATTCAAAGTGAAATTGTCCTTCTACATCACGAAGGGTGTGTGGGAAGGAGGAGGAGGAGTTCTGCTAAATGACAAATTTATTTAGAAACCTTCATCGACTTTCGTGCGCGTGTAAATGCTGCATTATGCACACAGCTAATGAATATTCAGTCGATTTATTTACTCGACATTTTTCTATATATAGTTATAGAGGGATAATCTATGATAAAATATATGTTTCAATTCTAAGCTCATATAAATTATATTTCTATACATGACAATATTATAATACTTATAAATAATTAAAGGAATCATAGGCAACTTTTCACTATAAAAACGCAATGTTTAATCAGTCATAACTTAAATATTGTTTTTTTTAAATTTAACCCATTTTTGTCATTCATCTACGAAATATTGTTTTTTTAAATTTAACCCATTTTTGTCATTCATCTACGAACTTAATTTACAGTTAATGAAGCTGAAAATAGCACCCACTAATCAGCACCCAGTTACTTTTAGATGTTAATTTTTAAGGTTAAATATTTTTTGTTTAAAACTAATATCAAATTTTTATAAAATAAGTGCTTGATGATAGCTGGGATAATCTACAGCTTCATCCAAAATATTTAATGTTAAAATTTAATTTCCAAAATAAGTGGTTGCTGATAACTGAGTACAAGTTGTAGCTTCATTTATAGTAACAGTTTTGACAAACAGGGCTGCCACAAATATTTAATTCCATTTTTCCCTGACTTTTCTCTAATTTTTAGACAAAATTTTCACTTTTTCCCTGACCATAAAAAAAATATTCTGATTCACTCTAAAAAATATTAGATACTCAAAAAAATGTTCTATTAAATTTATTTACAAATTTCATTAATTTTAAAATTATTCAAAAACATCAATAACTAAATTTTTAAATAAGTATTTAATTATTACTTTTCCACAAGAATTAAAATTCTTCAAAACATTAAAATTCAATTAAATAACCATGAAATTTTTCAACAAAAATTTAATTATTTACAAAAATCCTAATAAAATTTTTCGGAAGAATTCAATTATTTTTAAAAGTAGAAAATTTTCTCAAAAAATTCAATTATTTGAAAAAACTGTAATCAAATTCGTTGCAATAATTCAATTATTTTCATAAACAATAAATCGATTATTCGGTAATTTCATTTTTTAATCAATTTTTATTAGAAAATTCTAGAAAAATTCAATTATTTAAATTGAAAAATAAAAAATTTATTGAATAATTGAATGTTTGTTAAAATTGAATTCTCATAAAGAATTTTATCAACAAATTTTTAAATAAATGAATTCTTCTGACAAATTTTAATAAAATTTTTAAGAATAATTACATTTTTCGAGGAATTTGATAAAAATATTGTATCCAAAATTAATTAAAATCCTGCGATGAGTTTTATTATTCATGAAAATAATTTTAAAAAATTTCCAAAAATGTTATTAAAATTTTTCTAAAATAATTGAATTTCAGTAAAGAATTTTAATAATTATTAATATTAATTCAATTCTTGTAAAGTGCTTTGTTAAATTTTTTTAAATAATTGATCCATACGACAAATTTTAAAAAAATCTTTTTAAATAATTGATGTTTTTCAAAAAATTCTATAAAATTTTGTATATTAAATAATTGAACTCACTTAAAAATTTTATTATTTATGAAAATAATTGAATTATTTCAAAGAAATATAATAAAAATTTCATAAATTATTGAATTTCTGTGAAATTTTAAGAAGAATTTTATTCAAGTTTTTAAATATATTTGAATTTGAAAGAAGAATTGTATTATTTATAACAATAATTGAATTTTTAACGAGAACTTAAAAAAATTTTTTTAAATAATTGAATATTGATGAATTTTTATTATTTATAAAGATAATTGAAATTTTGACTAAAATTTTTTAACATAATTGAATTTCTGCGAAAGAATTTTAATTACTTTTGAAAATAATTTAATTCTTCCAACGTATTTTTTTCAAGTTTATAAAAATAATTGAATTTCGGTGAAGAATTTTAGTATTTCTAAAAATAATTAATTTCTTTGAAAACAACTTTGTTAAATTTTTTTCAATATCTGAACTCTTGCGACGAATTTTATAAAATTCTTTTTAAATAATTGATATTTTTCGAAAAATTATTTGAAATTTTTTATATTAAATAATTGAATTCTTGTGAAAATTTGATTATTTATGAAAATAATTTAATTATTTCAAAGAAATTTATTGAAAATTTCATAAATTATTGAATTTCTGTGAAATTTTAACAAGAATTTTATTTAAGTTTTTAAATATTTTTAATTTTGAAGAAGAATTGTATTATTTATAAAGATAATTGAAATTTTGACGAGAATTTTAAAAAAAAATTTTGAACATAATTGATTTTTGGAGAATTTTTTTATTTTTAAAGATATAATTGAAATGACCAGAATTTAAAAAAATTTTTGAATATAATTGAATTTTTGCAAAAAATGTTATTACTTTTGAAAATAATTGAATTTCTGTAATTATTTGTAACATTTTCAAAATTAAATTTTTGTAGAATTTTTAATTAAAATTCTTTTATCAATCTAGTATTTATGAAAATTGTAAAAATTATTCATTGCATAATTTATAAGTCATAATTTTATGATAGTTCTTTAAAAATTAAGTTATTTAAAAAGAAATTAGTGTCTGAAATAGAAAAAATTCAAGGTTTTGTATTAAAATTCGTGGTTATTTTTATAGTTTTCAAGGCAAACAAAAAAGCATTAAAATTTAGAGTTTTTCATGAATTTTTGAAATTCCATTTTTTCCAGCACTTTTACTAAAAATCCCTGACTTTTCCTCAAATTCTGTTAAATTAGAAGTCTTTTAAATCACAATATTCTTTTGAAATAAAAATGTGGCAAATTAGAAATATGATCCAATTAATTCAGGAACTTTAGACCTTTTAATAAATTTCTTAATTCACAATTAGGTCATAATATTTGGACCAATTGAAGTTCTTTTATCCGAAACCAAAATAAAAGCAAGACAAATTTCTTAAAAAGCAGTAAAAAAAGTCTGAAACAATTCACACTATCTAGATTTTTATTGTATATATATTTTTTTTCGAAAAATTATTAAATAAACAAAAAGCTACGTAAACAATTTATCCTTTTCCACATAAAACATATCCAACACATTAGTGTGTTTTTGCGCTATTAGAAAAACATTAAATTGAAAAATATTTTCAAAAACACAAAGTTTTACAAATATTCCCAAGAGTTTCAATAATATTTCCAACACTTATTTACTTCCCTCTTTGCTTGTCAGCAAGCAAAAAATAACAGCAAAATATTGATGTAAATATAAATATAATGTACAGAAACAACTTTTCCGGATTTCGTATATTTCTGCGACTAATACAAAAAATTATTCATTTTTCAATAATGAAAAATTAGAATAATGAAAATTTGTAATATCTCTCAAATGAATCAAAATATATAAGTCAAATTATAAACAATTTCTGTATAGTTCAAGGCAAAAGTAATACCTACATTTTTATACATATTGAAAAATTTTAAACTTTCAATGCTTCTATTTTTAGTGTTATATACTCAAAGCAAGAAAGTCAACAGAAATTTTTATCCTTTTGAGGTTGAATTGTTCAGCCATGGAACGTATTTTCGCGCAGACGCGACATCTAATCGTGAGATATCAGTTCCGAAAAACGTAGGCATTCATATATATATCTATGCAAAGTGGTTCTCAACTTTATATATGCCATAATCTTTGCAATATTCTCTTGAGTTCGTCAATTTTTTCATTGTAAATATTGTAAATAAGATTTGGAAATATTATTTTTTAAAAAAATTAAATAAACGTCGCTTATAATTAAATCGTTTTATCTTTATAGAAAATAATTTCTTTACTAAGTATTGAATTGAATATTCAATTCCAACTCTCTGAATCTAAATTGATAAAATTCCACTAAAAAATAGTCTAATTTCACTAACTGTAATTTTTATTACTGACTTTTCCCCTTTTTGGATAGGAAAATATGATTAATCCCATAAAAATAAGGTAAAAATGTTGAAATTTAAAACTTATTTATTTAGTCCCTTAATTTCTAATCAGACTTGTTTTATGCACAAAAATTGAGTTTTTATAATATTTTAAACCCGAAAAATAAATATTTACTTGAATTAAATAATATTTATTCAAATAAATATGAATTAAATAATATTTATTAAAATAAATATGAATCAAATAATTTGATTCAAATAACTTTCAAATTGAATCAGATAATATTTATTTAAAGCAAATAAATTATATTCGAACCAATCGTTTCGGTTTTTCAAGCAAATATCATTTAATTAACATAATTATAAATAAATATTACTTGACATAAATAAAATATTTATTTGATAAATAAAAAAGTAATTTTCTATTGAAGTCAAATAAACTTTTTTTTAATACAATAAAAATCTATTAATAAACAATGTTTTTTCTGAAATTAAGAAACAATATCTGTCATTTTTTTGAACGTGAATAATTTTAATTAATTTGTTATTTTTAAAAATTCTATAGAACGCACTAAACTCGAATTTAAATGAAATAATTCTATTTCAATGACAATGCACTTTTAATATTTTTATATATATCTTACAGTGAAAAAAAAAATTATTTGATTCAAATAACCGATTAATTGTCTATTATCAAATAAATATTTACTTGAATCAAATAGTTTTTGCTAAATTAAATAAATCAAATAAATAATAAATTTCTATTTAAAAATAAATATATTTTAATTACAAAATTATTATAAGTATTATTATTAGTTTATTCAATTGATAATTGAAACAAAAATTGGAGTATTTAAAGCAGAAAAAATAACTGATTTAAATAAAAATTGTTTGATTCATATAAATTATGTATTTGATAATAGACTAGTAATCGTTTATTTGACTTAAATAAATTTTTTTAATTTCTGAAATAAGTTAGTTATTTAATAAATTAAATATTTATTCAATTTATTAAATAAAATAAATATTTATTCAATTTAATAAACAAAATAAATATTTATTTACTTTAAAAATTAAATACTTTATAAAAATAAATTTTTTTTCAGTGTGAAATTAGGAAAAACACCCAAACACTCAAATATTTTTGAACAATTATTCAAAAAATTTTAAACGCTAAAAAAACGTACAAAACATTTTTGTACAGTTAAAATTTTTTGAACGACAATTGCAGATTTGAAATTAGAATTAAAATTCTGAATCATTGATAAATTAGACGTATAATTTACAAAATTACACAGCAATAAAAAGAAGATAACCTTTTTGCTTTAATTGTGCAATCAAAATACCTTTGTTATTTCCTCTATGATTCAGATATAAAAAATTTTGTTAACAAACTTTAAAAAATATTATTTAAGCACGATTACGTTTTTCTAAGAAAAACAAATCGAGTAGAAATACTGACAACAATCACTTTAGGAAAATATAGACATTTTGTAGTTAACAAATGTCAATGTGATTGTTTTGTGTACAAAGTCGATTTTCTCAACAATTTTCTTCCACTTGCAGGGAAAATAGTAAAAATGACGATAAATAATTATTCATTTTACGAATTTCAATATGTAAAAAATAATAATATTGAGTTAAAAACGAAAAAAATTGACAATTTGCCAATATTTCGTCTGCGCATGCGCAGAGTATAATATTAATTATCTTTGTTCAGTTTCGAATTACAAAAATCATTAAATTTACAATATCATGTACGGCTTAATTGAAAATAATAGTGAAACGGTCACTTTTACATGTAAACAAAATGAAAAATTTACCTACAAGACGCGACACGGCAAACCTTCATGCATCTTTTGGAAAATACTCATTTTTTCCATATCTTCCATAATATACACAAACTATTTATTCATAACTAGTCGGAACATTGACTTACATTAGATAAACCAAATTATTTCAATAAATACGGTCTACAAAACTCGATTCAGGGCGATTTTGACGAGACTGACGCGATTTAGACATTGTCAATGTCAGCCATTTTGCTTCTACTTGGCTCACGTCAGTGTCGCCAACTTGATCTTTATCAAGAATTTTTACACTGAATAATAATTTTTTTAAATTACCAAAAACAATAAAAACTGATTTGTTTATCTAAATTTGACATTATTTTAAGAATAATTTGCGAGAAAGTTATTTTTTATTGTATATATAAACGTAAATTTACCTAAAAGACACGACATGGTCAGGCGCAGTGTCGTTTCGAAAATACTTATATTTCTCTCACATCTTTCAGAATTTGCTCAATCTACTTATTCATAATGATTTGCAACATCAATCTGAACTCGATAAAACAGAAAATTTAGCTGGTTGGCTGTATAAAACTTTAGTTATCGGTAAAAATTCACGACACTTGGACTCGAGTTGACAGCAGATGAGAGGCAGCCATTTTGTTTCTACTTAGATCAGTGTGACCAATCTAACAATTCGAAATGTCATTAGGGAACCAATCAGATTAATTTTGACAGTGGCGCGATATTTCAAACGTTCCAAACGCACTTTTATTAAAATCATGAAAATATTATCTTTCATGTCTTTAAAATATTATAATTTAATAATTATTCACAATAAAAATTGGTTACAATTGCTAACACACAAATTGTGTGAAACTGTATAAAAGATAAAATAAAATTTATGAACTATTTTAGATGTACTGTAGACATGAAAATCGGAGGTTGGTACTCTTGTGTATTTTCGTTTCCAAAATTATAAACATAACCTCAAAAGTTTTTCTTTGGAGCGAGCTGTGCGAGTCACAAATACGAGTGTATTTAAAGTATTTTATGTATTCTGAGAAAGATAAATAGACTATAATATTTTTTAAATATGAGCCTAAATATATTTTTATACTGAATATGTAATTTTTTTACTTACTGAAGTGCCCGACGTGTTTATTTTGGACGCCCACGATGTCAACTACGAGAGTGCAAAAAATTCCGCAGTTCCGAAAAGAAAACAAAGTGTCGATCATGTTGGTTTTGAAAAGTAAGTAAAACTAATTTTTACTCCAATTGTAATCATAATAATATTCATGAATTTAAACATCAAACTAAAAAAAAGAAATGATTAAATAAATTCCAAAAATAAAATTGAATAAATGAATATAAATCCGGGACATTCGCCGCACTAAAGCATTTTTTTTTTGTCTCCGCAATATCTACGCATATAATACTAAAAAGCTCTATCCCCAACAGAGAGAGGGGTTAAAAAATTCCAGGATTTTTTCATCTAGGATGTTGAGAAGGAGCATATAGAATATACCCTCAAAATTGAGCAGCATTCTTTCAGGAATACTTTTGATCTGGGATATCCCTTCGTCTCCACGTGTTGTTCTCATTGATAGATCGTGTAACAAATGACGCATAATATAAAGCATTTTCCCCCTCGTCGATGCGTGACTGAGGGGTATTTAGAAATGGTTGCACCGGCTGGCCTCCCGCAGTCAAGGAACGTCTATGCCGCATAATTATACGGATGTTATTAGAGTGTCGCATCTTGCACAATACGTCAGGGGGTCAAAATCTATACACGGGATTGTACGTAAACGATGCACCTGTGCATAAGCACAATATACCAACGCCTAATTCATTTAGATATAATATTATCAGTCATGCAGAACGACGTAAGTAGCAGAGAGGCATTCTCAATAAACAATCATCCATTATTTCTTTCCGCATGTCCTTTAAAATAATTCTATATATACAAGCGGATCATCTCTTTATCGTTTATTCACCGCATAAGGAGTGTAATCAAAATAAATTATATTTTATCCCCGTGGAGGAAATCCAATTTGTACAAATTAACACTGTGATTGCTTACTTATACTGCAGAAATATAAAACAAAATTATTACTGATATTGAAAAAAGGTTCAATAGGGACTTTTTACATTTTTTTTTCGTTTTTCTAAAATCAAAAACATTTTTTATTAAAATAAATAGAAGTTAGATTTGAATAAAAATTACAATTTTTTGAAAAAACGAAAATATTTGTTTTGATACGAAACAATTGTTAAATTTTACGTTGTTGCATAAATTATTTCTTTCTAACAGAAAATTGTAATTTTTTTTCAACTAGTTTTTTTTTAATTTGAAATTCAAAAATTTAACTTTTACTTCTATTTGTCCGACTCTTCTTTAAATTAAAAGTTTAATTACAAAATATATTCAAAGAAATATAAATTTAAACATGTCAAAAACATACTAAAATTCAAAGAATAATTATTTAGCTTCCGAAAAATTTTTAATTGCAGAGCTCGAAAGAGTGAAAATATTTAAAAATACGAACTTAATGGACCAAAAATTAAAAATTATGGACAATTTACGGTATACTGACAAAAATAGAATCAGGCCGAATCAAATATAAAAGAACATTTTACTTAAAACTAGAAATTTTATTTTTTATAACTATAAAACATGAAGAAATCGATAATTCGAGTCTTCGACTCGAAGTCAACAATTTCTTCATGTTTTATAGAAATTAATATTAATATTTTTATCTAAAATTCTTCTTTATATCAATTATTTTTAACAATTTTCGAGAAAGTTCTTTGACAATTTTCAAATTCATTTCTTTACAATATTTAATTTTACGAAATTTCAATTATTAGTTAAATTCTTTTATTAAATAAATATTAGAAAATAGAAACTAAAAATAGTATTAAAAAAACTCAATTAAACTTTTTCAAAAAAATTCATTTTAATATTCAATGATTATTTATAAAATTTTAACTGAAATTCATTTTTAAGAAATAAAATTCAATTTTTATTAGAATATTCTACACTAGAATTCAATTATTTAAATAAAAATAAAACGCAATTAAATAATTTATTGAAGAATTGAAACGTTTCTTAAAACTCAATTCCTATAAAAAATTGTTATCAACAAATTCTCAAATACTTGAATTCTATTAAAAAATTTTAATAACATTTTTTAAGAATAGTTACATTTTTAGAGAAATTCGATTAAAATTGTATTAAAAATAATTGAAATTCTGCATTGAATTTTATTATTTATGAAAATAATTGAATTCTTGCGACGAATTTTATTAAAATTTTCAAAAATAATTAATTTCTTTGTAAAAAATTAACAGGAATTCAATTTTTTTTTAAATTTTAATAAAATGCTTGGCATAAGTTAAAAATAACAAAATTCTTAGCAGATCTTTAATTACATTCAGAAATTTTAATAAAATTTTTCGCAAGAATTTAAACATTTTCGCAAATTAATATAAATCTTTGCAGGGAATCAATTACTTTCAATAGTCTTAATAAAATTCTTCGCAAGAATTCAATTATTTTAAAAAATATTAGAATTTTAGCAGAAATTCAAACATTTTAAAAAGTTTTGATAAAACTTTTTTTCGTAGAAATTATTCAGTTATTTTTAGGACAATATTTAAAAAAATTTTCCAAATTCAATTATTTTTTTGTAATCTAAGATTTTAACAGAAATCTATTTTTAAATCAATGTTTATGAGAACATTCTACAAGAATTCAGTTATTTAAATACAAAAATAAATAATTTATTGAATAATTGTTTGTTTCTTGGAATTCAATTCCTATTAAAAATCTTATCAAAAAATTTGTAAACAATTAAATTCTTTAGACGAATTTTAATAAAATTTTTAAGAATTTTTTCGAAGAATTCGGTTAAAATTCTATTAAAAATAATTGAATTCTTAAAAAAGAATTTTATTATTTCGAAAATAATTGAATCCCGGTAAAATTTTATTAATTATGAAAATAGTTGAATGATTGCGAAGAAATTTATAAAAAAAAATTTGATATTAAAGAAATTTTTGTGGAGTTTTTATTATTTTTTGAAAATAATTAAAAGTTTTTGTAGAATTTTATTAAATTGTTTTTTTAAATAATTAACTTCTTTTGGTAAATTTTATAAAAATAGTAAATATTGAACAATATTTAATTTTTGCGAAGAATATTATTACTTTTGAAAATAATTCAAATTTTCCAATGGATTTTATTAAAATTTTTGAAAATATTTTAATTTTATTACTTTAGAAAATAATCGAATTCGTGTGATAAATATTATTAATTATGAAAATAGTTGAAATTTTTTAATGAATTTTAATAAAATTTTTGAGAATAATTGAATTTTGTTGAAGAATTTTGCTATTTATTTATACAGTTAATTGAAATGTTCCCAATTTTTTTTAGTTTTTTTTAATATATGAATTTCGGAGAAGCATTTTAATATTTCTAAAGATAATTGAAATTTTGACGAGAATTTAAAAAAAAATTTGAACATAATTAAATTTTTGCGAAGAATTTTATTACTATTAAGAATAATTGAATTTCTGCAATCATTTGTAATTTCTCTAAAATTCCCCAAATTATATCGTACAATTTACGAACTTTTCATCCTTTTTGAATAAAATTACGGACTTTACGGACCTTTTTTTAAAAAAATGGATTTTTACGGACATGAAGCAAAGTCAAGAACTTTTTCAGAATTTACGGACCTACTTCAAGCCTTAATTACTAAAAAAAAGCCTAAAAAATTGAAAGATAAAATAACAATTAACAGAGAATTAAAATTTTTAAAAATGTTTTAAATTTTTAACAAAAACCGAGTCAAGTCTAATTTTAAAGGAAAATCAACACATAAAGTCAGCAAATTTTCATTGGCTTTAACATTTTATTTGATGCTTCTCATCACTCAAATACATAAATTCAGCCCTGATTTTTAAAAAAAGTGAATTTACACTTTTGCAATGGCCGCTTTTAACATACATTGCAAACCAACTAATAGTTTGCAAATTTCGTAATAAAAAAATATTCAAAAAATTATACAGCTTCAGAATAGTATGTAAAAGACTATTATGTGAAAACCTGCGCATATTTCTTCAAATAATACAAAGTATATTCTTAAATTCATATTAAGTGAGAAAAAAATTACACATCCAACAATTGATTTCTTAAATTTACATAAAAAAAAACAAAATCATACGCCAAAGAAAGAAAATAATTCTATATACACTGTTAATTATTTGGAGTTTGAAGCTTACTCTACAAACAAAAAATTATCAAAGTAAATATACTTTAGAATTACATTTACCTGACGATTTTTGAAATACTGTACATGCTCGTTTAGAATGATTTCGCAATATAATTTGATTTTAGAAGCAATAATGTATCCTGGCATCTTTAAAACATTTTCCCCTATGAATTATATTTGATAAACGAAAACGTAAAAAAAATCAATTCTTTCCTGGATAAAATCCATTTTCAATAGATACAAAGTATGAAAACTGTTGATCAGAGATGCTTGTTTGAAGGAATATAAAATTGCAAATTCGAAAAA
The DNA here is from genome assembly GCA_032873175.1 of Leptopilina drosophilae. Classification (NCBI taxonomy): domain Eukaryota; kingdom Metazoa; phylum Arthropoda; class Insecta; order Hymenoptera; family Figitidae; genus Leptopilina; species Leptopilina drosophilae. The sequence continues at coordinate 75,871,918 of CM065478.1, read as the reverse complement.
TTCTTACGTATCGGATAATTCTTGATAACGAGCGTACATCATTTTTTTGACGCAATCCTTGTACGTGTCACCAGGCAAGGCATTGTAGGAAGAACTCTTCGCTCCCAATCCAGCAGTAGGTACTCGACGCTCGGTTTCAATAATACTTGTTCTTCCCTGATTTGATTTGCCCAAACCCATTCCTTCGCTCCAACCCATTTTTTGCAACAACTTATTGCCAACATTATCCGATCCAATTCCAGCTCGCGTTGGCTCCTCATAGGAGACGCTAATTTCCTCGACTCTTGTTTTCAAAAATTTCTCCTTCAATTTATTCGGTTGCGGCGGCTCTGGTTCACCGTACTTTGCCCTTCTCTCCTTTGCCCTGTCGCGATATTTATTATTCCTCTGCTGAGGATCATTTGGATCTAGGCCACGAACTTTGTACCATTGCTCGAGATTTTGTTTGTGAAGCTCCGACAATTGTTGATGTCGCACCAAACCTTCTTTACTGGGGAATTGACGTTTGCAAAGTAGACAGGCAATTTTAATCCAATCGGTGTGTTGTTTGTCTTCCTGTTGAACGTCTTCGATTTCCTCCTCGGTATCACTACCGCCACCGTAAGCGGCGACGAGGCCATTATTCTTCGCCTGCTCTTCCTCATCGAGATAGACGGTTGATAAATTCTTCTTCTCGAGAATTGCATAGCCAGCGTCCGCGGCACCACTGCCGGAACCTTGTTGTCCATCTGGTCCCACGTACTCTGAACTCCAATTACTTTTTGCATTTTCCTTCTTTTGATTCAATGTCTTTGCCCAGCGCTCCATATCCTTTGCTATCTTCTTTGCGACTTTCACTTTATCTTGTTTAGTTTCCTTCTTTTTACCGTCGTCATCTTTCAGTAAATCTTGCGATGCATTTGGATTTGTCGTTGGCTCTGCTCCAATCACAACTGTCGATGGAGTTACAGCTGGTCCAATTTGAGTCGGTGATGTCTGTAAATTTATTAAAATACATTGCATTTCAAATTTTTTCAGAATTTAAATGTCGAAAATTCTCATTAACTGCTTGTACTAATCAATTCTTTTCAATAAAATTATTTAACCCCTTAACTGCGGATGACGAAGATTTTGGCCGTCAAATCTTCGTCACCGCAGTCAAAGGGTTAAGATTTCAATTATTTAAAAACATCTGAATTACAAATTTTAACAATTTAATTTTCGTAAATTATTCTAAAACAATTTTTGAAAGAAAGTTCTGAATGTTCAAATGAACGATAATTTAGTAATTTTTTCTAATTTGTATTTTTTAATACAAATAATGTTTTTTTTATATTAAAAAAATTAGTTATTGAATAACTCAATTTTTAATTTCAATAACACTTCTTTATCCTTTGTTTAGTAATATTTAAAATATTAAAACAGGAGAAACTAAGATCTTAAAGTTCTCAACGTTCAAATGACCGAAATTTATTTATTTCTTATAAAAATGAAATTTTTATTGCAATTATTCTGTGTCACTGACAAAAAAAAATAATTACTTAGTTTGTAAACGTTAAATTTTAGTTTTTAAATTTTTTTATGTTCAGTAATTTATTAAAATATCTTTAATAAAAAATATTTCGTTCATTTGAACATTCAAAACTTTGAGATCATGAAAAACTTGATTTGAACGGTAAAAACTTGGGGATCATGTCTTTTATTGGAAATTTATTTATGGTGGAAAAAATTTAAATACACAGGCCTCGGATAGGATGAATTTTTAGAAAATTTAACTTTTGCATAGAAATTCAATTACTTAAAATAAAATTTTTAAAAAATTTCGTGACAAATAAATTGCATTTATTTAAAATATTTTAATATAATTCTTTGAGAAAAAAAAATTAATTTTGATGAAACTTGTTTAAAGTAAATTGATTATTTTCAATATAATTTTCACGAAATTGATAGAAAAAATGTAATTTTTGTTATAAATAAAATTGCTCACAAGAATTTAATTATTTTCTCAAAAAAGTTAAATCTTCGCAAAAATTCAATTAATTTTCAAAAATAAAATTAAAAATTCTTTGAAAAAACTATTTTTAATAATATTCATAAAAATTTTTGCAAGAATTCAATTATCTGATTAAAAAAAATAAATTTTTAAATATTCAAATTATAAAAATTTCAATTCATATTTAAAAAAATTAGTATTTAAATATTTATTTTCGAAAATTATTAATGTTCTGTATAATTAAATATAGAAATCAATGAAAGATCAGAGAAGTACAAAACAAAAGAGAATTTTTAATTGAATTTTCGAAAAGTTTTATTGAAAATAATTGATTTTTTAAATTATTTTATTAAAATTTATGAAAATGAAATTTGAAGGAAGTTTAATACACCCAGAAAAAAGCTTCGTTGGTTCAAAGAATGTTTTTTTTAATCAAAGAAATTTGTGCATTATTATAGGGTTAAAAAAAGTTTCTTTGATTTAGAGAAAATATTTCTTTAACTATTTTTTGTTGGCTCAAAGAAATGTTTCTTTGGATTTAATAAATCTTTTTTTAAGGCATAGAAACAAATGATTCAAAGATATAATTTCATTGAATGTTCCCAGCTTTTTATTTTTCTTAAAGAAATTTATCTTTGGATCAAAAATAAGGAAGTTGAAGTCAACAACGTTTATCAACGAAAAAAATTTGTTTAACGCAATAAAATATTTTTAATTTCATATTTTATTGTTCAACAACTATTATCAAAACATAAACTTCAATCTTTTTGTTTACATTTTTTTTTATCAATATTAATGCATTATTTTTAATTAATTTACTTAGTGAACAATATTTTTTTTCGTTGATTAACGTTGTGGAGTTCAACTTGTTAAAATATCATTCAAAGAAATAATTTCTTTGATTAAAAAAAAGCAATGAAAATTGTTTTTCTTAAATGTAAAGAAATCTTTTTTTAACTCAAACAAACTTTATCTTTAATACAAAGAGTGAGCTTAAAAAAACTATTTTTTGTATTTCGATTAAATTCACTTGACCATTTAAAACTTGCGAATGATGAAACAATTTTTTTTTTCAAAAATGTTTTTTGTTGCAATATTTGTATGAGAAGAATCGCAAAAGGTCGCAATTCTATTTAAGTTATTAGAAAAAGTCCCTAAAAAATCATATAATCCGAGACCAGTTCTTATTTTTAATTTAGAATATCGTCAAGAAATGAAAATCAAATTTTACCTTTGCTGGTAGATACTGCATCGAATCAGCATCCCAGTAGAGAAATTGTTGTGTATGACTGTTGTAGTAATATTGTGAATTAGGATCGTAGTACAAGCCGGTACTTGGATCGTAATAATATCCCGAAGACTCGTCGTAGTGATACGTACTGATGTCAGGAACAGCTGAAATAAAAATTCCCCATTAGTTTAACTTATTAAAATTTAATAATTTTCTATGCAATTTACTATTTTTCGAATGAATTTACTAATTTTCGATACAATTTACTAATTTTCGATACAATTTACTAATTTTCGATACAATTTACTAATTTTCGAATGAATTGACTAATTTTCGATACAATTTACTAATTTCGATTAAATAAAAGTACAAAATTTCAATTTCAACAAAATTAGTATAAAACTACTAGTAAATTTTCTACATTGTCAAAAAGTGAGAATTACTAAAAAGTAAAAAAAATCTTACAGTAAGTTTTGCCATCCGTAGAAGGCACTCTCCCAGAAGTAGAACTACTGGAAGCGGCTGTCGACGATCTCCCCTTCGTCTCATCCGAATCGCCCAATTTTCTCGATGCCTGAAGCTGTTGAATAGCCGACTGTGCAACAGCTGCCGCAGCATTAACACGATCAGTCTGACTCATCGATGGCAATGTAATCGCGCTGCCCTGAGTTATTTGATTCTGATAATATTGCGTGTAATATTGAAGAAAATGTGCCTTCTGCGCCGGCGTTTTTGCATATAAATTTGCACTGTACTCGGCGAGTTTAGCCACGTCATCCAATGTGTAACTGTGATTTTGTGCGTCGCTCGGCTTCCACAGACTCGTACTATTCACCTGATGAAGTTTGCAATAAGTAATCTCAACATTTCTTCCGTCGACAACCAATCCCTGTTTCGTGAGGGCCGTATGAAGGTACATTGCGTCAACGACGTTCGCCATTTCCAAGTAACAAACACCTCTCGATGTATTTGTCAGTGTGTCTCTTCCAATTCGAATGCTGCGAATTGGCATCGATGAAAGATTCGTCATTGCCTGAAGGACTGAGTCTTCGGTTGTCAGGACATCCAAACCCCGAAGGAGAACAGTATTCGTTGGATGAGAGCTGATCTCATCACTGCCCTCGCCACCTTCCTCGCTCTCGGCTCTCGATGCCGAGCACTTGAAGCACGTCTCCCGACGTTTGAAATTATGAGCTCCACACTGGAAATTAATTAACAAATAAATTAATTCAACCGGAATTTGACTATTATCAATTCAAAAATAATTCAAATCAAGAGAAGAATTTGACTATTTGTGAAAATAATGCAATTCTTAAAAAAATTCCAAAAAAAAAGTAATTAAACTATTTAAAAATAAGTAAATGTTCTCGAAGAATTTTATTAAAATTGAAAAGAATAATTCAATTATTTTGAACGTACATAATTTAATTAAGATTTTATTTTTGAACCAAAAAACTTACTTTAACGCAATGCCAATCTTGCGTATTCTTCGTGGGTGGCTTATCCACATGGCCGTCTTTTGGAATACTGTACTGCATGAGTGCACGATATTGATCTTGAAGCATCAGCACTCCCTGAAACAGATGATTTCAGTGTTATCCTGTCCAGTGTCATTCTTAATCTCTAATTTTTTCCCATACTCTTGCATCTCGATGAGGAATTTATATATATATTTTTTTCTACTTCATAGCTTTCTGCTCAAAGCGAACAGTAAAGCAAATTTTAAATGAAAAAAACCAACCCCATAGAAATATCAATAATAATAATAATTTGTGATTTAAAAAAATGTGTAGCAAAATTTACGAAATCTTTAATTTTTAATTAAATTTCATATGCAAACTAAAAAAAGAAAAAATTTCTCAATCCCCGCAAAGTATTTCTTTCTTTTTCTTTACTATTACAACTAAATACAACATAAATTGCTGACAAAAGTTGTAGAGCAATTTTTTTTGTTTTAAAGCGGATATGAAAATGCATGACAATAGGATGGTTCAACAGTTTTTTTTCGAAACATGTTAGTTACTTTACTGAGTTACTCTTTGTATTTATTGCATTTAAAATTTAAATACACATAGAATGTAAATTCATTTCTGAATAATATTATAAACTACGTTTTTGAAAAGTTAATTTTCATCGTTTGGAAAAAAATTTGACGAACCAAAATACGAGTGATGTTAATTTTTAATCAAAAAGACAATTTGCTCATTGTCATTAAAGTAAATATTTAATTTATTTAATTTAAATTATTTAATTTAAATATTTAAGAAAAAAATATTTTTTATTGAAGATATTTTAATAAATTACTAATAATAAAAAAATTTATAAACTAAAATTTAACGTTTACAAACTTAGAAATTAATTTTTTGCATAGTGAAGCAAAATAGTTGCAATAAAAATTTAATTTTTAGAAGAAATAAATAAATTTCGTTCATTTACACGATCAGAACTTTAGGATCCTGTTTTATAAAAGAACTTTAGTACAAGCCTCGGATTAATTTTAAGGCGCAAAAAAGTCGCTTTACAAGATAAAAAATACAATAAATATTTAAATGTTATATATTTTTTTACGTAAATTAAAATTTTGAAACTTTCAATTTCAAACCTTCAGAAATTTAATTAATTCTAAAAATTTTCAGTGAAACTTCTTCAAAATTCAATTATTGTCTAAAAGTGTTTATTAAAATTATACTCTAAAACAATGATTTTTAAATAATTTTGAAACCATTTTTATAAGAATACAATTATTTTCAGAATTTCCTACACCCAGAAAAAGGATTTCTATGAAACGAAAAAATCGTTTTTTCAAACTCACTGTTTGAATTAACCCCTTAACTGCGGATGACGAAGATTTCGGCCGTCAAATCTTCGTCACCGCAGTTAAGGGGTTAAAGATAAAATTTGTTTGAGTTAAAAAAAAGTTTTCTTTACGTTTAAGAAAAACAATTTTCAACATTTTTTGAATCAAATAAATTATTTCTTTGAATGATATTTTTGATCCAAAGCAAAATTTCTTTAAGACAAATAAAGAGCTGGGAACATTCAAAGAAATTATTTTTTTGAATCTTTTACTTCTTTGTCTTAAAAAAAAGATTTATTAAATCCATAGAAACATTTCTTTGAGCCAAACAAAAAGCAGTTAAAGAAATATTTTCTTTAAATCAAAGAAACTTTTTTTTGACCCTATAACAATGAAAAAATTTCTTTGTTTTGAAAAAACATTCTTTAAAGCAAAGAAGCTTTTTACAGAGTTTATTAAACTTCCTCAAAATTTTATTTTCATAAATTTTAATAAAATAATTAAAATAATTAAAATAATCAACTATTTTCAATAAAATTTTTTGGAAAATTCAATTAAAAATTCTCTTTTGTTTTGTACTTCTCTGATCTTTCATTGATTTCTATATTTAATTATACAGAACATTAATAATTTTCGAAAATAAATATTTAAATACTAATTTTTTTAAATATGAATTGAAATTTTTATAATTTGAATATTTAAAAATTTATTTTTTTTTAAACAGATAATTGAATTCTTGCAAAAAAAATGTTATGAATATTGTTAAAAATAGTTTTTTCAAAGAATTTTTTATTTTATTTTTGAAAATTAATTGAATTTTTGCGAAGATTTAACTTTTTTGAGAAAATAATTAAAGTGATCAATTTTATTTGTAAAAAAATTACATTTTTTCTATCAATTTCTTGAAAATTATATTGAAAATAATCAATTTACTTTAAACAAGCTTCATCAAAATTAATTTTTTTTCCAAAGAATTATATTAAAATATTTTAAATATGTAATTTATTTGTCACGAAATTTTTTAAAAATTGTATGTTAAATAATTGAATTTCTATGCAAAAGTTTAATTTTCACGACGTTGAAGTCCACAACGTTTATCTACTAAAAAAATTATTCACTTAATAAATTTAAAAAAAAAATAAAGCAGCAATATTGTCATAAAAATATTAAAGAATAGATTAAATAATTAATTAATTAAATTAATGTAATTAATTAAATTAATTAAATTAACTAATTAAAGAATAGACTGATGTTTATGATAAAATAATAATTGCGTTATATTAATAAATGTTAAGTTAAAAATAATTTTGGAATAAATGAAACAAATTTTTTTCGTTGATCAACTTCGTAATTTTCTAAAAATTCATACTATCCGAGGCCTGTATATTCAAATTTTTTTCCACCATAAATTAATTTCCAAAAAAGACATGATCACCAAGTTTTGAACGTTCAAATAAACGAAATAGTTTTTATTGAAGATATTTTAATACATTACAAAGCATAAAAAAATTTAAAAACTAAAATTGTACTTTTACAAACTCAGTAATTAATTTTTTAGATAGTAACGCAAAATAATTGCAATAAAAATTTAATTTTTACAAGAAATAAATAAATTTCGTTCAGCTGAACGTTCAGAACTTCATGATCCTAAAAAGACACAAAATCTCAAAATAGAAAAATATTTTTGAACCATCCTACAGAGAGCAATAAATTTGTTTCTTTTAAAATGTATGTTGCAATTAAAAATAACAAAAAAAAAAAAAAACATGAACAAATTTTTCTAGAGAAAAAAAAAGATTCATCTAAATGGAGAAAAATTGAAGAAAAAAAAATTGTCAAAAAAAAGGAGAAGAAGAATGTTGAAATAGTGTGATGTGTGCGGGGATTTGAAGATAAATGAATAATTAGGAATGATATATATTGAAGTAGCCTTTAATAGGTGAACAGCCATGGCCATTGTGAAGGGCCAGTGGGCTGCGTTACCGTGCCCATGCCGCCACGGGGCGTTGTTGGCACGCGTGCAACGCATCGGTTGGGTATCTGGATTGAACTTCTTTCTACCTGTTTCATCTCCATCCACCGTGCGGCCTCCTGAGTCGCGTTAAACTCGACGAAAGCGAAACCTCGCGAAGCACCTATACAGAGCAAATACACACATATCCAAAGTTAATCCACGTTTTTTGCCTGGGAGACTCTGAGAGGGCAGGCAATCACAGCACCAACCATTGACAGATTCAGTTTCGAACGAAGCGTTCCTTCTTTTCGGCACTTGTTTTTTCTTTCCCGGTTAATCCTATTTGTTTTGCAGTACTAATCCACGTTTTAAAAAAAAAACTCTCTCACGATTCAAGAATCGACTCTAACGTTTATTGTCAATAATTCCAAAAAATTATTATTCTCAAACTTTATATCCGAATCTTATTTTCAAAAAGAAAGAGAAAATTTGTATTCCTGGTATGTCAGAAAAAAACATCTTTTTTGCAATTACGGTTAAATGTATTGGAATACAAATTGGATAAACTTACCCTGTACGATTATAGACTTACCTGAGGAACATGTAATGTATGTTTGACGATACATTCATGTTGTGTACAGGATTAGTTTTTCTTTTTTTTTTTATAGAGAATTTAGAAAAACACGGACAAATGAACAACACGATGATATTTCTTAAGTGGAAAAGAAACGGTAAATGATGCCGATGAAAAAAAGAACAATTAAGGCGGAAAGTGTAAAGGAAGATATTTACCTGTATCCTTTTTCCTGATGAGCCTGATGTCCTTGGGCATGAGACCACAGTTGAGGATGTCTTGCCGCACCTGTGATACACACATTCAAGTATAGTGATAATATACAGATTTTAGTGATCCTGTGTACGCAAACTCACGCTTGGCCTCAAAACATTATTGGGGCCATTTAAGTTGACAACCTACGTCATTTTCAGTAATATGTTGAGCGAGACCACGAATCATAATGGTGTTGTTGGGAGATTGCGATTTGTAGTGAACGCCCTCCAATGATGAACCATAGGCACGATGATCATGCTCATAGTCAGTTTGTTCGCGACCATGCTCATCGTCACGATCACGATCACGATCGTCCCTCTTACCACGACGATCTCTCTCTCTATCGCGATCCCTGTCTCTGCGTGAACGTTCACGATCTCGATCACGGTCACGATCGCGATCGCGCTCCCTCTCAACTGAATCGCCGCGATCTCTTTGTCGCGATGTATATCTGTCGTCTCTGTCTCGGTAACTTCGATCGCGATCCTCTCGACTTCTGTCACGTCGGTCACGGGAGCGTTCACGTTCACGGTCTCTGTCACGGCTGCGATGACTCCTATAGTCTGGACTACGATGATCGCGATCTCTGTGATCAATGTCACGATGCTCTATATAATCGGGTGAACGATTATTTCCATATTCATTGCGATAATCATTGTACTCTGAATTATGTGTCCTTCTCTCTGGACCGTAACCTGGTTCCCAGGGATCAATATTGTTGCCGTACATCTTGCTTGATCATATGTCACGAAACCTGCGAAAAATAATTCATTGTTAGTTTCAGTTTTTTTTTTCTTCTTTCCCCTTATTCACAAGTTTTGAACGTTCAAATAGGGGAAATATTTTTAAATTACCGATTACGATAAAAAATTTTTTTAAAAACTACTGCAATAAGTCAATTTCAGGATTTAAAAAAATACTCTCAAGGCTAAGATTTACTTAAAAATATTTCTCATGCAAACGGTTTTAATAAAAAAAAGGATCCTAAAGTTCTGAACGTTCAAATGAATGAAATTTATTTATTTCTTCTAAAAATTAAAGTTTTATTGCAGTAATTTTGCTTCACTATCGAAAAAATTAATTACTAAGTTTGTAAAAGTACAATTTTAGTTTAAAATTTTTTTTATGATTTATAATTTATTAAAATATTTTTAATAAAAATGTATTTCGTTCATTTGAACGTTCAAAACTTGGGGATCATAAAGGAGACTAGAAGTAAGATTTATTTTTTACAGTGTAGAAAATTTTTAATTTAAAACCATACAAAAATTCAATTATTTCCATGATCCCTAAGTTTTTAACGTTCAAATGAACGAAATATTTTTTATTTATCATATTTTAATAAAATTCTAATTATGAAGAAATTTATAAACTAAAATATTATATTTACCATCTCAGTAATTAATTTTTTGGATAGTGAAGCAAAATAATTACAATAAGAATTTAATTTTTAGAAGAAATAAATAAATTTCGTTCATTTGAATGTTCAGAACTTTAGGATCATTTACTTCTAAAAATTTGTCCTACAATTCTGTTAATATTCAATTATTATCTAAAATGTTAACTAAAATTCATTTTTTAAAAGGATTTTTTATTAGAAAATTCGACGGGAAGTGAATTACTTAAAAACGAAGGTAAAAAATTCTTAAAAAGAATTTTATCAAATATTTTTTTTAACTAATTTACTTCTTCCGAAGAATTTTAATAAAATTTGTTAAAATCGTATCTTTTAATGAATATGTTAAAAGTAGTAAAAAAATCCACTTAAAATTAAATTAAAAATAATTGAAATCCTAAGAAGAAATTTATTATTTATCAGTATAATTTAATTCTTGCAACGAATTTTAAAAATTTGTTTTTTAAATAATAAAAATCCGGCGAAGAATTTTATTTATGAAAATAATTGAATTATTACGAAAAAATAAAAATAATTAAATTTTGTTGCAGAATTTTATTAAAATTTAAAAGAGTAATTAAATTATTTCAAGTAATTTAATTAAATTTGTATTAAAAATAATTTAATTATTTAAACTTAATTAAATTTAAATAATTTAAATTTAAATTAAAATAATTTTAATTTAATAATTTAAGCAACGAAAATGTTGTTACATATGAAAATAATTGGTCTTTTGCAACGAATTTAATTTAAATTTATTAAAATAATTAAATTTTTAAGAAAAATTTAATAAAAATATTTGAAAATCATTAAATTTGAATGAAAATTTAAAATAATTAAATTAGAAGTGTATTAAAATTTTATTAAAATAATTAAAATGTTGCCAAAAATTGTATTACAGTTTTTTCAAATCATTGAATTTTTTAGAGATTAAATTCATTATTTATTATAATTGAATTTATGCGAAAAATTGCATTAAAAATTTTGAAAAATAATTTGTTTCGACAATTTTTTTATAAAAACAGTAGATATTGACAATAATTAAATTTCAACGAAGATATTCATTATTTGTGAAAATAATTAAATCCTTATAAAAAATGTAATTATTTATGAAAGTATTTGAATTATTGCGAAGAAATTTATAAATAAAAAAAAAATTCGTAAATAATTGGATTCCTGTGGATTTTTTGGAAATATTTGAATTTCGGAGAAGAATTTTACCATTTATAAAAATAATTGAAATTTTGTGAAGAATTGTATTAAAATTTTTGAAAATAATTTAATTGTTTCGACAATTTTTTTTATAAAAATGGCAGATACTGAAAATAATTAAATTTTAATGAAGAAATTTATTATTTGTGAAAATAATTGAATCTTTGTACGAAAATGTCATTATATTTGAAAATAATTGACCTATTACGAAAAAATTAAAATAATTAAATTTTGTTGCAGAATTTTGTTAAAATTTAAGAGTAATTAAATTATTTCAAGTAATTTAATTAAAATTATATTCAAAATAATTGAATACCAATGAAAATTTTATTATATACGAAAATAATTGGTCTTTTTAAACGAAATTAATTCAAATTTATTAAAATAATTGAATGTTTAAGAAAAATTTAATGAAAATATTTGAAAATTATTAAATTTGAATGAAAATTTAAAATATTTAAATAAGAAGTGTATTAAAATTTTGTTAAAATAATATAAATGTAAACAAAAATTGTATTGGAGTTTTTAAAATTATTGAATTTCGGAGAATAAAATTATTATTATTATTATTATTATTATTATAAAATAATTGATTACGAAGAAATTTATTTAAAAAATTTTTAAATAATTGAATTCTTCGGAAATTTTTTTTGAATAATTGAAATTTTGCCAAGAACAACACAAAAATTCTGAATTTTGTCATAAATTCTATGAAATTTAAATTTTTTCCTTGAACTTTTAATAAAATTCACTGACTTTTGCCTGATTTCCCCGACAAATTCTAATATTCCAGTTTTCCCTGACATGTGTCAACATTGAACGTTCAGAACTCACCGGAAATATTTTTACAATAAAGAAGTTCTCTTTGATATTCATACTTCAAGTATTGTAATTTTTGCCAAACGACAAAAAAAAGCATTTGATAAAAACAGATAATTGCAAAATAAAACCGTTCCCGTTTAAATATTCCACTCAACCTTGTTCTATGACTATTAAATTTTTTTTATCAGAAACTGATAATCACTTTTTTACCTGACCCAGTGTTACAATCATTGAATATCGATTTCTATTACTCCCAAAGTTATAAACCAATCACTAAATATTACATTTTCCTTAAAAGAAAACGTCCTTGCGAATTCCTCGCTTTAACTAAACACTTATTATTCAAAACGTCATCCGGTCATTGATAATGAAAAATGATCAGTAGGATCAGCACGATCAGCACTTAACAGTAAAGATAAGGTTAACGACAAAAATTCTCCACTATGACTATATACAACCTTCTACACGTATATGCAAGACAAATTTATTGATCCTACATATATACGAAGCCACATTTTCGACTGAACTATCGGACCGCAATGGCGAAGCAATAATGTAAAAAATGTCAAATTTTTATCTAAAGCTTTCACGATTTGCTTTTATACGAAAAATTAGACGAATAAAATTCTTCAGACACACAATTAAAAAAGAGTTTCTAGTCACGAATATAAAAAAAACCCACATTATTGATGAATAATAACGGAAAATAATTGCAATTTTAAAAAAGAAAATCTGTTACCTCAGGGCACAATGGCACCAGGCGTCTTCTCCGACTATTCACAATTTTTGATTCGATACGTTATCACCGCTAATAGAAAAAAAACTTCACAAAATAATAACGATCGATTATTAAAGCACCATTAATTGATTGACTTTTTGCTGGAAACTGAAAAAGAATATTGCTAAACTTTGACGTAATTACGTTTTATTACTCCTTGTAAATTGTCACGGAATACTTCTTCAAATGTAAAATGGCGTCTTTGACCGCGTTCTGCTTTGGCGTGGCGGGATTCGAAGAGTGGGGGAAAAGAGCCTGCAGTGTTGCCAATTTCTAAACGGCGCGGGCCGTTTGAATTTAGAACAGAAAAAAGTTCATCAATTTTCTGAAAAATAAATTTGATTTCCGAAAGAAACTTTATATTTTTAAGAATAATCACTGAGTTATTTCATTTAATTACGTTTAGTGTTCGTAAACATTGGGTTTAAAGTTTTATTCTGCAATTTAATAGATTAAATTGTTAATTGCGCCTGGTGAGAGGCAACCGTACATGCGTGACAGTACAAAACTTTGCCATTTTATAAGGAGTCACTATTTACTCGTTTGTTTTGCAATCAGAAAGAATATGTTTCTATACTAGATACTATTACTCTTTTTATTATTATTATTCTTTTCATTATTACTATTATTATATTATTACTATTGTTATTTTTTTACTATTTTATTATTATTATTATTATTATTATTATTATTATTATTATTATTATTATTATTATTATTATTATTATTGTTATTGTTATTATTATTATTATTATTATTAATTATTAATATTATCATTCTACATCATTAATAAGACAATTAATACTGAAAACATTTTTTTATTGAAATTATAACTTTGAGAATATTTGCGAGAAAATGTTTCTGTGCTTGTGTGGGCGAATTGTCTGAATGGCGAATTGCCAAAATAAATTCGCGCAAAGGGCTGAAAAAAAAATTTCAAACAAGTTGCGATAATAAGGGGAAAATGACAGAATGAATTCTATTGGCTTAGACAGATTTTTGTCTAATTGGACACAAACAATTTCCTGGATAAATAGGAAAATTTATCTTTCACAGGATATGAGACAATATCTCAGAATATATATTCTCGCAGTTATTCATTATAAAAGGAGTCCACTTATATTAGTCATACAATAAATATTTTAATTAATTTTTAGTGAATTTGGAAAATGATGGTAATTAATTAATTTTATAATACTTATATTTTGCAAGTTTTTATTTTCACTTGAAAAAAAATTTTGTTTCGTTATTTATGCAACTGTGTGATTTTTTATTATTTTTAAATATTTTTGTTTATGAATATTATTTTATTTTACATCATTTTTGAATTTATTAATTTATTAATTTTTGAATTTATTAATTTATTAATTTATTAATTAATTATTTTATTAATTTATTAATTTATTAATTTATTAATTTATTAATTTATTAATTTATTAATTTATTAATTTATTAATTTATTAATTTATTAATATTAATTTATTAATTTATTAATTTATTAATTTATTAATTTATTAATTTATTAATTTATTAATTTATAAACTTATAAATTTATGAATATATTAACTTATTAATTTATTAACTTAGTAAAGTTATTCAGTCTCAATTCAATTTATTTACTTAATTGAAATTCAATTTAGTCATCGATTTATTCATAAACGGATAGTGCCCTTTCGTATTTTTAATATTTTATTTTTCTTTTATTTGTATTAGTATATTTTTATTTTTGATATTAATTTTAATTATCTATAAAGAATACCTAATTTTAATGCAATTATTAATTATATTTTTTAATATTTATAAATCTAGAAAAAAGTTTTCGTTAATTCAAAAAAATCTTTAAGCTTTGACTTATTCTTCGATTGAAAATAATTAAATTATTGTTTTTTTAATTCAAAAAAATTTTATTTGATTAAAAAAAAATTTAATTCATTTGCAAACAATTTATTTGTTTCAAAGAAATTTTTCTTTTTAAATTAAAGAATTATTTATTTAACCCTAGAAATATCAATAATAAAATTTTTTCATTTGAAGAACATAAATTTATTAAATTCAAAAAAAATTTGTCTGAATCAAATCTAAATCAATTTGTTTAAATCAAGAAAACTTATTTAAATCAAGTAAAATTTGTTGAAATTAAGAAAAATTTGTTAAAATCAAGAAAAATTTGTGTAAATTAAGTAAAATTTGTTGAAATCAAGAAAAATTTGTTTAAATCAAGAAAAAATTGTTTGAGTCAAAGAAAATTTGTTGAAATCAAGTAAAATTTGTTTAAATTAAGAAAATTTGATTAAATTAAGTAAAATTTGTTGAAATCAAGAAAAATTTGTTTAAATCAAATAGAAATTGTTGGAGTCAAAGAAAATTCGTTTAAATCAAGAAAATTTATTTAAATCAAGTAAAATTTGTTTAAATTAAGTAAAATTTGTTAAAATCAAGAAAAATTTGTTTAAATCAAGTAAAAATTGTTGGAGTCAAAGAAAATTTGTTGAAATCAAGAAAAATTTGGTTAAATCAAGAAAAAAATTGTTTGAATCAAAGAAAATTTGTTGAAATCAAGTAAAATTTGTTTAAATTAAGAAAATTTATTAAAATTAAGTAAAATTTGTTGATATCAAGAAAAATTTGTTTAAATCAAGAAAAAATTGTTTGAGTCAAAGAAAATTTGTTAAAATCAAATAAAATTTGTTTAAATTAAGAAAATTTGTTTAAATTAAGTAAAATTTGTTGAAATCAAGAAAAATTTGTTTAAGTCAAGTAAAAATTGTTGGAGTCAAAGAAAATTGGTGAAATCAAGAAAAATTTGTTTAAATCAAGAAAAAATTGTTTGAGTCAAAGAAAGTTTGTTTAAATCAAGTAAAATTTGTTTAAATTAAGAAAATTTGATTAAATTAAGTAAAATTTGTTGAAATCAAGAAAAATTTGTTTAAATCAAATAGAAATTGTTGGAGTCAAAGAAAATTCGTTTAAATCAAGAAAATTTATTTAAATCAAGTAAAATTTGTTTAAATTAAGTAAAATTTGTTGAAATCAAGAAAAATTTGTTTAAGTCAAGTAAAAATTGTTGGAGTCAAAGAAAATTTATTGAAATCAAGAAAAATTTGTTGAAATAAAAAAAAATTTGTTTAAATCAAGAAAAATTTGTTTAAATCAAGAAAAAATTGTTTGAGTCAAAGAAAATTTATTGAAATCAAGTAGAATTTGTTTAAATTAAGTAAAATTTGTTGAAATCAAGAAAAATTTGTTTAAATCAAGTAAAAATTGTTGGAGTCAAAGAAAATTGGTTGAAATCAAGTAAAATTTGTTTAAATTATGAAAATTTGTTTAAATTAAGTAAAATTTGTTGAAATCAGGAAAAATTTGTTTAAATCAAGAAAAAATTGTTTGAGTCAAAGAAAATTTATTGAAATCAAGTAGAATTTGTTTAAATTAAGTAAAATTTGTTGAAATCAAGAAAAATTTGTTTAAGTCAAGTAAAAATTGTTGGAGTCAAAGAAAATTTATTGAAATCAAGTAAAATTTGTTTAAATTAAGAAAATTTGTTTAAATTAAGTAAAATTTGTTGAAATCAAGAAAAATTTGTTTAAATCAAGAAAAAATTGTTTGAGTCAAAGAAAATTTATTGAAATCAAGTAGAATTTGTTTAAATTAAGTAAAATTTGTTGAAATCAAGAAAAATTTGTTTAAATCAAGTAAAAATTGTTGGAGTCAAAGAAAATTTGTTGAAATCAAGTAAAATTTGTTTAAATTATGAAAATTGGTTTAAATTAAGTAAAATTTGTTGAAATCAAGAAAAATTTGTTTAGATCAAGTAAAAATTGTTGGAGTCAAAGAAAATTTGTTGAAATCAAGAAAAATTTGTTTAAATTAAGAAAAAAATGTTTTGAGTCAAAGAAAATTTTTTTTAATCAAAAATCCTCTTTCAGTTTGAATGAAAAATTTATTTTGAATGAATCAAAACTATTTAAAAACTTATACTTCTTTAAAATAGAAAAAAAATTTTTTTTGCTTGTCAGGTAGAAATATTTAATTATTTAAATATGTTTCGTGTGTAAAATTTTGAAATTGTCAACAGTTTTTGTTGATAAATGTGAATTTTGTATTTTTTGCAAACAAACATGCAAATTTACAAATGAACCTGCGTTTATTACCAAGAAGCAATGCGCCTTGAACATGTAAACAAAATTTTTCTGCAAATAATAAATTCGCTAAATAATAGTGTCATTTTAATAAATTAGTGTAGAATTTTAGAAATTGAAAATAAAATATCAATAAGTCAAAAACTGTACACCTATTTATATACTTTGAAAAATTCTTCAAATTTCAAAAATTTCAAAATTCAAATATTTATTGTAAAGAAAAACTATTTGTACCTTCCTAAAAATAATTTACATTATATTTTTTCAAATTATTTAATTTGAAATTAATTGTATTTTGCTAATTAATCAGTTTAAATGCATAATTTGCGAGAATTCACATTTACTTCAATATGATTTAAAATACTTCATGCTATTTTTAGTGGAGACAATTTCTTGACTTCAATATACAGTTTCCAAATAATTTGAAGTATTTGATGACAATAATTCTGCATTTACAGTTTATTGCTATGGAACTTCAAAAATAATTTATTTGCATTTTTAAATAATATTAAAAAAAAAATTTATTTTGAATAAAATAATAAATTGAAAGATATTTCAAATTTCATTTCCACTTTTTGTGTAATAATATAGTTATTATTTTTTTAATTGTGGTCCTGAATGTCTTGACAATTTGATTAATATAACGAAATCAAATTTACTTTATTCTAATAAATGATTACTTATTAAAGAATATCAAATATTTATTTATGTCAACTGATTCTCATTTATGTCAATATGATAGAGCAATAAATAACAATTTTATGGTATTTGCTTCAAATATTACTGAATTTTTTTACCTTTTCTTTTTATTAAACCAATTCTAAAATTCTAAACTTAATTATATATTTAATAATTCTTATAATTCTGTTTTAAAAATTAATTTTATTATTTATTTATTTCATTCATTTGTTTATTTATCAAAATAAAATTTATTTGATTGGAATGAAAATAAATAAAAATTATGTAAATATTTATTTAATAATAGAACATAAATAAACAGTTATTAGAATCAAAATAAATTTTTTTCGAAACTGAATTTTGATTTTTTTCCTGAGTTTAATGAATATTCTAATTCACTCTAAAAATAATAATAGATTCGCAAAAAATGCTTATAATTAATTTTTACAATTTTTGAAGCTCTTTTTAAAAGGAACATTGTTTTTAGATTGACAAGGGTAAAAAAATACCATTGTTATTTAATTTTGTTATATGGAAATTCAATTGTTTATTAAAATTTATTATACATTTATTATTTGATTTATTTTTTAATATTAATTTTATTTTTTTTTTGTAAACTTCAAATTGTCTCGAAATTTGAATTATTATTAAAACTATTTACTAATTTAAATGAATGACTGACTTTTTGCTTTTAAATTAGTCATAATTTTGTTATCAAATAGTAATGCTTTACTAAATTATTAGTAAAATTTACTAATTCAAATTAGAAAATATTTTTACTAATTCTAATTAGTAAATGTTTTTACTATTGCAAATTGGTAAATATTTTTACTAATTAGAATTAATAAATATTTTTACTAATGCAAATTGTTTACTACTCTCTAAATCTGAATTAGTAGAAAAGTTTTTCTGTATAATTTGAATTAGTGACTAACTTTTTGCTTTTGAATTAGGAAACTTAACTAATACATTACTAGAAATTATTTATTTAGTAAACTTTACTAATTTAAAAGCAAAAAGTAAGTCACTAATTCAAATTAGTAAACATTTTCACTGACTCAAACTTAGAGCGTTCTTCTCAATTCTAGAGATTTAATATTTTTTCTGTAGACTGAAACAAAAATTTAATTGATTCAAATAACCAATTAATTGACTATTATCAATTTAATATTTACTTGAATTAAATAATATTTAATTGAGTCAATCAAAGGTGGGGGGTCAATTTTCCCAAAATTTTTCTCCCAAAAAAATTATTCCCAAAAAATGTTTTCCCCAAAAAAATTTTTCCCAATATCAAGTTTCCCAAAAAATTCATTTCCCAAGCAAATCATTTTTCCCAATATCAAATTTCCCAAAAAAAATATTTCCCAAAAAAAAATAATCCAACGCGACATACATTTTCGTAAGGTGTCAATTTACGGAAATTATTTTTTACGGAATTTTTTTTCACGCAAAAACAAAAGACGGTTGAATCTTAATTTCAGGGAAATTGTGAAAAAACCTTAAAGTCTATTCTTGTTAATTTATAATGGTTAATTATATTTTTTAAATTATACATCTTTTTATTAATACGCGTTAAATTCTAATCAATAAAAATACAGAAAAATAAATGCGTTCCAGAAATTCAAGGTTAGTTAAAATTTTTTTTTTTTTATTAAATATTTTTATTTTGAATAATTACAATAATTATTTATTTAATATTCTTTTAAGATATTTTTTTTAAATCACTCTCATATATTAAAGAAAATTCAATATTCTTCAAGCAAAACATTTATCTCTTATTGTAATATATTTATTAAAATTGAAAAAAAATTGTGCAAGTATTCAATTATTATTTAAATTGTTCCTTTTAAATTGATTATTTTTAAAGATTAAAAATATAACAAAAATTATCTTCTTTGAAATTACTCAAAACTAAATTTTTTTTCAATGTCATTTTATTGAAAATATTTTTTTTCAGTCTACGAGAAATTATTGAAAAATTTGGTTGCTGTTTTGTTATTTTCTTCTAACTCAATAATCAATATCCATTTTGGAAAAAATCTAACATTGGGAAAATTTTTTGGGAAATTTGATATTGGGAAAATTTTTTGGGAAATTTATTTTTTGGGAAACTTAATATTGGGAAAAAGTTTTTTTGGGAAAAGTTTTTTTTGGGAAACGGATTTTGGGAACATTGTCCCCCAATCAAATCAAATGGTACTTGAATTAAATAATATTTAATGGAGTCAATTAAATGGTATTTGAATTAAATAATATTTAATCGAGTCAATTAAGTGGTATTTGAATCAATAATTTCAGTTTTTGCAGCAAATATCATTTAATTGACTCTAATAAATATTATTTGATTCAGTAAAATATTTAATTGATAACAGTCAACTAATCGGTTGTTTGAATCAATTAAATTTTTTTTCAGTGTACTTTTGATAAACTTCGCTAACTTTTTCCTGTTTACAGCATTTTTATCAAGAAAAGAAAAATTGACGATGAAGAAATAAAGAAAGACCAAGTAAACGAAAGATTTGTGACGCGATCTGAAGAAAGGGACCTTAGAAGCAAATCACTTTAAGGTTATGTTAGTGCTACTTTTTTATTGATTTAAAGTTTCTTTTTACTTTTTGCAAATTAAAATCAGTGTTTATGAAATATTTTAGCTATAATGAAAATTTAAACATTGATGATTAACATTAACAGTTGTTCATTTTTTTGTATTTTCATTTCGAAAATTGCAAACATAACCTATAATTTTTTGCTTCTAAGGTCCCTTTCTTCAGATCGCGTCACATTTTTTTCTCATTTTTTCAATTCCTTTATTAAGTATAGAATGAATAAAAGAATAAAATTTGATAGGAAACAAAATTTGCAAACTATTTACTAGACAGATACACACGTGGATGATTAAAATTATAGTTGAATAATCTTATTGATATTTTGAAAAAGTAAGAATATAGTGCACTTAGTACACGTTTATTTTTGAGACAATTCCCCTCGGCACTAATAACATCGTTAAAATTTATATTCAAGGCCATAAAGGTATGTTAAAGTGTCTAAATGACGTTTATTCTTGTCTTTTAGATTTTTGGGTTGAAGGAAATGTGATGCTCTGGACATTGAAATTTCTAAATCCGGCTCTGCCAGCATAACTTGACTCGCTCACATCTTCTGATGAGCAGTCACAAAACGCATATATACAGTCTTTCTCTCTCACTCTCTGTTACCTAATTGACGGCATTTTTGGGAGAGCATCATCTCCGCGTAATAATAAATTTTGCCACAGAATTTTGTAGCATACATATATTCTTGTTTTGCTTGAGGAGATACAATCGCCGAGAGATGCCTACGATGATGATGATGATGATGACAAGTTCGCGTCATGAGAAAACGAATATATAAGAGACACGACGCGACGATAAAGATGAGTATTAGCCGTTGAAGAAAACTATTGCAAGAATAATACAGAAAGAAAATTTTTTGTCGTCGCTGAAATCCACTATATGCAAAGAGATTATACAATAATTTTTCCCCCACAAAATAATAATAATAATATGGATGAGGAAAAATATATAAAATACACCTACGAAGGACCTCTGAGTTCCCACTTTAACGAGTCGTAACCCAGACGATGTCACTTGGCACACATTTCCCCTTTTCAAAAAATTGGCACGGAAGTCCTCTCCACACTATACCAACAAAATTTTCACAAATAGGTGTCGCACTGCAAATCTTCCATGAAACGAACCCGCGTTGAGACTTGTCTCATAAACCGCCACAATGAAAATTATTAACATTGTACGCCGTGCGGTGTATTAATATTTGTCAAAGCTGCTAACTTTTTGGAAATAATCTATACTTTTTCATCTATAAACAAAGTTTTAATAATTTGCATTCTCTATTTTTGAACGCGACAATAATTTTCTTCTGCTTCTTTCTTCATCAAATAAGAATTCTTTCTTCAACTTTTCTCTAAAAATTTATTTTATGATTCTTGTTTGTTGTATAATTTATATAATTTAATTTAATTTATATAAATTTATAATTTTTTTATAATTTGTTGTATACTTCAATTATTAGCTAAAATGTTAAGTGAAATTTATTTTTAAAAGAATTTTTATTAGAAAATTCTACCAGAAGTCAATTACTTAAAAGCGAATGTAAAAATTTTTAAAAAGAATTTTATTCAATATTTTTTTTTTTGAAATAATTTACTTCTTCCGAAGAATTTTAATAAAATTTGTTAAAATCATATATTTTAATGAACATACTGAAAGTATAGTAAAAAAATTCACTTAAAATTAAATTTAAAAAAATTGAAATCCTAAGAAGAAATTTATTATTTATCAATATAAATTAATTCTTGCAACGAATTTTAATAATTTGTTTTTTAACTAATTAAAATCCGGCAAAGAATTTTATTTATAAAAATAATTGAATTTTTCGGAAAAAATTAAAGTAATTAAATTTTGTTGCAGAATTTGATTAAAATTTAACAGAGTATTTAAATTATTTCATGTTTATTAAAATAATTGGATTTTTAAGAAAAATTCAATGAAAATATATTGTAAATCATTAAATTTTTATGAAAATTTAAAATAATTAAATATGTGTGTTAAAATTTTGTTAAAATATTTGAAATATTAACAAAAATAATTTTCATTGTATTACATTTTTTTAAATCATTGAATTTCGGACAATAAATTTATTATTTATTGTAATAATTGAATTTCTGCGAAAAATTGTATTAAAAATTTTGAAAAATAATTTGTTTTGAAATTTTTTTAGAAAAATAGTAGATATTGAAAATAATTAAGTTTCAACGATGATATTCATTACATATTTGTGAAAATAATTGAATCTTTGTGCTGCTAACTTTTGGAAATAATCTATACTTTTTCATCTATATAAACAAAATTATAATATTCTCTATTTTTGAACGCGACAATAATTTTCTTCTGCTTCTTTCTTCAGCAATAAGAATTTTTTCTTCAACTTTTCTCTAAAAATTTTGTCCTATGCTTCTGTTAATATTGAATTATTATCTAAAATGTTAACTGAAATTCTTTTATTAAACAATTTTTATTAGAAAATTCTACGAGAAGTCAATTACCTAAAATTGAATGTAAAAAATTATTAAAAAGAATTTTATCTAATATTTTTTTTAAAATAATTTACTTCTACCGAAGAATTTTAACAAAATTTGTTAAAATCGTATCTTTTATTGAATATACATAAACTAGTAAAAAAATCCACTTAAAAATAAATTAAAAATGATTGAAATCCAAAGATGAAATTGATTATTTATCAATATAATTTAATTCTTGCAAAGAATTTTATTAATTTTTTTTTAAATAATTAAAATCCTGCGAAGGATTTCATTTTTATTTTATTAAATTTTTTAATTTATTTTATCAAAATAATTGAATTCTTGCGAAAAAAATCAAAACAATTAAATTTTGTTGCAGAATTTTATTAAAATTTAACAGAGTAATTAAATTATTTCATGTTTATTAAAATAATTGGATTTTTAAGAAAAATTCAATGAAAATATATTGTAAATCATTAAATTTTTATGAAAATTTAATTAAGATATTTGAAAATCATTAGATTTTTTTGAAAATTTAATGAAAATATTTCAAAATCATTAAATTTTTATGAAAATTTAAAATAATTAAATAAGTGTATTAAAATTTTGTTAAAATATTTGAAATGTTGACAAAAATAATTTTTATTGTATTACATTATTTTTAAATCATTAAATTTCGGAGAATAAATTTATTATTTATTATAATAATTCAATTTCTACGAAAAATTGTATTAAAAATTTTGAAAAATTAATTGGTTTAAAATTTGTTTAGAAAAATAGTTGATATTGAGAATAATCAAATTTCAATAAAGATATTCATTATTTGTGAAAATAATTGAATTTTTGTACCAAAATGTCATATGTAAAAATAATTGAATTATTACGAAAAAAAAGAATAATTAAATTTTGTTGCAGAATTTTATGAAAATTTAAGAGTAATTAAATTATTTTAAGTAATTTAATTAAAATTATATTCAAAATAATTGAATAACAATGAAAATTTTATTATATATGAAAATAATTGGACTCTTTAAACGAAATTAATTCAAATTTATTAAAATAATTGAATTTTTAAGAAAAATTTAATGAAAATATTTGAAAATTATTAAATTTAAAGGAAAATTTAAAATATTTAAATGAGAAGTGTATTAAAATTTTGTTTGAGTAATTGAAATTTAAACAAAAATTGTATTGCAGTTTTTAAAATTATTGAATTTCGGAGAATAAATTTATTATTTATTATAATAATTGAATTTATGCGAAAAATTGTATTAAAAACTTTAAAAAATAATTTGTTTTGAAATTTTTTTTAGAAAAATAGTAGATATTGCCAATAATTAAATTTCAACAAAGACATTCATTATTTCTGAAAATAATTAAATCTTTGTAAAAAATGTACTTATTTATGAAAGTAATTGAATTATTGCGAAGAAATTTTTAAATAAAAAAAATTTGTAAATAATTTAATTCCTGTGAACTTTTTGAAAATAATTGAATTTCGGATCAGAATTTTACTATTTATAAAAATAATTGAAATTTGCGAAGAATTGTATTAAAATTTTTTTTAATAATTTAATTGTTTCGACAATTTTTTTATACAGATAGTAGATACTGGAAATAGTTAAATTTCAACGAAGAAATTTATTATTTGTAAAAATAATTAAATCTTTGTAACAAAATGTCATTATGTATGAAAATAATTAAATTCTTGCGATGAATTTAAAATAATTAAATTTTGTTGCAGAATTTTATTAAAATTTTACAGAGTAATTAAATTATTTCAAGTAATTTAATTAAAATTGCATTAAAAATAATTGAATAGCAATGAAAATTTTATTCCTATGAAAATAATTGGTCTCTTTAAACGAATTTAATTAAAATTTATTAAAATAATTGGATTTTTAAGAAAAATTTAATGAAAATATTTTAAAATCATTCAATTTGAATGAAAATTGAAAATAATTAAATAAGAAGTATATTAAAATTTTGTTAAAATATTTGAAATGTTGACAAAAATTGTAGATATTTTGTAGATATTAAGAATTTTTATCAATCCAAATAACACGGAAAAAACCTTCAACTGGAACAGCGATAACTTTTCCTAAAATAGCGAAAGTATTCGTTGCAATAACTAAAAATTTCACTAATTTAGTGAAATTTGTAGTTGTTCCAGGTAAAGATTTTTATTCGTGTAGCAATTTTTTTCTTCTGCAAGTATTTTTCTGAGAATTTCTTCATTTTTCATGAAGATAAATTTTATAGAAGCGAACGAGAGGAAAATAAAAAGAAGAGAAATAATTTATTTGGAATAGTAAAAATTGCAAAATAGAGAGCAAATATATTTTCCTACAATGTTGTGCAATTATGTTTAATAAAATTCTGAATGATATTAATTCATCTCTATCAACGACATGATAATAATAATAATAATAATCATGATGAACCAGGTGAAATTTTTGTTCTCCGCTTCTCGGCCATTGCGAAACAATTAAATACGAAGAAACTTTCCGAGCCAAGAATTCAATTTACCATCGCTTGCTTATTTCTTCGCAAAGAATCAGGAAAAATTTCATAAGAATCAAAAAATCTGGGTCGTCTCCCTTTTTTTCTGAAGAATTAAGAAAATAATAATGATGTAAATTAAGAAAATTGTATTTCATCAAAGCAGTAAAATTTTGTAGATCGAATCATAAATTAAAATAATTTTCTGTTCTAATAATTTGAAGAAAATAGTATTTTATTGAATGAAAAGCAAAATTTTGGGAAGAAATTGAATCAAAATGTTTGTATAATAAATTTAGTTCTGATTAGGTGTAATTAATTATTATAGTTTCGAATTAATTAATTATAGTTTTGAATTACTTAAGTCACGTCTTAATTAATTAATTTTCCAAGTTCTTCGACTTATCTGATGTGATAGATCTTCCTTTTAATTGCTCCTCTTAACCGGCTCATTAATTTTGCAGATAAGATAGTAATCGTCAAATTAAAATATAGTCTTTCGCTATAAAATATTTAATCAAAATCGAATAAATTTTAATCCTTATATTTAACATTCAAATTTAAGTTCTTGGGGCAAATTTTTTAAATTTTAAAACAATTATTTACCTATTAATAGTATTAATATCATTTAAGGAGGAATCTGACGCACAGTCAAATAAAAAATCAGTCCAATGTCAAAATTTCGTAATTTAGAAGAAAAAAACAAATTAAATTTGAAATTCGTCTTGGTGAAAAGGCGAAGAATTTAATTTTGAACATTTGAAAAAAAAATTACAATATTTTCTTTCAATAAGAAGCATTTCTGTTCAATTTTAGGTTCTGTCACTTAACTTCTTTATTATTGACTAAAAAGTGTAATTTTTATTCAAAAATAACTTTCAAATGTTTAAAATGTAAAAAATTAAATTCCTAACGCTCCTACAAAAAGTTTAAATTTAAATTTTACTTTTTAAAGTCAAATTTAATTTGATTCTTTTAAAATTATGACATTCACGAAAAAAATATTTACCTGGACTAACGATAAGTTATCCTTTAGAATAATAAAATTAATAATAATTAATATTAATATTAATAATAATAAATATTTAATAATTAATAAAAATAATAGAATAATAGAATTAATATTTGAAACTAAAAATTTTAAACAACTAACAACTAGTGAATAATTAACAACAAAAAATTGTACCAATATGATAAAATTTTTACCTATTGCAGATTTTTTTTTGCATCAATGATTCGATCCTCTTTGGAACCCAAACAGTCCTGTAACTTTCCTAAAAAAATTTACTAAAGATTTACTTGCAAACTTCGACAAATTTTTTTGCAAAGTTTTCTGAAAATTCTGCAAAAATATCAATATATTTTTTTTTGTTCCACTTCAATAAATGTTTATCGTCGAATTTTCCCAAAAATTTGGCTTAAAACTTTGCTGAGAATTTAAAAAAAAATCACCACACACACTGTAAAAAATTTGGGGAATATTCACTAAATTTTTATGATGAATATCACACATTTTTTGGAAAAAGTAGTTTTCCCCAAAATTTGGTGAATATCTATTAAAATTTGATGAAAGTCTATTAAAATTTGGTGAAAATCCATTAAAATTTGGGGAAAATTTTTAAAAATTCTAATGGGTATAATTTTCCCCATAAAGTTGATGAATATTCTTCAGATTTTAAGAAATACTTTTTAAAAAATGGTGAATGTTCATTAATTTCTTTTTTTGGAACTAAATGCTCCAGAAGATTTAAATAATCTTTACAAAATTTCCAGTTATGTTTGCAAGTAAATACTTCGAAGTTTGGAGGTAAATTTTTGTTACATTTTTAGGAATGTTTTGGTTCTATGTGGGTTCTATAATCCTTTCAAAAATTCTGTTCCGAAAAATATTTATACAATTTATAGAATTAAAGGCAAATTGTTCTTAAAAGGAAATGAATCATTTGCAAATGATATTCATAGTTTTTTGAAAGTATCAAATTGATACTAAAATGAATCAAATTAATACTAAAATAAATCAAATTAATGCCATAAATTTGGATCAATTTTTGAATTTTTGTTGTTAATTCGTTGCAATTTGGTACTTTTAACTTAACAGTGTTCCTGACAGTTTTTCTATAAGGATTTCAAAATTAAGACAAACACTGCATCAAAAATTCTTGTGAAGTAACAATTTTTCATTTATTTTTGTCTTAATTTACTATCCTTATAAGTTCATTAAACAATTATTAGAAAAATCATTAAAACAATCATATAAATCATAAACCACTTATAAAAAACTTTTTCTTATTATTAACCACACTTATTATAACACTTATTATAAACCAATTTCAAAATTAAGACAAAAACTGCATCAAAAATTCTTGTGATGTAACAATTTTTCATTTATTTTTGTCTTAATTTACTATCCTTATAAGTTCATTAAACAATTATTAGAAAAATCATTAAAAATCATTCAAACAATCATATAAATCATAAACCACGTTACGATGTAACAATGTTTAATACATTTTTATCTTAAATTGAAATTCTTATAAAAAAAAACTTTGATCGCTTAATTTTAATCCGCAATAAAAAGGAATCGTGTGTAGAAAATTCAGAAAAAAGAAAAGGGGACATCAAAACGGTTATACATGTTCATACTTTGCTATTCTCATGTTATATTCATTGCCATGGCTGGCGATATAAATCTTCCGGCATATGTATGCAACAGTTTTCATATGGAATGACAAGGTTTTCTTTGCCGCATCCATATACCACAAGAGTTTTTGGTGTGCATGTGGCACTTATAACATATTTCATTTTTCGTCTCATGCTGCTCTATTTTTGCACGACGACACGTTTTCTAGCTGCTTTACTTGGTTCACGAGGCGTCTTTATACACAAGAGAAGAGCATTGAGCTCCTCAGGTGTTTACTGTCCGTCGCACGAATCATCTGTCATCATGGTAAGCCTCCAGGCATTCTATGTTTAATCCAAGCTCATCATCATCATCATCATCATTATCATCCATTTTTCAAAACTAATTCCATAAAAAAAAGAAGCATAAACATGAAATTTGCGAATAAAAATTATCATTTTTTTTATTGTGCTGATATAATAGTGAAAAAGTGAAGAGTATATGGCGGAAAAGTGATCTAGTGATTCGTTATTGGAGCGCATAGGATGCATTTTAATTTCTTTTGAAAATTGTTCTTTATTTGCCATTACAATAAAAGGGAGAGTATTTTTTTCGAAATTGGATATTTTCTTGGAATTCGAAAGCATTAAAGGGACGCGACATATGGAAAATTTTTATCAGAGACAACTGTTAACTGAGAAAAGTATCAAATTGGAAGGGAATTGATACCCAAACGGCGAAATTGTTGTCAAATTTTTATCAATTTTTTCTTTGATCCAAATTTTTGACATCTATTTCATCCTCTTAAGTTAAAAATTTGATACACTTTCGAAAAAATTATGAATTTTAAAGATTATACGGTTTCTTTAACTATATCAGTTTTCTTGAAAGTAGAACAGTAATAGTGTTATCAAATCGATGCCAAAAATTTAAATTAATTTTTTATTTGATCAAAATTTTTCTGCTAACAATCCTTTCTAATTTGATACTTCTAAGTTAACATAGTGAAAGCATCAGATTGAGACCAAATTGGATCAAATTAATGTACCAAACACTTCCATTAATTTATGATTTGACTCGCTTTTTGGATCAGTTCGTTGCAATTTGTTATGTCAAGTTAATAGTGACATCTATTAAGAAAAAACTTTTCAAAATTTAATAAAAACAGAATAGTTGTTAAGTTTGCAGCGCAACAGTTTAAAGTTACATCTTCAATATTAGGAACAGTGTTAAAACTTAAAAATATCGAATTAGAATTTGATAGAAAAAAGTGGATCATAATTAGAAGTCGCATTTTTTGGTGCACTGTTAAAAATCGAACTCCAACTTTATACCAAAAGATTGAAAATTATATACTTCAATCTCAAACGAATACTTTTATTTGATTGGATTCATTAAAAACTTGAAACCAATGAAATGCAAGAGTTCAGACTTTGCAAAATTGAAGTAAAATCATTTTAATCTTTTTAAGTTGGAGTCAGATTTTTAACAGTGTACCTTTTGATCAATTGTATCAGTTTGATACTTTTAAGAAAGCTGCTGGGAAATCTTTTTTTTATTTTTAAATCATTTTCAAAATTAAACGAAGAATTCTTTTGTCATTGCTCAAAAAAGGAGATGTAATTTAAGAAAGATTGTTTCGCCATCGCTTAAAAAAGAAGATTATTTTGAAAATTAAACAAAGAATTCTTTTGTCATTGCTCAAAAAGGGAGATGTCATTTAACAAAGATTGTTTCGTCATCACTTAAACAAGATTATTTTCAAAATTAAATAAAGAATTCTTTTGTCATTGTACATGGCAAATTAAACAATTATACCTGCTTGCAGTAAGACACACTATTTTGATAAAATGTATGTACCAATAAATATTTTTCTACATTGCTATTTGAAAAGGAGGAAGACGAACAGAAGATGGCTGTGATGCGTAAAGCATTTCAAATGTTCGACACAACGAAGAGTGGCTTCATTGACACACTGAAGATATCAACAATTCTCAATACAATGGGTCAATTGTTTGACGATGCCGAATTAAATTCAATGATCGAGGAGAATGATCCGGATCGCACGGGAAAAGTGAATTTCGATGGATTCTGCAGGATCGCTGGTCGATTCCTTGAGGAAGAGGACGCTGAAGCAATGCAGGAGGAACTGAAAGAAGCTTTCCGTCTCTACGACAGAGAGGGAAATGGTTACATTACAACTGCCACTCTTAAGGAAATTTTAGCCGCTCTCGATGATAAACTGACGAGTTCCGATCTCGATGGAATTATCGCTGAAATTGATACCGACGGTTCTGGAACTGTTGATTTTGATGGTTAGTCATTTGTTTTGTTTCTATTCTTATTTTTTTTTTATTTGATTATTTATCATGGTCACGGTTTTTCTGTTAACAATATCAATGAGAATGTGTTCATGGCAAATAATTCATTAAACTAAATTTTAAAGTTGAAAAAATTTAACAATCTCTTCCAATTGCTCCGAATCTTCCATAAAAATTAAAAACCGAATGATTCATTCCTTTTATTCAATTAAATTAAAATTTTCTTTTTCAGAATTCATGGAGATGATGACTGGAGAATGAGACTATTATTACATCCCCATCGATAGAAAATTGTCAAAAATCTTTGCAAACCTTGAAAGACTTGCATTATTTTTAACACCTCAAGCAAATGAAAATCTAGATTTGTTAATAAATTATTTGTTTCATAAAATACTGAGTACTCTTGTCTTTACCACTTTCTTGAAAAGTGATGCTTAGGAAACTTGAAAACAAATTTTAAAAAGAGAACTTCTTACAAGATTCTTGAAGTACCTTTAAATGACCATTGTTTTTCAATGTTTCATACAAGAGTTGATGTTCAACTTTAGCATCAAACATTTAAAAACTAGGGACATTAAAAAAAATACTTCAAGAATCTTGAGTTTTGCCTGAAGATTCTTGAAGTATTTCTTTCAATGTCCATTGTTTTCAATGTTTCATGCGAGAGTTAATGTTCAACTCTAGCATCAAACATTGAAAAACAATGGACATTAAAAGAAATACTTGAAGAATCTTGAGTATTGCCTGAAGATTCCGAAGGTTGCAATCAAGTTAATTTCAATTTTTACCCATGGCAGCATCAAAAATTTTCTTAAAGTTGAAATTAACTTGACTACAACCTTCGGAATCTTTAGTTTCGATGCTCTTAAAACTTGAAGTAGCTCCTTAAATACCAACGTTTTTAATGTTCAGTCAACTTTCGCGTAAAACATTGAAAAAGGCGAAATTTAAATAATGGCGTCAATTCCAACGAGTCTTGTAACTAAAGACTCCGAACATTGCAGTCAAGGTAATTTCAACTTTCAGAAAAGTTTCAATGCTGTAAGGGTACCCTATGAGCATAAAAATCATGGTCCTTCGAAAACCGTTTCACTTCAGTCAAATAATGTCCTGGAACATTAATTAAGCAACAATATTCTTCAAATACTTTAAAACATTATTTGCTGAACATGAAATTAGAAAGTTCAAGAAGTGTTCATGATTTTTTTGCCCATTGAGGATATAGGTATACAGAAAATTAAGGCGAGGAAAAAGAATAGAGCATTAAAAACTTGATTTAATAGCAATTTATTTTATACCATGTCAGAGAAGTAACTAATTACAAATAATCAAGATTAAAATTAGAAATTAAGAGATTGAAATTTCATTAAAATTAATTGTTTTCCTAAACAACTTTAATGATGATGGGTCTCGACGACATGCGAAACTGGAACATCGTGGTGGTAGACGAAGACGTCAGTCACGTGGATATTGGGTGCGTGCCATACGCTGACACCCAATTGTCTGTCGAATGGCCAGCCCAAGGGCCTTCCATCAAGAGAGATTGCACCTCCGATCACTTCAGAGATGTGGTGTTGGTGGTGGTATTTCTGGAGGTATTCGTCATGTGGTTCCTGGCCAGTGATTTCTGAGACGTATCCCCAGATTCCAGTTGGGTATGCACCGCCATAGAATCCGTGTCCATGTCCGTGTCCTTGACCGTGGGTGTAGGTTTGACCTTGTCCGTAGTTGTAACCTTGTCCATAGGTGTGACCGTGTCCGTATCCGTAACCTTGGGCGTAGTGTTGTCCAGTGTAACCTTGTCCTTGTTGGTAGCCTTGTCCCTCGTGTCCAACACCGCTTCCGCTGTGAACGTGGGTTTGGTAGATGCTCTGGTATTTGCCACCTTCGTATCCAGTTTGTCCGGTTTGGCCGACTCCGTGATGGGTTTGTCCTTGTTGGTGGTGTTGTTGTTGTCCTCCTTGGACTCCGTGTTGTCCGTAGTGATAGCCAGTGCCGACGGTTTGGTATTGGTGTTGGTGGTGTTCAACGTGGTGGTGGTGCCATTGTGGTTGTTGGTAGTAACCGTGGTATTTGTTGTACAATTGGGTCCAGTGGAATTTGCCTATAGGGAAAGTTAGTCATTAGTTTTGTAGTAGAACATAGGGTTACGTTTATTTTGCTACAAAAGGTAGAAAAGAAGAAGAAGAATATTGGGTTTAGGTTCATTCGGTTTATGAACAGGGGGGTTCAGAATAGTTTGGGGTGAAACTTACCTTGGTTGATGCCAGTGCCTAATTCTTCTACATCAGGAACAACTTCGACCATGGTGTAACCTTCTCCGGTCTTGGCTGGTTGTTGAACGAATTGTTCGTATTCGCCAACGCTGACGGGTTGGTAGGAGTGGCTGTGGTAGGAGTTGACATGATCAGGGATGATTGGTCCGTAGTGGTGTTGGTGGTGTCCTCCGGAGACGACGACGAAGACTTGGAGTGGGAAACCTCCGTAGGTACCCTTGGGGATGGCGAGCCTGGCTGGGAATCCGTAGATTTGTTGTGGTTCGATGACGTAGTGTGGGCTTTGGGCGTGGGCGGCATTCTCAACGTGGTGGAGAATTTCGTCGACTGATGGAACATCGGTGCTGTGGATGGAAGATTGGTGGGAGTTCCTGGTGATGACGTTCTGTCCCTCAACGACTGGAAATTAATTTTTAGGTATAGTGGACAATGCAAATTATAGTAGGACTAGAATTTTAGGTCTAGTACTTTACTGGTAGTTTAAACTGTTGGTAAAGTACTAATAGCAATAGAAGAAATTGAATCAGTGTTTTCAGTTTAAACTGTTGGTAAAGTACTAATAGCAATAGAAGAAATTGAATCAGTGTTTTCAGTTTAAACTGTTGGTAAAGTACTAATAGCAATAGAAGAAATTGAATCAGTGTTTTCAGTTTAAACTGTTGGTAAAGTACTAATAGCAATAGAAGAAATTGAATCAGTGTTTTCAACTTACGATCGTAGACGAATTGGTCCAATTCGACGAAGTGGTGTCTGTGGGTGTTGATGTCGACTGGGGCTCCTTCGTGGTCGTATTTGGGTCCGAGGTAGACGCGAACGACGGCGTGGGGAACGGGTTTCTGACTCTGAACGTAGATTTGGTATTCGTATGGTTGATGGTCGAGCCTCTTCAAGAGTCCCTTGATGTCCAAAGTTCCCTTTTGGTGTTCCTTTTGTTCCTTCTCGTAGACACCTTCGACTCCGGCGTTGTTGAGGTTGACAATGTAGTCCTGGAAGTAAGTGATCAAGTGGCTGAAGTCGACCTTCTGTACTTGGACTCCTGGCAAGACGACGTCGTTGTATTGGTAGGCTGGGAGGGATTCTTGGTAGTGTCTGAAGATGTGGATGATGTGTTGCAAGAGGTTGTAGAAGGCTGGATCGCGAACAGTGGTGGAGGAGATTTCCAAGGATGATGGAGTGTATTCCCAGATGTTGTCGTATTGTGGAGTTCCTCCGAGAAGGACCTTGGATGCTTCGACGAAGCTGCCGTAGTAACGTGGGTTGATGCTTCGGCCGGTTCCTTGGATGAGGTCACCAAGAATGTTGTAGCCTTGTGGTTGGTAGAGGGAGAGGAAGGCACCTTGTGGGGTGATGACGTGTCCGGCGTCGATGGCTTCGAAGATTCTTTGTTCCAATGTGCGAACGTAGTGGTAGAGTTGGTGGCGGATGTGGGTAACGTCGATGGGTCCACTTGGGCGTCCTGAGAATTCAAGACCGTTGATGTACTTGAGATGGGGCTTGTGTGGGATGTCTAAGTGGTGGTAGTGCAAATCTTCGACTGGGCCAAGACCTTGTCCAAGACGTTCGAGGTTGTAGTGAGCCAAGAGTTGTTGATGGAGGTAGTACCAACGTGCTCCGTATCCAACTTGATCGTCTCCTTCGTAGCTGTGGTGTCCGAAGACTCCGGATCCTTGTTTGTGTTCGTGAAGCTGTAAATTGAAATAGCAATTAGTAGCATTTAGTACGAATGTTAGCAATTAGGAAGTTGAAATTTTAATTTAAAAGTCTTACGAGTTCAGGTAGCATATAGGCAGCATGTTGCAAGTATTCGTAGTAGTTGTTGAGACCAATATCTTCAGTGAAGTGGGCGACGTGGTGTTGTCCAGCTGGCAAGTGGGAGGTGTAGTTGATTGGGATGTAGTGGACTTGTTGGCCAGCGTTGTGTCCAATTCCGTGAGACTTGATGTTCTGGACTTCCTGGATGACACGGGCGTCGAAGAAGTAGTGTGGGAGGATTTCGTAGGTTGGTGGGATGGTGACGCCTTGCGTGTCATGACGCTGGAGGACGGCGATGATGAAAGCCTTGACGAATTGACCTTCGTTCAAGTGAACGCGAGCCCAGGCGGCGGTGTGGAGGAAGGTGGTGTAGTCCTTGGCACCGAGGAAAATTCTCGTCAAGAGGATGACTTCCTGGCGGAGAGCATCGACAGTTGGGGAGAATACGGTACGTTTTGGCTGAACATTTCCAGTGTGAACAGCGGTAGCGAAGTATTTCACCAAGTTGGGGTTCTCATAGGCCTGGAGGTTTCCTTCGATGTCATAGGTGTGTCCAATTCCGCGGAGATGGTCATTGGGGATTTCGCCAGTCAAGTTTTCTAACAGATAGATGACATCCTGTTGTCTTTGAAGAAGACCTTGGTCAGCTGAAAAGAAAGATACATTCTTTAAATTTCAATAATTATTTTTCTACTTAGAAGCAATAGTTTTAAGCTTTCACTACTTGAACACAAAAAAATGTTTCAAAAGTAGAATATTAAAATTTGAAAACAATTAGAATAGTGGTAAAGTGTAGACTTACCAGCGTGTGGATGGGGCACTTGGGGCACACCAGCTGCGAGGGCCAGAAGGGCCAAGAATACTACACTGAATCTCATGGTTGATACCAAGTGGAGTATGCTTTGTCTCGATGCATCGGCACCTTTTATACTAAAATTTTAAGACTATCATCGCGACCTGCTGACCCCTTACTTCATTTGCAATCTGTCAGTGATTATTATTTCAAATTCTGGTCATGTGTGTAACACGGCAATGTCAATGATAATCGTACTAAAAATATAAGGATCAAGAGTACAATTGTTTATAAGATTTAAATGGAAATTTTATTCTTCATTAAACGTTGAAAATTTTATTTAACAATTAACAAATTATAGATTAATCAATAAACAAGACTCGTGTCACGATTCATAAAATTTAACGTGATTGTTTTAAAGAGACAATTTAATTATAATGAAGGTATTTTAATCCAATATTAAATTAGTTACAATTAGAGATGTTAAAATAATTATGAATAGAAGAAATTAAAAGTAGTTTTAATAATAGTGTAGATACAATGTTTTTAAAGTGTGTTAAATTTTTTCGGACGGTTTATAAATAATCAAAAAGAATCTAAAAAAGTTGTATTTATATCTTTCTGTATTAAAAATTCTTTCCTCTTTAAGTTTAATTCTACAATTATAATTTACTTTTTAAACTATAGGATCGCAATAATTTTACGACTAATTGCATATATGTAAATTCACGTGTAAAGACAAAAATTTTTTTCCAATAGGAAAGAGTACTACTACTGCTATTACTACTATCTATATAATATCTCTAAAACCAAAAAAAAAGAATTATTTTACTTATAAAATAGTGTGAATTCGTTTCCTACATAAATTTTTAACAATTTGGAATACTTTTTAGTACACCCAGAAAAAAGCTTCTTTGTTTCGCAAAGAATGTTTTTTCAAATCAAAGAAATTTGTGCACTGTTATAGGGTAGAAAAAAATTTGATTAAAAGAAAATATTTCTTTAACAATTTTTTGTTGGCTCAAAGAAATGTTTCTTTGGATTTAATAAATCTTTTATTAAGACATTAAAATAAATGATTCAAAGAAATAATTTCTTTGATTGTTCTCAGTTCTTTATTTTTCTTAAAAGAAATTTTTCTTTGCATCAAAAATATCATTCAAAAAAATAATTTTTTTGATTCAAAAAACCTTGAAAATTATTTTTCTTAAACGTAAAAAAAACTTTTTTTAACTCAAACAAATTTTATCTTTAATTCGAAGAGTGAGTTTGAAACACCAATTTTTTTTGTTTCAAAGAAATCCTTTTTCTGGGTGTAGAAAAATAGAAAAGTATAATAATTCATTAATGGTAAAAGTTATCATTTAATTTGACTAATTATTAATAAAGTAATAAAATTAAATAGTACAGTAAATTGGACAGTAAATAATATAAATATATTTTATTAATCATAATAAAAATTAAACATTAAAAAAATAAATACGTCCTATCAATTTAAAATTAGGTACGGAAACTTTTTCCAAGCTTATAAGTAAGATTGCAGCAACGTTGTCAAATAAGGTTCCTGTAAGATTAACTCAAAACTTATACTGCAAGCTTGTTGGTAAATTAAGAAAATCTAATTTCCAAATATTCAAATCTTCATTAAATTAAATTATATAGTATAATATTCTAAAAAAAATAAACTATATTATATAATATATTGAATAAATAAGTTTTTATAATTTTTATAAAAAAATAAATTATATTATATATAATATTATATATTATATTATATATTATATTATTTATCATCTATTTTTGACGATTTATTCGAATTATTTTTTTGAAAATGGTAATAATTAATGATAGATTTTAATTGGAAACTCATTAAGAATTTGTTAATAAGGAAAGTATAATAATAAACGCATGTATCAGAGACGATAAAATTAATTACAGCAATGAATATAATGCATATTGTGTGTGCTAATTAAGTAATTATAAGAATTATATCTCCAAATATTCAGAAAATTTTTTACTAACACTAAAGCAAACAAACTGATTTCCTTTTGTCAAAGGTTTATCACAGTTTCTGCGATACGATGTGCATCTCAGTATATATAAAGTCTTTGGAACGCACTTTAAGATTTTTTATCTTGCATTCGCTTTTCTCATTTCTTTGCGTCTTCACGTTTTAATAAATAATAAGTTTAATAAATTCAAATTAAAATTAAAGAATACGATTTTTTATATTTTCTGTACTTTTGACAAATTTTTTTATATAACTACGTTCCTTGATTTAAAATATTATTTAAAAGTGGATTAATTATTAATGTATGTATTAGTAATAATTTTGAAAATATTTAATATTAAGTAACTTAATGCTATTTAATGATATTTAATAGTTTATTTAATTAAACTTAATTAAGCTTTAATTAATTAATTTTAAATAATTTTAATTTAACTTAATTAAACTTTTAATACTACTTTAATACTATTTAATGCTATTTAACACTATTTAACACTAATACTTTTTAATACTGTATTTAATACTAATACTACTAACTAATAGTAGACAACAAAATATAATTTTTCTATTACTTTATTTTTGCAAAATTTGATACATTTTTATTTATACTTATCATAAAATTATTGTAATTAATGTGCTTAAAAATTAAATTGTTGTCAAAAGCATAATATTTTTTTTTATTTTAAGAAAAAGTTTATTTTGTTGAAATATTTACCAAAGGGTATTAAAAAAACGAGGACAATTAGAAAACATAATTTATTTCTTTATAGTTTCTCACAAACATATAATAAACAAAATAAACATTTTTTTTAACGAACTAGAGAAATTTTTACAGATTTTAAATAATTATAAACTTTTCCACTATTTTCAGCAAATAGTTTAGTAAAAAACAGACATTGTTACAAGAATTTTACATTTTTAGAGGAATAAGAATGAAAAACAGTTTCTATTTACTTTTTATCACTTATTTGTTGTAAATTTTCACATTCATTTCGATATTCTGTTAAATCTTGTTTTTTTATCATTTCAAGCAAATTTTTCCATCGCAGCTTTTATTTTATTGGTCTACGAATTTAATAAATTGAGAATCACTTTTTCAGCATTTATTTATTTCAAAATACAATCGGAACTTGCGCTTTCATGTTACAAATAAAAATGCTCGAAAAATATAATTTTTCGATAAAAGTGAAAATATAAATACATTTTCACTCATCAAAACAATAAAATACAATTCACCAAAAGAATGTAACAAATTTCAACAAAAAAAAAAAATATATAATAAAATCCAATAAAAAATAAATCCAATAAAAATTGTAGTATCTACAATTATAAATAATTAAAGTCATAATTCACTGTTCTTAAAAAAATTTATTTTATCATTATACACTTTAAATACAAAGAACCTTGAGGTTCAGTCGCATAACCCAATCGTATACAAAAAAAAATGCAATAAGAATTAAAATAAAATAAACACATGTCAATAAAATAATAAATATCGTGATTAAAAGTAATAAAGAGTATCGAAGAATCTATATCGTGTAGGCAAGAGAAATTAAACATTCATGGTTCTTGGTACAGTCGTGACTGGAACATCTTGATGGTAAATAACTACATCGCGAGCAAATACATTTGGTACACTCCAGGCGCTTGGTGCAATTGGCCTGTCCAATGGCCATCCAAATGGTCTTCCATCGAGGGAAATTGCTCCACCAATTACTTGTGAAATTGGAAGATTGTCGTAGTATTTCTCAACAATTTGTCCACTCCTCTGTGTGTTTTGCTCCTCATCTTGTCCCTCAACGCCTGTGGTGGTCCATTCTTGACCTTGAACTCCTTGTCCTTGAATTCCCTGTCCTCGAACTCCTTGTCCCTGAATTCCCTGTCCTAGAACTCCTTGTCCTTGAATTCCCTGTCCTCGAACACCTTGTCCTTGAATTCCCTGTCCTCGAACTCCCCAGTTTTGTCCTTGGGGGATTTGACCTTGAACTTCCCAGTTTTGTCCTTGAACGTCTTGTCCTCGAACTCCCCAGTTTTGGCCTTGGATGCCTTGACCTTGAACTCCCCAGTTTTGACCTTGAACTCCCAAAGTTTGGCCTTGGATGCCTTGACCTTGAACTCCCCAGGTTTGTCCTTGAGGAACTCCTTGTCTCACTCCTGCTTGCCATTGTTGATTTTGGAGAGTGTTGCGCCATTGTGGTTGCGAGTAGTATCCCTGGTAACGGTTGTAGAGATTGGTCCATTGCCATTTGCCTGAAAGGGGAATTAATTTCAGTCTAACGGAAATGAATGTAGGTGAATAAAATAATAAAAAGTGTTTTTGAGTACAAAAAAACCGAAATCCAATCTTTAAGGAGGCTGAAAAACGGCTTATTGTAGAATTAGCCTAAGGAAGATTTGGAGAAATTTGAGAAATCTCCGATAGATTTGGGAAAACGTACCTTGATTTATACCGGCTCCCAAGACACTCCAGTCGGGAACAACGTCGACTAGTGCTTGGTCTTTTGTTGGCTGTGCGATCAATTGTTCGTACTGATCGGCATTCACTGTTTGCCATTGGTTGCTGTGGAAGGAGTTGACGGAGTAGGGTGTGATTGGTCCATAGTGGAGTGGCTTTTGACCAGCTGAGATGACGACCAGAATTTGTAATTGGTTACCGCCGTATGTGCCCTTTGGTAGCGAGAGCCTAGCAGGGAAACTGAGCAATTGCTGTGGCTGAAAGAAATTATTTGGTTAGGACGACTTTAAATCATTTCTTTTAGCCACATCAACATGTGGCTAAAAGAAATGATTTGCTTGAATCTACTTTAAATGTTGAGGAAAAAAAACAAACAGAAGAAGAAGGTACCTTTATGGTGTACAACGGTTGTTGGGACTGCATGGCTCTTTCGATAGTTGGGATCATTTCGTCAACTGATGGATGATCGATGCCCTGGATGGATGAGTGACGAGACTTTCTGGTGATGACGTTTTGTCCAGCAGTAACTAAAAAAAATGATGATGCTTTTTGTAATCTCTAATAATAATTTCTATAGTGGAATTAATTCCATTAATTCCAGGCGAGTGCCGAAGACAACCTCTGGGTAAAGTAGTCGAAACTCGAAGTTGATAGGTCAGGTGACGACAGAGGGAAAAAAAGTAGTGACGCCGGGAAAAAAAGTCTACCGCTACGCGCTTGCGCGAGACTTTTTTCCCCGGCGTCACTACTTTTTTTCCCTCCATCCTCGCCTACTTTCCACCAAAATAGATGAGGTAACATAACTCTATATTTTCACTTACGATCAACGATCCATTGGTCCAACTCGACGAAATCCTCTCGATTAGCATTGATATCAATTGGGAGACCCTCGTGAGTGACTTTCGGTCCAATGAACACGCGAACAACGGCATTGGGAATATTCTGCTGACTCTGAGCGACAATTTCCACCTCATACGGCAAGTGATTGAGCCTCTTGAGCAGACCCTTGATGTTCAAACCAGATTCCCTTCGCTCCGTCTCCTGTCCCTTCTGCCTCTGCTGCTGTTGATAGTCCTTCATCAAATTCTCCCACGTACCCTGAATTCCAGCATTATTCAAATTCACCAAATAGTCCTCGAAGTATGTGACGAGTTTGCTGACGCCAACTCTCTCGATCTGAACACCTGGCAAGACGAGGTCGTTCCATTGATGAGCTGGAAGAGACTCCTGGTATCTTTGCACGAGACGAGTGATTTGCTTCAGGAGAACGTAGAGAGCTGGATCGCGTGTTGCCACTGAGGAGAGTTCAAGAGCAGCTGGTGTGTATTCCCAGATGTTGTCAAATTCGGGTGTTCCGGAGAGGAGAACCCTTGAGGCCTGAAGGAGACTGCCGTAGTAGCGGGGATTGACGCTTCTTCCAGAGCCTTCGATGAGATTGCCGAGGATGTTCAAACCTTCTGGTTGGTAGAGGGAGAGGAATGCACCGCTTGGTGTTTGGACACGTCCGGAGTCGATTGCAGATAATAATCTTTGTTCTAGAGTGCGAACGAGGCGGTATAATTGTGGACGGATGGCGGCAACATTGATGGGTCCCTGGGAGCGACCGGGCATTTCGAGACCGTTCAAGTAGCTCAAATGGGGTTTGAAGGGGATGTTGACGTTTTTCAAGTCCAATTCGGGAATGGGGCCGAGATTGTTGCCGTGACGTTCGAGATTGTAGCGGGCTACAAGTTGTTGTTGAAGGTAGAGCCATTGTGCTCCGTGACCAGTTGGTCGTTGGATACCGGTGGTTTCTTTCTGGGACTGCAAAGAGAATTTGTTCTAAAGAAGATGTTCGTAAAGTGAACCTGACAATTCTGAACGTCGATTTTAGCCTAAGGAATTTTAGTCCAAAATTTTAGGCTAAAATCGACGTTCAGAATTGTTAAGTAATTAAGAATATAACTACATTATTAATTCGATTCTTTGGGCTAAAATCCCTTAGGCTAAAATCGACGTTCAGAATTGTCAGGTTCAATCGTACGATTGAAAAAGAGGAATGAAGAATACTAACATGTTCTTGAACCAAAGATCCAATAAGTTGGAGGAAAGTGTAGTAGTTGTTGAGACCGATGTCCTCGGTGAAGTAGGCGATGCGGTGTTCGCCAGTGGGCAAGTGAGAGGTGTAGTTGATCGGTATGATTATAGTTCTACCTTCCACTTGTTTGATTCCTCTGGACTTGATGTTTTGTACTTCTTGAATTACTCTAGTGTCGAAGAAATTTTGGGGGAGAGTTTCGTACAGAGGTGGTAGAATGATGCCTTGTGAGTCTTGACGGTGAACAATTGCTGCTACGAAAGCCTAAACAAAAAATGAAAACAAACTGAGAAGTGATCCATGAAAACATGGTTCATACCCTACAGGATCTGAACTTGCAGCAATTGACAACATTGTCTCAGCATCTAAACAGCATCTAAACTTGCAGCAATTGACAACATTGTCTCAGCATCTAAACTTGCAGGAACATTGACAATATTGGTTCAAGTTTCACAATATTGAGACAATGTTGTCAATTGCTGCAAGTTTAGATGTTGTGATGTAGAATATATTAATAATAATAGTTTTTTTGTTCTTCAAACTTAAAGAAATGCTTTTACAATTATGAATACCCAGACAGCATCTAAACTTTAGGAACATTGACAATATTGGTTCAAGTTTCACAATATTGAGACAATGTTGTCAATTGCTGCAAGTTTAGATGTTGTGATGTAGAATATATTAATAATAATAGTTTTTTTGTTCTTCAAACTTAAAGAAATGCTTTTACAATTATGAATACCCAGACAGCATCTAAACTTGTAGGAACATTGACAATATTGGTTCAAGTTTCACAATATTGAACCAATGTTGTCAACTGCTGCAAGTTTAGATGCTGTCGGGGTATTCATAACTGTTAAAACAGTTCTTTAAGTTTGAAGAACAAAAAAAACTATTATTATTAATACATTCTGTTGTATCAGCATTAACATGTTACAACATCAAAGCATCAGCTACTATAATTTAATGAATCTAAAAGTAATGTAACATATTTTTATGCGTTTATGAATAATTACAACATCAAAGCATCAGAGTGTACTGTAAATTAATGAATGTAAAAGTAATGTAACATATTTTTATGTTTATATTAATATGAAACTAGAAAAGATTGTATATACTGACTGTGAGGAATTGTGGTTCGTTCAAGTGAACACGAGCCCATGCGGCGGTGCTGATGAAAGTCTTCCAGTCACGAGCTCCAAGGAGGATTCTTGTGAGAAGAACGGCTTCTTGACGAAGTTCGCTGACAGTCGTGGAGAAAACGGTTCCCTTTGGCTGAACATTGTTTGTCCTCACAGCTGTTGCAAGATACTTGACTAAATTTGCATTCTCATAGGACTGAAGGTTTCCCTCAATATCATAAGTGTGGCCAATTGTCGATAAGTGTTCATTGGGGATTTCGCCCATAATATTGTCCAGCAGTTGAATCACTTCATTTTGTCTTTGTAATACGGTTTGATCAGCTGAAAGAGAGGCAAAAATTTAATGTTCTATTAGTAGAATGATAGTAGTAGTAGTAGATAGTTTAATAATTAACCACAAATTTATTTTTTTATGATTTTGAACAAACAAAAAATTGTATGTTTAAATAACTTTGTTTGTATTTATGTACAAACCGAGTGAATACCAAAAGACTTTCCTGAATAACAGTTACAAATTTGTTAGAAATCCGTAACAGTTTTGGAACCGTCTTTTGATATTCACTGGGGGATATTACTTGCATGTGCATAGTATTAGTTTAACAATAATTGTTGTTTAGTTTATTTAATTTTTTCCCCCACGGCATCTAAACTTACAACTGCAAACATTGACAAAACATTACCCCAATTTTTTCAAACTCGAAGCAATATTTTGTCAATGTTGTTGCATGTTTATAGATGCTACGTGATGGAAAATGCAAAAAAATAATAATTTGAAGAATGTGACAAGGGAGAATTTAATTATTAAAATTTCTATGCTCTAGAGAAAGGAATGTTGGAAAAAATGAGAATTACCGGCTTGCTGATT
The DNA here is from genome assembly GCA_032873175.1 of Leptopilina drosophilae. Taxonomy (NCBI): domain Eukaryota; kingdom Metazoa; phylum Arthropoda; class Insecta; order Hymenoptera; family Figitidae; genus Leptopilina; species Leptopilina drosophilae. The sequence continues at coordinate 75,828,219 of CM065478.1, read as the reverse complement.
TGTCGTTATTGGAACAGCGGCTCCAAGAGCCACGAGGGCTAAAAACACTGAACTGAAGATCATTGTGAATCAATGACCGTTGTGCTTACCGCTACGACAATTTCATCTTTTATACTCTTTAGCTATCGCCGAGCTACCGACCTTGTGACCCATCATCATCTCATAATATTCAGATTAATGATCAAAAGGTTACGTGCTAAAGGATGTGAATTCGTAATTTCTTGAGGTATATGCATCATCATCATGATCATCTTTACGACCTGTGATTATTTGCATTCAACTTCAGTCGGACTATAGGTCTAAATTAAAGATAAAAGTCCGAAAGACATTTTCCTCAAATTTTATAGGAAAAGGAAATTTCTAGTCCCTTCTATGATCTTCTCTCTAAATTTGAGTTAGTCACTTTGATTTAAATTAGTAAACAGATTTTTTTTAATTTCTAATTCTAACTTTAATTTAAAGTGAACAGTTTTTTCTAATTTCTTATTCTGACTTTAATTTAAATTAGTAAACAGTTTTCTTATTCTAACTTTGATTTAAATTAGTAAACAGCTTTTTCTAATTTAGATTATAGTGATTTTGGGTTTGAATTAGTAAATTTTACCAATAAGCAGTAAAGTAATAAAAAAAATTAATAGAAATTAGAATCTGTTGGTGAAATTTATTAATTTAGAAGCAAAAAATTAGTCGCAATCATTAATTTATGGAAATATTTTTAATAAGAAATATTTCCTTCATTTGAACGTTCAAAAGTTTAGGTGTCAGAATTATTTTTTCAGTGTAGCAGAAAGTGTAATTTTTTTTGAACAATTTATTTAAATATTCATATAAATATTTAGTTATTTAAATATAAATTTAAATATTTAGTTCTTTAATCGTAAATTTAAATATTTACTTATTTAAAGATCCTAAAGTTCTGAACGTTCAAATGAACGAAATTTATTTATTTCTTCTAAAAATTCAATTTTTATTGCACTCATTTTACTTCACTATCCACAAAAATTAATTACAGACTTTGTAAACGTAAAATTTTAGTTTTCAAATTTTTTATAATTAGTAATTTATTAAAATATCCTCAATAAAAAATATTTTGTTCATTTGAACGTTCAAAACTTAGGGATCATGTTGTTTAAACATAAAATTAAATGTGACGCGATCTGAAGAAAGGGACCTTAGAAGCAAAAAATTATAGGTTATGTTTGCAGTTTTCGAAATAAAAATACAAAAAAACGATAAACTGTTAATGTGAATCATTAATATTTAAGTATTTACTAGAACTGAAATATTTATTAAACACTAATTATAATTTTCAAAAAGTAAAAAGAAACTTATAATCAACAAAAAAGTAGCACTAACATAACCTTAAAGTGATTTGCTTCTAAAGTCCCTTTCTTCAGATCGCGTCACAAATATATATTTATTTAAACATAAAATTAAATATTTATTTATTTAAACATAAACTTAAATATTTATTTATTTAAACATAAACTCAAATATTTAGCTATTTAAACATAAATTTAAACATTTTCTTAAATAATTATATAAACCACAAGAACAGATACAAAACAAATTAATAATAATTAATAATTAATAATTAATATTTTTTTTAGTGAAAATTTGTAATATTTATTAAATTTTAAGGGTATTTTATATTTAATTTAAAAAATTTTTATTTTGACAAATGTATCACGACGATGATGATGCAATATTCTGATTTTATAACTAATGATCGGAGTTTATTTATTTAAATCAATTTTTTTAATAATAAAGTAAAATAATAAGTTTTTGACTTTTTCTAAATTTTCTTTTTTGACTTAATTAATAACCTAATAAATGAACAATTTTCTACCCTTTGTTTTACGTAACTTAATTAATTTTCTTTTTCATATTATTTTAATTGAAAATTAAATATTAATCAAAATTTGAATATTAATATTTAGTACCTATTAGTAATTTAATTTATAATTAATTTTTATTAATTTTATTATTTTTAATTAGGTTTTTTAATTTTCTAATTAACATTCAATCAATTAGTAATCGTGTATATGTGCGTAAAATTGATATTTCGTATGCGTATACACATTAATAAATTCTTGGATACACCAATCAAATAGTATTGAGACAAATTAATCTCATTTTTACGAGACTGATATACAATGTAAAAAATGCTAAAAGCACACAATGTTATGACTATGCAGATAAATTTAATTAAATCAGCATTATATTACAATTAATTGCACTTTAATCTGTAAAATTAACATATAATTATTAAATAAATAATTAACTAATTGATAATAATTAATTATTTTATTTTAATAAAATTATTTTTTAAAAAGTTTTTTCCCAAATAATTGAATGTATAAAACATTTTTTCTTAAATTTCAAGTTTAAAAAAATCAAAATTAAATTAAATAATAATTAATATAATAATTACAACTATTATTATAAATAATTTCAATTAAAATTAAATGAAAATTAATATTCCCCCAGGAACTATTTTTTCGGAAATTATTTTTAATTCTCCAGGGAAATAAAGAATATTTTCTTACTAAAATCGCAAGAAAAAAATGTAATTAATAATTTAACAAAATAATTAATAAATTTTAATTAATGAAATCAATTAATTTTAATTTAATTAATTTACGCGATTTACGCTAATATTTGGAAAATATTTTTCGTGTTCATTAGGAATGGAAATGTCACTAATTAAAATTAATTTTATCATATCAAATATTAATTTTAATATATTAATATTAATTAGAAATAGTTTAAGTTGTTAAAAAATTGCCCATTAGCGAAGACTACGTTTTTACACCGATGTACGAAGAGTGGTATTTCACAGGCGCTTTTTGCCGAACTCGCTATTCGGACATTCAATAAGAATTTGAAAAATTAAAATACTATAAATAGCAAAATTTATTGAAAAATTACTTATTGTTTTGTAAGATAATTACAATTAAGTGTTAGTATATCGATCAGGATGATCGAGGCAACAATGAAATCAATCATTCACGTATTATCAAATGAAGATTATCTTTTTCTGTTTTTATTCCCATTCTTGTTTACTATATACGATAAGTATATAAAACTGCGTTTATAAACACTTTGGTGTTAATTTCTCCAATCAATTTTTTTTTATAAATAGAAGATAATTATGACTATTCGAAAAAAAATTCCATTTTTTTTAACACAAAAAAAAGAAAAATTGCCGGTACCTCTCTGGTAAAAACATAACCTCAAAAAAAAAAAATGGCAAGTGGTGTTGTTAATATTGATGAAATTGAATCTTATCGCTCTTATCATTGAGATTAAATTGAATCCTCATCTATCGGGGAGTTTATTATTGACCACGTGTGTATCTGACACAACGATCGTGCTGGACGTAACCTTGAAAAGGCCACCCCAAAGCCCTCCCGAGTTTTCCCCCGCAACTGCTCTCCGCTGCTGAATTTTATGAGCGCCCCCCGACAGCGTTCGTCGTGGGTGTAAGTTTTTTCTCCTTTTTTGCAGTTACTCTTTCCCTCAGCTGTGTGCTAAAAGAATTGCGAATCTCTCTGACAACCAACTAAGAACATAATGTTGCCAGTGTCAAAAACATAAAGATAAACAATTCCCACGACATCATCGTCTAGAAGAGAGTTTTTTGTTGAAATTGGAAAACGATTATAGGTTAGGTCGGAGTTTGTGTGTGTTATTCGCTATATTGTGTATTATAAATGTATATGTGATTCACTTCCCAGCAATGTTTTCATTTTTAAATTAAGATCCTTCGGGATCAGAAAACACTGTTTGCACTAGGTCCTTGTGAGGAAAAGCATGGTGCAACAGCGTCAAGTACTTCCTCGTCGTAACGTCAGAATCCTCCTCGTTGGCGACCGTGGAGTTGGTGAGTACAACAAGGTTGTCTATACATCTATTTTTTTTTATAATTTGCATCCTGCTGATAATAAATATATTACAAGGGCATTATTCAATGTTATTTAGTTCAAGTTTCAGTCATCGGAATACGCTATTGCCCTATTAATTAACTCAGTGTGTGTGTATATATACATTAATGTAGTGTTTGTATATATTTGTCTGTTTTAGTCCTGAAACGAGTAATTTAGCTTTTTTTCTGTATTAAAACTTTTAATTAAAAAGGAACCTTACTTTTTCATTATGGAAATGGCTTTTATTGACGAATAGTAACTAATTAAGTGTATTGTTTTTTAATGATTGGTTATTTCCATGTGTGGAATTAAATGGATTAATTCTTTATAATCAGTTAGGAGTTTGTCGGGGTTTTTTTCTATTCACAACACAAGTTATGTAATTTTAAGACACATGTACATAAGATTGTGTTTGTGAAAAGTAATTTGTAAATACCTGTTTGATTTTTACTGTTATTTTTTTTATAGGTAAAACTTCTTTAATATTATCTCTTGTGAGTGATGAGTACGCTGAAGATGTTCCTGGAAAGGCAGAGGAAATCACTATACCCGCTGATGTTACTCCAGAACAAGTGCCGACGCGAATCGTCGACTACTCGGGTAAATTATTATTTTTAATTATACATTTTGTTTTTTTAATATTTCGTGATTAAGTTTACAATATAATTATTCTAAAACTACAATTTAATTTACAATATTTACAATGTAATTAATTATATTGTAATTAGTTTGTTATCATAATGCAATTAGTTGATTATATTGCAAATAGTTGATTATTATATTTGAAATTAGTTTATTGCTAATTAATTATTATTATATTTGAAATTAGTTTATTGCTAATTGATTATTATATTTGAAACTAGTTTATTGCTAATTAATTGTTATTATATTTGAAATTAGTTTATTGCTAATTAATTATTATTATATTTGAAATTAGTTTATTGCTAATTGATTATTATATTTGAAACTAGTTTATTGCTAATTAATTATTATTATTATTATTTGTTTCTTATTATATTTAAAAACTAGTTTAGTGAAATTATTTTCGTAAATTGTAATTATTAAATGGGAAATTAATTTTCAGCCGTGGAGCAAACGGAGGACCAGTTATGTGATGAAATTCAAAAAGCGCACGTGATATGCGTTGTTTACTCTGTCGAAGATGAAGATACTCTTGACAGAGCATCCTCTTATTGGCTGCCACTTATAAGAAAATGCTCTACTACAAGTCGTTGCCCGGTTGTACTTGTAGGAAACAAAATTGATCTCGTTGATTATTCAACAATCGAGGTATTTGTAGTTTGCATTTGTTTTTACATCAGTTCTTAAATTTCTTCTACGTCTTTTCATCCCTTTTTCAATTTCACCAATCGTTTCACCTTTCCTTTTAAAATTTCACCTATTTTCTAAATTTTTCCTATTTCAATCGTAACTAATATCGAAAAATTTGTTCATTCAACTTAAATTTCGATAAATCTGAATTGACGAACATAAATTTATAATATCTTTCTTTTTTTATTAATAAACGATTATATTAATCCCAATTGACTCTAAATTTATATCGTCAAAATTTTGGATATTAAAAAGTTAATTTTCAACTCAAGAAATTTTCAATTACAATTATTTTCTGTTTCAGTTTAGTAACATCTTCAGAAATATTAAATTGTATAGAAAATATTTAATTGATCTGAACGTTCATAAATTTCCAATCCTTTGAATTCTATAATTTATTTTATTTTCGAAGAATTTTTATTTTTTAAATTTAAATTCAAATTCAATTTCTTTCAAAACTTAAAAAGTAAAGTTTTAATTCTAGCAAGTTTCCAATTTAATCGTTTGAAATTTCAATTTGTATTTTTTTACTTATTTTTTATGGACAACTTACAAAAAAATTGATAAATTATTTTTTTAAACATTTTAAAAACTAAAAAATTGATAAATTATTTTTTTAAACATTTTAAAAACTAAAAAATTGATAAATTATTTTTTTTAAACATTTTAAAAACTAAAAAATTGATAAATGATTTTTTAAAACATTTTCTTAAACAAGAGTTTTGTGAATTATTATTTACCTATTTATGCGGAAAAATTATATTGAGAGAAAATTTCTTTTTAATTGATTTAACGATTTTTGTGAACAGTTTCTGTGTTTCATATGTTAGGAACGAAATATTTTTTCAACATAACTATTTTCAAAAATCGGAAAAGTAATTTTTAAACTTTATAAATTGATTTTTTTTAAGTAATGCGATATTGTAATAATAAAATTTTGAATTTGAAAAAGAAATGAATACATTTTCGTGTCATTTAAATATTTATGTCCTTCGGGTCATGACTTAATTTTCATATCAAGAAATCTATGTTTCTGTTAAGGGAGCTTATTGTTATTCCTAATTTGCATTACTAAAAATTTTCATAATAATAATAATAATAATAATAATAGATGTTTCAATCTATTTTGTCAATTAATTTTCTTTTACCCAAATTATAATTGATTTTACAATTAGTTTTAAATGACTGTGACCTCTGGAATTTGAAATTATTTTTTTATATTTTACTAACTCTATAATTAATTGACTTTATAATGAATTAACTGTATTAATAACTATATTAATAACTCTAGAATTAATTTTTTCAAACTGTTGTCCGATAATGAAAGAGTTTTCGGAGATTAATTAACTTTATTAATAACTTTAGAATTAATTTTTTCAGACTGTTTATCCGATAATGAAAGAGTTTTCTGAAATTAATTAACTTTATTAATAACTCTAGAATTATTTTTTTCAGTCTGTTTATCCGATAATGAAAGAGTTTTCGGAAATTAATTAACTTTATTAATAACTCTACAATTAATTTTTCAGGCTGTTTATCCGATAATGAAAGAGTTTTCGGAAATCGAAAGTTGTATAGAGGTGAGTTTGAAAGTTTTTTTTTACATCAAGTGAATACTGGAAATTTTCCTTCTATAAATCTTTCTGTAAATTTTTCTCGTTTCAGTGTTCAGCAAAGACGTTACAAAATATTTCAGAGATGTTCTATTATGCACAAAAAGCGGTATTGCACCCTACGACTCCTTTGTATAATTACGATGCGCAAGAGGTTTGTCCATTTTCACCCAGTTTCTTAACTTCGATTTCTTGAACGAATGTTAAAAAAAATTTTTTATCCACAGCTCACTGAAGAGTGTCAGACTGCGTTGAAGAGAATATTTAAAGTGAGTAAAGAGGCAATTATTTTCCTTTTCAACCGCCTTTCATTTTACATTGTAAAAATTTTTAAAAATTAAAAAAGAAAAAGAAAAATGTGAATTTTTATTTTAATTTAATAAATTTTAATTAATTTTCTTTTTTAATTTTTACAAAAATTGTAAATTTTGGAATTTCTAAAAATTTCTTTGCCCTCGTTTGATATAGATTTGCGATTTGGACAACGATGGTCTCCTGAGTGATATGGAGCTGAATGCATTTCAACAATGGTGCTTTAATACACCTCTACAACCACAAGTGCTCGAAGATGTGAAAGCTGTCTTGTCGAAAAATATAAACGACGGCATTTACAACGGATGCGTCACTTTAAAGGGATTTATGTACTTACAATGTTTATTTATTCAACGCGGTCGCAATGAGACAACTTGGGCTGTTCTCAGGAAATTTGGCTATGACAATGATCTGCAAATGTCGAAAGATTACGTTCATCCTCCGTATGTTAATTACATCATTTCTTTTAATTCAAAACATTTAACTTATTACTTTCTCCTTATTATTACTTTTTTTACGCTAAAAATCTGAATTTTTAGATTGAAATAATCTCATTTTATTAGTTTGAAATAGTATTTTTATTTTAATTTTATTTTTAATTTGGCTTAATTTGGATTCGTTTTCAAATCAGGTTAAAAGTTCCTCTAGGATGTACAACAGAACTGTCGCACAAGGGTCAAGAGTTTCTGACTTTGCTGTTCACAATGCACGATCGTGATCATGACGGTGCTCTATCGCCCGAGGAAATGGACTCTTTATTTTCAAAATGTATCGCTCCACCCTGGGGAGACGAGTACAAGCATACAGTTTGCACAAATGAGCAGGTACATTGAAATTTTTGGAGAAAACATTTTTAAATCTCATTATTCTAATCTCATTTTTGATTTTTTTTCTAATCTCATTTTTGATTTTTTTCTAATCTCATTTTCCTCATCGAGGAAAAATGTTTGAATTGGGACTTATTGAGTTGTATATTACAGGGATGGATCACTTTTCAAGGCTACATGTGTCAGTGGGCTCTTCTAACTTACACGAATGTTAAGAAAACTTTAGAGTACATGGCTTATCTTGGCTACAATTTGTATAATAACGAGTCACCAACAAGCGCTGTTACCGTGACACGGGAGAAAAAATTAGATCTCGCCAAAAAGCAATCCAGTCGTAATGTCTACAGTTGTCACGTGATCGGACCGAAGAGCAGTGGAAAAACGACACTTTGCAGGACATTTGTTGATCCTAAAATGGAGGTAATGAAGATTGGTATTTTTAAATTCGACCAATTTTAATTTTCTTTTTTCGAGTAATTTTCATTAATAACAGAGTTGCCACGCAACCTGGAAACCTAAAAAAAACCTGTAAATGTCAGGGAATTTTATAAAAATTGAAAAACCTGGAAAAGTCAGGGAATTGTCATCGAAATCCTGGAAAATTTATTTTTGAAATCTAATTTTACTTAATTATTTCAAAATTAATTAAAATTTAAAAGAATTGCAATTACAATTTTTATAAGTAGATGTACTTAAAAATATTTTCATTTAAAATTTTGTAAAACTTCAATTTTAAATGAATTTCATTAAAAAATTTACAAATCTAGATTTTTAAAAATCTTAATAATTGAAATTCTTCTAAAATTATTAAAAAATTTTTAAATATATTTAAATGATTATTTAAAAATAACGGAATTATAGACGAATTTCAGTTAAAACACTAAAATAAAATTGAATTTTGAAGCAAATACATATTATTGGAGAAATTCAATTGTATTTAGAAAAAGTAAAATTCTTCTCAGAAATTCAATTATTTTTTTTTATCTTTTATTATTTATTCTGCAAAGAATTAAATTATTTTCAAAAATTTCAATAAAACTAATTTGTGACAATTTAATTTTTTTTCAAAATAATTTTAATAAAACTTTTCGTAGAAATTTAATTGATTCAATTATATTTGAAAATTTACAAAAATTCTTTGTCAAATTTTAAATTGTCTTTAAAAATAATAACATTTTTCTCCGAAATTCAATTATTTTCTCAAATATGAATAATATTTTTGCAAAATTTCAATTTTTTTTAATGTACAAAATTTTCATCGAATTTATCGAAAAATGAAATTGTTAAATTTTTTTACAAAATTTTCTCTTGACAATAAATAATAATTAAATTCTGATAAAATTTGTTATAAAAATTCAATGTTCAATTCAATTATTTAATAAATTATTTATTTTTATAGTTAAATAATTGATTTCTTGTAGAATTTTCTTACAAATATTGATTTAAAGATAAATTTCAGTAACAATTTTGGATTGTAATTGAATATCATATTAAAAGATATTTATTTAATTGAAAATTCGACGAGAATTCACATATTTCACTCTAAAAATATACATTTTATTAAATAATTGAACTTTTTTTAAAATTGAATTTTCATGAAGAATCAACAAATTTTTAAATAATAATTGAATTCTTCTGAAACATTTTAATAAATTTTTTTAAAGTAATATTGCATTTTTCGAGAAATTTGATAAAAATTTTGTATATTAAAAACTATTGAAATTCTGATAAGAATTTTATAAAAATTTTTGAAAATAATTGAATTTCGGAGAAAAATTTTATTATTTATAAAGATTATTTAAATTTTGACGGGAATTTTTTGACAATTTTGAAACATAATTGGATTTTTGTGAAGAATTGTGTTACTTTTGAAAATAATCGAATTCTTGAGGTTTCTAATAATTTTCTTATTAATAATAATAAACGTAGTTTTAAAAACCTGGAAAAATTCCGTTTTTTAACCTGGAAAAGTCAGGGAATTTGAAAAGGGTAAAAGCGTGGCAACTCTGATTAAGGAAATACTAACATTCTTGAAAATCGTAACGAAAAATCGAATCATTCGAGGCCTGTAATATAAATAATTGATGAAATGTAATTAAATAGTGAAATATTAATTAATGAAACGTTAATTGAATTTCAGAAATTGACGGATGACAAAGTACCTCAGAATTCTCACGTCACTGTGAATACGGTGCACGTTTACGGTCAAGAGAAGACAATAATCCTGAGGGATATAAACATTCTTAACGTTCAAGATGCCTTAACCCCTTCACAAATCCAATGCGACGTAGCGGCTTTGGTTTACGACACCAGTAATCCAAAATCGTTTGAATACATCGCCAGAATTTATATTGTAAGTCGAAACTTTGTAAACTTTTGCCAAAATTTCTATTTAATTTTTCAAAAATTCTTTTCCACAAAATTTACAATTCTACCATTTTTCACAGAAATATTTTGCCGAGAGCAAAATTCCCGTTCTCATAATAGCCAACAAAAGTGATCTTGCTGAAGTGAAACAAGAATATCTTCTTCAACCATCGAGTTTTTGCAACAAGTATAAATTGATGCCTCCACAGCCCTACAGTATATCTCGAACAGTGCGTCGAGAAATATTTGTGAAACTTGCGACAATGGCAGCCTTTCCGTAAGTTAGATTCTTCCTTTTCTTTCCTTGACGAAGAAAATTATTTTCTCTACAATTTTTCCCATTTTTTTATTATACGTATGATACGCTATACAGAACAAATTTTAAAAACGCTTGCAATCAAGGGTAGATTTCTTTTTCCTTTTGTCATGAAATTTCTGAAAGTAGAGACAAAATTATAGTATTTATTTGTAATTTTTTTTTTCTTTCTAAAAAATCTATATTTCATTCCCTTGAATTCTAAATTGGGTTCGATAATTTATTCTAACAAAAAGCTATATTTCCGTGTTTAGCCGCTTTCAAGCAGCGTGGGTATTATTTTACAAACACAGGTTGGTGTAAAATATTCATACAAAGAAAATTTCTCAATTATTTTTAGTTCTCGAGAAAAAAAGCAGCATAAAAATTGAATTTCGTGGGGCAGCCAGAGAAAATTTTATTCAAACCAAATATAATTTGAGATAAATAAAAGTATTTTTCACAGAATCTACTGAATTATTTGTTTTAAATAAAAATCCTATTCAAATTTATGTTGAAATAAAATTTTTATTCTAAAATGAAAATTCGAGACAAATAAAAAGTCTAGTCGGCTCTAGAAAAAAAGGAATAGACTCTAGAATAAAAAATCGGCTTTTTTCTTAGAGTGGAAAAATAAAAAAAATTCTTTTTTGATTAAATAATGGACCGTTTTCAATTTTTACGCTACTCTCGAGTTGTAGGTTCTTTTCAAAAAGTCTTCCAAAAGAGGAAACAAACTTTTGGAAGATTTTTTTGCGAGGAAACAATAATAAGCAAAAATTTAAAAGTCATCTAGATATATGTATGCATGTTATGTGCAAAGAATCAATCATTCTGGACAAAAAAATGCCATTTCGCTCTCGATATGTTAAAAATTTTTCAAGCACGAGCTCATTTTCGTAACAAAGTCCTATTGCCTCTTTTCAGTCCTTTGCGACGTATGGTCCACATGTTACTTCTGAAACCCACACCTAGTCAATGGTGGAATTCGCTCACAAGGTTTTTCGTTCAATCAATTTTTTCATAACCTTTTTTTTCGGTGTGCTCGACATTCATAAATATATCTAAACAAATAAACAAACAAACAAACACTAAACCATCGCGTTTATAAAAGAAAATTAAATATCAAGCATGAGCATGTAGATTTTCATTATCAAAAAAAAAAAAACTTTATATTTTATTTTTCTATCATTTGCTTTATTTGCTTTTATATAACAACCAACACAGAATGATCAGCTTTTGACATTTTTTTCCAATCTAGCACATGATTATTTTCCAATTATTATTTTTTCAATATATGATGAGTTTTTTCAATTATTATTTCTCTTTCAAATTTATAAATTATTGAGGAAAAAGTTTTTTGTAAATTCACTTAAGTACGAAATTAATTATTGTTTATGATTATAAAAATTAAAATGTTGATAACATTCTTCGTAAGAATTCAATTATTTTTATAAACAGTAAAATTCTTTGCAGAAATTCAATTCTTTTCAATACAATTATTTAATAAAATTTCACGAAAGTATTCCATTATTTTTTACAATTTTTCGAAAGAATTCAATTTTTTTTTAATTACAAAAAATCTAATAAAATTGTTTGAAAATTTTTAATTTTCTATCAACATTGATTTTAAATAAATTAAGCATTGCCATAATTTCCATTTACAAGATTGCAACGCAACCAAAATTTTCAAAAATTCTTATCAAAATTACAAATTTTTATTAAAATTTTAAATTGTCTTTATAAAAAAAAAAATTTTTTCCGAAATTCAATTATTTTCAATTTACAAATTGAAAAAACCTTGAAAAGTCAGGGAATTTTAATCGAAATCCTGGAAAATTGCTGTTTTTTAATTGTATTTATTCTTGAAATCTAATTTTACTTAAATATTCAATTCCATTATTTTCAAAAGCAATATAATTCTGCCCAAAAATTTCATTATGTTTGAAAATTTACAAAAATTCTTGTCATAATTACAAATTTTTATTAAAATTTTAAAGTGTCTTTATAAAAAATAAAATTTTTTCCGAAATTCAATTATTTTCAATTTACAAATTGAAAAAACCTTGAAAAGTCAGGGAATTTTGATCGAAATCCTGGAAAATTGCTGTTTTTTAATTGTATTTATTCTTGAAATCTAATTTTACTTAAATATTTAATTAAATTATTTTCAAAAGCAATATAATTCTGCCCAAAAATTTCATTATGTTTGAAAATTTACAAAAATTCTTGTCATAATTACAAATTTTTATTAAAATTTTAAATTGTCTTTATAAAAAATAAAATTTTTTCCGAAAATCAATTATTTTTAATATGCAAAATTTTCATCAAATTTCTCGAAAGATGAAGTTATTGTTAAAATGTTTTATTTTATAGTTAAATAAATGATTTCTTGTACAATTTTCTAATAAATATTCATTTTAAAATAAATTTTAGTTTTCATTTTGGATTATAATTGAATATTATATTAAAAAATTGTTATTATAGAAAATTCTACGAGAATTCACATATTTATCTCTAAAAACAAACATTTTATTAAATAATTAAACTTTATCAACAAATTTTCAAATAATTAAATTCTTTACAAAATTTTTTGTGTATATTAAAAATAATTGAAATTCTAAAAAGAATTTTATTAAAATTTTCCAGAATAAATATTTGAATTTCGGAGAAAAATTTTATTATTTATAAAGAGAATTTAAATTTTGACGGGAATTTCTGGTAATTTTGTAACATAATTGGATTTTTTGCTAATTTTCTTAAAATTTCTTTTAAATAATTGAATTGTTGTGTAAAATTTTATTGAAATAGTAGACATTGAAAATAATTGAAGTTTGAGAAATTTTTTTAAATAACTAAATTTCTACGAAGAATTTATTAAAATTATTTTTAAAAAAACTGAATATAAATTGACATAAGAATTTAATTGGAATTTTTCGAAAATAATTTAATTCTTTGAGGAATAAATAATAAAAGATAAAAAAAATAATTGAATTTTTGAAAATCCTAATTTCTATATGAAAAAAAATAATAACAATAATTTTCTAAATAATAATAAATATAGTTTTAAAAAACTTGAAAAATTCTGTTTTTTAACCTGGAAAACCTGGAAAAGTCATGGAATTTGAAAAGTGTAAAAGCGTGGGAACCCTGATTAATAATCAGATTGTTATCGTACGTTAATTAATTTTTGATAATTTTAATTTCTTCTCTAATTATTTTTGTTAATTTTAATATAATGAAAGTAGATGAAAATAAATGAAAATAAATAAAAATAAATGAAAATAAATGATAAACATAATTTTGTATAAATATTGTTTTAATTATTGATTAATAATACTTAATTTAGTGCTAATGAGACTTGATAAAATAATCTATCGGAATTTATTACTCTTTATTTGGAATAAAAATGAATAATAAAAAAAATTTTAATTTGGGAAGTAATCATATTTTCGTTGATTAAAAAATTGTACTGCACCATCATTGTTGAAACAATTCAAATTGTCCTTATGAACTCTATTATTAACCCTTGTGTTTTCATCCAACAATCAAAAAATTAATGCCTAATTAATGTTACTTTACAAAATTTTATTCATTACAGTCTTGGAATATTTGTGTATAATTTTGTGAAAAAAATTTCAGACACATGAAACACTTTGGACTGATCCAGGGTGAATCTGTCGTCTGGTGGAAAGCAGGAATTGGAATTGCAATGGCTACTGTTGCTGGCTTTATGGTGATGCGTGTTCTCAATACAGATAAAAGATAGTCTACCATTTTTCGATCCAAGAAACACTCGTTCATTTAATTCAAAATCCCATCTCTCCTATAAAAAAAACCTTGTTAAGTTAATAAATATGTTCATAAATCATTTAATGTCTTATTTTTTCTTTTTTCTTTTCTTCTCTCTTTCTGTCTCTCTCTCAGAAATTTTAATTTGCAGTTTTATTTTAATTGTGAAATTGATGACGATGATGACATTCCAGCATCATATTATGAAAGGCTTTGCATGTGTCTAGATTTGAGTTTTGAGAGGCACACTCGAAAAATTGAAGAACTTCTGTAGAACATATTCCAACACCACCTCTAGATGATGTCGATTCAATTGCTTGTGTCGATTGTGGAGAATTTATTGCTCTTGACATAGTATTTCCAATTGCATGTCCCTAATTTTAATCCAAAAATTCACTTTTTTGGTAAATGTTTATAAATAATAATTTAGGAAAAAAGAAATGAAAACTTAATTATAATAAATTATGTTTGTGAAGAAAAAAATGCTGTATTATATCAAAGAAACAGTTTCACTAATTCTGATGATGAAGAACTTGTGATTCATTAATATAAAAAAACACTATTTTATGAAAATAAAAATTTTACTTGGCGAATTCAATAAAGTGGTTTTTTTTTCTATTGCAGACTTTTCGTACTCATCTACTAAAACCCATTTACTGTATGCTATTAACATTTTTTTTACTATTCTGTTAAAAGTAGCTTTTCGAAAAATAAATTAAAATTTGTTTTCAATATAATTAGATTTATGAAATTAACTTGTGAAATGGAGTAAATTAAATTTTTTTTTCTAATATTGAAATAATTAGAAATTTTGTTAAATAACAAAATCTTTGAAAATTTTAACTTTTGTCATATTTTATTGAAATAAATTTTAAATTTAAGAAAATTATTCTTTCTACTGTTAAAAATTATTTTTAAATTTAATTTTAGAATATTTTACAGTAAATATAATTTTTTTGAATAATTCTAAATGGAAATTTAGAAAGTAATTGAATTTAAAAAACAAAATTATTCTAAAACTAATTTTTTAATTAACGAGTTTTGTTACGGAAGATAATTTAACTCACTACTGCAGAACCTGCAGCAACTCCAGCGGCTGAAGCCATAAAATTTTTCATTGACGAAGGTTGCTGTTTAACAGTTTGATTCTCCACTGGTTTCGTTATCGTGACTCTATTTTTTGTATCCGCTGATTTTAAAGAATCTCTCGAATTAACGGTGCTGTAAAATCGTCTACAAAATTAAACCGACAACAATAATTAGAACTGTAAACGCTCTAGAATTAATTTATATAAATTTAAATTAATACACTATTAGAATAATAATAATAATTAGATTAATATCAATTGTTTTGTATTTTTATAATCTAAAATTAGAAAAACAATTTTTTCTCTTCAATTAAACAATAATTAGGTCTGTTTTATTTTAATTGAAAAAATTTAATTCAATTTTACTTTTTTTTTAATTGAATTTTTCTTATTTAGTCAAGTAAAAAGAAAATGTGACTAAAAAATTGTATTTCACGTTATTGGAAAAGCAGAAATTATTAGACGTTGAGAAAAGTAAGCAGAAGCAGAAATAATATTTCAACTATGGATTTATTTCATCTTCTCCGTTATTAATAATACACGATAATTTTACAGCTTTCACAAACAGAATGTTAACTATTAATTTATAATAAAATGACTGTCTTTAAGATCTCAACTCCAACGAAGCCATCTTGTGGTAGTAAATGTCTAAAATTGCAGTAACTAATAATTTAAATTTGCAGACCTGGAAGTAAAAGAGAATTTCATTAGTTTTGTTCCTTTTGGTAATTTAATTATTATAAATAATAAAATTTATCATAAATTATCATCATTCGTTCATAAACTGTCTCAATCCTAGAAGTTAAAGGGAAAGAAAAAATACCATTTGTGACAAAACTTGGAAAAAAAAATTAACTTTTCAATAAAGTTCACTTTAAAACAAATTTCACTGTGAAGAAAATTTCCAAGTACAAAAATGCGACGAAACAAGAGGAGGAATTAAAAATTAGTCGCAGTTTACGAACAAATCCCTATCATTAATATATTATCCTCAAGTTTTGAACGTTCAAATGAACGAAATATTTTTTATTGAAGATATTTTAATAAATCATAAAAATAAATAAATAATTTTAAATAAATAAATTATAAAAAAAGTTTAAAACTGAAATTTTACGTTCAGAAACTCTGTAATTAATTTTTTAGATAGTAACGCAAATGAATACTAACCGGGAAAACCGGGAATTTAATTTAACCGGGAAAAACCGGGATTTTTATACAAAAACGGGAATTTTTTCACCAAAATTAAAAAAAGTTTTATTATTTTAATTTGTTTTTAAAAAAATTACTTTATATTTCAATTTTTATAGATATTTACACTCTTTTCTGAGTCTTTTCTAACTTTGAATTAGTTAAAAAAAATTAATTTGATACTAAAAGTCAGGCACTAATTCAAACAGATTATGTAAATAAATTTTTAAAAATTATTGAGTTAATAGAAATATTTTGAAATTCGAATAAAAATATGTAATTGAATTTGTTCAAGAATTTCTTTAGAAACTTTTTAACAAATAAAATTTTCAAAGTATTTTAATTTAATAATTAATTAATAATTGGATTTAATAGTAACACTTTAATGAAATAATGTTTCTTAGTGCGAAGATTAATAAATAAAATTATTATTAGTTAATTTAAAAAAAAACGATATGCACTTCAAATTTTTTTTTAAAATTGAATGATCGCAAATTTTTTTTTTAAATTCTGAAAAATAAAATTGTTGAAATTTTTCAATTCCATTGTTTCAAGATAATTTAATTTTTCTAAACAAATAATTGAAATTTCTTTACATCTTTTTTTAAATAATTTAACTCTGAAAGAATTTCAAATTTAAATTTTTCGAAAATAATCAAGGAAAGTTAATAACCGTAATTATAATTTTATTTTTAAAATATAAAGTCCCTCTTAAAGTTTTAAATCAATTTTTTGCTTCTAAAAATTATATTATTCTATTATTACTCTATAGTTCAAATTATTGAACTTCTCTTAAATTTTTATAATTTTTAAATTTCTGAATGTTCAAATAAATGATATTTATCATTTCTTAAGTAAATTTAATGTTTATTACTTATTAAGTAAATAATTTATTATCACTGCATTTTTTTTTAAATTGTAATAAAATTCTTCACAGGAATTAAATTATTTTCATAAATAATGTCATTCTTTGGAAGGATTTTAATTATTTTTGTAAATAGTAAAATTCTTTGCAGAAATTCAATTATTATCAATAGAATTGTAATAAACTTGAAAAAGAAAATTTCCAATTATAATTATAAAAAGACAAGAATATTTTTAAAAAATTGAAAAAATTATTTCAATTAAAATTATTATTTATTTATGTTCGAAATCAAATTTTAATTTAAATTTTATGAGAAAAGAAAACCGGGGAAAAATTAGGTCATAACCGGGAATTTTGTTGAATGAACATAGTAGACACTCTGTAATTGCAATAAGAATTTAATTTGTAGAAGAAATAAATAGATTTCGTTCATTTGAACAGTTGAACGTTCAGAACTTTCGGCTCCTAATATTTTATAATGTATATGAAAATAATTACCGCCATTCTTGCACTGGCGGAGAGCCTCGTTAAAACCTTGACAAAGGGAAATGTCAGGTTGATTTTGGGTGCAATCGAGAAATTGTTTGAGTTCATAGGCACAAGCGCCGCCAGGAGCAGCAGCAGCTGGTTGAGCTGGTGCATATTGTTGTTGTGGTGCTGGTGCAGCGGCAGCGGGAGCTTCGCTACTTCCACCGCTGAAAAGTCCAGTCATCGCGTGGCCGATGGTGTGACCGACCGCCGATCCAATGGCAACTCCTCCAGCGGTTGCTGCCATTTGTCCCATGAGACCTGGACCTTGCTGCTGTGGCGCCATCATTGGAGTTGCTGGCGCTGCGTGAGCAGGAACTGATGGAGGTGGTGCAGCCCTGGCAGGAGCTGCTCTTGCTGGAGCCGCCGACCTGACACTAGAAAAGCATGAAAATATATTTCAAATTTCCACAAATATTTCTCATTTTTAATTTTTTACTTCTTCTTCTTCTTCTACTTCTACTTCCGCTTTTTATTGCTCTCATTTCTCTCTGAATTTTTTAATTTGTAAAAGTTTTACTATAATGATAATTCTACTATTTTGATTAATTTCACCATTTTGATAATTCAAACTCATTTAGTTTTAATTAAACAGTTAATTTGCGGAAAATTATATATTGATCCGAACGGAGCAAAAGGGAGACGAACATAACCTTCAAAATTATCCGAAATGTCAGAAATTATAGCCGACTTAGTCAATTTGACAATAAATTACATATTTTTATACAACTGATTAATACAGTTGAATTTATTTTACGAATTAAATCAGTTAATTCTTGCAAAATTACTCATTTAATCAGTCAATATGATGGCAATTTTGACAAAAGAACTCAACATAACCTATAAAATTAACTGCGACAGATCGGAAATCTAAAAAATTAGTCGATTTCTCAATGAAAGCTATATTTTTATCATTCTTATACAATTAAATCAGTAAATTTCTACTTATCATGAGTCATTCAGTAAAATTATGTACTGATAATTAGTCAAATTTTGCTACGTTGAAATTTAAAAATGAGGCAAGAAGGAAAAAGTCAAAATCGTCTGGGTTTCGAAAGAATGAAGAAGAGATGGAAAAATTAAAACAATTCCTTCTTTAAGAGCATCGTTTAGCATCGTTAAACGACATTTAAATGGACATTTTCTCCGATTGCATAAATTTGAGCAATGAAATACAACTATATTAACATCCGTAAATTAACCCAATTTGAAATCTAACTGTAAAAGTATTTTGAAACTAAGAAAAAACGTACTACGACTCAAATCATTACGGAAATGGATTTTAGTGATTTTAGTGAATTTAACGCATTTTACAGACGGAGAAAGCACGTGTTATATAGAAAAACATTTTCGGAGTCCTTGGACTTTGAACGCGACAAAGAAAAATATATAGTAAATAATAGATTTGCCCATTTTATAATCAAGCAATATACGCAAATCCGGGGAAAAATATCTAAAAAATCCGCATTGATTTCATGGATTTGCTGCACGTCATAACGAAAGTTTAGGTTAAATTTGTTTCGTAACAAAAAACTATAAGAAACAACGGTTGATGAAACAATTTGCTGTTATTACAAACAAGTTTAGAAAAATTATTTAATATTATTTAATAAGAGGAAAATTATACTTACGTCCTGGGTGCGGGTGCAGCACGTCTACGAGGCATGGTTTTTTTTATTTTTTAATCACAAAAGTCACTTGAATAAGAAGCAAAAACACGTCTGCTTTGTGTGCTTTGTAATCTTGAACTAAATAAAATGGCGTTCGCCACTGATGATCAGAATCCCTGATTCAGAGATATGTTACGTAAACAAAATTTAGAGAAGGGGCGCAGATTTTGACGTTTTTTCTTGTTCCCAAGTTCACGCATGACACTTGACGGGTTCGATTATTTATATATGAAACTTCCGGAATCAATATACTGAAGGAAGGGAAATTTTTTTCTTCCTTCAATAGGGAATTTTAATTTAGATTTTTAGAGTTAAAATATGTAGTCGTTTCTTGAATTTTTGTTAGCAATTAAATAAAATTTTGCAATTAAATATAAAATCATTTTTTCTAATCTATTTAAGTAAATATTCGAAAATCCCGCCAATTACGTCACTTCTTATAACTTACACGTCGACCAATTGGATGATAAACGTACTATATATTTTTTTGCTATAATTTATTTATTTTTATATACTCTCTGTTTAAAAGAATTAAAATTAAACGTGTGTTATTCATTTTCATTCAAATTTGCAAAACGTACTGAAAATTACCAAGAAAATGCAATTTTAGGAATTGTTACTGCAATTCCTAATGTTTTGTCAGTTGATCACGATCACAAGACCTTTAAGATTGCACGATTTTTGCAACACTTACGAATAATATCTAATATAAAACACGTGACATTTCTCTAAATTGTTTATTTCTTCGACCGAATTTTTTAAAGACTAAAAAGTCGTTGTTAATTTGATTTAATTTGATTGTTACGGGACTTAAGGGACAAAATAAATTTCAATAAAATTACTTTCTTGTTAAGAAAAACATGCATTCGCAACTTTTAATAGTAAGGAAATTAAAAAAATACCCTTTTTGAGGTTGCCTCGGTGGTGCTGATGATCCTCGACTCCTAAAATTTCTACTCCCCGTCGGACGAGTGCTCCCTGAATTTTTACGACTAGACATTTTTCTTTTAATTAACTGAATTTAAATTTTGAAGCCAAAAAATATTTTTGGAGAAAAAGAGAGTAAATTTCCCCTTAATTTTACATTTATGTATGTCAAACTGTTTATAAATGGAAACAAACACGAATCTGCATATTTGTTCTGCAAACATCTTCTTTAAGTGAAATTTTACAATATTATATTCGATAATTAGGTAAATTTAATTGTCGAATTAATTATTGTTGAATTAAATTTTGTAATTAATTATTATTGAATTAAATTTTGTAATTCATTATTATTGAATTATAAATAAGTCGAAATAGATGAAAACGAACGTTAAAGATTATTTAATTAATTATTGAATTAATTTACTAATTAATTATTATTAAATTAACTCTTCTAATTAATTTTTATTGAACTAAATTTTCTAATTCAGTGACGAAAATAATTCACATTTTTTTTAAAAACACTTGTTTCTATATTTAATATAATAAACCATTAATATGTATTATACTTTACAAATATGTACATAATATTTTACACAGATTTTCGATATGTTAGTGAAGTAAAAATACGAGAACACAAAATTAAATTATAACGAAGAAAATGAATATTTGTTTAATTATGGAGAAAAACTATTTCTTAAGAAGAGAATCTAACGGATATTGATTCTTTCACATAACGTACAATTACATAGAAATAAATAAATAATTATTATAAATAATACGAGAATGATTTTTTTAGTAGTTTTTTTCACTTTTGATCCTTGTGATCCTTGTGATTGTGTAGATTTTTTTCCCGACGAATTTCGTATCTAAAGTTTTGAACATTTAAATGAACGAAATTTTTTTGTACACTTTATTATAAATAAAGTAAATAAATTTACATTATTATTAATACTTGGTATTTTTCTGAACAAAATATTTGTATAAATTAAAATTAATTTTCTCGTAAGCAAATGTTCAATTTACAATATTTTTCCTAATAAAAACATTGAAAAAAAACAAACATTTCTAATGAAACATTAACGAAAAAAATAAACATTAATTCGTTTGGTTATTTATAAAAAAAAACAATTTCGTTCAATTTAATCTTCAAAATTTTAGAAAGACTTTTTTTTCTTTTTTACAAGTTCAAATTTATTGTTTGAAACTTATATATCTAGTAAAAAAAACACCTAGGTCCATTCGAACGGTCAAATGAACATCGCCTCATTTTGCTTCTCGAGGGGATTATGATACAAACCGACCATCGCTTCCTGAAGAGCTCTGAGACAAGCGATATTCGCCTTGAAACCACCAGCTCTCTCGGCTGGATTCTCAGGTCTAATGTGATTGATATAACCTCGAATTTGCAGTTCTCGACAATCGGGAGGCGAAGGACCGTCAACGTCCTGAACAATCGGCTCGTAATTAAATAGAGGACCATCATCGACTTTTGGCAATGGCATAAAATTGTGTCCCGCTTGATTTCCGAATTTAATTCCCGAACTAAATTGTGTCACCTTTTGCACAGGAGCAATTTTCTTTTCCTCCTTCGAGGCCTGAATTGCCGAAGCAAAAGTCTTCACGATACTATCGGCATTGCCCTCAGAGAACATAAGTTCCTGTATAAGTGCCTCTTTTTCGCGTATTTTATTCTTTTCCATCTCTAAATCCTGTTGAGCAAGTTCTATCAATTTTTCCTCCTCCTGCTGTTTCTCGATTTGTATCAATTCATCGAGTTCAATTTCCTTTTGATTTAGTTTCGATTTGTTTTTCAAGATTTGTTCTCTGTTGTCGCGTTTGTATTGCTCGATTCTTTTGTTTGTTTCAATGACATCAATATTGTTGGAGAGATTAAAAATTATTGTCTCAACTTCTTCTAGATAGTCATTGTAATCACGGAGGCTGGAAAAGTCTTCTTCTTTTTTGTTAAAGTCACGCAGCACTCGTTTTCTTATGTCGATTTCTTTTTCTACCATCGGATCCTCGAATAGTTGGACGCGAAAATTTGTTCGGCGAAGGACAATGTTGCATTCTGGACATGAGCCGGATCCTGAAATAGTTTGTCGTTTAAAAAGACTTTTGCGTAGACACAAAAATAAAGTTGAAAAATTGAAAAATAAATAAATACGAAACTTGACTTTGGAGGATAACCTCAAAATGTATAAGATTAGGATAAAATTGATAGTTAATTAAAATTAGTCAAACCTTTCAAAAACAGTAAATCGACACAGCTTTCACATAATGTATGTCCACAAATATTGACCATCAATTTTAAAGACGGATTTCGATATTTTGTTGTCTTACAACGTGGACACGCTTGATCATCCATGATTTGAATTTACACAGAATTCACTGAAGAAATGAATAAAAATCAATACTTAAACTACTCGGACTTTGCTAACTGTTTTATTGGTAATTTTCAGTAAGTTTCGAAGGCTTTTTATTGGGAAAATCAATAAATTACTGTAGAGTTCGAAACATGTTTTGATCGCGAATCTCGAGAATAAACACCGCGTCAAACATAACCTCACTTTTCTAACAATGCCGAGTGCGACTCAAAATTTAGCGAAGACCGCGGATTTGAATTTTTTATTCTAAATAAACAAAAATAAATATTTCTAAATTAGAAATATTATTAATAAATATTTTTAAGTAAATAAACAACAACTGTATAACTACATCACAATAAATTTATTTATTTACTATTTAAATTGTAAAATGGTCATGGTTTTTATAAAAGTTAACAATTTATAATAATTACGAAAATATCAGAGGTATAAAATTACTTTTCTTCGTATAAAAAAAAATCACATAATATTAATACTTTAAGAATTGTACACAGAATGTTAAAGTAAGTCATAACATCTAAAAACTATTTCACTAGTAAAATTTATGTTCTAACAATTTTAATTTTTTATAATCTTCTCTTTGCTTACAATTTTAATTTAAGACAGTATTCCAGTTGATGTGTTTACTAGTTTTTCCACCAGATAATTTTCAATCACTGCTTTTGCTGTGGAAAATAAAAACTACATTAATAATTTATTTATTTTTAACACAATAACATAATTCTTCACAAAAATCCAATTACATTTCAAAATTGTCAAAAATTCCCGTCAAAATTTAAATAATAAAAATTTCCTCCGAAATTCAATTATTTTCGAAAATTTTAATAGAATTCTTATCATAAATCATAATTTCAATAGTTTTTAATATACAAAATTTTTATCAAATTTCTCGAAAAATGAAATTAAGTACTTAAAAAAATGTTTCAGATAAATAAACATAAAAAAATTTTTTTTAATATGATCTTTTAATTAAATAATTACAATCGAAAGTTTCTACTAAAATTTATTTTTAAATCAATATTTATTAGAAAACTCTACAAGAAATCAAATATTTAACTATAAAAATAAATAATTTATTAAATAATTGAATTTTTATGACAAATTTTATCAAAATTTAATTATGTTTATTATTATTTATTGTCAAGAGACAAATTAAAAAAAAAATTTAACAATAATTTCATTTTTCGAGAAGATGAAAATTTTGTATATTTAAAATAATTGATATTCAGCCAAGAATATTATTAATATTTGAGAAAATAATTGAATTTCGGAGAAAAATGTTATTATTTATAAAAACAATTTAAGGTTTGGCAAGAATTTTTGTAATTTTTCAAACATAATTGGATTTTTGCGAAGAATTATATTACGTTTGAAAATAATTGAATTCTTCAGATTAATTTTATTAAAATTTCAGTTTAAATAATTGAATTGTTTCGTGAAATTTCATTCAAATAGCAAATATTGAAAATTGAATTTAAAAACATGTTTGAAATCAATTAAATTTCTGCGAAGAGTTTTATTAAAATTATTTTGAAAAAAAAGTAAATTGGCACAAAAGAATTTCACTGAAATTTTTGAAAATAATTTAATTCTTTAAAGAATAAATAATAAATGATAAAAAAAATAATTGAATTTCTGAGAAGAATTTTACTTTTTCTGAAAATAATTGAATTTCTCCAATATAATATATATATTTGGTTCAAAATTCAATTTTGTTTTAGTGTTTTAACTAAAATTCTTCTAAAAATCCGTTAGTTTTAAATAATCAATTAAATATATATTAAAAAATTTTAATAATTTTAGAAGAATTTTAGTTATTAAGGTATTTTAAAAATTTTTTAACGAAATTCATTCAAAATTGAAATTTTAAATGAAAATGTTTTCAAGTTCATCTACCTATAAAAATTATTGTAATTGCAATTCTTTTGAAATTAAATTAATTTTTAAATATTCAAATTTTATTTAATATATATTAGTTTTATTTTAAATTCGATTTCAAAAATAAATTTTCCAGGATTTCGATAAAAATTCCCTGACTTTTCCAGGTTTTTTCAATTTTTATAAAATTCCCTGACATTTCCAGGTTTCGAGCTTTCCAGGTTGCGTGACAACCCTGATTTATAATTTGCTCTATAGGTTAAATTAGTTTAGTTAGTTTAAAGTTTAGTTATTAGAGGATTAAATTGTTTTTTTTTGAGGATAAATTACCCGCTAATGAATTGTTGAGAATTGCAGCATGATAAGCACTTATGCCGTGAATATTTCTATGCGCCACATCGGCACCTTTCGATAAAAGTTCGTAGCAAACGTGACGATGATCCCCATGTGCTCCGTATATTAAAGGAGTGTTTCCCTCCTGAAAATTCAATAAAAATAATTTAATTGGTTACATTACAAATTTACTGGATACATTGAAAATTTAAATTCGGTTCAAGGATTCGAATATTTTGGTTACCTCTTCGTAGATATTTGGATCAGCGCCGTGACTAATTAAAAGTTTGACTAAATCATGATGACCGTAAGCTGCTGCCAAATGCAACGGTGTCTGTCCATGATGTCCTCGGCAATTTTTATCGGCTCCTGCTTCCAAGAGTTGACGAGCACTTCCCAATTGTCCGTAACTGGCGGCCCACATTAAACCCGACAAACCCTTCTCGTCCAAAGCGTCTAGAGACGCTACGCAGTGAAAAATAAATCGTTCTTTTAAACTTTTCCTCTAGAAACCAAGTCTCTTCTTTTTAATCCACTGTTATAATTTCGACATTTAACAGAAAGTTAATTTTAAATTAACAAAAGGTTAATTATAAATTAACAGAAAATTAATGATAAATTAACAGAAAATTAATTATAAATTAAAAGAAAATTAATTATAAATTAACTGAAAATTAATTATAAATTAAGAAAAGATCGACGCTTTTTCTTTGACAAATACATTTACCTTGACAAAAATGTAACCAAGTCCGTTTCTGGGCCATTAGGCTGAAATAAATAAAACACTTACCTTGACAAATGTCGTCTGGTGTGAGTTCTCCTTGGCCGGCGAGAGTGAAAAAAGTTATATCCTTCCCAACGTAAAGTTGGGGAATTTCCGTTTGAGTATTTCCTCTTTGTAAATTTGTCAACAACGTCGGAGGCTAAAAATAAACCATTTCGTTTGAAACTCTAAATTCGTAATTGAAAACGCATTTATATTAATAAAGTTAAGTTTCGTTTAAAAACCTACCTTATAAGGTTGAAACGCACTAGTTCGAGTAGCGTCTTGCCAAGCTCCAGGATTCCAATAGCACTTCGTCTCCAGAGGTTCGGATTTACATCCCACGTTCACATGTCCTGGTTTACAAATCAACGGCCTCGGTCGAATTCCAATGGCAATTTTGCTACCATCACTTTGTGAACCGTTTTCCAACTTGACAACATTTTCCTCATCCTCCTCCTCTTCCTCTTTCATTATTTATTTATATATTATAAAAAATAACTCGAAATAGTAGCTATTTTTTTAATTTATAAAAACTTTCTTAACATGTTTTTTTTCTGCACAAAATCGAATGTATCTGTATTTTAAAATCTGAATTTTACTAAAAATTTCTACATATTACACATTTTGAAGTCAGGAGGAAAATAACATTTTTGAATAGGCAACAATTATCGTGAGAATAAATACAAATTACAAACTTTTTAATGCATAAACATGATATTGTTTATTATTGTTACATATGAAGTTGGACGTAGAAGATGGCGCTGCAGTCGAAGAATCGATATCTCAATTCGAGACTAACTTCACACGTATTTACCACGTGTACTCCGCATTTGTGACAGAATCGCATTACTTATTGAGAATTTTAATTTAAAAACGTAATTTTGACAACGAAAAGTGATTAAAAATGCCTAAGGTTCGAAGGGAGAAGGATTCACGCATTCATAAGGATGTCGCCAAGCAGGGTTGGTAAATTTTCGTCTAGACTCTCGTCTAGATTGAACTTAACCTACAAATTTACTTCTCTCTTTTTATTTATTTTTAATAATTAACAACTTTACTAAAGTGTTTAAATTATAAAATTTTTAAGTTAAATTTGTTTTTATTTCTCTAGCTTTTTATTTTGTTTATAAGATACGTTTTATTCGGAAAGATCTTTTATTTTAATAAAAATTCGAAATAAAAATTTCGAAAACGAAATAAAGTGAAAAATACAAGTTTTTGAAACAATTTGATATGTTCGATGAAAAATTGCAGGAATAATGTTCAATAAGGACTTCGGTCAGCACATTTTGAAAAATCCCATGATAATTCAAACAATGGTGGAGAAAGCGGCGATGCGACCAACAGACGTTGTCTTGGAAATTGGTCCAGGTACGGGAAACATGACAGTAAAAATGTTGGAGAAAGCGAAAAAAGTAATAGCTTGCGAAGTCGATCCACGAATGGTTGCCGAATTACAAAAGCGCGTTCAAGGCACACCACTGCAATCGAAACTTCAAATTATGATTGGCGATGTTCTAAAAACTCAATTACCATTCTTCGATCTCTGCGTTGCTAATATTCCCTATCAAATTTCATCGCCCCTGGTATTTAAATTACTACTTCACCGACCATTTTTCAGGTGATTTTTGCAATTCTTTTAAACTAAAACCTAAAACCAAAATAAAATTTTCGATAAAACCTAAATTGATAAATTTATTTTAAAAATTTTCATTTTACTTTACAGATGTGCAGTTCTCATGTTCCAAAGAGAATTTGCCGAGCGATTGGTTGCAAAACCAGGTGACAAGGTCTATTGTCGTCTTAGTATAAATACACAATTATTGGCGAGAGTCGATATGTTGATGAAAGTGGGGAAAAATAATTTTAGACCACCACCAAAGGTGGAGTCGAATGTTGTTCGAATTGAACCAAGAAATCCACCACCGCCGATAGATTATAGAGAATGGGATGGTTTAACTAGAATTGCTTTTGTTCGGAAAAATAAAACACTCGCTGCCGCTTTTAAACAGTCGACTGTTCTCGCCGTGTTGGAAAAGAATTATAAAATTCACTGCAGTTTACAAAATAAGGTAAAAAAAAATGAAATTTGAATTAACGATTGAAAATTACGATTAGAAAACTAATTTCTACTCGATTGGTGATAATAATTAATTATATAAATAGTTAAAAAATGAAATTTTTCCTTTAGACACTTCCGGAAAACTTCGATATGAAAGAATTGGTAATGGACGTTTTACAAGAAGCAAAAGCGGAAGAAAGTCGAGCTAGAACAATGGATATTGATGACTTCAAAGAGTACGTAAAATTATTTTTTAACTTTTTTTATTATTATTTAAATACTGCACTTTTCTAAAGTTGCCACAAGTGAAGGAATTCAATAAAAGAAAATAACAAAAGTAGAATTGAAGAGAACTTTATCAAAATTGTTGAAAAATTATCAAATTCGTAGAATTAGTAATAAAATTCAAAATTTTGCAGCAACTTTTGATAAAATTAAAAAGATTAATTCGTTTTCTGTTTTTCTTTCTTTTATAGACTTTCATAATCACCACGAATTTAAATACATACAAAACTTTAAATTTTTTCTATGTTTGTCAATAATTGAAAATTACAGAATGTGAAATTAAATTTATTATAAAAAATCTAATTCACGTAGAATTATTATAGAATTATAACAAAAAATTAATGAAAAAATAATTTTACTTAAAATTAAGAAAATTATTTAATTTTCTAAGAGTTGCGTTTACAGTTTTTATCTCGTTTAAATATTCCTCATTTTTTTTTTATTAATTCTTTCTTTAAATAATTCAGATTCTAAATTTAAAAAAAATTACTAATAACGGAATTTTAACGAATTAGGAAATTAATTGTCACTATTTAAATGCAAATATTTTGATAAAATTCTTTGAAACAAATCAATTTTTCATGAATAATAAAATTCTTCACGGGAATTAAATTATTCTTTATAAAATTTCAATAAAATTTCTCGAAAAAAATGTAATTACAATAATTTATTATTTCTTGGAAACAATTTGATTGTATTCGAAAATTTTAATGAAATTCTTTTCACATAATTCAATTTTTTGGAAAAATTTAGTTAAAATTGTTTATAAATATTCAATTAGTTTACAATATAATTTTAATAAAGATCTTCGAAATAATTTAATTATTTTAAACAATTTTAACTAAATTCTTACAAAAAATTGAATTATTTTCATGAATAATAAAATTCTCCACAAAAATTCAGATGTTTTTAATTTTACATTAGAAACATTTCTATAAAGAATTTAATTATTTTTAAACATTTTAAGAAAATTCTTTGCAGAAATTCTTTAATTTTAAAAAATTGCAATAAAATTATTTAAAAGAATTCAATTAATTGAAAATTATTTAATATTATTCTTCACTGGAAATCAATTACTTTTACTAGAATTTTATTAAAATTTCTCGAAACAATTTAATTACCGTTCAATACAATTTTAATTACATTCATCAAAAAATTCAAATTATTTTTAAAAATTTGAATAAAATTCTTTGGAAAAATGGAATTTTTTTTGTCTGTCTTATCATTTTTACACTAAATCAGAATATTCATTAGTTTCAAGAAATAAGATAAATCTCTCTAAAAATAATCGAAAAACAAAATCTATTTTTTGTGGCAACCCTAACTTTCCACTATAAATATAAATTCACAATTAATTATTTTGCAATTATTTTTTTTTCAGATTGCTCTATCAATTCAACCTTAAAGGAATTCATTTTGCCTAGAAATGACTGAATATAGAAAATTTTTACGTTTTTCTAATGTATATACATATGTAATAATTTAAAATTAAATTTAATTAATTAAATTAAATTAAATTAATTGAATTTAATTTAATTTAAATTTGTACAAAAATGCAATTCTAAAATATAATTGCAACAAAAAAAACATATATTTATAAATATAAAGAAGTGTCTTAAATAAAACAAACAAATCTTGTTTTTTTTAATATTTATTACATAATTATATGATTAAAACGCGGAAGAAAGTACTGAAAATAAATGTAAATTCGCAACAATACAGAATATGAATGCAATAATTGCTTATATTATAATGTAGAAACGATTTGTTTTTTTTCCACCCTCACGAATAATGCACATTGCAGTAATATGAAATCTTGACGCTTACTTATCATTTTATTCTACAAACAGTAAGTCAAAATTTTCGATAATTACACTGTACAGGATTTTTTCTGATACTGCAGAAACAAAAAAATTAAAAAAAAAATTATATACTATATTGTAAAAAGAGTTATGTCAGAGTTAACATTTTGAATTTCAATTTAATTGCATAGCAATATGAAATAGAAATTCGTCGTGCGATGATAAAATTTAAATACATACAAATTATTATTTTTCCCCTTTATCTTGAAAAATTAATTTTATTGTTCAGTTTTAAATAAATATATTTATATATATATATATATGTATATATGAAAAATTCATAAATTCAGCTGGAAAAAATTTTTGTTTATGATACAAACTGATAAGGGAGAGAGAGAGAGGGAAGGGGGTAAATCAGATTCAAAGGCATTTTTTTTTAATATTATGATTTTGTTTGTAGTTCTATTGCTGTTGAGTGAGTTGCTTTTTTCTTTGATTTTGTTCGTGAAGTACTACGAGATCTTCTGCGTTTAGATGTTTTACTTTTTTTATGCGATTTGTGCTTATTTTTCGATCTTGATCTAGAACTAATCTTTGAATCGGAGGAATGTTTGGAGCTTGATGGTGCATCGTTCAAAGAACTCATTGAATTACCTTCATTGGAGTGATAGAATTTCGTGGAAGATTTATCCGATTTATGACTGCGTTTTTCTTTGTGCTTTGATTTTTTTTTACTTGTCCGCGTATTATCAGAGCAAACACTGCATTGACTACGCGATCTATAATAACGATGTTGTTCTAAATCGTCGACACTGCGATCGGTACTTGTTTCTTTATAAACAATTCTCTTTTCCGTTTGATCATTATTACTGGCAATTGGTTCATTTAAATCGGATTTGTCTTGGGTATTTTTTTTATCGTTATTATCGTATGAATTGTAGGAGGCGGATAGTGATAAATTCATTGGTTTATCAGATTCTGATAATGTATCACTGTCACAGTGTGTATCACGTTTTTTTGAATGGGAATTAGTTGTTCCGGATTTTTTCAGAATACGTCGTGATGTTCGTGTTTTTTCAGCACGTGACTTTGATGAACTTCTACTATGCGCAGTGCTTGTATCACTGGAACTGTGATAATTTGTTCCTGTATTTCTTTCGTTTTGATATTTCGATTCATTGTCACTTTCACTAGTTGCATAAAATGGTGTATCACTATTTGAACCTGATGTGTCTCGTTTTTTGGATTTATTTTTAGTTGTTGTTGTTTTCTTTAATTTCTCTGAATTTGTACCTGATGATATTGAAACACGTCGACTGTGTTTGGTTTCTTTTTTGGCAGTTCGTTTTGTCGTGTGCTTTGTTTCACTTTCGCTTGAACTTGAAAATGTGTTTGTTGATAATGTTCGTTTTGATTTGAGAATTTTTCTCGGTGCCGATGATTTTCGTCTTCGCACGGTTTTTTTGCTGGCTTTGTGTTTTCCGATTGGATTATAATCGCTGTCCGAGTCGGATGTTTCGCTGTAAGAGGGTGAAGAGAGAATTTCCATCATTTGGACTGGTAATGGATTGTCGACTTTTCGAACTTTTCGAACTTCTTGGGAGGTGCTTGGTTGACTCTCGTCAAAAACTGCTGGTGCTGGAAGAGTGCTGAAAAAGTAAATTTTTACAATTTAGATTTGTTTTTAGTGAAACGAATTATTGATTAATTTAGAACATACTCGTTGATCTCGATGGTTTGCGAAGCCATTTCTTCGGTTTCCGAATTTGAGAGGTCTATTATTTCTGGCGTCCTTTCGTGTCGTGGTTTCACGTAGCCAATTACTTCACACTCATCGTCAGAACTCGATGAGGACGAAGATACTAAAACAACGTCAGGTACAGCAACGGGAGGAACATAATTGTGGAAAGAACGTGCCAATGTGCTGGGACCTAAAATAAGAAGATCAATTATATTTTTAAATCCTACATCTTATTGGGAAAAATGGTATAAATAACCAGCTATTTTCTCTTTGTGAAAATCAATGAGAGGAAATTTTCAACTTGCCTGGCATGTCCATTATAGAATTCGATAGGAGAGTTGAAATTCTGAAATTTATTCCTCGACGATCAGCAGAGTCGTCAACGACACGAACGTCTGAGTCGTCGGAAGTTGAACTACTGCTACTAGAACCTGGTGATAGAATTCGAGCTCCATAATCGCCTGTTGTGTAATCACTTCGACCGGGAAGGTATATAACTGATTGATCATATCCAACCATATCAAAACTAGTGCGAGCGAAATTCACCAACTCGTGAGTAAAATGTTCGGTACGAATTCCAAAATATGGACGAATAAGATTGTGGAATTCAATGCTTCGTATGTGGTACCTGGTTAGGGCGTCGCTAATTATTCTCAATACGTATACTACATGAGGCGAATTATTGTAAAGAAGAACTTGTAATTCCCGATTTAACCATGGAATAAGGCGGCTTATTTCTGCAGGGTGTCTTCTGCAAAGTAAATTTCAATGTACAGTCTCTAATATGCAATTATAAATCATTCATGAATATTAAAACCTTCTATGTTCAATAAAAAAAAAAACAGGCTTCGTAAGCTAAATTTAGAAAATAAAAAGTAGCAATTTTTCAAGTCTGAAAAATTGGAAAAAAGTAGTGAAAAATTACCTGTAAAATTCGGCACTACATTCGCGGAATCTACCAAAGACATCGGGCAAGGGACTCGCCCAGAGACCGAGTCTGTAAACATTTCGTCGAAAGTCAGAAGGATTAATTTGTCTTCGTCTCAATTCATCTCGAGTCAATTGCTGCGCAACACTGGGAATTTGCTCCCTTCTCGCGACTTCATGTGGATTCAATATCATATTAACTCGTCGATTTGGATTTCCCAATGTCGATCTTTAAC
This sequence comes from Leptopilina drosophilae, assembly GCA_032873175.1. Lineage (NCBI taxonomy): Eukaryota > Metazoa > Arthropoda > Insecta > Hymenoptera > Figitidae > Leptopilina > Leptopilina drosophilae. Next base: position 75,795,069 of record CM065478.1, on the reverse strand, counting down.
AAACAGAAAAATTATTCAAAGATAAAAATTCACACACATTTTCTAAAAATTGTACATAAATTGAGAAAAAATTCATAAACAATACTTGAATATCAGGGTTGCCACAGGTCAGGGAAGTCAGGGAATTTAGGGAAAAGTAAAATTGGTCAGGAAATTCAGGGAAAAGTCAGGGATTTTTACTAAAAGTACTGGAAAAAATTGAATTTTTAAAATTCATGAGAGAACTAAAATTTTAATTGTTTTTGCCTCGTAAACTATGAAATTACCACAAATTTTAATACAAAAACTTTAGTTTTTTCTATTTCTGACAATAATTTCTTCTAAAAAAATAACTTAAATTTTCAAAAACTATCATAAAATTAATAATTAATAATAAATAATAATTAAATAAAATGAATAATAACTATCATAAATTATGACTTATAAATTATTTTATGAATAATTTTTACAATTTTCATAAATACTAGATTGATAAAAGAATTTTAGTTAAAAATACTAAAAAAATTAGATTTTGCAAAAGTTACAAAAATTCTTCGCAGAATTTCAATTATGTTCAAAAATTTTAAAACAATTCTCGTCAAAATTACAATTATTTTTATAAATAATAAAATACTTCACTAAAATTCAATTATTTTTAATAGTTTTAATAAAATTCTTGACAAAATTCCACAAGAATTCAATTATTCAATATTTAATAAATTTCTTCAAAATAATTTAATTATTTTCATAAGTAGTAATAAAAGTTTTCACAGGAATTCAATTATTTAAAATACGAAATTTAATCAAATTTTTCGAAAAATATCAATCATACAAAAATAATTTTATAAATAATAAAATTCGTTGTACGAATTCAATTATTTATATAATCTTGAATAAAATTCATGGGAAGAATTAAATTATTTTCAAAATTAATAAAATTCTTCGCAAAAATTCAATTATTCTCAAAAAATAAAAAAATAAATAATTTCAAAATTTCAATTATATTTATAAATAAAAAAATTCTTCATCTAAATTCATTTATATTTAAAAATTTTAATAAAATTCTTGTCAAAATTTTGTAGGAATTCAATTTTAATGAATTAATTCAAAATAATTCCATTATTTTCATAAGTAATAAAATTTTCACAGGAATCCAATTATTTAAAATACAAAATTTCATAAAATTTTTCGAAAAATATAAATTATTTAAAAAATTCTTTACCGAAATTTAATTATTTTTATAAACTGGAATAAAATTCTTTGTAAGAATTCAATTATTTATATAAATAATAAAATTCTTCACATAAATACAGTTATTTTTAAAAATTTGAATAAAATTCGTTGGAAGAATTAAATTATTTTTAAAATGTAATAAAATTCTTCGCAGAAATCCAATTGTGTTTAAAAATTAAAAAAAAAAATTCTTCTTAAAATTCCAAGTAACTTTATAAATAATAAAATTCTTCTCCAAAATTCAATTATTTTATGGAAATTTTAAGAAAATTTAAATTATTTTCATAAGTAATAAAACTCATCGCAGAATTTTTATGATTTTTATATAATATATATTTTAATCAAACTCCTCGAAAAATGTAATTATTCTTAAAAATTTTATTAAAATTTGTCAAATTAAATTAATATATTTAAAAATTTATTGATAAAATTCTTTATGAAAATTCAATTTTAACAAAGAACATTCTATTATTCAATAAATTATTTATTTTTTAATTTAAATAATGGAATTTTTCAAGAATTTTCTAATAATTGTAATTGAATTATTGCCATGCATTTTATTAAATGTTTTAAAAATAATTTAATTTTTTTGAGAAATTTTACTGCTTGTAAAAATAATTGAATTCTTGCGAAGGATTTTTTTAGGATTTTTGTAAATAATTAATCTATTCTGAAAAATGTTATGGTAATTTCAATTATTACAAAACATGAAGAAGACGATTGCCTTCTTCATGTTTTGTAATAATATTCTTATAAGTTGTTCAATTTAAAAAGGTCTGAATTTGAATGTTTTGAAGAATTTTAATTCCTATGAAAAAGTAATAATTAATTACTTATTTAAAAGTTTAGTTATTGATGTTTTTAAATAATTTTACAAATAATGAAATTTGTAAATAAATGTAATAGAACATTTTTTCTTGATTATCTAATAATTTTTAGAGTGAATCAGAATATTCTTTAGAGTCAGGGAAAAAGTGAAAATTTTGTCTGGAAATCAGGGAAGAATAAAATTAAATATTTGTGGCAACCCTGAATAGTAAATAAATAAATAAATGAATAGTAAATTTAACGTTAATATAGTAAATACCTGTACATAAAGCGACTGATTCCAAGGTCCCAATTACTGCGAATTCCACCAACACCGACAGTTCCAACATTACCAAGAAAATCAAAATTAACATCCAATGTTGCTGTAGCGACTTGCGACGCCAATTCCCTCGGCACATGATATTGATCATAATCTTCCTCAGATCTGACATTGTGAATAATAGATTTAAATGTTTGCTTGCAAAGTGGACATTCGGTTTTAATTTTCGACCATTGTAGCAGACATGTAAAACAAAATTGATGCAAACAACTGTCTGTGAAAGATGTATTGACGAGTTTTCCGAGACAAATACTGCAATTCGGTGGTGGTGAAGCTGCTCCATCACTTCTCTCACTAGTATCAGATGCCTCAACCGTTCCCTCAGCTTTAATAGGCTCTTCAGCAACGGCTGTTGCTGCCTTCCTCTCTGTTTGCTCTTCCATTTTATTCTCAGTAAAAATAGTACATTCTGTAAAAAAAATAATGTCCTCTCATTACAAAATTGCTAAATCAAAACAACAACGACAACAATCATGACCAAACATCCCAAAAAAGTAAAAGTTTCCATAATTTTCATAAAATAGAGAAAAAATCGTTTTTGAACTTTTTAGTATTTAGAGTATTTAAATATTTACGAATTTTCAATTTTGAACATTAAATAATTTGTTACAATTCGACTAAAATATTCGAAAATACAAACATGTTTTTGTATTTTCCAAAGTAGCGATAACTAAAATAAATTTACATATATATATATATACATAATTATCATCAAAACGAATTCGAATTTTGAACAAAACAAATTAATCATTAAAGAAATATTAATTGTTTAAACTGAAAATAGTTTATATTTAAACTTGCTTCTAAAATGCTGATGGAGCCTTTCATGGAATGTCTGAATGTATTACTCACAAATTTACGTGCGACAAAAAATTGAAGTACATTATCAAACGAAAGTGAAGCATAATTTATCAATTATTATTTTTGGAAGCTCAATTAGTGTCGAAAAAAACAATCAATATGACGTCGACTTAGAAGCAGATAAAGCATCACATGCATCAGTGCCTTTCAATTATATCAAACAAGGAGATTTACAGATAGTGGAGTAGTAGTTTCATTCGAAATGGCGAATATAATGTGAATTCTCAATAACTTTCTTATTCACAAAAATTATCAACTAACAAATTAGTGAAAAGAATGATCCGCGAAAAAATTATAAAACCGAAATGTAATAATCATCATTAGGAGAGCAAAAGAAAAGGAATAATTATAGAAGCTTTAGTGTAAAACAGTTTTGTGTTCACAATAGACGTTTCCTACTGTCAACGAACGAAAAGGGATCCATTATAATACACATACAACTTATAAGTATAAATGGAACACAGATTGGAAGTGATGAATAGTTGAAAAATCATACCAAATAGTTGGAGTTTTTATTTTTACGCAAAAGGGCACTTTTATAAGTTCAAATACGTAAAAAACACTTCAACTGGTTTCCATTATAAAAAGAGTTTTTTCTTAAAGACAAGCGGTGGCTGACACAAGAATACAACATGCACAAATTGCATGAACAAATCAAAGACAATTTTTACATGAACGTTTCACTCAGATGAGAATATTACATTTTCTTACCGTGAGATGACAGGACGATAATATTCCACTGTTCTTTGAAAATACTTGTTGAAAACGAATAAAATTAATGAAACGAACAAGAAAAAGGATAAAAGTTTAATAAGTTTTTTGAATAAACTCGAGTATCTCTCATATTGGGAAGAAATAATGAATCTTCCGAAGCTTTTAATGCTTTTAATGGACAAGTTGGACAATCAATATATCACATAACCTACAAATACTTGTATACAAATAATCTCTATAAGACATATTTACCGCATCAATATTTAAGTTTTCAACTGAAAAATAGTTTTAATATAAAAAGAAAACTGAAAATATTTCCTTTTGCTAGATTCTTTAGGCTGTGAAATACTTTTTAGCGATAGTTTTTAAGAGAAAAAGATCAATGACCTAGTATTAACATTAACTGATATTCACATATAGACACAATACAACACTGAATCTTCACTAGTGTCTGTGTAAATACAATGTATTGAAATGCTGTATTGTTTACACAAATATACAAGAATTTTCCGCCTACAACACGTTTACATTTGTAGTCCAGAAGGAACACACAGCGCCATCTGGAATTTAAAATTACAGCTCGAAATATTTTATTCTTAACAATATCGTCACAATTGTAATGAATATTTATTCAATTTTTCGTTAAGACAAAATAATAAATGTTTTATTTACCTACTTTTATTCACAAAACTGACAAACAGAAAAGTATAATTTTTAAGATAATTAATTTCGAGTTCGACTTCTTACCAAAGTGAAACTATGCGAGATTGGCAACACTGTTATCACATACCAACATAGTGCGCATTTGACAACTGTCAACAATAATAAAGTGAAGAGTGAGAAAAAGAGTAAATAAAAAATGAGAAATTGTCTTAAGATTAGAATTTTTTAAAAGTGATAAAATTTTTTAAAAATTCTTGTTCAAAAAGAAGAAAATTAAAAACAAACAAGAGGATATTATACTAAACAGTAAGTTTGTAGAAACAAAATTTGTCAATTATAACCTCTCTTTTTTTATTGTGTTTATTTCGATACTAATTTTCAATAGACTCTTTTTAGAAGTAATCATTTGATTAAAAATGTACTTTTTTTATTTTCTACTCTAATTTTTTTTGAACTATAGACACCGGTTTGAATTCTCATAAATTAAAATCTATCTTGTATCAAATGTTGCATTGTATCATCATTTTTTTTTTTTTTTGAATGAAATATTTGACAAAGTAATATTAATGACTGGAATGAAAATAATTTTAGAAAATGGGTGAACGAAAGGGACAGAATTTGTATTATCCACCCGACTACAACCCCAAGGTCGGTGGTTTGAATAAATTTCTCGGAACTCATGCCTTACGAGAGAGAGCACGGAAATTGCACGAGGGCATCTTGATCATTCGATTTGAGATGCCCTTTAATATTTGGTGCGATGGTTGTAAAAATCACATTGGAATGGGTGTACGTTATAATGCAGAGAAGACAAAAGTTGGCATGTACTATTCAACGCCTTTATATCAATTTCGCATGAAATGTCACCTTTGCGATAATCATTTTGAAATCAAAACTGATCCAGCGGTAATTTGAATTCATGTTCAAAAATAATTATTTAGAATAAATTAGGTATGACAATAAATAATTAACGTTTCTGAAAACAACAGGCTTCGCACTCCATTCTGAGTTTAAGAAAAGTAGGAAAAAGTGTCCTCGATGACAAAAAAAAAGTAGGAAATAGTAGCCTCGATGACAACAAAAAGAATTAAAGAATTTCATTAAAATACTTTCTAAAAAATCGAATTTTCAAAGTATTTTAATTTAATAATTGATAAATAATTAAATTTTACAAGGAGTCACATTCTAATGTATTCACGTTTCTTAGTGCGAAGATTAATAATTAAAATTTTTATTAGTTAATTTTAAAAAAATACACACTTTAAATTTTTTAATAAAATTGAATTTTCACAGTTCTTTTTACATTTTGAAAAATAAGATTTTTTAATTCTGTTATTTTAAGATAATTGAATTTTTATAAACAAATAATTGAACATTTTTTATGTTATTGAAATTTCTTTATATTCTATTAAAAATAATTTAATCCTTTTAAAGAATTTTTTTTTTAATTTTTCTAAATAATCAATGGAAGTTAGTCATCGCATAATTTTAATATTATTTTTTTATATTTATTCGCAACGCATTCAATTTTTTTCTTAAATAGTAAAACTTGGACAAAATTAAATTACTTTTAGGAATTTTATTAAAATTCATTGTAAAAGTTCAATTATTTCTATAAATAACAAAAATTCATTTATATTCACCACAAGAATTCAATTATTTTCAAAAAAAAATTTCTTAATTCAATAATTTGTATGTCTACTATTTTAATAAAATTTACAGAAAGTATTCAATTATTTAAAAACAATTTTGCCAAAATTTTACACAAATATTCAATTATTTTCTAAAAGAATGAAAATTTCACAGGAATTGAATTATTAAAAACAGTTTATCTAAAAAATTTTTTAAGAAAAGCAATTATTTGAAACTTTTTTTTATAAAATCCTCGCAATAATTCAAATACTTTCATAAATAATAAAACTCATTGCAGAAATGGAATTATGTTTAATACAATTTTAATAAAATTCGTCGAAAAATGCAATTATTTTTAAAAATTTAATTAAATTTTGTCTAAAAAATTCAATTATTTCAATTATTTTTATAAATAGCAAAATTTTTCCGATTTACTAAATTCTTTTGAATATTATTTTTGAAAAATATTCTTCACAAGAATTCAATTATTTTCAAAAGTAATAAAATTCTCCGCAGAAATTCAATTATGTTTAAAATTTTTTTGAAATTCTCCGAAATTTCAATTATCTTTATAAATAATTAAATTGTTCTCTACAATTCAATTATTTTGTAAAAATTTTAATAAAATTATTCGCAAACATTTAATTATTTTCATAAATATGTAATAACATTCATTGGAAGGATTCAATTACTTTTATAAATAGTAAAATTTTTTGCAGAAATTCAATTAGTATCGATAAATTGTAGATTTATGTTCGAAATGAAATAAATTTAAATTTGATGAGAAAATAAAAGCGGTAAAAATTGGGACAAAGCCGGAAAAAGTAGCCTTGTATCAAAAAAGTAGCAAATAGTAGCTTTTAGTAGAATAGTGCGAAGCCTGAAATAATGAAAATTTAATTATAAAATTAAAATTTAGTTAAATTTTAATTCATAAATAATTTTTCGTGAAAAATGTTTTCGACAATGTTTCGTGAAAAATTCTTGGATAAAAGATAAATAATTTTTAATTTGTTATTATTGATTATAATTATTATAAATTTAATTATAAAATTAAAATTTAGTTCAATTTTAAGTAATAAATAATTTTTGATTTGTTATTATTAATTATAATTATTTAGTATAAAATTTAGGTAAATTTTAATAAATAATTAATTTTTAATTAGTTATTTTTGATTATAATTGATTAAAATTGATTATAATTGATTATTATTATTTTTTATTAATTATTATTATTTATTATTAATTACTAATTGAAATTCTGCGAATTGTTTCCCTAGAATTTGGACTACATTATAGTGAGTGGAGCACGACGACAGGAAAATCGTTGGGACCCGACTGAAAATGAACAAGTTGTTCCTGAAACAAAGGAAACGTCGCGAAGACTTTACGATGATCCTATGTATAAATTAGAACACGGTATACAGGACAAAGGTGTTTCAAAATCACGCGAGTCAGCACTTAACAGTGTCATTGCGTTGAATGACAGTATTTGGAAAGACGATTACAGTTCTAATAGTGCGCTAAGAGCCAAATTCAGAGTAAGTTTTCTTTTACTGGAATTAAAATCTTTTCTATAACTGGAATTTACTGAAAAATGTTTCCTTCCTTTCAGGCAGAGAAAAAGGAACTTGAAAAAAAGAAGTCTTTGGATACAAGTCTCTTGAATAAAATGGGTATAAATATTAATTTAGTTGAGGAACACGAAGACGATGTTAAATTGGCACGCTTATTAACGCCGAAGGTGAAAGGTAAAAAAAGGATAAAATAGTAAAAAAAAAATATAAATGAAGTGTGAAAAAAATAAAATTACCATTTTTTTGATTTTAGTGGAGAATAAGAAAGGTGCACAGTTGAAAAGACTAGTCAGAATGTCATTGGCAAAACGAAGAGTTCAAGAACAGAAAAATATGGACGTGCAAAGGAAGAAAATACAAATTTTGCCATCTCCAGCAACAGCATCGACGTCGACATCTTCGGCAAGTAGTAACCGTGCCTTGTCATTAGTCAATTACGACACTACTAGTTCGGACAGTGATTCTTAATTCAATTTTTTATTGGAAAAAATGAAAATATTCCTCTCGTTTCTTTAAAGATTTGAGATATTATGTATATACATTTGTTATAAATATAAATATATGTTGAATATTAAAACTTAAATTATTACATTAATTCACAAATTTACAAATCTAAATTCAATGACTATATTGAACAATGATTTTATCTAACATTACGTATTAAATTTGATAAATTAATTTGTAATAAAAAGAGAAAATTACACAAATAACTAATTATCCACTACTTTATTTTTTAAGCATTATCGAGAAATAAATTGAGATTCACAAGACATGAAAAATTTTTTTTTTACATTATTATATTAATAAATGTATTTACATGTTTAATTTAATTCAAAATTTAACTTAATTCAAACAAAATTTAATTAAACAGAAATTAAAGCTGGATAGACATAAAAATATAGAATTTAAAAAAAGAAGCTTATGTTCTAATTTTAGAGTTTCATCGATAAAGTCAGGCTTTATAGTAATAATTAATAATTTATAATTCACGAATGAGAAGTTATGATATTTTTGTATAATTTAAACTCGTTCAGTTCGCTCTAGGACGAGATTTCTATGATTTGACTTTCTTGCGTTGATGCAGATGAAACTAATCTCTTTTTAACGACATGAATCTTTTTGTTTGAAAGGCAAATTATATAGCAGTGGTCGCTGTATGTGATGCTTATTTTTTCAAAATCCTCAGCAAAGAAGGCTTTTGAATTATCTTTGCTGATTAATGTCACTAATCCGATGATGATGTTGGCTATCCTTTCATCGTTTCCCAATTCCCCTCCAGACTGAAATAAATATTTAACACTATTTTATTTGCCCTTAAAATTCAGCAGAAAAAAACCTTTCTTTTTTTTTTGAAAATCGAAATTTCTCTCACATAATTTCGTTAACAGTTAAATAAGAATTAAAAAGTAGAAAATTTGTTTTCAATTTCAATAAGAATTGAATTCAAAATACAATAATAAGAACATTTTTTTTACGTTTGAAACGTTTTGATTTAGATTAAACTTTATTATTTTTAATCCGTACACTATTTGAATAAATAAAGAAATAATTGATTTAAGTGTTTTGGTAAATTTTTACATCGTGATAAATAATAAAAATTTTCATCTTTGTTTTCAATTTCAATAAGAATTGAATTCAAAATACAATAATAAGAAGAAGAACATTTTTTTTACGTTTGAAACGTTTTGATTTAGATTGAACTTTATTATTTTTAATCCACACACTATTTGAATAAATAAACAAATAATTGATTTAAGTGTTTTGGTGAATTTTTACATCGTGATAAATAATACAAAATTTTCATCTTTGTTTTCAATTTCAATAAGAATTGAATTCAAAATACAATAATAAGAAGAAGAACATTTTTTTACATTTAAAACGTTTTGATTTAGATTGAACTTTATTATTTTTAATCCACACACTATTTGAATAAATAAACAAATAATTGGTTTAAGTGTTTTGGTAAATTTTTGCATCGTGATAAATAATATAAAAATTTTCATCTTGGTTAAGTTCGAAAAGTTTTCAAATAAAAAAATTCTTTGTTAATAAATATTTTTAACCGATGACAGTTCGATTTGTATAAATTTATGTGTTTAAATAAATTTATTAGGTTTCGAAAAATTGCTCCTAATTTATTGTATAGTTGTGAATTATAATAGCAAAAAAAAACAATGACAGTAGTGACAATACACAACATTGTACATTTGTCATTTGTTGTCAACAATAACGTTCTAAAGTATTACTTACTGCTAAAATTGCACCATCCTCCGTTAAAACTAAGTAGCCAATTTGATCAGGAATTCTTTCCATTGATAACATTTTTTTTCAATAAAAATAAAGTTTCTTTTGCACTTACGAAGTATTATGTATTTTTGGTATTTTTCACCTAATTTTTGAGGTTAGAATTTGCAATCAAAATCAGAACAACTGCTTCTCTTGTATTGGAAAACAATAAAATTCTATTTACATATTTTTTATCTTTAGCACTAAATGCCAGAGTTGATAAACCAGAAAATAATCGCAGTTTTACTTAACAATGTTCACAAATCACAAGTGACATAAAAAGGAAAACAAAACAGATGGACTTTTATTTGACATTGACCGTTCGTTGTGTATTTCCGGTCAACAAATCAGATTCTCTTTATAGAAGAATAACGAACTGTGATTGGTCGAAAGAAAAATCAGTTCACTAATAAAAAACACGTATTTAAAATCTTATTAAATATAATTATAAACAATAAATAATAAATCAAATAATTTTAAACTAAAATAAATATTTACAATTAATGCTAAAATGTTTAAGAATAATTGAGAATAAATATATTTAAGAATAAATTGAGAATATAAACTGAATTAATATTTAATAAATTTATTTAATAACAAATTATAGAAAAATACAATATTTATACACAATATACATATATATATTTATTTGAAAAATTATAATTTAGTTAAAAGATAAGACCCCAACAAACAATATGTTAAATTATATGATAATTTATAAACTTAAGTGAATAATTGAGTCAGTTTTAATCTATAATATTTATGTAAAATTCTTATATTCCTATATATGATATGAATTGAAAACAAAACACCTTGAAAAAAAGAGCATTCGTGGCGCATTTTGGTCTTACTATTTTCTGTAATAATTCCCTTCATTACGAAGAATTATAAAATTACATAAATTACAAAAATTACAATTTGGAACGAATAGCTTCGATTTTATTATGAGCGCGCTTTTGCAAATCGGGCAATTTCATCGCCAATCCCATATTGCCCTGAATTTTGATTTTCCCCTGGAAAAATGCCTTCTGAGGATTCAATTTTCCCGATATAAAATCAACAACATCCGTGTCGCTGATTGTGAAAATAACGTCAGGTTTCACTTTCCCGTTGTACTCGATTTTTCCCTTGCCAACTTTAGCATTAATAACCCAATAGCCTTCGGCGCCACCCGGACCGTTTGTTACTTTCAATCCGTAAATTCCGCGAACTCCCTCAATGAAGCCCTCGGTGTCCTCTTGCATTGCCACTTCGAGTGCTTGCAAAAGTGTGTAGGCTCTGAACTTGCTTGGATCGGACGCGGAAGACACGTTATTTCTTCGGACATTTTGGGGAAAACCGAGACGATAGAGAGCGACGACGACAGCACCGCCGAGGCCAATATTGTGCTGAAGGGCAAGTTTTGCTCCGGGCACTTGTCTCTTGCCTGCCTCTCCTCTCAATTGCCAGCAAAGCTCGGAACACTGCGCTAAGCCCGTGGCGCCGAGAGGATGTCCTTTGGAAATTAAACCACCGCTGGGATTCACCACGTACTTGCCGCCGTAGGTATTGTTGCCTGAATCGACAAGTTCCCCGCCTTTGCCGGGTGGACACAGTCCAAGTGCTTCGTAGGTAATCAATTCATTTGTCGAGAAGCAATCGTGCAGTTCGACGACTTGAACATCGGACGGTCTGTAGGCACTGTTTGAGAATAGTTTGTCGGCCGCATTCTTTGTCATGTCGTAACTGAAAAGGTATTTAGAATCTTAATTTACAATTTACAAATTTATAGTTGATCATTTTTTACAGTTTTTCATGTCTTTTAAGTTTCTTAGTTTACGAACTTTTTTTAAAAATTTTTTAGCTTCGAACTCGATAATTAATTTCAAACAGCAACAAAAAGTATCATTAAGAATTCAGGGAAAAGTCAGGGAAAGTAAAATTGGTCAGGAAAGTCAGGGAAAAGTCAGGGAATTTTACTAAAAGTACTGGAAAAAATTGAATTTTTAAAATTCAATAATTAATAATAAATAATAAATAATAATAAAAAATAATAATTGAATAAAATTAATAATAAGTGTCATAAATTATGACTTATAAATTATTTTATGAATAATTTGTACAATTTTCATAAAATACTAGATTGATAAAAGAATTTTAGTTAAAAATACTAAAAAATATATATATATATATATATATATATATATATATATATATATATATATATATATAAAATATTTTTTTTTACAAAAGTTACAAATGATTACAGAAATTAAATTATTTTCAAAAGTTACAAAAATTCATCGCAGAACTTCAATTATGTTCAAAAATTTAAAAACAATTCTCGTCAAAATTACAATTATTTTTATAAATAATAAAATACTTCACTAAAATTCAATTATTTTTAATAGTTTTAATAAAATTCTTGACAAAATCCCTCAAGAATTCAATTATTCAATTTTCAATAAATTTCTTCAAAATAATTCAATTATTTTCATAAGTATAGTAATAACATTTTTCACAGGAATTCAATTATTTAAAATACAAAATTTAATAAAATTTTTCGAAAAATATCAATTATACATAAAAATATTTAAAAATTTTTCTCAAAAATTCAATTATTCTCAAAAATTAAAAAAAAATGTTTTCAAAATTTCAATTATATTTGTAAATAAAAAAAATCTTCATCTAAATTCAAATATATTTAAAAATTTTAATAAAATTCTTGGCAAAATTTTTGTAGGAATTCAATTTTCCTGAATTAATTCAAAATAATTCCATTATTTTCATTAATAAGTAATAAAATTTTCACAGGAGTTCAATTATTTAAAATACAAAATTTAATAAAAATTTTCGAAAAATATCAATTATACATAAAAATATTTTTATAAATAATAAAATTCTTCACCGAAATTCAATTACTTTTATAAACTTGAATAAAATTCGTTGTAAGAATTCAATTATTTATATAAACTTGAATAAAATTCATTGGAAGAAATAAATTATTTTCAAAATTAATAAAATTTTTCTCAAAAATTCAATTATTCTCAAAAATTAAGAAAAAAATGTTTTCAAAATTTCAATTATATTTATAAATAAAAAAATTCTTCATCTAAATTCATTTATATTTAAAAATTTTAATAAAATTCTTGGCAAAATTTTGTAGGAATTCAATTTTAATGAATTAATTCAAAATAATTCCATTATTTTCATAAGTAATAAAATTTTCACAGGAATCCAATTATTTAAAATACAAAATTTCATAAAATTTTTCGAAAAATATAAATTACTTAAAAAAATCCTTCACCGAAATTTAATTATTTTTATAAACTGGAATAAAATTCTTTGTAAGAATTCAATTATTTATATAAATAATAAAATTCTCCACATAAATACAGTTATTTTTATAAATTTGAATAAAATTCGTTAGAAGAATTAAATTATTTTTAAAATGTAATAAAATTCTTTGCAGAAATCCAATCGTGTTCGAAAATTGAAAAAAAATTCTTGTTAAAATTCTAAGTAACTTTATAAATAATAAAATTCTTCTCCAAAATTCAATTATTTTATGGAAATATTAAGAAAATTTAAATTATTTTCATAAGTAATAAAACTCATCGCAGAATTTTAATGACTTTTTATACAATATATATTTTAATCAAATTCCTCGAAAAATGTAATTATTCTTAAAAGTTTTATTAAAATTTGTCAAATTTAATTTATATATTTAAAAATTTATTGATAAAATTGTTTATGAGAATTCAATTTTAACAAAGAACATTCTATTATTCAATAAATTATTTATTTTTTAATTTAAATAATTGAATTTTTCTAGAATTTTCTAATAAAAATTGATTTAAAAATGAATTAACGGATAATTTATTATTATTTATGAAAGTAATTGAATTATTACCACGAATTTTATTACATTTTTTAAAAAGTAATTTAATTTTTTTGAGAAATTTTACTGCTTGTAAAAATAATTGAATTCTTGCGAAGGATTTTTTTAGGATTTTTGTAAATAATTAAATTTTTGTTGAAAAATTTCTTGGTTATTTAAATTATAACAAAACATAGAGACTCGGAGTGATCGTCTTCTTCATGTTTTGTAATAATATTCTTATAAGTTGTTCAATTTAAAAAGGCTTGAATTTGAATGTTTTAAAGAATTTTAATTCCTACAGAAAAATAATAATGATTAAATATTTATTTAAAAAAGAAGTTATTGATCTTTTTGAATAATTTTACAATTAATGAAATTTGTAAATAAATGTAATAGAACATTTTCTCTATTGATTATCTAATAATTTTTAGAGTGAATCAGAATATTCTTTTGGGTCAGGGAAAAAGTGAAAATTTTGTCTAGAAATCAGGGAAAAGTCAGGGAAAAATAAAATTAAATATTTGTGGCAACCCTGAGACTGAAAAAATAGAAAAAAAGTATCTGTCGAAAAATTAAATTCAACCACTCAATTTTTAAATTAAACACATTCAAAAATAGAATAATTTTCATAAAATAAATATTTAAATAGCAAATTATTTTTTAGAATAATTCTTCTATCCTACTTATTAGCGAATTTAGAAATAGTCTAAATTCTCTGAAAAAGAAGAGAAAAGTGTCTTTTAGTATCACAAATTCAAAAAAAGTTCCAAGTGGTAAAAAAAATATTAAAGAGTGATAGATGAGAGCTCTTCCTACCCCACTACTTTGATACTGTTTCGCTCTTCGAAAGTGGACGGCAAATCGGTGGACATTTCCATTCCCACAATTTCCACTGCCTGAGCCTGAAGATTGTGTCTCTTAACATAATCCTCATTGGCTAAAATAACAGCAGCCGAGCCGTCGCTCGTTGGACAACATTGCAATTTCGTGAGTGGTCCAAAGACCTTCGGAGAATTCATAATTTGCTCCAAAGTGTATTTATCCTGAAATTGAGAATACGGATTGTTCATGGAATGCAAATGATTCTTGTAGGCGATTTTGGCGAAGTGCTCGGGTTTCGTGCCGTATCTCTTCATGTGCTCAATACCAGCATTCCCGAATAGTTGAGCAGCCATTGGGCTATCGTTGATTCCTTTAAATGAAACCGTAAATAAATTAGAAAATTAATCAATTACTTATATTTCCAAAAATAGGTTCCTTAAGTTCCGAACGTTCAAATGAACGTTCAAATTTATTTATTTCTTCCAAAAATTCAATTTTATTGCAGTTATTTTGCTTTACTATCCAAAAAATTAATTACTGAGTTTGTAAAAGTACAATTTTTTTGTGATTTATAATTTATTAGAATATCTTCAATAAAAAAGTATTTCGTTCATTTGTACGTTCAAAACTTAGGGATCGTAAAAAAATACGGATCAATTTCATTTGGCTATTTTAAGGCAATTTTTTTCTATTTTAAAACAGCTTTTTGGCTATTTTTTTACTTCAAAAATAGCCAAATAAAATTGAAAATAAAAAAAATAGTAATAAAATAAAAATGAAAAATGTGAAAAAAAATGGTTAAAAAAATTCGTAATTCAAAATCGGGCAATTAAAATTGAAGCAGACCTGCAATGTCAGCCATAACAGTGACATGCTTATCGAGAGGATTTGTGCGATCGAAATATTTCGATGACAATGATCCACGCTCCATTTTTTCAAAGCCAAGAGCCAAGACGCAGTCTGCATTGCCACTCTCGACAATTTGCTTTGCCATCATTAATGCCGTCGATCCAGTTGAGCAATTATTATTTACATTGTAAATGGGACAACCGGTTAGGCCAACTTCGTAAAGTGCTCTTTGACCACAAGTTGAATCACCGTAAACGTAACCAACGCAAGCGGCTTTGACATCTTTATACGAAATGCGAGCATCGTCCAGGGCCTTTAAGGTCGCTTCCTTTCCCATAACATTGTAATCGAAATTATCTCTCCTGCCGGGTTTCTCAAATTTCGTCATGCCCACTCCAACCACATAGACTTTCATCTTTTGAGCCATTTTTCAAAATATCTGGAAAAAATAAAAAAAAAAATATTAAAATACACGAATTAATGAAAAGTAATAAAAATTTAAATTAATGATTTTTTAAAAATTTTTATTGTAAATTTTATTAATCTGTAATTACAATCAAAAAAATTATTATTTTTTACTTTTATTCATCTTTTTTCCAAGGACAGATAAAATTAAAAAAAACAATCTTAACACTATTGTCAAACAGCGATTTTACTTATCTGTTAATATTTATTTTTACTTTTACGATTAAATTGTTCGATATTTAAAAACATCAAGTCACCACGATTTGAACGAAAATTCTCCTGCAAACTTTCTTTCTCGTTTTTTTTTCTAAGCATAAAACCTAAAAACAATTTTGTTGACAAAACATTTATTATTTACCTTTATCAATTTATCTCAGAAGTGACATTCCTAGCTGATTTTTATTCCTACATTGATAAATTTCTCAAGGTTCAAAGGTCGTAAACAACTTTCACAAATGCAATAATTTCGCGAAAAAAATTCCCAAGGAAATACATAATTTTGAAAAAATTAAAAATATTCCCACCTTGTCAAAACGAAGGGAAAAAAACGAATTTCGACAAATTTTTAATAGTAACGAAAAAGATAAACTACCAAAGTTGTGAATTTAGAAAAGTAATTAAATAACTACTAATGTTTATATTATACACATAGTGTGCAAAATGTAGTAAAAATTACACGGAATAAAAATAAATTGAAATAATAATAATTCGAATTTTATTTCACTTATGCAAAAAAGGAGAATGTGCAACAAAAAAAAATGCAAGTGAAATTAAATTACAGAAACGAAAGGTAAATATATCCTGTTTTACGTGACTACTTACAACTTGCAACTGTAGAAAATGTATAAATGGTATAAATGCAACAGCTCCAAAAATTAAGAGAACGAAGAGTAAAAAATCACACTCAGCACAATTAAACGAAGACTATATGCAGCAAGAGACTTCGATATTATAACAGAATAAAATGTCACATTATCATTGTAATAAAATTAAAAAAAAAAACGATTATACTTTGAACTCAAAGATGATATGGCTATTTTCGCGTCAACAAAACCTGTTTATCTATTCTGACGGATCTACAATTTAGCAAAACGACTCATCTCACGGATTATTTAATTTTAAAGGCTCATTTAAAAAAAAGTAAACAACTATTTGAAAACAAAGAAAAAGAAATACATTGTAAATAAAATAGCCCGTTTTTTAGTTTTACTCTCGAAAAAAAATTAGAAAAACCTAAAGCAATGAAAGTAATTGAATTAAAAACATTTATCCAATGTGGGTAATTTTAAAAATGTCAACGGGTTTGTTTTCATAATAGTTGTAAAGTTTTTTTTTCTTTGAATGACAGTTGAAAGTTATAAGTAAATAAGTGAAATCGAGAGTACAAGAAATTTTCTCAGTTTAAATTTTGATTTTAATTCAGAAAGATTGTATACTTTTGCTAAAAAAATTCAATAAATTTTAAATATTAGCAAAAGAATTTTTTTTTAGAAATTAAAAATATTGTTAAATATTTAAAGTATTGAAAAATTGTTATTACTGAAGAAAAATTTTCAAAAAACAAAGAAATTTAATAGACGTAATTATTCCTGGCTCATCTTATTGTTTAACAAAATAAACTACGTTGTGAGTATATTTTTGTCTTTTTCTCTATATATATTTCATACTTTTGGAAAATCCGAAAATAAGACTCGATAATCTCAAACTATTATTCGCTAAAAAATAAATTTGATTAGAAATATTTTTTTTAGAAAATATTCAAAAAACGGTCTAAAATTATACTTATTCAATAAAGAATGTCGGTATTCGTTTGGTATATTAATATTCTCCCTTTGAATTTTTGGAACATATACTGTAGAATGAAATTCCATCCCACACAGGGACATTTCTAATATGTTTTTTGAACAAATAAAGCATTCTATATAATCCTACTGACTGCTGCAAGCTTTTAAAGCACATCATGTTCTTCTCGTTCCAAGTTTAGACACAAAGAAATAGCTGGGTTTAAAAGGAGTTCGTTGCCTTTCTGCAATTCATTTCGAGTCGAACATTTCGAAGAAGTGTATTTTCCAAATTAATCAAAAAAGAAATTTTCATTTTTCCGATTATGGTTTCTAAAGAGATATTTTACCGAAAAAAAACGATAAATTATTAACTAAACAGTGACATTATTTTAACGACGAATAAATTTAAATAAATATTTTTCAAAAATTACAGTGTGCAAACGGTTTTGTTAAACAATGGTCGACACTTCTTCTTTTTGTTAAAAAAACGAACGATTGTTTAAAAAATAAAAATAGGTAATTTCAAATGCAGTGTAAACTAAAATAACTTATTGATAACAAATATATTTTACCAAAAACTAAAATTTTACCCTTTGAAAAGTTTCTTTATTCAAAAAAATTATGTATTTAAAAAATTTCTGTTTTTAAATTAAATCTTTATTCGTTCATTGTTTGTCAAATTCTAACCTAAAAATAGAACAAAAAATACCCGTTTGAAATTTTGAATTTACTACATGAATTTTGATAATTTTTTGATTAAAACTTCAAATTTAGTTAAAAATCTTAAATTAAACGGGAATATTCAAACATATAGAGATATTGATATTATACCTGAATTAACTTTCGAAAATCATACAGAACTTTGACAGATGAGAATTACTGTGCGTAATTCATTGCCTTCTCAACAGCAAGTGGCGGCTGATTTTTTGCATAGAGCACAAAATGCGTCGGCTTTGCAGAGAGGCTTAAACGGTTACATGCAGAATTTGTCAAGGTCACAGGACCTACCTCGGGGAAGTGTTACGACGTCAAATCCACACCCGTTAATAACAACACGTCGTACGCGAACTGTCAAAATGGGCGCACCGAAAGAAAAACACAAAGACAAATTACTGCCAAAGTGCTCTGTCATTTATTCAAATTCTCAACATGGAGAAATTACAAATGAAAAGGAGATTGTTTATCAGCAACCTGATCATTGTGCTCAAGGATTTCCAATTTTCGAGGATATCCGAAGACAGGGGAAACTTTGCGATGTTACTCTCAAGGTAAGACATAACCTCACTTTTTGACATTTTCGAATGTATTTCGATTTTCTTGGGGGGTTTTTTTATTTATAATGTTTTATTTTTTATTTATAATGTTGTGTGCTAGTTTAGAATTTATTAATTTTAGTTGTCAGGGTTTTTAGTTTGCTTGGTAAATAGGGAGAAATATACAAAAATATAATTTATTGCATATTAATTCGATTGGGTGCATTTGAATTTTATATTTAATAAAATACCCTGTTGTAGATCAATAAATATTTCTCGTAAATAAATAAAATAATAAATAGGAATCAGTAATATTAATGCAAGTTGTAGGAATAAAATTAACTTGAAATTGTTTAATAGGTAGACGATCAAAGTTTCAGTGCTCACAGAATTGTTTTGGCAGCGACAATTCCTTACTTTAATGCTATGTTCCTGAATAATATGTCCGAAAGTAAACAGAAAGATATAACTCTACAAGGAGTCGATTCAGTGTAATTATAAATTTTCCTAGAAATTCAATTGATTTAATTAGAATATTAAATCAATTGAAATTTTAATTTCTCAAGTTTTGAACCTTCAAAAGAACGAATTTTTTTTTCTTTTCAACATTTTTCAAAATTATTATCTTTAAATGACAATTCAAAAAAAAATTTAATATAAATAAATAAAAAACTTTAACTAAAGAAAATACTTCATTTTTTAATTTATAAATTAATATTTTCTACCAAAATTCAAACATCAAATGAAGTAATAAAAAGATTCGTTCCATGTTGATAAAGTTTCAAACGTTCAAATGAACGAAAAATTTTTTTACCTCAAGTATTTTATAAAATTGCTATCCAAAAAATAAAAATAATTGATATTAAATAATTTTGTAGAATTAAATAAATAAAATAATAATTAAATAATTGAAATTAAATAATATTTAGTTTAGAATTGATTTGTTTTCATTTAAAAAAAAAATTTTTCGTAAAAAAAAAAAAATACAAATTAGAGAAAGTAAAAAAATACAAATTAGAGAAAGTAAAAAAATATTGTTGTTCATTTGAACGTTCGAAACTTTAGGAACATTTCGTTCATTTGAACGTTCAGAACTTTAGAGGCATAAATTTTATCGAATATTCCAATAAATGAAATTTTTCTTTTCAGTGCTTTGGAGGCGTTGATAAATTTTGCCTACAGTGGACGCATCACTCTCACGAATGAAAACGTTCAAAGTATAATGATTGGAGCTTCCTTTTTTGCCTTGCACAAAGTGAAGGATGTTTGTGCGGAATTTCTACAGACACGTTTTCATCCGCACAATGTTTTGGGAATAAGACATTTTGCCGATACACTCAGCTGTGCAATTCTTTTGGAGCAAGCGAATAAATACATCCAGCACTATTTTCAAGAAGTTTCCTTGGCCGATGAATACTTAAATTTATCGATCTGTGATTTAAAGGAATTAGTTACTAGCGATGAATTGCATGTGACTTCGGAGCAACAAGTGTTCGAAGCAGTTCTCAGATGGGTTAAACACGACGAGGAAAGTAGAGTTAAAAATTTACCCGAGCTACTTGCTCTTGTGAGATTACCATTGCTTTCGCCGGAATATTTAGCTGATCATGTGGCAAAGGAGGATCTCATCAGGAGCTCTCATCAATGCAGGTATATTTGAAAAAAATGTTTTAGAAATTTTTTTTTATTTTATGTTTTTAAATATATTTTTTAAGAATTAACTTTATTAAAGTCTGTGGTTTTTCATTTTGTCCGTTCGCAGTATGAAGTTAGTTTTTGTATATGCTTTTGTTTTTTTTTCTTTTTCAAAACACTTTGGTTTTTCGATTTGTCAATATCAATTTTTATTGTTTATTTAGAGAAAAGGTTAATAGATATTGCTTTTAGAAAATAAGGTAAGAAATTTTCATAATGTTGATTTAGAAATTTTATAATTATTTTTTGTTTATATTTTAATAATTATTAGTTTCTTTTGAAATAAAAAGTTATGAAATTTTCGTTTTTAATTACAATTTTTAACAATAATGTTTTTTCTATTTTAAATTAATAACAAAAAAATGTGTAGGAAGAATTTGTGTATTTAATAATTACAATTTTTGTTTTTTTATGTATATAAAGATATTTTATATCATGTCTATTTACAATTCACATTTTTTTATTAAAGAACAAAATATTTAATTTCATTTGAAGAATTTCTTTAACAAGATTTAATTTTTTAACTTTCTAAAAATCAATTTATTTTAAGTTTAATCTAGAAATTAATGAAAAAATTTGCATAATTTCTTTTTCTGTATTTAAAAACGAAGAAAAAATAAAGTAATTAAAAACTATTTATATTTCTCCATCAACATTTTTTTTAAACTTCCATTTTGTAATTAATTTTGAAAATCATATTGTTTTTACAAAATTTGTAGTATTTTTTTGCATAATTTCTATTTATTATCAAAATTTTTTTAACAAAATCAAAATATTATATTTTTAATCAGTATTGATTAATAAATAATAAGAATTAATTATTTAGTATTATTTAATAATAAATTAACTTTAGAAATAGAATTTTAAAAGTTAAGTATTTTTATGAAACTGAAACTTGCATCCAGTTACCAGTCCTACTTAATTTTTGAAAATTCGATATTGGATTTAAAACAAAAAATATTTAACATTTAAATTTAATTTCTAAAATTAAGCAGGTGCTGGTAGCAAATCAAAATCATGAAAATTTCTTTCATTCTTTTCTATTAAACATTATAAAGTGTTGTCAAAAACATTTTGTCGGACAAATCGAATTTCTATAATTTCTTTTATTTATTCCTAACAAAATTTGAAAATTATTTAACAAAATGTTAAATGTTATTAAAAAAAGATGAAAAAACTGGAATAATTTCTTAATTTCTTAAACATAATCTTTGATAAAAATTTAATTTTTTTAGAGATAGATGATAAATATTTTGGCTCAATTAACTTTTTTTCTCTAATTTCTTTTTTAAATTTAATACTGAAAATAATTAAGAATAAAAATTGTATATCTTTAATTAACTATCAATTATATTCTTTTAATAGTTGATAAAGATTATTGATTAATTTATAATGAATGAGAATAAAAATTATAATTTTAATTCGTAATCATAATTGTTATAGTTGCTGTTTGATTTTTTGTTTCTTAACTTTTTTGTAATTTTTCTTTTCAAATATTTTAAATTTTTTAATTAATGTATTGAAAATCATCGAATTATTGCAAAAAATTTTATCAAAAAATTTGATAACAATAGAATTCCTTCACAAAATTCCACTATTTAGGAAAATAACTTAAATCTCGCGGAGAATTTTGTTTAAATTTTTAAAAATTCTAATTAAATTCTTTTTGCAGAATTTCTTTGATTTTTTTTTTGTCAAATATTGGAGTTCCTTTAATAATTTTAATTAAACATTTTAAAAATTGTATTAAAAATATTTGAATTCTTGCGAAAAATTTTACTATTTAAAATAATTTAATTATTTTTATTTAGAAAGATTTGTTAAAATTTTAGAAAATATTGAAATTCTTTCGTGAAATTTCAATAAAATTTTTGACAATATGAACAGTAATAAATAATTTTGTACTTAAAAAGTGATTTTTTTTAAATTTTGATTATGAAATTATTTAAAAAATTTATGTTTGTTAATAAAAAATTTTGTAATTTGTATAACAGTATCAAATTGAATACTACGTTCCGCGCGCTAGCGCGCGTATCATTTGCTAGTTATTAGTTATTTTTAAGAATGTGAATAATTATTCTTGAGAATGTGAATAATTATTTTTCAGAATGTGATTAATTATTTTTAAGAATGTGAATAATCTAATAATAATAATAATAATAATAATAATAATATAATAATCTATTTTATCTAATTCTCAAAGTCGTTGGCTCTTTAATGCAGAGCTTTAAAAAAAATCGCCTCCGACTTTGATAATGTTTTTTGATTGAAAATTTTCTTTTCAGGGATTTACTGGATGAGGCGAAAGACTATTATCTTCTGCCGCATCGAAGATATTTGTTGGATAGTTTCAAATGTAGTCCTAGATGTTGTAATTACACGATGGGTCATATTTTCGCCGTTGGAGGATTGACGAAATTCGGCGATTCTTTGAGTACAGTGGAAGTTTATGATCCGTTCACTGAAAAGTGGAAAACTTCGGAAGCCATGACAATGTTGAGGAGCAGAGTTGGCGTTGCGGTTCATAAAAATAAACTTTATGCATTCGGTGGTTATAATGGTTCCGATAGACTCTCCACTGTTGAGGTTTACCATCCGAATTTGAAGGCGTGGAAAATTATTGCTCCTATGCACTGTAAAAGAAGGTGCGTTTGTCATTTATTAAATAAAGATGAAAATAATTTTACTATTCTCCTGGAGTAATAATTAATTCAATTAATTATAATTGATTAATTAATTTATTGTGATTAATTAATTTAAATAATTATAATGAATTAATTTCAACGTTCAAAGAATCAAAGAACCGATTTTAGTTTTTTTAGGCTGAAAATAAATTAATTACAAAGTATAAATAAAGTCCAATAAATCTAAACTTAGTTTTAAATCATTTTTTTTCGGGATTGATTTTTGACTTCCTTATAAAAATACGAAATAGTTGCAAGAAATTAAAATACTAAATTCTATTTTTATTTAGATGTGTAGAATTTTTATTCTTGAAAAATTATAAACTGTTCTTTGATTGGGAAAATTGTAATAAAAATTGAAGAATAATTAATTAAGAATAATTTAACTGAAGAATATTCTTAATTGAATAATTGAATTCTTAATTGAAGAATAATTTTGAAATAAAAATATTTGTCCTCTAGTGCGGTGGGTACGGCGGCTCTCAATGATTTCCTCTACGTTTGTGGAGGATACGATGGAGTGGCGTCTCTAGACACTGTTGAGAGATACTGCCCGGAAACTGACGTTTGGAAAATGGTCAGTTCGATGAATAAGCATCGCTCTGCTGGCGGAGTTGTTGCTTTTCAGGGCTATGTGTATGCTCTAGGTGGTCACGATGGATTATCTATTTTTGATTCGGTAAACAACTATTTGTATTATTATCAATTATTTATTAACTACATTTTTCTTCATTCTTAAAAATATTTTTAATTCTTTTTTCTTTTCCTTATTCTTCTTTCGTATTTTGATTGTTCGTTCGTATATATGTTAAATTTATTTTCTTTTTTATTTCCTGATTTTTTGGACACTTTTTTCTTTTTAAATGTTTCGTATTGTAAATTTAATGAAATTCTAATTCAATGTTTTGGACGATGAAATAATAAGAAAAAATTAATTAAACCTAGTTTCGTTGAATTAAAAATCATGATATAATTTGTAAATTTAAATTAATATTCTAAAGTTTTATAAAAGCAATTACTTATAAATTGTTAGGGAAAGTAAAATTGGTCAGGAAAGTCAGGGATTTTTAGTAAAAGTACTGGAAAATATCGAATTTCAAAAATTCATGAAAAAACTCTAAATTTTGATGTTTTTTTGTTTGCCTTGTAAACTATAAAAATAACCACGAATTTTAATTCAAAACCTTGAATTTTTACTATTTCAGACAATAATTTCATTTTAAATAACTTAAAAAGAATTTAACTTAAAAGAATTTTAATTAAAAATACTAAAAAAAATTTAATTTTGAAAAAGTTGCAAATAATTACAGAAATTCAATTATTTTCAAAACTAATAACATTTTTCGCAAAAATTCAATTATAATCAAAAATTAAAAAAATTCTGGTCATTTCAAATATATCTTTAAAAATAAAAAATTTCTTTTTCAAAATTCAATTATGTTAAAATTTTTTTTAAATTCTCGTCAACATTTCAATTATTTTTATAAATAATACAATTCTTCTTCCAAATTCAATTATTTTTAAAAACTTGAATAAAATTCGTTGGAAGAATTAAATTATTTTGAAAAGTAATTAAATTCTTCGCAGAAATTCAATTATGTTCAAAAATTTTTGTCAAAATTTCAATTATCTTTATAAATAATAAAATTCATCAATAATCAATTATTTAAAAAAAAATTTTTAATTCTCGTCAAAATTTCAATTATTGTTATAAATAATACAATCATTCTTCAAAATTCAAATATACTTAAAAACTTGAATAAAATTCTGGGTAAAATTTCACAGAAATTGAATAATTTTTGAAATTTTTAATAAATTTCTTTAAAATAATTCAATTATTTTCATAAATAATAAAATTTTCACGTGAGTTCAATTATTTAATATACAAAATTTGATAAAATTTTTTGAAAAATGTCAATTATTTATAAAAATCTTATAAAATTCGTCGCATGAATCAAATATTAAAAAAAAAAATTTACAAAGTTCTTTACATGCATTGAATTATTTTTATAAATAATAAAATTCTTCACCAAAATTCAATTATTTTAGAAAAATTTTAATAACATTATTGAAAATTTTTTTAAATTTTCATGAATAATAAAACTCATCGCAGGATTTTATTTAATTTTGGATGCAGTATTTAATCAAATTCCTCGTAAAATGTAATTATTCTTAAAATTTTTATTAAAATTTGTCAAAAGAATTCAATTATTTAAAAATTTGTTGATAAAATTCTTTATGAGATTTCAATTTTAACAAACATTCAATTATTAAATAAATTATTTATTTTTCAATTGAAATAATTGAATTTTTCTAGAATTTTCTAATAAAAATTGATTAAAAAATGAAATTACTGAGTAATCGATTTATTGTTTATTAATATAATTGGATTATTGCAACGAATTTTACTACAACTTTTTCAAATAATTAAATTTTTTGAGAAAATTTACTACTTTTAAAAATAATTAAATTCTTGCGAAGGATTTTTTTAGGATTTTTGTAAATAATTAATTTTTTGTTGAAAAATTTTATGGTTACTTAAATTACAACAAAACATAAAGAAGGTGATCGCCTTCTTTATGTTTTGTAATAATATTCTTATAAATTGTTGAATTTCAAAAAGGTTTGAATTTGAATGTTCTGAAGAATTTTAATTCCTGTGCAAAAGTAATAATTAAATACTTATTTAAAAATTTAGTTATTGATGTTTACGAATAATTTTACAATTAATGAAATTTGTAAATAAATTTAATAGAACATTTTTTGAGTATCTAATAATTTTTAGAGTGAATCAGAAAATTTTTTATGGTCAGGGAAAAAGTGAAAATTTTGTCTGGAAATCAGGGAAAAGTTAAATTACATAAATATTTGTGGCAACCCTGAAAAAAACACCAATTCAGTATTTTGTTTTAATAGAATTATAATTGTTTGCTTCCAGGTTGAACGATATGACGCTCAAACAGACACGTGGACAGTCGTTAAACCAATGTTGACGAGGAGATGTCGTCTAGGTGTTGCTGCCCTTAAACGTAAACTATACGTTTGCGGTGGCTACGATGGATCAACTTTTTTACAGTCCGTTGAGGCTTACGATCCTGTAACGGACAAGTAAGAAAAATATTTCCTTAAAGTTTTAAACGTTCAAACGATCGAAATAATTTCTTTCTCAATCATTTTCAAAAATTACAGTCCTGAAATGCAAAATAATGTAAATTAAACAGTTAAAAATTGATTTTTTGAATATAAAAAATAATTTCTTTAAGTTAAAAATTTATCGTCTAATTTCTCGAAAGAATTAAATTTTTTAAAAATTAAATTGAAGGAGAGGAATTTAAATTAATTTAAATTTATATTTAAATTTCCTTTATTTAAGGAGAAACTTAAATTTCTATTTGTTTATAGATGGGAATTCGTCGCACCCATGACAGTGAGACGAAGTCGTGCGGCACTCGTAGCGAACATGGGTAAATTATGGGCAATCGGTGGCTACGATGGAGACTCAAATCTTTCGACTGTTGAAGTTTATGATCCTGACACGAATACATGGTCATTCGCAAGTCCAATGTGTGCCCATGAAGGCGGTGTTGGTGTCGGAGTAATATCGATCTGTTAGTACATAAACATTTAAAAAAAACAAATTAATATTAAATTCTATCAATTACAATATTAATCTAAAAGATTTTAAATTTTATATAAAAGAAAAGAAAAACTATTTTTAATAATTGTGAATTCTTGCCATTGCTTATTGTCTTCTACAGATTTGATCAATTTTTTTAACAAACTTGATCAAGACTTTTATCAACAAATTCCGCCTTGTTATCTAGAATGAAAATATGTTAATAACGGCAATTATTTACATTTAAACTGTGATTGAATTAGGTTTTTATTTTTTCTGATCTCGAAATTTTTCTATTCGCCATCTACTGTAGATCTATAAAAATGTGTATATTTATTAATTTACGAATTTATTGGAATTCGCCTGTGAAAAATTGTTTATAGTTTGTAATTCTACGTCTTCGAAAAAAATAGTATATAAATCACCTAATTGTAAATTAGTGTATAAATTTTCAAAATGTTACATGTTTGTTCGGATTTGATTTTCCAGAAAAGCATTTATTAAGTGTCGGCGAAGTCTCGAAGAAGTAACAAGAACCTTAAATGTAAAACTCGACAATTTTTTTTTACCGTTTTGATATTATTTTTTTTGATTAGATTTAAATTCAATAACTCGAGCTCTTTTTTGAGGGAAAGCAGACATTTTTTTATTTGAACCATAGGTTTATGTGTATTTTAATTTTTGGTATTGAAATAGGTTTTTAATTGATTTCTGATTTTTTATGAAAGGAAGACTTGTAAATAATAAAAAGTTTAAATTTATTAAAATTGGGGTTATTTATTTATGACTAGAGTTTTAAGGTTATGATTTTTATTTTTTAAGTGAAAATACGTAAAAAAAATTTAGAAAACAATTTAATTTAAATCTTTACTAGCCAATGATACGCGCGCTAGCGCGCGGAACGTAGTATTTAATTTGATACTGTTATACAAATTACAAAATTTTTTATTAACAAACATAAATTATTTTAAATAATTTCATAATCAAAATTTTAAAAAAATCTCTTTTTAAATACAAAATGATTTATTACTGTTCATATTGTCAAAAATTTTATTGAAATTTCACGAAAGAATTTCAATATTTCCTAAAATTTTAACAAATCTTTCTAAATAAAAATAATTAAATTATTTTAAATAGTAAAATTTTTCGCAAGAATTCAATTATTTTTAATACAATTTTTAAAATGTTTAATTAAAATTATTAAAGGAACTCCAATATTTGACAAAAAAATCAAAGAAATTCTGCAAAAAGAATTTAATTAGAATTTTTAAAAATTTAAACAAAATTCTCCGCGAGATTTAAGTTATTTTCCTAAATAGTGTAATTTTGTGAAGGAATTCTATTATTATTACATTTTTTGATAAAATTATTTGCAATAATTCGATGATTTTCAATACATTAATTAAAAAATTTTAAATATTTGAAATGAAAAATTACAAAAAAGTTAAGAAACAAAAAATCAAACAGCAACTATAACAATTATGATTACGAATTAAAATTACAATTTATATTCTCATTCATTATAAATTAATCAATAATCTTTGTCAACTATTAAAAGAATACAATTGATATTCTTAATTATTTTCAGTATTAAATTTAAAAAAGAAATTGCAGAAAAAAAGTTAATTGAGCCAAAACATTTATCATCTATCTCTAAAAAAATTAAATTTTTATCAAAGATTATGTTTAAAAAATTAAGAAATTATTGCAGTTTTTTCATCTTTTTTTAATAACATTTAACATTTTGTTAAATAATTTTCAAATTTTGTTAGAAATAAATAAAAGAAATTATAGAAATTCGATTTATCCGTCAAAATGTTTTTGACAACACTTTATAATGTTTAATAGAAAAGAATGAAAGAAATTTTCATGATTTTGATTTGCTTCCAGCACCTGCTTTGCTTAATTTTAAAAATTAAATTTAAATGTTAAATATTTTTTGTTTTAAATCCAATATCGAATTTTCAAAAATTAAGTAGGACTGGAAACTGGATGCAAGTTTCAGTTTCATAAAAATACTTAACTTTTAAAATTCTATTTCTAAAGTTAATTTATTATTAAAAAATACTAAATAATTAATTCTTATTATCTATTAATCAATACTGATTAAAAAAATAATATTTTGATTTTGTTAAAAAAATTTTGATAATAAATAGAAATTATGCAAAAGAATACTACAAATTTTGTAAAAACAATATGATTTTCAAAATTAATTACAAAATGGAAGTTTAAAAAAATGTTGATGGAGAAATATAAATAGTTTAAATTACTTTATTTTTTCTTCGTTTTTAAATACAGAAAAAGAAATTATGCAAATTTTTTCATTAATTTCTAGATTAAACTTAAAATAAATTGATTTTTAGAAAGTTAAAAAATTAAATCTTATTAAAGAAATTCTTCAAATGAAATTAAATATTTTGTTCTTTAATAAAAAATGTGAATTGTGAATATATAGACATGATTATTATATGAGAAAGTGCACAAGCATTTTTTTAGCTAGTAAAATATAAAATATCTTTATATACATAAAAAAAAATTGTAATTATTAAATACACAAATTCTTCCTACACATTTTTTGTTATTAATTTAAAATAGAAAAAACACTATTGTTAAAAATTGTAATTAAAAACGAAAATTTCATAACTTTTTATTTCAAAAGAAACTAATAATTTTAAAAATATAAACAAAAAATAATTATAAAATTTCTAAATCAACATTATGAAAATTTCTTACCTTATTTTATAAAAGCAATATGTATTAACCTTTTCTCTAAATAAACAATAAAAATTGATATTGACAAATCGAAAAACCAAAGTGTTTTGAAAAAGAAAAAAAAACAAAAGCATATACAAAAACTAACTTCATACTGCGAACAGAATGAATGAAAACCCACGGAGAATTATATAGTTAATTAATTAATTAATTAATTAATTATGCATGTAAATTATTGAATGGAAAATTAATTTCGGATTTACAAAATATAAAAAATTGTTATTAATGCAAGAAGAACGATCATAAACATAACCTCAAATTTCTTGCCGCGTTTGGTTTCTGTCATCTTTTTATTTTAATTGTTAAAGTTATTGTTTAAATTGATAAATTGATAAATCCAGGAAATGTGAAAATTTGACTATTTTGAAATTAGCCGCTGAGGGAGGAGACATCTTCTCTGACGTCATCGATCGATATAGTCCGCCATTTTAATCTCAGTGTTTACTTCGTGAAGTGGTTTTTTCGAGCAAGTTTCTATTTGATACTAAATATTTCATGATATGAGGCAAATTCTGAAATTCAATTAGATAAGGTGCTCCAATTTGAACAAGCTGTTCAACAGAGGTAAGGAAATTTACATAAATTCGATAAACTATAGACAATTTAAAGTAGCTTTCAAATTGTCAATGCAAAACTTAACCTTAATGTTGAATTTTTTTTTCCCTAAAAATCCTCCTCCGTTTTGTTTAAATATTAATTTTCCTTTACAGCATCAAACTACGAGCAAGTAGTTTGATAAGGTGCTTTTTATTTTTTAATTAAACAAACCGCAAATATGAGTAACGTGTCGATACCCTACACGTGTATTACATGTCGAGTTGCATTCAGAGATTTGGAAGTTCAAAGGCAACATTACAAATCTGATTGGCATCGATATAATTTAAAGAGAAAAGTAGTCGAATTACCGCCCGTTGGAGTTGAGGATTTTCAAAAGAGAGTTATCGCTCAACGTGGTAAAGATGATCAACTCCAGCAGAGTCAGGAGATGAATTGCAAGGCATGTAGAAAGAATTTTAGTACGCAAAATCAATATAACAATCATTTACTGTCGAAAAAGCATAAAGAAAAATCGGCCAAGGTTTCGAATGCAAACTCAACGGAGGAGCTTTGTGATCAGTCGTCATCTAGTGGTGTTAAGAGTGAGGACAAAGATGAGAAGATGGAGAATATTTCGGCGAAGAAGAGTAGAATTGAGGAGAACATGGACACGGATTCGGATGTTGAGTCTGTCGATTCTGATGAATGGATGAACGATACGGAGAATCCGGTGCAACACAATGATTGTTTGTTTTGCAGTCATCACAGTAGATCCTGGGTTCGAAATCTTAAACACATGACGGAAGCTCACACTTTTTTTATACCTGATCCGGAATATTGTATAGATATGCGAGGATTACTAGTTTACTTGGGAGAAAAAGTCTTTGGCGGATTCATGTGTCTCTGGTGTAATGATAAAGGTATTTTTCTTTTTCGTATGTTTCCACTGAATTGATGCAATTTTAGATTCCTGAAGTTGGCGTTTACTTTCAGCGTCAAAAACTATTTATTACTCAAAAATTAAAGAGAAATATCGTCAAAATTTCTATTTTCTTTCAAAACTATAAAATTCTTCGAAATTTAATTATTTTCAAAAAAAAAGTAATAAAATTCTTCGCACAATTTCAATTATATGAAAAAATTAAAGAAAAATAATTGTCAAAATTTCAATTTTCTTTAAAAACTATAAAATTCTTCGAAATTTAATTATTTTCCAAGAAAAGTAACAAAATTCTTCCCACAGTTTCAATTATATTCAAAAATTAAAAAAATAATTGTCAAAATTTAAATTATCTTTAAAAATATATTAAAATTCTGCTCCAAGATTCAATTATAAAAAATTGTAATAAAATTCTTTGCTAAATTTTCAATTTTTTCAACAATTTTTCTCAAATCAATGATTTTTGTTTTCTCATAAATAATAAAATTTCACAGAAATTCAATTACTTACATAATTTTTTCTATAAATTTCACGTTGGTGAAGTTTACAACGTTTATAATCAACGATTTCAGTAAAAAATTATTTTTTTAAGCAAATTTTGGTAAAGAAAAATAGTAAAATTATTTTTTTAAATAATGATTCACAAAAAAAAAAATATTTATGAACAAAAAATGTCATTTTTTGGTAGGAAAATAAATTTTTTTCTTTCAATCGTTAATCATAAACGTTGCAAACTTCACCGACGTTAAATTTCTTCTTAATTCAAATATTTTCGTCAATAATAGAAATTAGAATTCATCGCTGAATTTCGAATCATTTTCATACAATTTTCAATGAATTGCTCATAAAAATTCAATTATTTCTAACAATATCGAAATTCTTTTCAGAAATTCAATTATTTTTAGGATTTTTAATAAAATTCTCTGCAAAATTCAATTATATTATAATAATCGACATAATCTGTCCTCACCTGATGTTAGCGTTGTTTTAATACAATGTTTTGTTTTATAGTTTAAATTGATATGTCAAAAGATGGAAAGTTAACTTGTAAAAATTTGTAGTGTTTTAATTTATTAGCTTCCTTAAAAAATAATTTTTGAGTAATATTATTAAAAAATTCTAGAAAATTAATTGAATTTGGAAGACTTGCAGTTCAAATTTTTAAGTATTTTGAAATTTTAAGCAAGTAAAGAACAATAATTAGTTAAATATTTATTTTACAAAAGTTATTAAAATTTGAAAAATTTAATTTGGAAATTTTTAAAAAATCAGGTTTTTGAAAAATAGTAATTAAAATTTTTTAAAGAAAAAATGTACTTGAATTCACAATAATAATTTTAACAAATTGAAACAATAGGAAATTCTGTAAAATTTTATATTTTATAGAATATTATTTTTCCCTCTTTAAAAATTGTCTTTAAATATAATTATATTTTTGAAATTATTTCATTTTTTAAAATTTACAAAAATTAGTATTTTTAAATAATTCAATTCTCGTAGTTGAAGTCTCATAGGAATTGATTAAACCAAAAATTTCACTTAAAATTTAAAAAAATAATTGAATATTTAAATCGTTATAACAGGAATTTTAGAAATGAATTAAATTTTAAAAGGTCTTTAAATTATATTCCTTGAAAATTCAAGGGAAATAAAAGTTTTAAACTATTTGAATTTTTATTTTAAAACATTATAAAGTAATAACAGTATTTTTCTTTAAAAATTATTAAAGTTTTTTAATAATTTTATATTCAAAAATTCTAAAAAAATAATTGAATTTTGGATGAATTACATTTGCAAATTTTGGAAATAATTATATTTCTTGAGGTTTTTCATTGAAATTATTTGAAATTTTGATTCCTCGGGAACAATAAATATGAGTAAGTTTTTAAATTTTTGTTTAACAAAATGAATTGAAATTTTGAAAAATTTAATTCAAAAATTTCCTGAAATTGTTTTTTGGGAAAATGAAAATAAATTTTTTTAAAAATACTTCTATTTCCGAAAATAATTTTAAAAATTGACACAATTGAAAATTTTGCCAACTTTTATTGAAATAAATTTTGAATTTTATTTCTAGATGCTGTTAGAAATATTTTGACATTTACTATACAAGTTGTTTAAATAATTAAATTTAATGAAAAACCGTAAGAAAAATTATATTTTTTAAGAAATTAAGAATTTTCACTAAATTTGGAAAAGCAAGTTTTGAAAGTAACATTGGAAAAGAAAATTTCACGCGCGCTTGCTCTTGTGTACTTTTACTAGTTATCAAAAATTGTTAATAAAATTCTTTGCTAAATTTTAAGTTTTTTCAACAATTTTTCTCAAATCAATAATTTTTGTTAACTATTATTTCAATATAATTATCCAAAAGAATTCAATTTTATTTTTAAAAAAATGTAATAAGGTTCTACTCAAGACATTTAATTGTTTTCTCATAAATAATAACATTTTACAGAAATTCAATTATTTACATAATTTTTTTTTTAATTTCTTCGCAATAATTCATTTATTTTCGTCAATAACAGAAATTAGAATTCATCACTGAATTTCGATTCATTTTCATACAATTTTCAATGAATTTCTCGAAAGAATTCAATCATTTCTAAAAAAAAATCGAAATTCTTATCAGAAATTCAATTATTTTTAGGATTTTTAATAAAATTCTCTGCAAAATTTAAATAATAAATAATAATAATATTAATTTTGTAATTATTATTAATATTAATAATAATAAATTCAAATAATTTAAAAGTATTTACAGTAAAAATTCTGTTATAATGTAAAATAATGATTTCATCCCTCTTTTATCGTTAATTACTGTAAAAAACACGAAAAATCAGTCAAGACTATTTAAAAACAAAAAGTCATTGAATTTAAATCTTTTGAAGAATTTTAATTCATACGTAAAAATAATTATTAACTATTTATTTAAAAAGGTGGTTGATATGTCTACGAATTTGCAATTAAAAAAAATTCGTAAGTAAATGCAGTACAACATCTTTTTCATCGCAACTGCAATTTTAAATTTAAAATTCCAAAAATTTGAATTTAATTTAAAATTCCTTTTAAATAATTTTTTTGTCTTTGTTTTTTTGCAGGAAGGGCATTTCGTAGTGCAGACGCAGCGAGAGCGCACATGATCGACAAAGGCCACTGTAAAATGCTGCACGAAGGAGAAGCTCTAGCTGAATATGCAGATTTCTATGATTATTCGACAAGTTATCCAGACGCCGAGGCCAATGATCCAGATGCGGAAGTTGAAATTCCCGAACTCGAGGACAATGATTATCAATTAGTTTTACCATCTGGCAGTGTAATTGGCCATCGGTCATTGATGGTTTATTATAAGCAAAATATAGATCCAAGTCGACCACTCGCAATATCGAAGAGCAAAAAACTCAGCAAAATTTTATCAATGTACCGTGGTCTCGGCTGGGTGGAAACACAAAAGGAAGCAGCCGCCAAGAAGGCGAGGGACATCAAGTACATGCAGAGGATTCAAGCAAAATATTCCGTCAAACTTCAACTCAAATCTAACAAATTTCAACGTTACTTTAGACAACAAGTTAATTTCTAAAACAACAATTACAATTTTTTTTTAGTGTAAATATATTAATTTTATTACTTTTGTAGTTTTTAGTTTTAATTTTTAAAACTGAAATATATATGTATCTATATATATTTCTGAATTTAATTTCAAACCATCATTTTCGGTTTTTGTTTTTTTCTTTTTGGTTATTTTTCGAAAAAGCACGTTATGAAGCAATAATATCCGCACATGAACAGTTTACAAGATTTCAAGTTTATTAACACAACTTATTTTTTACATTCGAATTTCTATCGATTCTCAGAGACATTTTACCAAACAACTGTTTATTCGAAACTATTTTGCAAATGCTTTTTTTCGAATCTTATTATTCGGAAGGAAAAAAACATTTGAAAAATTACGTACGGAACTATTTGGCAAAATGTTCGTGAATCATTTATAAATTGGAAAAATTTCGTCGATTTTTTTTTTTTTGCTTCGTTCGATTTCGCGAGAAAGTATAAAAAGTTTAAAAATACTGCGGACGAAAATTATAGTTCCTGAAAAATGTGACAGGGTTTTTGTATACAATTAACTGTTCAGTTTTCTTGTGTGCAACTTTATTTATAACATATTTAAATTTATCTCGAATAACGTTCAACTTTAAAGAATGTTCGTGTGCAGACTTTATTTGCCTATAAATCATACCTTTCGGATATAATTTTTTTTCCTATTATATTCTATATTATAATTGTGATTCGCTTCGAAGGAAGGGACCCAAGAAGAAAAAGAAACATTTGTGTTATTTTTACCTTAACTTTCCCTTTTTGATGTGTAAAACTAAAATCACTTTTCGATCTAGAGAATATTTTGGATCCCTTTCTTCAGAAAGGCACAATTAATTATTAATGTGATACTAACCGTAATTACTCTTATTTAATATTATTAATTAACTTAAATAATATTCAATAACTTGATATACTGTTAATATTAACTATTAATACTGATATTAACATTAATAAATTGAATTTCAATTCGAGAGTAAATTTTCTTTCTTCTTTTTTTTTGTAATTTACTTTAAGGAAGAGTCGCGTGTCATTATATAGATTATTGTAATAAACTTTGAATATTTATTTTGACGACATCCTTACAAAATAAGGTGCATTATCTATTATCTGTCTATAATGCGAGACAGCAACAAAAATATTATTTTAGATATTTCGTATAACACTTTTCAAATACTTGTATACAAGTGGACCCGTCATGTGGAAATCGTTTTTTTTTTGTACAACTGTGCGCTGAATTATACATCTACAAGAATATCGCAACATGGAAAGTATGGCACAAATATTGCTGCTCATTGACGCAAAGAAGTAATTTTTTAATTTTGGTCGCTGAGAGCTGGAAAGTTACTCGACGACGATTAATCGTCTTCCAGGTACCGTTTCCATCGAACGATGTTCGACGATGCGCACGCTTTCGTTTTGGTTTTATTTTCACATTTAACTATAATCTACTTATTTTTATCTTTTCAGGACGGGCGATTTGTGCGATGAAAAAACATTCTTTTTAACATTCCAGTGGTGAGATGACTAAATAAATAATGAAAAAGAAACTATTCCGGTTACAATAGTCATTTTGATTTTTGTTTTTAATTTTCTTGATTGAGCTCTGGACAAGTTCTTTCATTTCGTGGATAAATCAAATTAACTTTTTATCGAACGCCCGCTCCGAAAAGGCAAATTTAATTTAACCCTGAATTTCAAGGTTTATTGAATATGGCAACCAGTGCACTTATTTAGTATTTTTTTTTTTAATTCTTATGAACACGAGGACAATGGGCAGTCAATTTTTTTTTCAGATAAATCTGGATATATATAGACGTTTACGTAACTTACATTAGGCTTAATTTCTACGACGTGAAATTATAAATTGAAAATTTTTGAAAACTGTGACTACTCACTGGCAATTTGTCCCAATTTTTACTTTTTTCAGATACCCGAATTTTAGCATTCTCGAAGAAAATATCGCCCTTTGTGAACTTATTTCAGCTCGTTTGATACAATTTATAATTTTTGTTTTTAGAGAAAAAGAGAGAGAGAGAGAGAGAGAGAGAGAGAGAGCTGTTATTGTCAGGCGCTTTATGACGAAAAGAAAACAAATTTCAGTTCTACTTTCGTTTACAAATAACTGCAAATACTTTCTTTTGTGCATTCGGAGGAAAATTGTTTGCATAAATTCTTCACTCTAGAATTTTCACCATAAGTTTGAGGGCCTGATGAGGTGGTGCCGGTCGAATTGAAACGCCAATATCCGAATATGGAATTTCAGCCTCCGTCTTGAATCCATATTTGAGAAAGACCTTCTGCGAAAATAATCCTGTTGCGTCCGCCTTGAAAATCTGAAAGGAGACTCTGCTCTATCAGATTTTTCATGACGATGAAGAATATGGAACAACATTGTAACAACACCTTGGCATAACGAAAATCCCATGCATATTTTATTTGAAGAGCATGCTGAAACAAAGAGAAAAAAATATACGACACGTAAATGAAAAGGAGCTTTAGCGGGCATAATTCGGTCTCCAAAAAAAAATACACAACACATTCCAACAATAATTCAAACTCAAGCTCTCGTGTAATCGATTCATTTTTAGATTCTGGATTTTACATCTGGATTGGCAAATATTACATTGAGCAAAAACAAAAACAAAATCAAAAAATCAAAAATAAAATCAAAAACAAAAATTAAAACAAGTTTCAAAATATAAAACAAATTTTGAACAAAAATACTTGTTCTGTTTTGAGTTTATAAATACCTTGAAGCCGGCGTTTTTGGCAGTTTCTAGACTCTCTTGAACGAGAGCATTGGCTAGTCCCCTTCCACGAAAGCGGTCGTCAACACTTAGAATACGACATTCGAAAAGATCGTCCACATTGTATTTTGTAAAAAGATCAATTTTTTCGTTGACTTTATAGAGAAGACCGAAAATTGTCTGGAACTTTTTGTCACTCATTTCGGCGAGTCGTCTCTCGGCCTCTTCACGCTCGCCTCTTTGAACAATTCCATTCAAAACTGTGCCAGCTATCTGTTATAACCAACTTCAATTAATTAGCATCAGGTAAATAAGTAAACAAAATTAGAATTTATCATCACCACGAAATTAGTTTCACTAATTTGACAAATTCAACAAACTCGATTTTTAAAACCAATTTTATTAAAGTCGTGTAAAAAAAAGTAAAAAAAAAAATTAAAAAATCGAAAAAAATGTTAAAAAATTGAAAGATTGAGAAAAAAATTAAAAGACTGAGAAAAAAAATTAAACGATTGATTAAAAAAAAAAAAAAATAGTAACCAATTTTAAAAAGTGAAAAAAAATTTTTTTTCGACAAAATTTATTTGTGTTTATTATTTCTTTTCTAATTCTTGAATTTAATTTTTTTTCAGCGAGAAATCGTGAGAGAGAATAATTGGAGGCATACCGTTCCTTTATTGTCAATCATCATCCTTGAATATCCTTGCTTCAATGTCTGTAGACAGTGCTGCTCAAGTTCATAATGACTGTCTCCAGGTTGACAGAGGCCAACAGCTTTGTTGAGTGGCTCGTCGGCAAAAAAGTTGTGCCTCAAATGATTGATGACGTCAGGAAAGCGATTTTCTTGAATTGCAACAACTGTCAAGTCCTCAATTGACATGTTTTCGAAGAATTTTTTGCGAGCTTTTTTTCCCAAAGAAAAAAGCTGCTTTTTGTCAGTATCAACGCG
This sequence comes from Leptopilina drosophilae, assembly GCA_032873175.1. Taxonomy (NCBI): domain Eukaryota; kingdom Metazoa; phylum Arthropoda; class Insecta; order Hymenoptera; family Figitidae; genus Leptopilina; species Leptopilina drosophilae. The sequence goes on along the minus strand of CM065478.1, from coordinate 75,756,405 downwards.
CACGACTCTTACAATCTTTCCCATGCGAGCCTCTCCATCATCGTATGGGTATTGATTGACCCAGTTCAAGGCATCTGTCATTTATCCTACCTACATTTAATGCAACCCTCTTCACTACCAGATAACGAACTTATCTCCTAATTTTATTTTTTTTTTACTCTCAATTAAGATTCACTTTAGTAAAAAAAAAACAAAAAGATTGAGGAAAAGGTAATTTTGTAACGTCTTTTAGAATCATTATTTGCTCTGCTATTTTTTCTTTTCCAAATATTAAATTTTTGCAGAAACATTTTTTCAAAGTTCTACAAAAAATTTGCCATGAAAAGAATTTCAAAAAAGAAAATTGAAACTATTTTCAAAAATCGTTATTTCGTCAAATAAAATAATTCTTAATTCGAAGATGAAACCATTTTTTTAGTTATCGGAGCTTTAAGAAAAAAATCAAGGACTTAAAAAAACATTTTTTCAAAATTCTACAAGAAATTTGCCAAGAAAAGAATTTCAAAAAAGAAAATTTAAACTATTTTCAAAAATCGTTATTTCGTCAAATAAAATAATTCTTAATTCGAAGACGAAACCATTTTTTTAGTTATCGTAGTTGTAAGAGAAAAATCAAGGACTTCAAAATTAAAAAGACTGAAATTATGACAATTTTTATTTATTTTTCTTTTTTTTCAATATATTCTCGATATACACAGAATAATAGAAATATAAAATTAACGAAGTACGTATTTTCTTATTATAAAGAAAGAGCTCACAGATAATGAATAATTGAGATCGATATTACAAGTTTTCAAAAATCGCTTACACAATAATTCTTAAAATTAATACCGTCACATTTGAAAGTCATAAAAAAAATATTAGTTGCTTTTACTTTCATCAACAACCATCGTCACTTTTCAGGGGAATAAAAAAAATTGTGACAAATTTCCGAAAGTCTCTGCAGAATCATTTTTTTTTTTATTATAATTTTTCATCGATAGAAAAATATATCTTATCACAATGTTTAATTCATGTATACGCAATAATTGACAAATTTAAATATAGATTAATTAATATTAATTTACACATAGTATTAATTTATACACAGAAATGATAAATTTGAATATTTATATTTCGTCTTAAATATTTAGGTCATAAATATTGTTAAATATTTTTCAATACACTCAAATATTCTTTAATATTTGTTTGTATTTTCAAAATAGTTTTAAATAATCCTTAATATTTCTTAATATTTTTATTTTTTTCTTATTCTTTTTTAATATTTTAAAATATTTTTTTTTCTTATTCTTTTTTTAAATATTTTTTAATATTTTTCAATATTTTTCAATATTTTTCAATATTTTCAAATATTTTTCAATATTTTTCAACATTTTTTAATATTTAGAAATATTTTTGAACACCTTTAAATATTAAAAAGCAGGTAAAATTAATTTTCACTAAAATTAAGTCCTTTTCAATGAAACTAAAAAGCGACAATAGTTGACGATGAAACAATATACTTAATATCAAAATAGTCTCTACAGTTTAACTGCGAAAGTACAGTAATCAAAAACTAATTATAAAATACAAAAAAAAAAATGAAAAAAAATCGTGTGCATCAAAAATCGAATGTAAACATTATTAAACATTATTTAAAAGCATAAACGAAATTGACAAGAAAAAATTAAAAACTCGCCACAGATGAAAATTCAGAGACTTAAAATTCATCGCCTTATGAACAAATAGCAAAAAATTAAATAATTAATTTTTTCATTATTCAACAATATTGTTGTCATTATTGAATAATTTTCTGTTATTTTGACACATTATCACTTTGAGGAAAAATAAATTACAAAAACCTATTGTAATTATCAATTAAATTTACAGTATTCGAGTAAAATCTTATCAAAATACATATAACCGGTATCATGTCATATTCATAGGAAACCAGTAAAAATAAAGAACGTATTACAATACTGGATTATTATTTTTTTTCTCGTTAAAATAGTCTCTTAAAAAGTTTGCATAAATAAGTCTTGTAATCACTTTTATTTATTATGCAATTATTCGAAGATCACAACTTTAATATTAAATTCTAAATAAACTTCAAAAAGTTGATAATTCTGTTTTTTAACTGATATATTTTTCTGCAATTCAGGTGATGTTGGGGAAAAAAGGATTGCACAGAAGCGAAGCGGCTGCGCGAGCCTTTTTTTCCCAGCGTCACCACTTTTTTACCCTCTGACATTTTTTCAACAACTTTTTCCCTTTGTCGCTCAAATCCACTCTAGATTTTTTCTTCTTTTTTCTGGAAACGAAAATTGCCGTCGTGAACTTCAACATAATTATTATCATCGAATTTCCCTTTCTAGTTCTATAGTCTTTTCGGAAAAAATTCTCATTAAAAGAGAATTTTTTCCGGAAAAAATTCTCTTTTAATGAGAATTTTTTCCGTTTCTTGTTTATTAATAATTTTTCAAATCATTTGAAAAGCTAGACATCTTACATCCCTAGGTATTAAGGTATTGATAAATTCTGCATCTAAACAGAATATGTAAATTACAGAGAACAGACTAGAGAAAAAATAAATTGCAATTTTCCATAATTTGTGCTTTCGTTAATATACTTTGTACATTTTTTTTTTTCTCGAAAAATAGAATCTTTTTTTCTTAATTTTTACACATCGATATTTTGAGCTTGTAACAATCACTTTAATTTCAGTGATTATTCTTCGTAATAAATATAAAATTAGACACCAAATAAATTATTCTCATTATTTGTAATTCGTAGAATTCCCACGGAAAAATAGGTCGAATTTTTCTAACACATTTTCATTATTACATGAAATAATAAATAAATAAACCCGAAAAATTAAATTCTTTTCTTAGTAATTCGAAGGAAGGTATTTACAACTGTACAGATAATATAATTTTTTTTTTTCTTTCGATAAGTACGGATTGTAGGTTTTTAAATTAACTTCTAATACTTCTGAATGGATATTCCTCGGTTAGTGAGGAATTGAAAGCAAAGGAAATATCGGAACTTATGGAATTAGTTGAAATTAGATTATTCTCGAGTAAATCGCCTGGAATCATGTCACTCAATTTATCACTGACTATTTGTTCAATTTGCTCCGTCATATGCGACTGTTCCATTTCGCCAGTTGCATTCAACATTGCCAATTGGGCCAAATGATCGTAGTTCATTTTCACTTCTAAATTCTCGAGACCTTCGAAAATGTTCGAATTACTCTCGCCTGAGGTTTGGAAGCTTTTCGTGAAACTCTCGCCGGCTGTGGTGAAACTTTGCATCTCGGGGAAATTCTCCTCGGGCGGTGGATTCTGATAGTTGCCCATTATTCCATTCTCGAGTTTGATGAACTTCTTGTCGGTCGATTGCAGTTTGATGAAAGTCTGATCCTCTGGTAGTGCTTCGAATTTTTGAAAACTGTTATTACTGATGTCGATTTTGCGAAAACCGTTATTCTCACAGAGTTCGTTTTGAATTTCAGGATTGGAAATGACGAGTTTCGAGCCGATTAGCTTGCAGGGCTCGTCGTGGGGACTGGTCGTGTTTCGGGGAACGAGTGTTAGGGCTGTGAGCACTTCGGGACAGTTGGAGCTGGAACTGATGTCGGAACCGTCTGAGAAGCCACTTGAGGCTCGTTCCTCGAGGTGATGATGATGGTGGTGCAGGAGTTCCTCCTCTAGGCTTTCGATTTTTGCTTTTTTGATTGGGGGTTCGTCCTCTAGGTTGTTCTCCTTCCGGGCGAAGACGTTGTTAATTTTGTAAAGACCTGGATTTAGGCCTAGGGCATCACAGAGAAGATCGTCGTTCAGGTCCATAATGTCCGGGGTGTTTCGTTCGTCCTCGTTCGGAGTGGTCAGCATACTAGAGGCTCTTTCACGAACATTGTTCATTAGGTCCTTGAGGATACGCATGAAATTCATGACATTGTTTTCCGACTTAAGAACCATGAGGTCGAATAACGAGAGTGCGTTCAACACCGGCTTTGCGGCGATATTGCAAATTTCGTTCTTCTCGCAAACTGCGATGGCGTTCTTCAATTTCTCCTGTCGTCGGGCGGATTTCTCCTCCGGCGTTCCCCAGGGTCCGCGTTTCTTGCCCTTTCGCTTCAGCGTGTCGAGCGTTTGGCCGACTTCGGTCTTGGGTTTCGGTGGCGGAAGTTGATCCATACTGCCATGACTAGGATATTTTTGAAAGTGGAAAATCATTTTCTCACGACCGAGATAGGTTTTCGAGCACGTGGGACAGAGGTATTCTTTCGAGACCTTTCGCTTGGGGACTTCGAGGCCTGTTAGGAGTTCCTTGGGCGATTCGTCGTCGTCGGGAAAGTCGCCATTTGTGTTGTAGTCACTGTAGCCACCGTCGGAATCGTCGAGATCGGGTTGAGTGAAGTCGACCGGATGTAAATGCTTGTAGTCGCGAACCATGTGTTTCGGGGGTCGGGATAAACGGCCGGATCGTGTTCGGGCGACGACTTTCTTTCTTTCGTTTTTCAATTCGCGATCCTCTTCGGACACGGGTTTGGACGGAGGGGGTGGTTGGGGTTTGACGGTGTTTTTCTTCGGTCTACCGCGTTTTGCGGGTCGTTTTTGGACAACTTGCGATGGTGCACGTCGGCCGATTAGGTCCAAGTCGGTGGGATAGACGATTTGATAGACGACTTTTTCCTTTGAGTTGTTGGCGTTCTCTTCGTTGGTGAATTGATCGAAATTGTGTTGGTCTCTGTTGAATTTTTGAATGATTTGGGATATTTGCGAGGCGGGGACACCGTCGTCGATTATAAAGGTTTTTCCCTTCGAGTGAGTGATGATTGGAATTGGATTCTTGCACGTTCCGAGGGGTTTTGAATTGTCGACTTTGGCGATTTCTTGCTTCACCGGTGTTTCGGTTTTTAGAATTCCGTTTGAATTTAGGGGATTTGATTTTAGGGTAGCGACAACTGTGTTTGATGTTGTGGTGAGGGGGTTTAGTTTTGTTTTTGATATGGCGATTCTGGCACTTGGGGGAAGAGTGGTGGAGTTTGTGAGTGTACAATTGCTGGCTGATTTTATAGCACAATAATTGGAACCCTTGACTTTCTCGAGGACAACATTTGGCATGGACTTGATGTTTTTTAGATTCTTTATGTTGCGCAGTTGGTTGGAGACTTCTTGTACTTTCATTGCAGCAACGGGGCTTTTTTCGCAAGTCCTCTCCACGTTATTTTGCTTCAGGTTTATGGTCTTTTGCAAATTTTGGACATTATTTGCAATGTTATTGAGCGATTGTAGGTTGACGATTCTTTTGGCAAAGGTCGTTTTGGGTTGTTGCTTGAGAAGCGAAACTGAGGAATTCGTACGGAGAACGGAACTTGGACTCGAGTTGTTGCGAATATCTTGAACTTTTACTTGAGGCGCACTTTGTAGTACAACATTATTGGTGACTTTTGGAGACGTTTTGGAAACTGATTTTGTTACCGAACGAACAATCGGATTGACTGTTTTTCGAAAATTAGTCGGGGACGTAACGTTCGAGGTTGTGAATATTGGAGTATTTTTCAACGTCGGGGATGAAGGATTCGAAGTCTTCATCACTGAAGTCACGACTTGATGCAAATTTCCAGTTTGAATTGAATTTGGATTCACTTTTATCAATTGAGAAAGTTGATTGTTGATTAAATTCGGAGTGTTTGCGATGGAATCAGAGAGAGTTCCATTGACGGACTGATTGGAAATTTCACACGAACCGGACAAAAAATCGGAAGCACTTACAAGGCCATTCGAATTGAGAAATTGAGTCGAAATCGGCATGGCTTTGATAACCTGAGGAGTTACGGAATTTAAGAGTGTTGCGTTGGAAAAAATTACTGCATTCGAGGTTGTTCCGTTGTTAAGCGAGTGAATTGTTGTGACCGGTGTGATATTTTTGCCAGCATTGGGAAGAATTCTGACATTTTTCGAAGTCTTCGTTATTGGTTGAATGGGTTTTAGGGAATATTGCGAAGTGGGTATCATCATTGGTAAATTTTGTAAAATCTGACCTTGAGACGTAGTGACAGTGACAAAAGACGGTGTTTGGGAAGATTGATTGTCGAGAAGAGCATATTGCATGCAATTCTCCGCACTTGTCATTTGACTTTTATCGAAATTTGAAATATTATCTTGTTGTAAAACAGAATCTACTTGCATTAATTCATTGGAATGTTCTACCAGCGTTGAAGAATCCTGAGGCAAATTATCGCTGTTTACCAAATCCATGGAAATATTCGTTCCCATGTTGTTGCCGTGTTGAAAAGTTTCGGTTTGATTCAAGCTTTCAACCGACCACTCGTCATATCTAAAGGTAATAAAAATGTATTAATATTATTAATTTAAAACAAAATCCGCGGAAAATAACATTCAGAAGAACATAACCTACAAAAAAATGTTTGCCGAACGAAAAATGTTTGAAAACCCAAAGCAATTTGTACAGAACATCAACATACCTGGAACAATTTACATTAGAAACATTCTCTGTATTAATTTCAGCTTGCATTTCAGGTACGGCATCTCCATCGCTCGGTAGGAATGTAACCTCTCCCGAGATTCCACCCTCCATGTTGACATTAAAACCAAATTGAGCAGCCGCCTCTGGTGATAAACGTATCATTTGCGATCCATTCTCATCACTTTCAATGTAAGCGACAAAATTGTGATGATCCTCCTCCTCGTCGACCCCTTGGAAAGCCTGCTGTATCAAATTTGAGGGCCCGGACGAGAGTCTACCATTCGTAAACATTGTTGAATTCGCAATCTCCGTCATATTTGTGGTTAAGTTTTAATTCGTCACAATTGTTAGAAATACATTTGGCAATATTCAAGTGTTTTAAGCACTCACTATTGTCGAAACAAATCAACAAACATTGCGTTTATTTCACTTTTTATTTTCTCGCAATTAAATTAGACACACAACACGTTTCCGCGCAAACAGTGAATATCATGAAGTTTATCACGAAACAAAAAATGGCGGCGTCACGATGTACACAAAAAATCATAGACACGAAACTTGAACGAATTTTTACACGCAAGTGAAGTTATATTTAAAATATTGCACTTGGATAAGGAAGGAAATCTGCTAGACGTCTATCCAGTACGAAGCGGGAAATTTCTATTGCGCTCGAAAAAGGTACCAGGTAGGAAAAGTCAAAAAGAAAACTAAATTTTTCAATATACGAAGCTATTTATTTTCTCTTTCGGTGCATCTTCTTAGAATAAATAAAAATTATCTAAAGTTAAAAAATTAAAAATACGTAATTATAAATTTAATATTTCGAAATAATTATCATTGTTGGTAATTAAATTCAATTTTAAACAGCGGCGGGTAGAAAATGTTGATAGTAATTTTTTGTATAGTCTAACATAAGATCGAGTGTACATTCTGGTAAATCTTCGACACAAGTCGCAGGATTACCAGCGAATCGTGTGAAGGATGGAACAATTGTTTCCGGTGGAATGACAGCGCCGTCTTCAATGTAACAACAATCCTTTAAGATACACCGTCTTCCTAAAACGGCATTTTTTCCAATATAAACGTAAGATCCGACAATAGCAGCATTAACCACTGCTCGTTCGCCGACAAAAACATGATCTCCCATTTGCAGAGGGAAAAAAGCCACTCCTTTACTGAATTTTTTGAACGGCGGTCGAATGACAACATTTTTGCTTATTATACAATATCGACCAGTTCGTACATTCGATAAATCGCCTCGAATAATTGCATCCGATTGAACAATTACTTTTCCATGAAGAACAATATTTTGCGATCCACAGAGAACCGTTTGCCTACTAACTTTATTACCTGACGCTGTTTCAACGTATTCAGTTCTATTGTAATAAATATCGTGGGCCTCCATTTGTTCCCTTATATTACCTTTCGTTCTGAAATACAAAAGAAAAAAAAAGGAATTAGAAAACATGAAGTTCCCGTATACCTGTCATAATAATGAAACTTTCGATAAGAGGCAACATTGTCTCTAGGATCAAAAGTTTAAAGGGCGGAGAACTGAGGTGACACTTAGGGATAAATTAAATAACTCATTTAAAAACACTTCATGTACTCGATACACTAATAGATAAAAATAATTATCCAGAAAATCGAGAAAATTAAATGTAAAAAAACAATGCTGTTGTAGACGGGAAATATTTAAATACCAGTTGACTTCGAATAATTTAAAGACAAACTAGTTTTCAAAACCTTAACACAAACAAAAATGTAAGATAAATATTATGAAAAAAAGTAATAATAAAAATAAAGAAACATAACCTCTTTGTCAAACTATTTTCTCTGGGAAAACGGTGAAAACATTCATCAATTGATTATTAGCGGGAGAATTTACAATTTTCTAATATTTGTTATTTTACTATCGTTTTAATGTACACAATTTACTTTACCTAGTTCGAGTATTTTAACGAGAAAATAAATTTGACAGATTCTGCTTCTAATCTGATTCTGACAGTCTGTGACCAGTCTGTGACTGTGTGACACAACAACGTTCGAATTATAAACACTTGATGGCGTTGTTGCTCATAGAAAATTTAAAATCATGTCAATGCAAATATCATTATTTTCCTTCTTTTCATTTAAAAAACCCCGTCAAAATAACATTTTCCGTGTAATTAAACACAAAAGTACAAAAATTGAGAAAAAATAAAAGTGAAAAATTTCTAATTGTATTGATTTTTGGTATTATTTTATGGTGTTTATTTTCCGCCAGAACAGTGACCCCTATAGGTTAGTTGAACAGTTGTTTGTGTGTACTTCGTCTGTGACCTCAGTACCCACTTCGTTTACGTCGTTAAGTGCGTTTTGGTATATTTTTGTCGGTTGTTGTTCCTTTAATTTATCGCAAAATAATTGTTATTAATCTTGAATATTGTGCTTAATAAAAAGTCCTGGTGGACCAGTAATGGGGGACGCAGCGATGAGCGTCGCAGCGTCCAACACTAGTCAAAGTGTTGTTCGTATCGTCAAGGAAGGATGGGTTCAGAAACGGGGTATTACCAAAAATTCCTCATATTCTTTGATAAAATTTTACTCTCTTGGGTACATTAAAAAAGAAAAAGAAGAAAAGAAAAAATATATTACGCAACTATTTTTCTCTCTCTCTCTGCCTCTTTTTCTCCCGTCTTCACAAATTAACTTTCCAATTTTTATGCCTACGTAGATAGTGATTAACAAATATTGAAAGTGTTTTGTTTTCACAATCGCTTTAAACTTTTTCTCCTGTCAAAGAATTTTTAATTTAGAAGAAGAGATCATCACAATCGGGGATAAATTGTTAGCTTGTTGTGATATTTGCTTCTCTTGCCCGTGATATATAATGTTGTTCTTTTTTTTTTTTATTGGAAATTGATGCTTTTGCGCCTTATGATTTACGTGCTTTGGGTCTTTCAATGAGTTGCGAAAGTGACTGTTTATTATGCAAATGTTTAATTTAATGTTTACTTAAAGTACTCAATTTTTTATGGCTTGAATGAAAAAAAAGAAAATTTGAAACTAATTGACGTGAATATACATTGTTATGATTGTTTATAATTTTCGGAGTGATAAACAATGAGGAAATTAAGAAATATTTTTTTACTAATTTACTGCATGATAAACTTGACACTCGAGAGTTATAACAAGGAAGTAAACATGTCTTAAAATCAAAACAAGTGATTTTTGCTTTTTTCGATTATTATAATGTTAAAGTGTAGTTTCTTTTATTGCGGCAATTAAATTCAGTGTAGTGATAATTAAATTAGAAAAATTGTTATTTGCGAAAAAATGTGTGAACAATAAATTGAAAATTTACTAAATATGTAAAATAACAATCTTTAGAACTTTTTTTAAAATTGAAAATGGAATTCTTTCGAGATGATAACAAAAAATTGTTGATCGTTTTAACGATAAAATGTTGAACTTATTTTTATACATAAATTGTTTCCAATACTAGACCATTTTTAACTAATCGAATAAATCAGAATGACTTGTAATGTTAGTTATCTACATGCTCCTCGTGTTATTTATGTTAGAATCCACGTTTCTATTTTTAGCACTCATTAACACGAAAAGAATGTAATTAGTCTAAGACCTCTTTGTTGTTAAAGAAATTTATAAAAATAACCACTTTGCATTTGCATCGTGTATTTAAATACGTTCAAATATTTTGAGCATTTTGGAAAAATTGTGAAATTGCAAATTTTCTTTTTTATGGTACAAATTATGTACAAATTGTACTTCTAATTATTAAAAAAAATGTTATTTTTATTAAAAACCGATTTTTCTTTCTTAGGGGGAAATTTTGTATTTTAATAAATGATAAAAATATTTGCCAGATTCGATTGTAACCTTTGATTTGTAAATAATTTCAGGTGAACATATCAAAAATTGGAGACCTCGATATTTTGTTTTGAGAGACGATGGCACCCTGGTTGGATTTAAGGCAAAACCTGATCGACAAATGGCAGCGGCAGCTGAACCTCAAAATAGCTTTACTGTTCGAGGTTGTCAAATAATGTCAATGGATAAGCCTAAGCCTTACACATTTGTAATCAGAGGATTGCAATGGACGACAGTTATTGAGAGGACGTTTCATGTTTACACAGAGCAAGACCGAGAAGACTGGGTGGCGGCAATTAGGTTTGCTTCCCTTCAATAATTCTTTCGAAAAACGATAGATTTCACCTTCCCCTCATTTTCACAATTACTCTCAATTTATTTAACTCTCTAATAAAACTCTCTTTCTATAAAATTCTGAATTTTATCACAAATACTGATTTATATTATTCTGATTTATATTATTCAGATTTATATTATTCCGATTTATATTATTCTGATTTATATTATTCAGATTTATATTATTCTCATTTATTAAACAAGAAATGAAAAATTCACAGATACGTCGCTGACAGAATAGAAAATGTGGAACACGAGCAACAGCAACAACAACAAATACAAACACAAATGCAACAGTCCTCGTCGTCGGAGGACGTTGACATGGAGCCAACTGGAAGTACACGTTCGAATTCGTGTGGTTCACTGGGAGTTTTTCAAGCCGACTTCGATGTCGGCAGTATTGATGAATTGTCCGCGAAATTTAGTGTTCAAGGAACTTCCAATAGTAAAACTTCTGGCAAAAAGAAAGTCGTAAGTAATCGTATTAAATTTCAAAAAGGAGATTTTTGCAAAACATTTCAATACTGCCTTGCTTTTCTTTTTTTTTCCTCTTTAGACACTGGAGAATTTTGAATTTTTGAAAGTTCTCGGCAAGGGCACATTTGGAAAAGTTATTTTGTGTAGAGAGAAAGCAACAGGTCATTTGTATGCGATAAAAATTTTAAGGAAAGAAGTTATTATTCGAAAGGATGAAGTAGCGCACACACTCACTGAAAATAGAGTTTTACGAACCACGAATCATCCGTTTTTAATTGTGAGAACATATTTTTACTCGCCTTATATTATACAGTTTATACTGTATATTAATATGATTAATTATAGTTACTATAGTTTCTGTAATTAATCATAGTGTTTATTTAATTATTTAAATTATTCATATTTTTTCCAATTCTTTTTTGGAATTAATTAATTTAATTTTTAATTAAATGAAACTTTTTTCAGTCGTTAAAATACAGTTTTCAAACGGCAGATCGACTATGTTTTGTGATGGAATATGTGAATGGAGGAGAACTCTTCTTTCACTTAAGTCGTACTCGCATTTTCGGTGAAGAACGAACCAGATTTTATGGAGCTGAAATAATTTCAGCTCTTGGTTATCTCCACTCTCAGGGAATCATTTACAGAGATCTTAAACTTGAGAATTTACTTCTCGACAAAGAGGGACACATTAAAATTGCTGATTTTGGTCTTTGCAAAGAGGACATCACTTATGGTGAATTATTAATCAAACTTTAACATACATTTTTATTAATTTTGAAAATAGCACATTTTTAATTTAAAACGTGTATTTACAGTCGATTCGATGTTTTTAAAAACATCACGAATTGAGACATAGCTGTAATTTTTAGAGATATTCAGAAATTTTGTCATTTATTTATTTTTGTATTTATATAATTGCGTTATCGTATTAGAATTTTCTGACAAGAATTGATTTGATATAGAATTTTGGAAAATAATTGAATATCAGAAGCGTTCTTCTAGAAAGAATTCAATTATTTTCGAAAATTTTGGAAGAATTCGATTATTGATTATATAATAAAAACATATCAACATTTTTTTGAACAATTGAATTATTTCAAAGAATTTGAATAAAATTTTCTACAATAACTGCATTTTTCGATAAATTTATTTAAAATTGTATTAAAATTTAAAAACAATTGAAATTCAATAATTAATTTTTTTTATTTATAATAAATTTCTTGCAAACGATTTTTATTAACCTTTTTTTTAAATAATTCAATTCTTGGGAAGAAATTTATTGAAAATTTTTTAAATAATTCATTGAATTCAAAAAATTTTGTGAAAATTGTTGTTTTAATTTTTAAATAATTCAATTCCTAGAAAAATGTCACACTTTACTAAAATAATTAAAATCCTGCTATGAATTTTATTATTTATTAAAATAATTTAATTCTTGAAAACGAATTGTATTAAAATTTTTTTAAATAATTTAATCTACTAGTGAAGATTTTTATTAAAATTTTTAATAATACTTGAATAATTGCGAAGAATTATATAAAAATTGATTTAAATAATTCAATTTTTTTAGTAATAAAAAATAATAAATAAATTTTTTTTAGTAATTGATATTTTCGAAAAGTTTTATTAAAATTGTGTTATAAATTATTCAATTCATGTAAAACTTTTATTATTATGAAATTTATTAAAATTCAGTAATGATTTTTATTATTTATAAAAAATTGAATTATTTTAAACGAATTTTATTAAAATTTATTTAAATAATTGAATTCATGATAAGAATTCATTTAAAATTGTATTAAAAATTAATTGAATCCTTGAGAACGATTTTATTGAAGATTTTTTTTTAAATAATTGATTTAATTCGAAAAGTTTTGTGAAAATTGTATATTTTATATAGTTTAAATAATTATGAAAATTTTAGTATTTATTAAAAGAATTGAATTTTTTAAATCCAATTTTATTAAATTTTTCAAACCAATTGAATATTTGCGAAGAAACCTATTAAAATTTGTTTTAATAATTGAATTCTTGCGAAGAATTCTATTAAAATTTATTCAAATAATTAAATTTTTTGATAGAATTTTATAAAAATATTATATTATTATATTATTATTATATTATTATTATTTTTTTTTCTTGAAACATTTTATTAAAATTGTGGATTTAATAATTCAATTCCTGTAAAATTTCATTATTTATGAAAATATTTGAAATCCATCGATGATATATATTATTTATAAAAATAATGGATTTCTCACGTAAGAATTTTATTAAAATTTTTAAAAGTAATTGAATTTTTCAAGGAAATTATTTTAAATTCTATTAAAAATTGAAATTCTGTGAAAAATTTTATTATTTATGAAAATAATTGAATTCTTTCGAAGAAAAGTATTATATTTTTTAAAATAATTGAATTTACCTGAAAAATTTTATTACTTGTGAAAATAATTGAATTTTTCTGAAAGAATTTTATTTAAATTTGTTGAAATTTTTTTAATTTGAGTTTTTGTATAAATAATTTAATTTTTGAAAAATTTTATGCATGTTTAAATTATTATAAGTTGTTGAATTTCAAAAAGGTTTGAATTTGAAACTTTTTATATTCTTAATTTCTATGAAATAATAATAATAATGATTAAATATTTATTTAAAAAAGAAGTTGATGTTTTCGAATACATATACAATTAAATTAAACAAATGTAAGAGAAAATTTGTTTTAGATTATTATTCTTATTATTAAATTTATTTTGTTCGGACAGGACGAACAACGAAGACATTTTGTGGGACTCCAGAGTATTTAGCTCCTGAAGTACTTGAAGATAATGATTACGGTAGAGCTGTTGATTGGTGGGGAGTTGGAGTTGTTATGTACGAAATGATGTGTGGCCGACTTCCGTTTTACAATACCGATCATGAGAAATTATTCACTCTTATTTTAATGGAGGACGTGAAATTTCCGAGAAACATTTCGAACGAGGCAAAGGACATGTTAAGTGGTAAGTTAAATTTTTTAATTTTTATTTTTAAATTTGAATTTAATTCTATTGATTCACTAATTACATTTTTAAACTAAATTACGTCTAAATTACATTTTTTGTCAAACAGAGATAAGAGACCAATTTAGACTAAATACCGTTTTTTTTTTATTGAAGGATTACTGATTAAGGATCCAAACAGAAGACTCGGTGGAGGACCAAATGATGCAAAGGATATAATGGATCATGCATTTTTCTCGTCGATTGATTGGTCGGATTTGGTGCAAAAGAAAATTCCGCCACCCTTTAAACCTCAGGTTGATTCAGACACGGACACTCGTTATTTCGATAAAATGTTTACCGGCGAAAGTGTCGAATTGACACCTCCGGATCAAAATTGTCGAAGCAGTGGAAGTGGTTTAAATTCCATTGCCGAAGAACAAGAACATTTTCCACAGTTCTCGTATCAAGAGAGTCATTCAGTTGCTGCTTCTTCCATTGTGTCGATCAATCACTGACACAACAATAAGCCGTTTGACTTAAGTTTCGTGGAAAGTGTCAGTAGATGAATATAAATTTTCGTTTATAAAGTGGCGATTTTTTTCGTCTTTAAAAAGAAAAGAAAAGAATAGTAACGAAATTAAGCACTACTTTATAAAACGAAAATATTTTATATTCAAGTACACATTCTACAAAACAAATAATTTCTATGATTTTATGTTTCGAAACGAAATCGCCTTCATGCTTTTCGGTGCTTTTTGCGCTACTTTACAAGTGTCTCTTCAAATGGCAGTTCACTGTATAGTCTTATAAAGAGTTTTTGGCTATACAAAGCCTTTAACGAAAAGTACGTTCCATTTCATTTAATTACTTTTTATTAATTTTTCTTTTCTTTTCGTTCGAATCCCTTCGAATTAATTATTAAAGCATTTTCTATTCTTAATTAAAGAAAAAGAATTCAAGGTAAGAATTAAGTGGATTGTTTTGTATATTTTTTTCATTTTTTTTTCTTTTCTAAAATTTAGAAAATCTTTTTGAGAATTTCTCGAAAGATTCTAAAGAAAGTAGATCTTTCTGATATCTAGTTAATTTTTTTTGTTATTATCATACTTTATTCTCTTGCTCAAAGAATTCATTATTCATTTTCACCTGTGTTATAGAAAAACCACCGTCGAAAGCAGCAGAAGTTCATTATTCTTTTTGTAATAAAGTTTTAGAAATACTACAATTGTAAAATAAATATAGAGTGAAAGACGAATGACAGTGGTTGTTAACTGGAATAGTCAATGAAATGTATGCAAAAATATCGCCTTCTGTAATTTTTATAAATTATTTCTATTGACTTACTAGTTATAACCCCGCGTCGCTAGTTAATAAATATACAGAAAAAAAAACCTACAGAAAGAAAGTGTAAATGAAAATTTAAGTGCTGAGAAGTTTATTATAAAGACATCCGGCATTGCAAAAACGTTGTCGATTATTATTAATTAATATATCGAATGCGAGAGAAAAAACACTACCACTAAGAAATTATAATAATAATAATGATAATAGTAATAATAATAATAATAATAATAATAATAGTAATAATATTATTATACACATATATTTATATTTTAACAATTAAATAAATATATGGCTATTCGCTCGTTTATTTACAAAAAAAACCTTTATCGTTTTGAGAGGTTTTCAAAAGGAGAAAAAAATATATATACGAAATTTTGATTGTAAATATACTTTTTTATTTATTTGTTCATCCATATTATTGAATTTATTTTATCACATAATTAGCTGAAAAAATTCTTAGAAAAAGAAATAATTTTCGTTACTATTCTAATTATTATTTTAAAATAGTTTTTAAAACTAAAATCAAAATCAAAATGATTAAATTAAATTTAAAAAAATGTTTTCGAGTATTATGAAGAAAGGAGAGTAATTTGAAAAGTTTTTGTGACCTTTTTAAGAATAATTAAGTTCTAGGGAATTAATTTGAATTTAATTTTACAAATTCTGGATAGATTTCGTCTTTTATGAGCCAAATATGATCTATAACTTCGCCGGCTTTGTCATCGGAAATCTGAAAAGTTAATTTGTTTTAATTTTGTAATTTTTAAGTTTTCTCTTGGAAAGATAATAAGAATTCATTTACACTTTACCTGCTCTATGTAGAGATGTGTTTTATTGTAAGCCTTCATTTTTGTGTATCCATAATCGGAACTGCGAAATGCAGACCAATCTGGTCTTTCAGGTACGAATTTTTCTTTTCCTTCTTTGCAACCAGCCGATCCCGTAATAATGTGAACGGGAGCTTTATAATTTTTGTAAGGTTCGTGATAACTTCCATTATAAACCTAAAAGGGCGAATAAATTTTTATTTAGTGTTTCATTTTTAGGTTTTGGATAATATGAATTTTTTTCGTCTATTTTCAAAAAAAGCAATTTTTTTTACTAATTTTTAATAAAATGCAACTCTTTTGATTTTCTTTTGCAATAATCTCTATATAACTAAACATAATTTATTTAGAATAGAATTTTAATTATAAATTCCAGAAAGAAATGATTAAACATGAGAAAAATTGGAATTAATTATTTGAAAATAATTGAATTTTAGACGAATTTATGAGTTTTTCCTTTTAAAGTAATAAATAATAGAATTTTCAAATTTGGAGAAAAATTTTAGAAAGTAATAGAATTTCTGCAGAATTGCAGCTAATTAATTAAAAGTAATTGAATTTTAGACGATTTTTAAGTCAACTTTGCTTTTTTGAATAATTAAATTCAATTAGAAAGGAATTTTAGTTAAAAATTCTAAACAAAATAATTAAATGTGTAATAGAATTAAAATTTACAATTTTTAGAAAAAAGAAAATTTCAGAAGCTTTGAAAGTGAATATTTAAAGAAATTTGAATTCTTGTGGAAAAATAAATAACACTATTGTATTTAAAATAATGCAATAAAATTATTAAAGCATTGAATAAATTAATTTAGAAATTTTGCAAAAATTATTTTTTTTAAACAATTTTTTTTTGTAGGTAGACAATTAAATTTCCAAAATTAATGGGAAAAATTGAAAATTTCATTTAATTTTATAGAAATAAATTTTGTGTTTCAAAGACTTTTATCATACTATTTTTAAAATAAATTTAATTAAACAAAAAATTACAAAAAATCTCAAATAAATTAATTTAAATATTCATTTAAATCGATAGCAATTGAATTTTACATTGAATTAAAAATAGAACTAAAATTTGTTTACGATCAGAGACCAGCATTTTAGTTGTAAAGAAAGTAATTAAATTTCTAAATATTTACCTGAAAGTCGTACAGCGGCCACATTCGCTCGTAACTATGTTCATGAGCCCAAATTTCAAGATCGACTTGATAATCAAAGAAGAGTTTCTCAAGTCCGAACCAATTGAGAAAAGGCAAACCGACTCTAACCAGAGATTGATGATTTGTACAATCATCCGAATTTAAAGCACTGCAGTACATTGGTCTGTGGCCGAACGTTATTATCCAGGGTCTAATTGCTCTGTTAATTAAAATAATTTACATTAATTACTGTTTCTTCTTTTTTTCCCCGATTAATAAAATTAAATGAAAAAATTTCCCTTCTTTTCATTAATTAAATAAATTAATGTTTAAATAATTGAATTAAATAATTAAATAAATTAACGTGTAAATAATTTAGCTAAATGATTAATTTAATTCTAATTAATTAAATATAAATTTTTTCCTCTTCTCAATCGATAGAAGATAGGAAAAGCAAATATCGAAACTTGCCTCACTTCGGGTCTATTCGCTTCCTCCAAATCTTTCTTGAGCCATTCGTACTGTTTAACAAGTTGTTTAATTCCATAGTTCATGAAATAATAAGCTTCCGTTTCAATACCGACGAAATGAATAGGACCCATATTGAAACTGTAGAACAAACTTTCGGAATCTCCGGGCATTGAGAAGCGAGCTCTAGAGAACAAAGGAAAATTTACAAATTGATGGAAAATTGTTCATGATTTCCTAAAGGAGAAATAGAAAAGAAAATTGCGAATTATACCTGTAATTGCTAAAATTGTATTTTTCCTCGTGATTACCGGGAACTGTCATGTATGGCAAATAGGCGGCGATTCCTTCAATTTGCTGCATAAATTGATCGCCGACTTGAGCATTTTCCGAATTCATATCGTAGGCAAAGTCTCCCACGTGAATCACAGCATCGTAAACACCTCTCTGCGTCTCCTCTTGTAAACGAGTTAAACTCTGGGCATTTTCGTTGCCCATATCTCCAAAGAGAACGATATGCGGCGCCCAGGACGATGAATTATCGGGCGCAGTCACAAAGTAAAATACGTCCGACCATCCTAAATTACTTCCACAATGATATGCTAAGAAAATGAAAATTGGAAAGTTTTACTGAAATTTGTTTTTAATTTTAGTATTTAAAACGCTTTTTTACTATTTAAAAAAATTACTAATTAAATTAAAATTTATTTATTTTTTCTATATTCTAATTGCTATAGCCTCTTGGAGGTATTCACGTATTTCTTCCCCATAGAAAAGGGATTGAATTTCGAAACTTTCGACTACAAATTTATCTAAATTACAGGCTTCGCACTCTTCTACTAAAAGTTACTATTTGCTACTTTTTTGATACAAGGCTACTATTCCCGGTTTTGTCCCAATTTTTACAGCTTTTATTTTCTCATCAAATTTAAATTTATTTCATTTCGAACATAAATCTACAATTTATTGATACTAATTGAATTTCTGCAAAGAATTTTCCTATTTATAAAAGTAATTGAATCCTTCCAATGAATGTTATTATATATTTATGAAATTAATTAAATGCTTGCGAAGAATTTTATTAAAATTTTTAAAAATAATCGAATTGTAGAGAACAATTTAATTATTTATAAAGATAATAGAAATTTCGGAGAATTTCAAAAAAATTTTAAACATAATTGAATTTCTGCGGAGAATTTTATTACTTTTGAAAATAATTGAATTTTTGTGAAGAATATTTTTCAAAAATAATATTCAAAAGAATTTAGTAAATCGGAAAAATTTTGCTATTTATAAAAATAATTAATTAAATTTTTTTTTTAATTAATTTTAATAATTAATTAATTAATTAATAATTAATTAATTTATAATTAATTATAATTTAATAATTTTATTTTTATAAAATAATTTATAATAATTAATAAATTAATAATTTTATTTATTAAATAATTTATAATAATAATAATTATAATAATAATAATTTATTATTTAAATAATTGAATTTTTTAGACAAAATTCAATCAAATTTTTAAACATAATTGCATTTTTCGACGAATTTGATTAAAATTGTTTTAAACATAATTCCATTTCGGCAATGAGTTTTATTATTTATGAAAGTATTTGAATTATTGCGAGGATTTTATAAAAAAAGTTTCAAATAATTGATTTTCTTAAAAAATTTTTTAGATAAACTGTTTTTAATAATTCAATTCCTATGAAATTTTCATTCTTTTAGAAAATAATTGAATATTTGTGTAAAATTTGGTCAAAATTGTTTTTAACTAATTAAATACTTTCTGGAAATTTTATTAAAATAGTAGACATACAAATTATTGAATAAAGAAAAATTTTTGAAAATAATTGAATTCTTGTGGTGAATATAAATGAATTTTTGTTATTTATAGAAATAATTGAACTTTTACAATGAATTTTAATAAAATTCCTAAAAGTAATTTAATTTTGTCCAAGTTTTACTATTTAAGAAAATAATTGAATGCGTTGCGAATAAATATAAAAAAATAATATTATAATTATGCGATGACGAACTTCCATTGATTATTTAGAAAAATTTAAATAAAATTCTTTAAACGAAGTAAATTATTTTCGATAGAATGTACAGAAATTTTATTTACATAAAAAATTTTCAATTATTTGTTTATAAAAATTCGATTATCTTGAAATAACAGAATTAAAAAATCTTATTTTTCAAAATTTTCAAAAAAGACTGCAAAAATTCAATTTTATTAAAAAATTTGAAGTTTGTATTTTTTTAAAATTAACTAATAAAAATTTTAATTATTAATCTTCGCACTAAGAAACGTGAGTACATTCGAATGTGACTCCTTATAAAATTTAATTATTTATCAATTATTAAATTAAAATACTTTGAAAATTTAATTTTTTAAAAAGTTTTTAATGAAATTCTTTCATTCCTTTTTTGTCATCGAGGCTACTATTTCCTACTTTTTTTGTCATCAAGGCTACTTTTTCCTACTTTTTTAAAACTCTTAATGGAGTGCGAAGCCTGAAATTAGAATTTAATTTTTTTTATTTAATATTTTTTACTCACTGTATCTACTATTCGGAGTTAAATTCCTCAAGTAAACTCGATGGAAGTATTGTTTGCTCTTCTTTGCACCTCCATCAACGAAAAGTTTCGAACTTCCATGCTCACTTAGAGCAAATCCATTTATTCCGTATTCGACTATAGATTCTGTCGTGTCATCCCTCGTACTCCAAGTAATAACAATGTCATGAATTTTCTCTGTTAAAAAACAAAATTTTAATCTACAATTTCCCCCTTTTTCTTAATTTACCGAAATATTTGAACCATTTTTTTATTAAAACTAGCGCTAAAGAACCAGAAATAACCAAGTTGACGTCCACAACGTTGATTAACGAAAAAAAAAAATTATTAATTGAAAACGACGCTGCAATATTGACACAAAAATATTTAGAAAAAAAGATTGATGCTTATATTTTGATAATAATTATTTTACAATTAAATATTAAACTAAAAATAATATTTAGAAGCATTAAATAATTTATTTTTCGTTCATAAACGTTGTGGACTTCAACTCCTTCAGAAATAAGAATCGAAAAAATACGCAACTTTTTTTAATAAAAAAAAAATCCTCGAAATGCTAATAGAAAAACACAAACCTCCATAGGCGATATGCACTGCTTCCGGTTGATACTTAACTACGCCAAAAATAGGATTAAATAGACACAGGGTTATAGCAATTGTTGCTATAATCATCATGACAAGCTAAAAAAAATTCACCAAATTAAAAAAACCAGATCGATTATAAAAACGAACGAAAAAAACACTGAAAAATTATATTAATTTAGACACTTTCTTCTCAACCAATTTGTTAGCGAATATAAAATTTTTTACTTACATTTATAAATGCGATGTGTCAAGTTTGATAAACAAAGGATAACGCTTCCAAATCAGAGAAAATACATCAGCAGATGATGAATCTTTTCTCTATACTCTTTGGCCTTTTATTTACGAGATCACACGTACATGATAAAAATGTTATCATCCACTAATATTCAGTCAGCAAGTAGATTTTCTGACATTGAATATAGTTTATCCACATATTATCACAGTTTAATTACTCATTTTATACTTTGTTATTGTTATCGCTGTCAAACTGGTGTTTGTGGAGTGTTTTGTTACTGACACCAGCCCACCAGCAGCTGAGAGCTGAAATGCCATTGTTTGCGACGATGTTGACGTCATCAAAAAATGGATCTGTGGAATGAATGCAAAACAAAAGTTATTTATGTCCTAGAAAGTTGAATTTTATATGATTGAATTTTTAATTTATTAAGTTTTAATTTATTACATTCTTAGTAAATTAGTAATTAAATAGTTTGGGTGAATTATGGATAAGTATTTTTGTATCCAAGATATTTATAGGTTAGGTTTTGTATATTTTGTAAACTGTGTAATTGTGACATTTAATATTATTTTCTTGCGTTCTTTGTTGATTTTAGAAAATAGATTTAATATTGTAGTGAATTAGTATTTTCTTGACAAATTAAAAAAAATTACTTTTTACAAATAATGAAAAATGGGGAATTTGATCATTAAATTTGAATTTGTTTACTTTTTCGCGGGCATGATTAACAGCCAATAGGATTTCGAGTTACCAACCACAGCGTCACTACTACGTTAATCAATGACCTTGCTTGTTAAAATATTCATTTTGACTCAATTTTAGTATTTTTTTAACAGTAAAATACCGACTTTTTTGTATTTTATACTTTTTACACACTTCACAATAGGGAGAATTAAAAACATTTCTTTAAAAATGTAATTTTTATCCCAAACGTATAAAATTAATCGTGTCATTTGACTGGAGTTCGAGTAGTGCGAGATCTCGCCGCTAGGTATCGTATTGTTGTCGCGAAAATGCATGTTATTCTTTTTTATATAGTGCCGGTGTTTTCTGATAATTCGACAAATTAAAGTGTAAATAATCAAAGTCAACAAGTTTTCTTCGTTCTGCAATTACTTTCAATCACCAAGTTGGGGATTTTTGATTCCAATCATGTGTCGAATTGTGCGGAAAGTTTCAACGTGGAAAACTGGTGAGCATGCTTTAACATAACCTATTTCTCAATTAAAATTTTCGTCCACTTTCAAAGTTTTAATTTAGAGTACGTAATATTCAATGATTGGGACAATTATAATCGCCTTTGAAAGGGGAAATTTAATTTAATTTCCGTTATTTGCATTTGATTATAAAAGTCGAAACGTACGTGTAAAAATGGTAGAAAATAATTGAAAAAGTATTGACAAGAAAGTACATAACTCATCCGGTATTTTCACAATGTTGATGAAACGTAGCATTTAGGAAAAAAGAATGAAAATGCGTTTTAAAACATTCTTTTCTTTCCCTTTTTTTTCTATTTTCATATTTATATCCGACAAGTAAAGTGCCTTAAGCCACGCAATTAGTAAAAATGCCTCATAAAAGCAACAAGTTTCAACCAAGTGTACTTAAATTGAAGTATCTGCCACACATGACAAAAGGCAAAGTAACATTGCGATTCCTCCTCCTATTTCCTTTTCTAAAAGTTTATTGTTCTAAAAGTTTGCGCTTTGAAACTTCTACTCAGCAAAAAAACTTGAAGAAAAATGTACTTTTATGAAAATACGAATGTCGTGTATAGGAACAAAGGAAAAATTATTGATTTATCAAAGTTATAGTATATAGTTGATAACAGAAAGAATAATATAGAAAATAGTATTTATACATATATTTATTTGTCTGAATTTTTAAAGTAGCTTTTCATGATCTTTTTGCAAGTATAAAATAATGCATTGCGAGTAATGAATTATTAATCATAAGTATATGGAGTCTAATTGCATTGAAAATTTATTTATTTGCTTTTAAATTGAACTGGTTATAAAGGTGGAAAGCATGCATAAATAATTTTATATGTTTAATAAGAGCAAAGCGAATTGTTTTAATTAGGTCACGGTAATATGAATATTGCATAATAGTAAGTCGATTGTCATTGTATTAGACAAAATATAGGCAACCCGAGATACACTTATGCAATCCGATACATCCACATATAGTTATGCAACTCTTATGTCATGAAAGGGGAAAAGCAGAATCATTTATATCATTTAATGATTAAATTGTTTAAACAACAAAGTAGTCACTCACGTTAATCGAATATATTAAATATTAGAACTAGGTATTGAATATTAATTATTATTAATATTATTATTAATATTATTATTATTATTATTATTATTATTATTATTATTATTATTAATAATGATAAAAATATTAGAGTTAAATATTAATTACTGAATATTAATAATTAAATATTAATAATTAAAATATTAACAATGAATATTGAATATTAAATATTAAAATATTACCATTGAATATTGAGTATTAAATATTAAAATAATAGAAAATGCCTATAAAAAAATAAAAAATCGTGAACTATTGAAACAAAATAGAAAGAAGGGAAAAAAATATTCTACACCGTTAAACCTACCATCTTTTTTTTGCTTTCGTGAAATATTCCATTATGCTTTTTGTGAGTAATATTTTTTTTACTCTTTCAACTAGAAATATTCTTTTCATGAGAAATATTCTCTTTTATCTTTTCCTATATGAAAGATATTAGCTTTTTTTCTCCCTCATTCTCTCAATGAGAAATGTTTCTAAAGTATAATATATTTTAAATTAAGAATTTGCAGACATTTAAATTATACGTGCGTGTATATTTAAGAAAAAAAACTTTTGTTTGTTATTTTCTCGGAACATTGTTACTTTTGTTTTTAAGCAACTCGAGCGCAAACTTTCAATTCAAAGCGCGAAATATATATTTTGCACTTTTCAAACTATCTAACTTGCAGGTTATTTATAAGAAAAGTTAATGAACTCTAACTTTATGTACCGACTATTTTTTTTTATTTTTCAAATGAAAAACGTTTGTTTTTATCGTTTTTTTGGGAAATAATAATATTAAGCATGGAGAATTGTCGTTCTTTCAAAATTTGTTGATTTGAAATTAATAATTAAGTTGAAATATTTACTTTAAACTATAATTTACTTGCATTTTTATTAATTTCTGTTTTCATAAATAATAAAATTTATCAAGGAATTGAATTGTTTAAAACGCAATTAAATTGCTCGAAATAACCAATTATTTAAAAATATTTTTTATATATTCTACTTTCTAACCAAGAATTCGATTATTTAAATAAATTTTAAAAGAATTCTTGTCAAAAATTTCAATTATTTTAACAAATTTTATTAGAATTATTCGCAAAAATTCAATTATTTAAAAATTTTTTAAAATTGTAATAAAATTCATTTTCAAAAATTTAGTTATTTTAATAAATAGTAAAGTTTTCTTAATTATTTAAATCATTTAAAAATACAATTTATACAAAATTTTTCGAATAAAATCAATTATTTTAATAAAAGCATTCACAAAAATTCAATTAATTTTAATACAATTTTCATAAAGAATAAAATTTTTACAGGAATTGAATTTTTAAATACACAATTTTAATAAAATGTTTCAAGAAAATCAATAATTTAAAAATATTTTTATAAAATTCTACGAAAAAAATTTAATTATTTGAATAAATTTTAATAGAATTCTTCGCAAGAGTTCAATTATTTAAACAAATTTTAATAGGATTCTTTGCAAATATTCAATTAGTTTTAAAAAATATAATGAAATTTGTTTTAAAAAATTCAATTATTTAAAAAAATAATAAAATTTTCATAATTATTTAATTCATATAAAATATACATTTTTCACAAAACTGTTCGAATTAAATCAATTATTTAAAAAAAATCCTCAATAAAATCGTTCTCGAGGATTCAATTAATTTTTTAATACAATTTTAAATAAATTCTTTTCATGAATTCAACTATTAAAATAAATTTTAATAAAATTCGTTTGAAGTAATTCAATTTTTTTATAAATAATAAAACTCATTGCTAAATTTTAATAAATTTTATAAAAATAAAATTTTTACAGGAATTGAATTATTTATAACGCAATTTTAATAAAACTTTTCGAAAATATCAATTACTAAACAAATTTTTATAAATACCCAAGAATTGAGTTATTTAAATAAATTTTTATATAATTCTTCGCAATTATTCAATTATTTAAAAAATTTTTTTTTTAAATCTTCACAAGTAGATTAAATTATTTTAAAAAATTTTAATACAATTCGTTTTCAAGAATTCAATTATTTTTAAATAATAAAATTCATAGCAGGATTTAAATTATTTCATTAAAGTCTAACATTTTTCTAGGAATTGAATTATTTAAAAGTTAAAACCCAATTTTCATAAAATTTTTCGATTTCAA
Organism: Leptopilina drosophilae; assembly: GCA_032873175.1. Classification (NCBI taxonomy): domain Eukaryota; kingdom Metazoa; phylum Arthropoda; class Insecta; order Hymenoptera; family Figitidae; genus Leptopilina; species Leptopilina drosophilae. The sequence continues at coordinate 75,730,608 of CM065478.1, read as the reverse complement.
TGAATTATTTAAAAAATTTTTTCCCAAGAATTGAATTATTTAAAAAAATTTTAATAAAAATCGAGCAAGAGCTTTATTATAAATAAAAAGAATTCATTATAGAATTTCAATTGTTTTTAAATTTTAATACAGATTTAAGTAAATTAAATTAATTGCCTCGAAAAAGGCAATAGAAATTTTTTTTCAAATTCTTTGAAATAATTCAATTGTTTAAAAAAACGTTGATATGTTTAGTTTGCATTGGTATTAGAATTTAATTATTTTCTAATTTTTGTATAATTTCTATAATTTTAATGACTCTAAAGTTTTGAACGTTCAAATGAACGAAATTTTTTTTCTTACCAATATTCTTCAATATTATTATCCTTAGATGACAGTTAAAAAAAATTTAATAGAAATATTAAGAAAATAATTCATTTTTTAATTTGTAAATTAACATTTTCTACCAGAATACAAACATTAATAAAAATAATAAAACGATTCGTTCATTTGAACGTTCAGAACTTTAGGGTCATTAATTTTACTCAATTTTTAAAATTTTTCTAAATTTAATTTAAATTGTTTAAATGAATTTAACTATTTTTAAAAATTTTGTAACGAAATTCTTTTTATTAATTCAGTTATTTCTAAAAAAAATTATTCTATTTTTGAATGTAATGTAATCTAGAAATTTAAAAAAAATCGAGCCGTCAAATTTAATTTTTTAATAGCTACTTTTTTACATTTACTACTTTATTTTACCAATAGCTACTTCTTTTATTTTAGTCTTAATAAAGTTATTTTTTTTGTACTTTTTAAAAATTAATTATCGAGCACAAAGCCTGTTAATTTTTTTCCCTAAAATATTTTTTTTTATAGGAATTCAGATAAATATTCAAGAAAACTCTAATTCGAAGCATGACAAAAATAGTAAATAACAATTCGAAATGAATCTTTTGTGTGAATTAATAACAAATTTTGTATATTTCATATTCACAAGATTGCTATAATAATTCTGTGCAAATGATTTTTATGGGAAAATCAGGCGTCCAATGTAAACTTACTGATAGCATAATATTCAAAGTAATACAATTAATATAATTTATGAAGGAAATATAATTGTCTTTATGTGTGTGTGTATTCACTAAAGTTGGATACTAAATAGAAGATATGATATAGACGACAAACAAAAGTGAAATTAAGTGAGTCTATAGTTGAGTTTGTTAATAAAGTTAATTATAGCCTTATAACGTGTGCTAATCAATAAATAAGATTGATTCAGATATATAAGGACGATTTGACGTTTGGCCTTACTGTTTGACCTTTGGTCCATCCTATTCTTACTTTTCAATTTGAAAACCGTTTTAGAAATTCAATTTTAGTTTCTAGACAGTGACATTTGCTGTTTCATATAATATGATACAATTAGTTTACCTTGTACCTTCAATTGTCTATTTCATCTTTTTTCTTTTCTCCTCATCTAGTGAAAATGTTGACAAAAATAAAAAAAGTTCAATCTAAGACAAAATCATGAAAAAAATGTCAAATAAAGTTTAAAATTTCCAAATTACATATTGAAAATAAAAAAATTAACGTCGGTGATGTTCGCAACGTTTATGATCAACGATTGAAAGAAAAAAAATTATTTTTCTACCAAAAACAATAAAAATTATTGTTCACAAATATTTTTTTGTAAATCATTATTAAAAAAATAAAACGAATTATTTTTTGTACAAAAATTTATCAAAAATTCAATAAAAAATCATTTTTTATCAGAAATCGTTGACTATAAACGTTGTAAACTTCACCAACGTAAAAATTATTATTTTCGGAAGTATTAAAAGAAAATTTTTTTCCCGAAAAAGATTTTCGAAAAAAACAATTTTTTTGGAAAAAATTTTATGAGACTCATGAAGTAGTTTGACTGTTGAGACCTTGACAAACCAGAAGTATATCACGAATAGAAATGAAATTAATTGTAAAATGAATTTTCTCGTTATTATAATTAATTTGATATTTAAAAATGTGAAATGTCATTGACTAAAGTTACTCATTCGACCCGCATTATAGCGATACTTTTTTTCAATGTTTTGCATTTCCTGGTTTAATATCCCGCATAACAAGATTTTATTTTTTTCTCTTTTACCCTTTACTCTCTAAATCTAAATTAATGAAAAATTCTCCATCACAGATTAAATTATATCCAGTAAAAGTTATGATCCTAAGAATTCGAACGATCGAATAAACGATATTTATTTATTTTTTCTAATTAAAATTTTATTGCAATAATTTTGTGCAAAAAAAATTAAATTTCATGTTTCTAAAATGTAAAATAATTATTTATCTATTTTTATTAAAATAATTGATTTGCGAGAATATTTCACGTTCAGTAGAATACGACCATTTTTTTCTATTTAAATATTTTTAAAAATTGATTGTGATTATAAAAATAAAACTTTTGAATTTAACGTTAATTTTTTTTTACACGTGACGCAAAATTATTTTCAATAAAATTACAATTTGATGAGGAAATAAATTAATTTCGTCCATTTCCTTTTTTTTTGTTAAAAAATAAATTTATTTGTCAATTATAAATTATGTGAACTATTGAACTATGTAAAAATAAAAATAGAAACCTAAAATAAAAACAGAAAACAGAAAATAAAAATATGAAATGAAAATAGATAATGTAAAGGAAAAATTATTGTTAAAAAATTAATTTTATTTAAAAAAAAAATTAGACACAAGGGAGAATATTATTTTTGAAGAGAAAAAGAAAGAATAATAATTGAATTTCACATAAAAGCTGAACAAAGATTCTCGGTCCGAAATGAAATATTGTATAGAAAAGAGATCTATTTGAATAAAGCTGCCCACATTAAGTAAAGAGGATCAAAATATAATGCTCTTATACGGCCCTAACTGAATATGAAATAAAAATCGCGTCGAGTTCAGTAACCGTGTTTATAATTAATTTAACTCTCAATTTATTTATAATTAGGTTGAAGCTTGCAATCAGTTACTCGGTTCCGTTCACCTTCCGCTTTATTCCCCCGCGTCACCAAATATTGTTTCTTATTTAAATTTTTTATTAAAATATTCAACCATAGTTTTTTTTCTTTTTTCTTTTTTTTTTAGTTTCTCTAGGTATTTTCAAATTAATTTTTATCAACATGTGTAAATGTATATAAATATATGTCAACTATGACACTTGAGTCTGATGGCCATGACTTACTTTAAATCACTTTTGGAATAAAATTCCAAACAAATTTTATTTGAAAAATATTTGAAATTATTCCAGGCTTTGCACTTATTTACTACTACTTTTTTTACGATTTGATATACTATTTGGATACTTTTTTTTAGTTTTCGACACTAAAAGCTCTTTTTTTTCTTTTTTTTGTTCGAGAATTTGCATTACTTTAAATCGGGTAATAATTGGTACAGAAAACAAATTATTTTATAGAAAATATTAATTGATGTTTTAAAAAACAATATAAAGAATTTTTAATTCTTTTACAGAATTTAATTATATTTTCAAAAAATTTAATACAATTCAATTATCTTTACAAATACGTAATAACATTCTTCGCAGGAATTCAATTATTTTTAGTATTCAATTTTTCTTTTGATAAAAGTTTTCGACGAAATAATTCGAATTGTTTTTTCTTTTTAATTCTTCGAAAGAAAGAAATTATTTTTTTAAATTTTGATAAAATTTATTTATAGCAATTCGATCACTTTTAATATAATTGTAATGATATTCCTAGAATTAATTCAATTATTTTCAAAGATATTAATAGAAAATTCAATAATTTTTTTACTCATGAATTCGATAACTCGAAAAAATTCAGTGAAAAATTCAATTTTTTTCGTTAATAATAAAATTCATCAGGGTTTCAATTTTTAATATTAATTTTAATTGAATTCCTCGAGAAATGCAATTATTATTAAAAGATTTTTTTTAAATTCTCCAAAAATTCGAAATCTTTGCAAAATTTTAATTATTTAAATAATGTAAGAATATTCAAATATTTATTTTAAAAGTTTATTAATTTATTATCTCCCTAATGTAATTATTTGAAAATGTAAGAAATAGAATTTAGGAAAAATTTTGTTACCTTCTTGTTATTTTTCTCAGAAATAATTAAATTTCAAAATCAGTTTACATAAAACTTATTGAAAAATTCAATTTCATTTGACAAAATAAAGAAGAATTGAAACATTTATTTAATAAAAATTCTCCAATTTTTGAATAATTTTATTTCAACATTAGAAAGTGAGATTATTTTAAATAATTTTTAAAAATTTTTGTCGAATAAAATTATTCACTGAAATTCAATTGTTTAAAAATAGGTAATTCCTCTAAATTCCTTGACAGAATTCAATTTTTTTTAGAAAAAATAAAATACTTCGCAAAAATTCAAATTATTTAAAAAAAAAAATAAAATTCTTCCCAAGAATTCAATTATTTAAAAAAAAATTGATAACATTTGTTTGCAGAAATTCAATTATTTTAATAAACAATAAAATTTTCGTAGGAATTGAATTATTTAAAAAACAATTTTAGTAATTTTTTCGAAATTAAATAATTATTTAAAAATTTTTTTTAAAATGCTTTGAATTCAAATATTTAAAAAGGATTTTAATAGAATTTTAAATAAATTTCTCGAAATATTCAATTATTTTGAAAAATTTAATTAAAATTTCTTTTGCATTCACTTGATTTGTTTTTCTCGAAAAATCCTAAAAATCACTGAAATTCAATTATTTAAAAATTTTATTTAAAAATTAGAAAATTATATTATTTTCCATTTCAATAAAAATTTTTACACTGAAATTCAATTATTTAAAACAATTTTTCATAAGATTTCTTGAAAGAAATCAAATTTTTTTTAGAAAAAATAAAATTCTTCACAAGAATCCAATTATTTTTATGAAAAATAAAAATCCTTCGTGAGAATTCAATTTAAAGAAAAAAAAATAAAATTCTTCACAAGAATTCAATTATTTTTATTACAATTTTAGATAAATTCCACAAAAATACAACTTTTTAAAAAAAATTTGATTAAAGAAGAATTCAATTTTATCTCTTCCATTCTAAAAAATTCATTCCCAATTAAGATTGTTCAAGATTACGCACTAAAAAATTTAGAAAAAATAATTAAACTTCAAAAAAAAAAAATTAAAAACTGAAATTTAAATCCAAACTGAGAGAAAAAATTAATATTTCTTTATTTGACAATGAAAAATTCAATTATTTCGCATATTTCTGTCAAATACTAAACATTATTAGTTCAAATACAATTATTCAATAATTGTCTCGCACCAGATAATTATTTGAATCAAGTAAACATCTAACCAATAACCAATTCTTCTTCTTCTTCTTCTTCTTCTTCTTTGAAAAATTAAAAAACAATTTGAATTATTTTTTAAGTCAATATTTAATTCGAAATTTAACCCAAGTTCTGAACGTTCAAATGAACAAAATTGATTTATTTCTTCTGAAAATTTTTTTTTATTGCAATTATTTTGCTTCACAAAGAAAAAATTTAATTACTGAGTTTGTAAACGTGAAATTTTATTTTTTCAAATTTTTTCATGATTAATAATTTATTAAAATATCTTCGATAAAAAATATTTCGTTCATTTGAACGTTCAAAACTTGGATTAAATTTCGAATTAAATATTGACTTAAAAAATAATTCAAATTGTTTTTTAATTTTTCAAAGAAGAAGAAGAAGAAGAAGAAGAAGAAGAAGAAGAAGAAGAAGAAGAAGAAGAAGAAGAAGAAGAAGAAGAAGAAGTCGCATGTATATGAAAAAAAAACCCTCTCAGGCTCTTTCTATGAGACTTAACCTTGACCGCATTAAACACGTGTTTTTTTTGGTAGCGAGAAAGCAATAAAAATAATTAGTGTTTATTTGCGAAAGAAGAAAAAAAAATTGTGTCAATTATGTGTCTTTTTAAAAATTCGAAAAAATTTGTTATTGTTTGGAAAAGTAATTGTAGAGGAAAAATAAGTAGGTGTGTATAGGAAATGTACAATTGTGAGAGATGAGAGGGCGAGAGAGTGAGAGAAATAGAGAGAGAGAATGAGAGATAGAGAATGAGAGAGAGAGAAAAGAGAGAAAGGGAGAAAGAGAGAGAAAAAAGATAGAGAGAAACAGAGAAAAAGAGAGAAAGAGAGAAAAAAGAGAGAGAGAGAGAGAGAAGGAATGATAAATAAAGAGAATGAGATGCACCCCGTTCGATTACAGCCCTGTATATGAGAGAGAAATCTAGGCAGGCAGACAGCATCCCCTATATTGATCTCGCTATTTTCTCTCTCTCTCACTTCTCTCGCCACACATTCGAGTTACTCTCTCTCTCCTTCTCCTTCGCACCGTCCCGCCCTTTATCCTTCTCGCTCCTTTATTCAGTTCAGTTACAGTCTCTCTTTATTCACCCTCTTTTCCTACTTTTTTCCCTTTCTCCCCCTCTCTCTCTCTTGACACATTCAAACTTTTCCTCTTTTCTCCAATTTGAAAATTCGAAAATTTGCTTTTTTGACGAAAAAAAAAAAATTCAATTGAAAATTTGTCTTTTGAGGCGAAAATATTTTTTTGTTTCTGGAAAATTAGCTGATTTATCTAATTTTAATTGTTTGTTTACAGAAAGACTGGTGACGATGGGCTTGGAGGCAGTTTTCGAAATTGGAGAAAAAAGGGAAAGGTAGAAGATAATAAAATAGAATTTCTTTATTCACTGGAATTGTAAACTAATTTTGTTTTTTATTTACAGGGAGATGGGCTGGATTTTTGGATATGATACCAGTCACTTGGAGTAAAAGTCAACTGAGCCGAGTTGCTGGCTGGCTCGATGGTTTCTATTCTCTCTGTCACTCGGTGGTGGATCGAGGATAAAGTGAAGAAGGAGAGGAGAGAATATTAGGTGAGGGTGGGAAAAAGCTCCTCTCTCTCTCGCTCTTACTCTCGGATAGCCACCCTCTGCGCAACGGATCATCAACGCAACGTCCTCGTTGTTGTGTCGACGTGAATTATCCGCGAATATGTTGAGGATATGGACCAGTGGAGGCTAGGCTCGTTGAAGCCGCTTGACGAGTTTCGAAAGAGGCGACGAGGAAGAAGAAGAAGAAGCAGTAGCAGCAGAAGAAGAGAAGCTGCATTAAAACACCGGGTCCACGGGCCGAGGGCGCTCTTTACCCAGGGTGAGCGTGATCGCAGGCGCGAAACGTAACCTTACTATAACTCGAACGAGAACGAAAAGTCGCGAGGACGAGCCGGAATATATCCAGAGCCCGAGAGTAACCTGGGCGCGTACCAATCTGCAGTTCACACCCATTACTCAAGAGAAACTCTTTTATTTTAATTTTTTTTTTCCCCACCAACAATAATCCTTGCCAAATTCCAAACTGTCAAAAATTTATCTCCCACGTCAATAATATATGGTGTGTTCAACGGGAAAAATTGGAAAATGTGCCCACGAAAAAAAAGAATATTTTTCCAAAGTTTGTGAGGAATTTTTCCCAAATTTAATTTTTAATTTAAACATGACTCGAATTTTTGATTCATTGCAATCGAGAAATTTGGAAAGTTTATCGAGATGAGAAACATGTTTACAGTGCAGCCGGTTAATCTGGAGTATTTGATCAATAAAATGAAGATAAGGATTTGAATTCTCTCAATTAAAGGGGAAATTTGTTCTCGAGTGTTGTGGAAATGTAGTGGGGCCCATGGCCAGGGCCCCAAAGTGGCCAATTTTTGTTTTCGTCGACCTACGCGTGAGAAGAGAGAGAGAGAGAGAAAAAAGAACTTTCAGTAATTTAATATTCCTATTGTGAATAAAAGGAAAATAACTTTGGACTGCGAGGGAAGAAAAATAGAGAGAGAGAAAAAGAGGATGGTCATTGTTCGGTGAAAACAAAAACCGTCCTCGAGGCAATACAAAACGAGAAGGGGTTTTAGATTCGTAAAATTATATTTAAAAAAGAAGAAAAGAAGAGAAGTGCGCGATTGCCGGGTTGTTATAGGTTTTTAGGGGGTGAAAAAAAAATTTAAGGGAATTTTGAAAGAAGAATTTTATCTATAATATTTCAAAATAAACTGTTGCGAATGAAGGAGTTTTTAAATCATCGATAGTATTAATAATATATATATATACATATTATAATACAGCCTCAAAGCAAAAATGGTCGATTTAGGAGGATACATCATCATTTTGATGAATCATAATGGAAAAATTAAACTTTACGGTGAGTTAATTTGTGATTTTTTTACTTTTAATTATTTTACTTTGTAACTTTTCAGATATTTTCAAAACATTCTCGCAGTAATTTTGTGGTGTTTATGATCAACAATTTTCAGAGAAAAATTATTTTTCTTTGCAAACTTTTATCTAAAAAAGCTTTTTTCAAACTTTCTGGATTAATTCTTTTTAGAAGAAATTTTTTTTTCGTTTTCTGTGGGAAGATTTTAATTTTTCTTTTCAATCGTTGTCGACTTCAATGATGTATTTTTTAAATGGTCAAGAAAATTTTTTATTCCAATTCGAAATACTTTTGTCGACTATTTTTCATGTTCTTAATGTTCTGAACGTTTAATTGATCGAAATTTATTTACTTCTTGAAATTAAATTTTTATTGCTATTTTTATACAATAAATACAAAAATAAATAATAAAATCCACAAGTTTTAAACGTTCAAAGAAAGGGAATATTTTTTTTTCTTTTAATTTGACTGTAATTATAAAAATATCTCTAAAGTTTTGAACCTTAAAATGAGACAATTTTTTTTCTTTTCAATATTTTTCAAATTATTATCTTTAAATGACAATTAAAAAACATTTAACACAAATATTAAGAAAATAATTCATATTTTTTAATTTGTAAATTAATATTTTCTACCAAAATTCAAACATCAAAATAAGTAATAAAAAGATTCGTTCATTTGAACGTTTAGAACTTTAGGGGCATTAAAAATGATTTTTTATTGAAAAAATTAATTGTTAATTAAATAAGTATTTCATTTACATTATAGTTTTCTTTTTATTGTAGTAATTTTTGAAGGGAAATTCAAATTGAAAGTAAATTTTATTCATTTGAACGTTCAAAACTTTAGTTATATTTTTGCTAATATTTTGTAAATTTTTCAGTAATTGTCATATTCTTTAAATACTAAAATAAAATAATAACAAAAGTAATATTACTAATTATTAAACCTATTAATTATTAAACAAATGCAAGTGAAATTAAACTATTAAATGAAATTATCGAAAAAATTTGTAAAATTAAACAAAAGCAACAGTGATTTTCAGAATAAAAATTAAATTTGTTTTACCGAAATGAAATTATTAGTTCTATAAAAATGAATATTAGCAGAATGGAGGTCATTGAAGTTTACAACCTTCATAATCAACGATTGAAGGAAAAAAAATATTTTTTACACAGAAAATAATAAAATTCTTTTCCTACAACTTTTTTTGTTGTTTTAAATAGTTGATCAGACAATTTTTTTTACAAATTTTCCAAGCAAAAATATCTAAAAATTTGCTCTGGAAAATATTTTTCGTTGTCAAATTTAAAAAACAAATCCCTGATAAAATTTTTGATTTATTATTTTGTTTTTATATAAAAATATTATTTTTCAAATCGAGACTTGTCTATATTGAAATGTGGGATATTCAAAATGAAAACCAACCTTTGGATTAACTTTAACGACTCTGGAGAGAAAAGGCATAAACTTTTCTAATTTCCTGCGATTTTATTGAAATTCATAGTATGACATGTGAACTGCTCGAGAACTATCGACGTTGAATGTCAATTCAAACCTTTCAAAATGTATTTTAATCTAAAAATTACTAACTCAAATATGAAATTTGACTTGCCTTGGGGAATTCAAATGATTCTCGATACTTAAATATTTAAATGATGAAAATTAGTCCTTTTTTTAAATAGTAATTAGAATATTTATTGACAATTTTAATGAAATATTTATTTTCCAAAGTCTTTGACAATTTCTTTTTTTATCTTTCAATCTCTTTTTGGAATTCAAATTTTATTATACAAAATAATTGTTTTTGTATATTTAAAAAATTTATTTTGGTTAATATTGGAATACTTTATTTTTTCTCTCTGGCATTTCAGTTTTATTTATGAAAATATTTAAAGAAATATTGAAATCGCATTTGAAAGTTAAAAACTTTGGGGTAATGAAATTATTTTTATTTATTTATTTTAACTAATTAAATTTAAATGAAATTTTTTTTCATTCATTTCCCTAAAGTTTTAAAAATTTAAATGAACAAAATTTTTATCCTGTATTAAATATTTTCCAAAGTTATTCAACTTTAGTACAAAATAATATAAAATAAACATTTCCTTATAAAGTTCAAATACAAAATAATTCTTTTTTTTTAATAATAATTTTTCTTTATACAAAATAATTTTTTATCAAAAAAATACTAATTAAGAGAAGTAATAAAAATTATTATTATTTACTTTTATTATTTATTTCTTGACTTATTTATTTATTTATATAGAAAGGGAAATTTATAACCGACAATTATTATTACATTATTATTAAAAAAGAAGGCAATTAAATTTTTTGTTTCCATTTAAAAAGCAATTTTTCCTAATTAAACTGAAGTGAAAAAAAAATTTTCTTTTGAATAATTTTCAAAAGACATTTTAATTTTACATCGTTTATAACCGATTGAACTTGAACATGGAAGAGTGGTAGTTGGTTTTTATTTTGCGGTGATTAATTAAAAACATCCATAGTCAAAAGAAATACGCAAATGAATATCAAGAAAAACACTGGTTGCAATTCAACTGCGAGAATTGTACAAGCAGCGTAACTTCAACTATTGCTTCAGAGAGTTGAATCCGTGGGGCAAAAAAAAGTGCATCTTTCTTGCTGATACAGCAAAAAACTTCTTCTCGCAGTTGAATTTTAATGCCAAAGAAATATTTAAATTATATGAATATTTATTCTTGAGAAAATATATGCGCGAAAAAATCCCTTTTTTTTAATGAACTAGTAAATGATTTTCAATTTTTTAATTACAAATAAAATCAGAATGTAGTGGTGAATTTTTATCTATATGTTGATAACAGTTCTTTATGGTTATATTTTTTAAACTTAATTTATAAAATATTTTTGAGTGTCTTATTTATTTTTATTTAATTTCAATTTTTAAATTCAATTTTTTAAGTGTTATTTTAATTTTTACTTTTATTAGCTTTAGTTAATATTTAAATTGAAAAGAGAAGCGTTATTTAAATGAAAGTAAATTAATTTCATTTATATTAATTAATTATTAATTGTTTTAATATAATAATTTTATAATTTTTAATTCTTTTTAGTTTATTAATTTCATTTCATTAATATAAGATAAATAATTATATTTTAAAACACAAATAATATAATATAATAAATGCAGAACAATGATAAAAATAATAATGACAGTAAATATTTAAAAAAATAATAATAGAAGCGAAAATAATTTTTCCTCTAGCGCAATACTTTTTTAAAACAGATTAATTAATTTATATTTGAATAATATAATAACGTATACGTACTTTCATGCCTTTCGGTTTTCAACGAAAATTTGAATAATAAAATTATTATTTTAACTCTCTTTTATACTTTTAAGCAATTATTTCGTAAAAATTAATTTAACGATAGCAGAAAAATCGAAATATTTTCTTTTTAAAAAAACTTTTTAATGAATACAGCTAATTGGAAAAATGAAAACAAATTTAGAACGTATCTTGAAAAATTTACAATGAAATTATTCTTTTACAATGATATTTTTTTATTTTAAAAACAAATTGAATATTCATTGTTTCTTTTTTCAAACATTATTATCAAATAAATGGATAATTCATAAAGAACGATGAGATAACTCGTGGAATATTGGATTTTAATTATTAGAAATTAAAAACTTTGCAGTTAGTTTGTGAAAACTCGATTCCCAAGCTTCACATTTATGTTAGTTTTTTCTAGTTTGATAAAGTAACTCAATTACAAGTTCCACAAACCACACAGAGGGGTATACACTACATGGGCAATATTTTAACGTTTATTTTGCTTTATTATCTCTCGCAGAGATTTAACAACTGCAATATATAGAATCAATATACGTGTTATTAAATTTCGTGTAGCATTACTTTTGTGAAAACTGTTATGTGTTGTTTTATTGAAGTATGTAAATTTTTTGAAAAGAGAGATTTTCTGTAGAAATTTTTTTTTTAAAGGAGATTTTTTTGTTCAATAATCTGTAATATGATCCTCTAGTTGTGAATACTTTGAAATGAATGAAAGATATTGACAATATAAAAATTTTTCGAAAATTACTGACTGAAGTAAAAAGGAAAATAAAAATTAATAAAAAAAGAAATCAATTATAATTAATTTTTTTCGGGGTCACAGACTGTCGCCTTTTTACCTTTTTTTTTTTACATATTTTGACATATATTTTTAAACACAAAAAGATATGAAAATAAATCATTTTTAAATTAATTTTTCTATAAAAAAATGGGTGTTTTAAAATAGAAACCAAAAATTTTTTAAATGGATTAAAATTCTTCTATTTTCTGCTACTCAAATTATGTTTTATATTACTATTTTTACCTACTATTTGGTTATAATTTTTTATTTTCTGTTCAAATTATTATTGATATTGTCCTATTCACCATTATTTGGTTATAATCTTTTATTTTCTGCTGTTCAAATTATTATTTATATTACAATTTTCACCACTATTTGGTTATAATCTTTTATTTCCTGCTGTTTAAATTATTATTTATATTACTATTTTTACACATTATTTTGTTATAATCTTTTATTGTCTGCTGTTCAAATTCTTATTGATATTATGATTCCCAAGTTTTGAACGATCAAATGAACGAAATATTTTTTATTGAAGACATTTTTATAAATCATTAATCACAAACAAATTTAAAAACTAAAATATTTACGTTCAGAAAGTAAATAATTTTTTTTTGATAGTAACGTAAAATAATTGCAATAAAAATTTAATTTGTAAAAGAACTAATTAAATTTCGTTCATTTCAATGGTCAGAACTTTAGGGTCTTCTGATATTACCCTATTTACCACTTTTTGGTTATAATCTTTTATTTTCTGCTGTTCAAATTATTATTTATATTACAATTTTCACCACTATTTGGTTATAATCTTTTATTTCCTGCTGTTCAAATTATTATTTATATTACTATTTTTACACATTATTTGCTTATAATCTTTTATTTTCTGCTGTTCAAATCATTATTGATATTATGATTCTCAAGTTTTGAACGATCAAATGAACGAAATATTTTTTATTGAAGACATTTTTATAAATCATTAATCACAAACAAATTTAAAAACTGAAATATTTACGTTCAGAAAGTAAATAATTTTTTTTTGATAGTAACGTAAAATAATTGCAATAAAAATTTAATTTGTAAAAGAACTAATTAAATTTCGTTCATTTCAATGGTCAGAACTTTAGGGTCTTCTGATATTACCCTATTTACCACTTTTTGGTTATAATCTTTTATTTTCTGCTGTTCAAATTATTATTGATATTACTATTTTTACCTACTATTTGCTTATAATCTTTTATTTTCTGCTGTTCAAATTCTTATTGATATTACCCTTTTCATCACTATTTGGATATAATCTTTTATTTTCTGCTGTTCAAATTATTATTGATATAATATTTTTACCTACTATTTGGTTATAATCTTTTATTTTCTGCTGTTCAAATTATTATAAAAATAATAACAAAGGACCATGCACAAAATACATATAAATTGGATCCCAGTTGATTTTTTTCTTAAACTGCGTAGAAAAGTAGTTTTTTGTATCAGGAAAAAGATTTCCAATTTAAAAATAACAAAAAATTTACTGGGATTCAATTTATATGCATTTTGCTTGGTCCTTTGTGTTATAATGAAAATAATAAATAATAATTTTAAAAATATACCAAAATTTTTTATGATTGCAATAAAAATGTGAATCCTAAAGAACGAAAATCAATATTCGTTAAGAACTTTAAGTGAAATTCTGCGTAATTTTTGTTTTTCAACGCCCGCCTCCCCTTTATACGTAAAAATAGGCAAATAGTATAGTGGTATTTTGCAACCTATTTTCCAACTCCCCGTTATAAAACCGAACATTTCTGTAATAAAAGCTCTCATTAATAAAGGGGTGTAATTTCATTATATGAGTTTTGTAATTAACTGCACGTGTGCGTGGTTTTATAGTGAGTAATAAAACAGTACAAACAGCATCATTTGAATATCAAAGAGATAAAATACCTCATTCTAAAATTCTTTTTTGTAAAAGAAAAAGGGAGAAATTTGTTTTTTTTTTAAATACAAAAAAAAATTGATTTGAGAATAAGTCCTGAGAAAATTTACGAATATGTCATATTCGGTTCACTTGGCTCGTTCACGTTTATATTTTACTGTATAGCTATTCAAATTTATCGACTCTTATAAATATAGAAAAAAAAATTTTTTTATTCCAAATTTCGAATTTATGATAAATTTTATTTTTTATAGAATGGAAAAAATGTATAATAAATTTTAAAACTATTAGTAAATGTCGTTTGAATGAAGTTTTAAAACTTTAGAGAAATGTTACATGTCAGTGAAGTTTAAAATGTTTTCGATCATCGATTAGAAGAAAGAAATATTTTTCACGAGAAAAAGAATATTTTTTATTAAAAAATTTTTTATTTTAAATTTTTTTATTTTTAAATTTTTTTATTTTAAATTATTAAGAACATTTATTTGAACTACAATAAAATTTATTTAAAACAAATAAAAAGTCTAGTTGGCTCTGAGTCAAACAACATCTTTTTTTTCGGAGTACATTTCTCATACATTTTGTACATTTTCCCACATTTCTAAATTTAGATATAAAAATTTTGTTAAATTTAAAAATGAAAAAAATGTTCACACATGAATAAATAAAAAATACAGATTTGGATATAGAATTACATTTTTTCCCCTCTATATAGGATAGAATTATTGTGAAATTTTTGAAAAGAGTTTATTTGTGGTTCTCTTTATTAATGGAGGCAAGAGTAGATTGCGTATCGATTTCTTTATATAGCATATATTTAATTTGAATCTTGTGTTGAGTGAGGCTTGAATTATATCTATAGAACTGACATTGAAACAGAGCTTTTGAAGCAAGTAGAGGATGTGATGTATCCTCGGTGTCTGACAGCATCGGTCTGTAACTACTATCATACCCTTTAAAGATCAGACTTTGAGTGGAAGTAAGGGTGGGAGGGCCTGCATTGAGGAGACTCTTTTGAATATAGTGCCCTCCTTTCTCAAACGTCCTCCCGGGGTGCACCATTAAAAGGAAAAACTTACAAATCTCAATTTTTTCTTTTCCTCCTTTTCAGATTCTTCTCATTTTCTTATTGTTGTTTTTTTATTCTTGATTAATTGGTTTATTTATTTTTCTATATTTCTTTTATCTTTTCTTTCTACTAAATCACATATTTTTCATTATAATTATGTATTATTATTATTATTTATAATAATATTTTACCTTTATTTGGTTATAATTTTTTATTTTCTGCTGTTCAAATTATTATTATTACTATTTTGACCTCTACTTGGTTATAATCCTTTATTTTTTACTGTTCAAATTATTATTGTTACTATTTTGACCTCTCCTTGGTTATAATTTTTTATTTTCTGCTGTTCAAATTATTATTATTACTATTTTGACCTCTAGTTGGTTATAATCCTTTATTTTTTGCTGTTCAAATTATTACCGTTACTATTTTGACCTCTAGTTGGTTATAATTTTTTATTTTCTGCTGTTCAAATTATTCTTGATATTACTATTTTTACCTACTATTTGGTTATAATCTTTTATTATCTGCTGTTCAAATAATTATTGTTACTATTTTGACCTCTACTTGGTTATAATTTTTTATTTTCTGCTGTTCAAATTATTATTATTATTACTATTTTGGCCTCTAGTTGGTTATAATCCTTTATTTTTTGCTGTTCAAATTATTATTATTACTATTTTAACCTCTAGTTGGTTATAATCCTTTATTTTTTGCTGTTCAAATTATTATTATTACTATTTTGGCCTCTACTTCGTTATAATCCTTTATTTTTTGCTGTTCAAATTATTATTAATACTATTTTAACCTCTAGTTGGTTATAATCCTTTATTTTTTTCTGTTCAAATTATTATTATTACTATTTTGGCCTCTAGTTGGTTATAATCCTTTATTTTTTTGCTGTTCAAAATATTATTGTTACTATTTTGACCTCTACTTGGTTATAATTTTTTATTTTCTGCTGTTCAAATTATTATTATTGTTTCTATTTTGACCTCTAGTTGGTTATAATCCTTTATTTTTTGCTGTTCAAATTATTATTGATATTACTATTTTTACCTACTATTTGGTTATAATCTTTTATTATCTGCTGTTCAAATTATTATTATTACTATTTTGGCCTCTAGTTGGTTATAATCCTTTATTTTTTTGCTGTTCAAATTATTATTGTTACTATTTTGACCTCTACTTGGTTATAATTTTTTATTTTCTGCTGTTCAAATTATTATTATTATTTCTATTTTGATCTCTAGTTGGTTATAATCCTTTATTTTTTGCTGTTCAAATTTTTATTATTACTATTTTGGCCTCTAGTTGGTTATAATCCTTTATTTTTTGCTGTTCAAATTATTATTATTATTACTATTTTAACCTCTAGTTGGTTATGATCCTTTATTTTTTGCTGTTCAAATTATTATTGTTACTATTTTGACCTCTACTTGGTTATAATCCTTTATTTTTTGCTGTTCAAATTATTATTATTACTATTTTAACCTCTACTTGATTATAATCCTTTATTTTTTGCTGTTCAAATTATTATTGTTATTATAATATTTTATAAATATTTTATTATTACTTAATTATTATTATTTAAATTACTATTTTTTATTTTCAAATATCATATTTAATTTTTTAATGATTTCAAATTCATCAATTTTCATAAATAAAAATATAAATCTAAGAATTCAATTGTTTTCATAATAAAAAAATGTTTCGCAGAAAATAAATTATATTTTTTGAAAGCAATTTACTATTATTGAAAACAATAAAATTTCCTGAAATAATTTAATTACTTTTAATAGAATTTTAATTAAATTCCTCATCAGAGTTTAATTATTCTCAAAAAATTTAATAAATTCTTGAAATGAATTCAATTATTGTCGGCAATTTTAATAAAATTCTTTACAAAAACTCAATTGTTTTTATAAATATAACTAAAACATTCGCAAAAATTAAAATATTTTTCTTATTAAAATACCAGGGAGTTATAGACTATTTTTAAAAATTGTTATACATTTCTTTTATAAGAATTATATTATCTTCAATACAATTTTAATGAAATTGATCGCAAAAGGCTAAAATTTTTTCAAAACGATTAAATTTTTAAAAAAATTTAACAAAAATTTTGTTAACAATGCAGTGTATATTTATATTTTTTTAACCGAATTCATTGTTACTTTTTATTTTCATTCGTAATTAAGCGGAATAATGTAACCTAAAGTTCTATTAATAACGATAAGTATGTAAGATTAAGAATAAAACAACGTGCTATATACATTAAATGTTAAATATAATGGTCCAGATAACGTGAAATGCAAGTTGAATTTAAATTTTTGACTGCATTAAATTCAGGTTATATGACATGGATAAATAAATTTTACAACAGAAGATTAAATTATAAAATTAATTTCTGCATAATTGAGGAGTTGTTTCATATATTATATTAACATTCTCTATACTTATAATAAAAATATATAATAATAATTATTGTTGTTATAAAATTAATTAAATTTTCGAGAGAAATGAATTTATCATTGTTGAAATATTATAATTTCATTTGAACAGTGCAACAATTATATATATAATATGTAGTTTAAAATCGAAAAATATAATTTAAATTGCCCTATACGTATAGTTTTAAATCTTTTTAAAGTGCCAATTTCTGCCTACACTCTTAAGAGTAAATTGCAGATCATAATTATATTCAAGTAGTCTTCGACCTAATTAATAAATTAATTAATTAATTCAAGGACAATGGCGAGACTATATATGAAACTGAAAATTGTCAACAGAAGATCCTTGCGGCAATTAGAATTCAGTTTAATTAAATTCATTTTAAAATTATACGTTCTCCTTTAATTTCAAGAGAAGAAAAAATTATCGTATTGTATAGCAATAAATTATTTGAAGTCCCTAAATTTGTTGTTAAAAACGTGAACTTTTCAAGAGTTTCGTAAAATAATAAATATATGAAAAAAAATGGTGATAAACAAGTAATTACAAATTTTTGAAATTATTATAAGCTATTGAATTTTTTAAGAATATTAGGGTAGATTGGGGAATTGTGAACCATATCTCCATTAAGTAATAATATTGAAAAGTTTGATCATTAATTTTTTTTATTTTCGCTTAAAAGATAATTTTTCATTTTCTGCTGATTGTTGGCTGTGGTTACTTTTTACTAAAAATAAATTTAATTTTTGATGACCCGGATGTTAATTGGAATTGTTCTAGTAATAGAATTTCGAAAATTTGTAAACAAAATTCTTGAAGTGTTTGGCAACATTTGGTTTCTTTTTAAATGATGGAATTTTTTAAGAGTTTTTTTTTTTGAAATTTTTGAATGTAATTGAATTTTTTGGGAATTGGAGAAAAGGTCAAAATTCTGTCTGAAAATGAGGGAAAGAGAAAATAAAATTTTGGTGGCAAGCGTGATTTATGTTAATGAAATAGACAAAAATAGTATTATCAAGAATATTGAAATAAAATTGTTAGAAAAAGTTATTCAAAAAACATCAAATACTTTTTCTGTGCTAGTGAAAAAATGTTTCTAAATTTCCCCTCCCCCCCCTTTTATAATGATAGGGTGACTATATATACTTGTTAGATTATAAGTTACAGAAGGTAATATTGCTCTTTATCATCCAAGATTATAAGTTGAAGTTTGTATTTTTGGTTCAAGATGTTTAAAAGTCATTATCTTGAAGGAGTTAAAGTTATCTTCTATTAGAGAGCTTAAAGTGTATGAAGTTTAGGTTCTTTTCAGGTATCCAAAGTTTCTTGATTAATTCACTCTGAAGTAGGGCACTTTGTACAAGCTTTTCCGGATTTATAGACTCTTGTTGGTTCTTGAAATTTATTATTGTTATTATAGTTTGGAAAGATATCATAGTCTTCAATTAGATTCATATACTTCCGGATTTATCGAGAACGAGAGATTAAATTTTTGATTTCCTCGCAACATTATATGAAAATACTCCATGTATATATAATCATCACCTTCTGATTGCGTGCTATATAACAAACAAAAATTGGATTAAAATATAAGCTGCTTATTATTTTAATCTAATTTCAATTTTATACGTGAAATATATAACAAGTTTGTTTTCATCTAATTTTGTATTAAAGCAAGAGCGTTGAACTTAATTTAATCTGGGGGAAAAAAAGTTTAATTTAATCCTATAAAAGTTTGTTCTGGGGAAAGTTATATATTCTTTTTCAAGTCGAGAGAAAATTTTTTGTTGAAACAAAATAGTGAAAGATTGGAAAAAATGTTTGTAATAAAAAATAGTGGGGATTATTTTTGTTGAAATGTCTCACTCATAAATATATATTAATGTAATTTGGGGTTTATTTTTTCTTTCAGGATCTCCTGCAGATAATGCAGACAGTTTAGAGGTGGGTGACGAGATCCTTGAGGTCAACGGACGAACCCTCGAAAATGCGACTCATTCCGAGGTTATTCAATATATTCATCAGGTAATTGGCAATCTTACATTACTTTTGGATTTTTATTTTTAAAAATGTGAATTCTTTTTTAAAAAAATTCTTTTTATTAAAAAATGAATTCTTAACTAAGTAAATTCTTTGGATAGTATAAAATTTTAATAAAAACTATATCTAAAGTAGAGAAAAATGTTCTATTTGAACGTTTACAACTTTATAGGAAAATGATACTTTTCTGAAAAAAAATTAATATGCTTATTATAAATTATTTTATATCAGTTTTTTATTGGAAATTTTTTTCTCTGTATTAGCAATCGAGAGAATGTAGTTTTAATAAAATTCTTTTGTGCACACGGAAATTTATTATACTTATTATTTTTCGAAAAGTTCCATTTCTAAGTTGTGAGTTTGTCTGAAGCTATATAGCATCACGACATGTTTTTGACATGATTTACACAGCACAAAAGTTTCTTCTTGTGGCATAATTTAGCACTAAATTATGGCACATACGTTTTATCTCAACTTGCCAATGCTGTAGTTTCAAGTTCGGGGACCTAAATTTCTAGTTAGGAAATTTTTATTTTCACCAATTTTTGTTTGGACTTTATTGATTCTTCTTTGTATAATTAAATTAAAAATAGGAAAAAGTATTAAAAAAAAGTTGTCCGACATTTGAACGTAAGTAATTTTTTTTATTGCTGGCAAAGCCTTTTTTCCCGTGTCATTTAAAAATCACAATTTCTTTAACAATATAAATTTTTGTAAACCTAGAAAAAAAGTAATAAAATGTTGTTTTTTTTCATTTTCCAGTGCATAAAATCCAGAACAATATGCCTTCGAGTAAGAAGAAAAAAAAGTGGCAACAAGATGGGTAAGTTGTATTCTCTAGACTCTGTAATACTTTAGGGCATTTACATATGTCTCTTTCTCTAAATTAGAGGGATTGAGGAACTTTTACTAGTTCCATTTTCTTCTTTTTCATTAACTAAACCAAGTATAGTAATTGAAAGCTTTAAAAAGAAAAAATTCGACCTCAAGTCGACTATATAATTTTCATCGAAAAATGCCAGGAACTCTTCCGAAAAATTTTTTTTCTCAGCCCTTACTTCTCTATAATCTTTGTACAAAAGATTTTACGAAAACGATTTTAATAATTGAATTATTGTAATTTAATTTATGTTTTTATCATAATATCGGAAATAATGGTGGTTTTTCAATAAAAAAAGAAGAGGAAATCTGCGGGTAAAATTTATAAGGTAAGAAGTTATACCGCAGAATTTCCTTCAAAAGCTTAAAGTTGAAATCACTTTGAAGATTTAATGGAATTAAATTAATTTTCCATGAAACAAATCTCTTCTCAAGATATGGAAGGAATTCCTTTGATAGTAAAGAACATTATTTTTGTGGCGTCATCTTAATCGTCAAGTTTCATTTTTTTTTGTTACGTTTTATTAAACTAGACGAAATTCTGTTTTTTTTAAATTAAAAGAGTTTATAGGAATGGTGTCTTTTTATTGAGAAATAAAATCGCGGATTATTATCAATTGAGAAAAAGGGTTTAAGAGAAAGATTTAATGAAAAAAAGTTTTATGTTAGAAACAGTAACGAAATATTCGTTTTCAAATATTTGAGGAAATACGTGAAATTTTTAAATTCCGTCCGTAATCGTATATGGATGTACAATAATTTTTATACGGTTCATAAAAAAATAATTTCTTTCGTATTAATTAAAATTTTTTTCTCCATCTGGGAGAAATTCACGATGTTTTTTTTATTATTCTTAACTTCAATTTTATTGAAATTGATTTATAACAAGCAGAGAAATTTAACCGATTAAAAGTCTCTAAGATTTAGATTTTTAGAACTTTCAATTTAACGATTAGATTTTGCATACAGTGTTATTGCTTAATTTTTTTGTTAGACTTTTCTTTATTAATTTAAATTAGCAAATATTTTGGATATGTTTTTTCTTTTTTAAGCTTAAATCCACTAAAAATTGAAACAAAAAAATTTTTTTTTATAATTTGATAAAATTGTTAAAAACAAATAAATTTTTTTTTATAAAATTCTTCACAAGAATTTAATTATTTTTATTAAAGATAAAATTTCCATAGGAATTGAATGATTTTAAACAGAATTTTCATAAAATTTTTCAATAAAAATTAATTATTATTTAATAATATTAAACAAATTATTGATTTGTTATTTAATTTATTTCCATTATTCATTATTTAAAAATTTTTTTATAACATTTTTCACAAGAATTCAATTATTTTACAAATTAAATTTTTTATAATACAATTTTACATTATTTAAAAATTTTTTTATAAATTTTTTCTCAAGAATTCAATTATTTTAAAAATTAAATTATTTATAATACAATTTTACATTATTTAAATTTTTTTATAAAATTTTTCACAAAAATTCAATTATTTTCATAAAGAATAAAATTATTCTCACGAATTCAGTTATTTTTGAAAATTTTTTAAAAATTTCTTAGCAACTATTCAATTATTTTCATAAACAATAAAATTCGTAGGAGGATTTCAATTATTTGTAAAACAATATTAAAGGAATTTAAAAAAAAAATTGAATTATTTTTAACAATTTATTTTTCATTTTTCGAAAAATTCAATTTTTTGAAAAAATGGTTTTTTTAATTACTTTCGAAGTAATTTTTCATTACAATAGAAAATTTTGAAAATAATTGAAAATCGTTTAAAATATTTTAATTTCTGTGAAAAAAGTAAATAAGTATTTAAATATTTATTTAAGAGAAATTATTTATGTTTTGAATTTGAATGTAATTTAATTTGGAAACTAGGAAACAATTTAGTCTTTTGAAAGTTGTAATAAAAAATTATTTTATATGGTTACATTTTTAAAAATAATTTTAAAATTAATTAAATTATATTGACAATTATTTGAAAATTTTATCAAAATTTATAATGAAAATGAATATCTTATTCTTATCTAATTCAAATTTAGTGAGTAATTTTTACTATCTGTGCCAAATCATAATAAAATAAAATCGTGTAGTTTTTGATTAAAACTTTTAAAAAGAATTCACAACTAATATTTAATTGAAAGTAGTGATTTTATTTTTTACATTTTACATTTTATTTCAAAATAATGAAAATTCTCATTTATAATTCTCATTTATTCTCATTTTTAAGACTTTAAAAATTTAACTTTAAAACTTGTTTAAAAAATTTTAAACTAATATTTCATGAAGTTAGTGAAATTTTTTTAAAAATTATTAAACACTACTAATTTGAATTAGGGAACTGTACTTTCCACTGGTTTTATTTAGTTTTTACTATTTGAAAGTTCTCGAAAATTAGTTTTCAGTTTTAAATATGTTATTGATTGGCAGTCAAGTTTTGGGGTTAAATTAAAATTAAAACATCTTTTGGTCTCAAAAACAGTTTTCTATTATTAGAAATTTAGTCAATGTTTGGAACGATATAAGTTGCTTTAGTTAAAACTAGACTTATAACAAGACTTTTTTTAAAGTGTGAAATTAACACTTTTAATTT
Source organism: Leptopilina drosophilae (assembly GCA_032873175.1). Taxonomy (NCBI): domain Eukaryota; kingdom Metazoa; phylum Arthropoda; class Insecta; order Hymenoptera; family Figitidae; genus Leptopilina; species Leptopilina drosophilae. The sequence continues at coordinate 75,707,257 of CM065478.1, read as the reverse complement.
TAATTTTAATGAATTTAACACTACTTTTCACTTAACTTTATTTAACAATAGTCGAATTTAGGGAACAAATTTTTTTTACGAACTTACTCTGAAAGAAAATGTATATTAAATTTTGTAAAAGTATTTTGCAATTTGGGGAAAAAGTGCAACAAATCGAAATTTTGATATCAAAAATACTGAACTTTAAAATAATTTATGTAAAATTTAGTAAATTTATATTAAAATTGAAAAAAAATTCTTGATATTTTATATAATTATATTTTTTTAAAAAGTTTTTCTTAAAGTTCAGTATTTTTTATATCCAAATTTTAGTTTGTTGCACTTTTTTCCTAAACTGCAAAATACTTTTATGAAACCGAAATTTTAATATAAAAAAATACTAAACTTTAAAAAAATTTATGTGAACTTTAGTAAAGTTCTATTAAAATTGAATAAAAATTCTTGATATTTCACATAATTATATTTTTTTAAAAGTTTTTTTTAATGTTCAGTATTTTTTATATCCAAATTTTGGTTTGTTGCACTTTTTTTCTAAACTGCAAAATACTTTTATGAAACAAACATTTTTATTTAAAAAAATACTAAACTTTAAAAAAATTTATGTGAACTTTAGTGAAGTTCTATTAAAATTGAATAAAAATTCTTGATATTTCATATAATTATATTTTTTTAAAAGTTTTTTTTAATGTTCAGTATTTTTTATATCCAAATTTTGGTTTGTTGCACTTTTTTTCTAAACTGCAAAATACTTTTATGAAACAAACATTTTTATATAAAAAAATACTAAACTTTAAAAAAATTTATGTGAACTTTAGTGAAGTTCTATTAAAATTGAATAAAAATTCTTGATATTTCATATAATTATATTTTTTTAAAAAGTTTTTCTTAAAGTTCAGTATTTTTTATATCCAAATTTTGGTTTGTTGCACTTTTTTTCTAAACTGCAAAATACTTTTATGAAACAAACATTTTTATATAAAAAAATACTAAACTTTAAAAAAATTTATGTGAACTTTAGTGAAGTTCTATTAAAATTGAATAAAAATTCTTGATATTTCATATAATTATATTTTTTAAAAAAGTTTTTCTTAATGTTCAGTATTTTTTGTGTCAAAATTTCGGTTTGTTGCACTTTTTTCCTAAACTGCAAAATACTTTTATGAAACAAAACTTTTAATATAAAAAAATACTAAACTTTAAAAAAATTTATGTGAACTTTAATGAAGTTCAATTAAAATAGAATAAAAATTCTTGATATTTCATATAATTATATTTTTTTAAAAAGTTTTTCTTAAAGTTCAGTATTTTTTGTATCAAAATTTCGGTTTGTTGTACTTTTTTCCTAAATTGCAAAATACTTATGAAACTGAAACTGGCTCCTAGTTATCAGCACCCACTTAATTTTTTAAGTTTTTTGTTGGTTTTAAACAAAAATAATATTTAAATTTAAGATTTAATTTGTGTTAAATTATTCATTGTGTCAAACCAGTTCTTAACATCCACTTAATTTTTAAAATTAAATAGTTTTGTTGACAAAAATCAACATGTAATTTTTAAAAATTAACTGGTTGCTGATAACTGGGTACCAGCTTCAGTTTCATAAAATACTTTTAGAAAATTTAATATACATTTTTTTCAGTTTAGTTCACTTGAGAGATGAGAGAATTTTCTCTCTTGGTACACAATTATTTTTGCTCTAGCTGTCGATTTTAGTGTCACAAACTGTAAAAGTTTAATATATTTTAAGACACAGGGGATTTTTCACTGATTGCAAAAATTGAGTGTTCACACATTCATATAATAATTATAGAGACATTACTATTTATTTCTATATCTAGAAGAGAATTGTTTCTTCAGAATGTTTGGGCTCTTCAGTTGTGTTTTATTGCTCTGTAATACTTTGAAAACGCACACAGTTCTTTTTTTCGAAACTTATGGAATCCGTTATGATAAATATGTAAAACGCATACACACATAAATATATACAATATGTATATAGGCACGTTTAGTATAATTCCATGTGGAAAAGCACCTTAACTCGTGGCAACTCGTGGTCACTCATGAAACTGCTTAAAACTCTTCAACTTATATACATTCGAACTAAAGAGCGCCGTTTCCTCGGTAAATTCCGACATAATTCGTGTCCCTTCGACAATTCAGGTTCGCCAGGTAAATACCCCAGGTGAGCAGGAGTAGGAGACGGTGTGGTCTCCGCGAGAGGAGGCAAACGAGAATGCAACCTTCGAATCTACCTGGTGGTACCTACAACCGGTAGTGTGGAATTGTCGATCGTGCTAGTCACCGCGTTAACCGGGTACCCACCTCTCATCATCGTCATCGTCATCATCATTATCAATATTTATCACTCGAAAATTAAACCCCAGGAATTGATCAAAAAAACAAGGTTTGAGGGAAACAACAAAAGTTATAGAAACATTTTTCCACCTAGCTAGACATCGTCAGCTGAGTTCGTTCATGCGTGTAGTCGCCAGGTGGGAGTGAAAGTCAGCCTTTTAAAACACAAGGGACCATCAGGAGAGAACCCACACGAGTTCACAATCACGTATCACCTACGTGGTGTGGTATATATAGTATATACCGAAGCACCGTAATCGTGTTGTGGTCCCTCTTTTTCCCTCAGAGATGATCTCCACTGGCCAGCTTCTTCTTCGTCTTCTCCTTCGTCTTCTTGGATTATCTTCTTCTCCCAGCTTGAGATCAACAACCTGCATCTTCTTGAAAAGGATTCATGTTTGAAAAATAATATAAAATTCAAACGTCGAGTTTTCTAAATTTTTTTCTTATCAAATGTGACAGTTTTTTCCTTCCATCTCCTGGGAGTTGATTTTGAAAAAGAGTTCTCAGTTGACAAGGAAGATTTTTTATATGTTATATACGTGTCTGTGACGTGTCGCGAGTAGGTCACGATTTATTCGCGCAACTTTATATTTATGTATACGTGCTTCTGTTGAATTGACACTTTGGCTAAACTCTCTGGAGGTGCAAATTGTTCCTGGTATTAGTTTATTGATAACAGTCTCTGGAACCATGGCTGCTTTTTTCCCCTCTCCAAATTTTCAGTATGAAAGTTTATGCTGAATTTAGTTTCGATATTCCAAAGGAGGAAAAATTTGGTCTTCGTTTTCAAGTGGATTGCAGTGCGGGGAAAATTTTCATATACATGCGAGTGCAGATTTAGAATAATCTTGAGGGAAACTGAGTAATTATGTATTCTCTCCAATATCCTTTGGCGAATGTTGAATTGTTTTTTAAATTTCAATACGGCTTTTCGATATACAAAAGTTCTCCTGGAGTATTTCACAATTTTCTGCTTTTGTTTATGAATTTCGTTTAAGGGAAATTTATGATCAAATTCCCGGTTTTTATCATTTAACATTGAAAAGCTTTTAATGAAACATTCATTGATTCAATGTTCTTGGGGCAATATTGTTAAAAATGAAAAAAATGTGTTGTGGGTTAAAATTACAATTGACATGCTTTTCCAAAAAGCAATGTCTGAAATTATTTACATCAGAGAAACAGTGCGAACAAAAGTTAGTCCATTTTTATTAGAGGATCCGATTTTTATTAGATGTTCTGAACGTTCAAATGAACGAAATTTACTTATTTAGTCCAAAAATTCAATTTTATTGCAGTTATTTTGCTTCACTATCCAAAAAATTAGTTTGTAAAAGTACAATTTTAGTTTTTAAATTTTTTTATCATTATAGTAATTTATTAAAATATTTTCGATAAATAAGTATTTCGTTCATTTGTACGTTCAAAACTTGGGGATATTTTTATTAGGCATTGTTGGTATTTTAATGATTTGCAGAAGGAAGAGTAAAGAATTTGATTTTTAACATTTTTGTCAATTTAGTTTCTTTCAAAGTTTTAAACTCTTATGTTTGTTATTGAGAAACAATTTTTAGGTTATGGTTCACCTAGATCGTTTCTTATATTGATAATTGGGTTTTCTATTCAAATCCAACTTTTAATTGCTTCAAAGACTAAAAGTAATAATGAATTAGAATCTAATTGTTATAGAACCGGAAGTTTCGCAGAATTTTCACATTTTTTCTACGGATAACCGATTGAGACAAAAAAAGGCATCAAAAGTGTTGCGAATACCAACGTTTCGATTCGTTTTTTGTATCAATTTTTTGTGTTTTGTCTCCGTAGAAATTTGCGAATTCTTTTTAAAAAATAACAACTTTGACTTCTTGAAATGAATCATCGCCGTAATTGCCTTAAGGAAACTATTTTCAATAGAGTCATTGACAGTTCATTTACAATTTACAATTACAATTTACAAATACAATTTACAATTACAATTTACAAATACAATTTACAATGACAATTTACAAATACAATTTACAATGACAATTTACAATTACAATTTACAAATACAATTTACAAATACAATTTACAATTACAATTTACAACTCAAAGTTAATTTACACCTATCAAAGAAGACTCTCTTTGATAGTTTACTTCGATATACATTTTGTACAACTATTATTACCATTATTTTGTTTATTATTCCTGAAAAGTGTTTCTCAATCTGTTTAGTGCGGTCACTTTCTTTAATTAATATTCCCGATGGAGATGGCTGTTTAAAAATTCCTTATGCCATTCAAAGACTAAAGTGAATGTTTCATCAGTGTTGTGGATGTATTTTTTTATTATTATTATTTTCAAGTTACGATTGTGTTTATAGGAAGCTAGGTTAGACAGTTTCTTAGAGTGGTTTATGTGGGACATGATGTAATACAGAGAGTAAGAGAACTCCAAATAAAGATACAAAGGGTGTAAACTGGTTTCCAACCAGTCATATATATATAGTGTAGATATAAATATACGTGTGTCGTTCTTCGGCATAATAATCTGCCACACTGACAAATAAAGAAAACGATAGTTTTCTTTTGGATTCATTGAAATTTTAATCAGATTCTTTGAATTGCTACACATATACACATTGAGTTACAAATTGATTTTTTATTCTAATTTGCAATTAGTTCGCACTTTGATTCAAAATGAGGGGAAATTGCTTTCTTAGTTTTTCTATCGGATGGCTGATTATCCCATGTGAAGGAATTATCAGTTAATTAATTATATATTAATAAAATTAATAAAATTAATAAAATTAATAAAATTAATCAAATTAATCAAATTAATCAAATTAATCAAATTAATAAAATTAATAAAATTAATAAAATTAATACAATTAATAATTATATATAAATTTGACGTCTTAATGTAGAATGCAGGGGAAAAAGGATTGCGCAGAAGCATAGCGGCTGCGCGAGCCTTTTTTTCCCGGCGTCCCTACTTTTTTCCCCTCTGACGTCATCTAGCCTTTACACTTGAATTTAACTTCAAAAATACAAAAATTCAACTAAGTTATAATCTTTGCCTTGATTCATATTGTTCTCTCACTACAGATTTGCAATTCAAGATTAATTTTTATTGGACTGATTAAAATTGTAATTGGAATTTCACGTTCATAACTTCTGACACCGCACATTTAAACCAGTAGATTAGGAATAATTGTTGTTTGAAACGCTTTTTAATTCTATTTTGTAAACTTAGGAATTTTGTATCTTAGGAATGTTGTTTGGAAAATACTATTTTGAAAAGTATTCCCATTCTGTTTTATTAGAAGGTAATTATCAAGAGGAAAAAAACAAAAAAATTGTTAATTAGATGTTTCTCCTCGTTGAAAATAGACTTTAGAACAGAAGAAGCTTAAATTTAATGATTTATATAATCCTCTCTGTTGTTTGGCTATATGGTATTCGAGAAACGTGAGTATTTTAAATGCATTTTACTGTTTCAATTGAGTTGGAAGCAACTACTACATAAAAGTAATAGGAAGTTACTCTAAAAGCAGGAGGAAAAAAAAAGAAACGAAAATAATAGTTCTTCAAGTATCACTTTTCGAGCATGCACGTATATTAAAACGAGGATCTACTAGTGTAATATCCTGAAGTGTTATTAAGATTAAGTGTAGATTAGATTAGATAACAGGCATTGTTTTATATTGATCACAAATCTCAAGAATGAAGGATCAATTAGTCTCGTTTCTTTAATGGTCTTGTGTGCATAGAAAAATAGGATTGAAATTCAGATTTTTAAATTGAAGATTTTGATTTCAATTGTAGGTGAAATGTATCAAAGAATGTAGAAACGTAGAAAAGATTGAATAATTTCATGAATTTGCCTCTGATAGGAGTCGATTGTGATTTTATATAGCAATGCAATTTTTTTTTTCAATAGTTCGGTATCTATATTTGAAATTATAATTTACTATTATTACTGTACTCCATTTCCGTTATATTCTATTTCCACTATTCTGGTATTTTATTTCCATTGTCATATTCGATTGTCATTTTTAATTCACGTCTGTCGTGACATATTTAGAGCCATATGTTAGTTTCAACATTTTTTCTTTCTTTCTTTGTGTATAGAATTTGTTATAGATTGTATCAGTTTAGGATAGGGTTTCCTATTTGACTATAGACATTTTATTAGAAAAAAAAGTAGAAATAGTATATCCAATTCACAATCAACAGGTTTTTGGCCGAAAACCTCCCAAGTTGATCCGAAGGATTCACATGTATATACAAATGTGCCAAAGCTTTTAGCGTTAAAAAGTTTGGATCTTGGTTTGTTTGTACCTGATTTAATAAGAACGTCCCTTTCGCGGATATCCTTTTTTATTTGACTAGGCATGGTTCCAGATACTGTAGATTCAATTCCTTCCAGTTAAATTGCTTCGCTATAGAGTTTAGCCAAAAAAAAATTGTGATTTTTTTTGTGTTTACTTGTTGATCTGCAGAAATTTGCTTGCTGGAGAGGTGAAAATATTTGGTGAAATATATTTTGTTGATATAAATACAAATGGTGTTGGTGATGCTGTGTTAAGTCGAGTGTGGACGCGTGTCCGTGCGGGAATAATGCGAATGTTTTCCCGATGAAGAGTAATGATTGTGCGATGCACGGTGCGTGTCGTGCGTTATCCAATGGGCGTACAACATACATGTGGGGCCCCAGGTTCTGCAGGATGTGACGCTTGGGGCTTCTGACTGGAACTGAGGAGGAAGAGGAAGAGGAGGAACAGGAAGAAGTAGAGGAAATAGAGGTAACGATGAGGATGAGGTGATACCGGAACGAACAGTGACCGCGTATTTTTGCCATTTTTCGCTAAACTTGTATTTTAAATCATTTTCTTTATATTGATGCAAAGGATTCTCTTTCTTTCTTTCTTTCTTTTTAAATCCTCTATTGAAGGCTTTTAACTACTCCTAATTAAACAAACTGTCAGGCGAAAGGGAAATTTCTTCTTGTCTCCCTAATTACTTCTGATCACTTTTTGCTGATTGCTCTCCAAGTCTGAATTAGTTGAAGATGACTAATTTTAAAGTTTTATTTTATTTTTTATTTTATTATTCAAAAATTTTGTCTTTTTCCTTCAGAATTTAGTAAAAAAACAAATATTAATAAAAGAATAATGTAATTACTTATTTACTTATTTTTAATCAGATTTATAGGCAGAAAAAATGGCTCGCGCATGCGCGTCTCTTTTTTCCCCGGCGTCACTACTTTTTTTCCCTCTGACGTCACCAAGTGTGTAGAATTCTTTTTATTCCGAAATTTAAAACATCTTTGTTCTTAATTATTAAAAAATATTTTCAAATTAAAAAGATTCAATTATTTTCATAAATAACAAAATTTACACGGGAATTCGATTAACTTAGAACAGCATTCTTAAAAATATTTTGAAAAAATCAATTATTTAAGAAAATTATTACACAATTCTTCACAATAATTCAATTACTTTCATTTATAATATGTACTATTTTTTTATGGAAATTCAATTAAAACGAAAAAAAATTTGATTAAATTCTATGCAAAATTCAATTACTATTTACATAGAAAATAAAACTCATCGAAGAATTTCAATTATTTTGAACAGTATTTTAAATTAATTAATTGGAAAATTCAATTAATTTGAACAGTATTTTAAATTAATTAATTGAAAAATTCAATTATTTTCACAAATTATGTTTTCTACAAGAATTTAATTTTTAAATTTAAATTCTCATAATATTTGATATATTTGTGACTCGATCTGAAAAATGGGACCTTAGAAGTAAAGATTATAGGTTATGTTTGCAATTTTTTAAATGAAAATACAAAAAGAAAAACTGTTAATGTAAATCATTAAAGTTTAAGTTGTTATTCTAACTGAAATATTTAATAAACACTGCTTTTAATTTGTAAAAAGTGAAAATAAACTTTTAATCAACAAAAAAGTAACACTAATATAACCTTAAAGTTATTTGCTTCTAAGGTCCCTTTCTTCAGATCGCGTCACATTTCATGATCCTAAAGTTTTGAACAATATTTTTTTGCTTCTTCTAATTTGTATTTTATTTACAGAAAAAGTATTTTTTAGATTAAAACAAATTAATTCTAAACTAAATATTGATAAATTTCAATTATTTTTCTTTTTTCGATAGTAATTTTTAAAAACCCTGGCGGGAAAAAAAATTTCGATCGATTCTATTATATTTCGAAAAAATTAATTCTTTAAACAATGTTTATAAAATTAATTTAAAAAATTGAATTATTTTTCAAAAACAACAAAATTTTTTGCAATAATGTAATTATTTTTATTACGAATAAATTTCTTCTCATGGATTCAATAATTTTTGAAAATTAAAAAAACTTCATAGTAACTATTCAATTATTTTCATAAACAATAAAATTCGTCGGAGAATTTCAATTATTTGTAAAACAATATTAAAGGAATTTTTAAAAAAAATTGAATTATTTTTAACAATTTATTTTTCATTTTTCGAAAAATTCAATTTTTTGACAAAATGGTTTTTTTTAAATTACTTTCGAAGAATTTAATTATTTACAAAAGTTTTCAGAATTTTCCTTAGTTATTCAATTATTTTCAAATATTTTAATAAGTTTTTATAAAAGAAACGAACTATTTAAAATTAAATTTTAATTAAATTTCTTGAAAAAATTGCACTTTCCTTTAAGATTTAAAAATTCTTCCCAAGAATTCAATTATGTCAATAAATGTTAAAATTATTCCCGAAAATTCGATTATTTTGAGGAATTTGAATAAAATTTTTTTGTAAAATTTAATTATTTTATTGTAAAATTCAATTATTTTTTTGTAAAATTCAATTATTTTCATAAATAACAATATTAATTGCAAAAAATTCAATTACTTTAAAAAGCAATAATTTTTTTTGGAAATTCAATTATTTTAGAGATTTCTAATAAAATCGTTCGCTAAAATTAAATTGTTTTCATAAATAATAAAATGCTTTCTAGGAATTCAATTATTTGAACAAAAAAATAAATTGCCACATAGACATTCAATTATTTTCAAAAATTGTAATAGAATTCTTTGTAAAATTTAATTATTCTTAAAAACTTTTCACCATTCAATAAGTTTTATATTTAATAATTTAATAGAATTTTCAAACAGATTTTAATTATTTAAAAAAAATTTTATATAAATATCTTCGTAAGAATTTATTTCCTTTCATGAATAAAAAAATAATTTTCAGGAATTCATTTATTTGAATTAGAATTTGCATAAAATTAGTCGAAAGAAATCAATTATTTAACAATTTTCATAAAATTCTTCGCAAGAATTAAATTATTTTTCCAAATATTTAAATTCTTTTGTGAATAATAAAATTCGTTGTAGAAGTTCAATTAATTATTATCAGGATATGGAAGAATTAATAATTTTGATGAAATTGTTGAAAAAGAACCGACGAGGTTCATTTTCTCCTCAATTATTACATTTTAAGTTCAAATTGCATATTTTTGTAAAGTAATTATAATTTAGTATCAAATTTTCCCAGTGAATTATTATCAAATTAGTCATTTTTGACTAATTTCAAATTTAGAGAGTACGAATCTGCATGTTATTAATTTTGTAGCGAAGCGATTTGATTTAAAATTTAAATTTCCTGCGAGCAAAATTCAAAATTTGAATATACATAATATATTTGAGATTACCTCCTTAGACATGAATTCGTGAAATATAAATATAGAAAATCAAAGGAGGGAAATTCTGTTATCAAAGCTGAATGCGTTAAATTGAGAATGATTTAATTATTATATATTCGAACAATTATGAATCTTAATAGGATTGACATTAATTGGACAAATTTGTATATCGTAATTACTAGTCTACATTTTCATTGGTGACATTCATGATCGTTTCTCGCTCTATGTATATAATATGTAAAATGATTTTACGATTATTGGAGTAGGAACATTACGATTTGAACCTTTGTGTGCAATAATTTCCCTATAATTTGACTTTAATCCACTTTTCAAAGAGATGTAAAAATTTAACTAAATTATTCGATATTCTGTGCGCGAGATTTTTCATTCTCAATATTGAATCTTTGTTCATTTATATAGTTAATTATTCAAAGTCATTTCAAAGTATTTCTTTTTCTTTTTTCTTTAATAATATGCGAATGGACTTCATTCCCAAGAGATGATAATAGTTTTTATTCAATATTAGATACCGTGAAAAGGAGATGAATATTCATTATCATTCACAGTATGTATTTCTTTATTGGAAAAATTCTTCAATATCGATGAAGCGAATCGTGCATTTCAATTTTACGACTCTGTGCGGTTTCAAGGATTCAGAAGAACATCAATTTGTTCAACACTTTTTTTTCTGATTAGCCTATAATCAGAGAGTAAATAGTTGATGGCCCATTAACTTCGGATTAGGTTCAAGGTGATCTAATTTTTATGGAAAATTATTGTTATCTCTTTTTTGATATTTCTGGTCGATGATAATAATTGAATACTAAATTTTTGATTTGGGTGCAAAACTATATACATCTGCTTTTTAGTTGTGGAGTGTAATAAAATACAAATTACAAAAAGATTTGGATTTCTGGGACCCTTTCTTCGCAATGCATCTCATGCAATATAGTGTCATTTCTATAAATTGCAAATTGCATATATCTGTTTTTTTCTGTCTGGTGAACTTGGTCAATGCAGTTTGTCCTTGAATGTTGTTGGAAAGTAGAAAATATTTCCGCCAAGCGCAGAAACCTTCCCCTGGTGCTCTTGGCCTCTTTGAGATAAATCTACCGAAATATGTTTCCGTGGAAGAATTTAGAATACGTAACTCTGACCCCGATGTTGAGAGATGCAAAGCTAGAAAACGGGTTGGACGGTCGGTCGGCATATATGAGTCTCTGTTTTGTCGCTGCCGGCAAACGATATATAGTATATATAACTATACTACAGGAAAGAGTTATACAGTTAGAAAACTGGTTTTGGTCCTCCTCGTGCTTCAAGTAATACTATAACTCTGGCACGTATGATTAAAGCCTCTGAAAATCGCGGGCAAACCCTTATCTTTTTTCTTTTTTTTGCCACCGCGCAATTTTCTCTTTCAGAAATAATTTCATTCTCACGACCCTTCAAATTGAGTTTTTATTCTTTGAAACTGGAGACCCTTCATTACAAACAAACGAAAAATAATTTTTTTAATTTGTTTGCAAGAGCAAAATAAATTTATCGGTTTTTTTCAAGTGGAGTAAAGAAAGTGTTTTTAAAAATTCTGTTTGAATTTAAATTTGGAAAATTTTATTAGAATCTGTTATTTTCTGCTATTTAAATTATTATTATTGCCTCTATTTGGTTATAATCCTTTATTTATTGCTGTTCAAATTATTATTATTGCCTCTATTTGGTTATAATCCTTTATTTATTGCTGTTCAAATTATTATTATTGCCTCTATTTGGTTATAACCTTTTATTTATTGCTGTTCAAATTATTATTTTTATTAGTGCCTCTATTTGGTCATAATCCTTTATTTTTTGCTGTTCAAATTATTATTATTATTACTCTACTTGGTTATAATCCTTTATTTTTTGCTGTTTAAATTATTATTTTTATTAGTGCCTCTATTTGGTCATAATCCTTTATTTTTTGCTGTTCAAATTATTATTATTATTACTCTACTTGGTTATAATCCTTTATTTTTTGCTGTTCAAATTGTTATTATTATTATTATTGCCTCTATTTGGTTATAATCCTTTATTTTCTGCTGTTCAAATTATTATTATTATTGCTTCTATTTGGTTATAATCCATTACTTTTTGCTGTTCAAATTATTATTTTTATTAGTGCCTCTATTTGGTCATAATCCTTTATTTTTTGCTGTTCAAATTATTATTATTATTACTCTACTTGGTTATAATCCTTTATTTTTTGCTGTTCAAATTATTATTATTATTACTCTACTTGGTTATAATCCTTTATTTTTTGCTGTTCAAATTGTTATTATTATTACGTATTATTAATGGTATCATTGACACACTTTATTATTATTTTACGAATGTTTCCTAAAATTTTCCTCAAAATGTTTTATGTGCATTTTTTAAAATGAATCATCGTCTAAAAATTTTAGAAATGTCCCTATAAAATTTTTTGATGAATGTTTTTAAGATCTTGTAGAATTTTGAATAAAATGTAACATTTTTTCATTATAGTTTGTGTGAATTTTTTTAAAGGACGAAAATTATTATTATTTTTGGTTATAATCTTCTATTTCCTGCTGTTCAAATTATTATAATTATTACCTCTAGTTGGTTATAATCCTCTATTTTCTGCTGTTCAATTATTATTGTTATTACATAATTATTAGTAATATGAAATTATAATTATTACTTCTAATTTTGATCTTTTAGGTCAACAATTTTTTTTTAAATTGCTCATTTTTAATCAAAAGAGCATTAAAAAATCTATCGAAACTGAACCTTGACAAATTTTCTCTATTTTATTTGTTAAGAGTACAAAAAGAATCAGAATAAGCATTGTACCCTAATACCCCTTGAATTTTTCCTAAGTAAAATATATATAGGGAAGTTGAATTTTTAAACAATTTTTTTTGGTTAATTCTTCTTAGAAAGTTTGTAAAAATTCCCTTAATTGTTATTTGAAGTTTCCCTAATATTTATTAGTAAATTTTTCCGTCATTAAAACATTGAAATTCACTGAATAAAATAGTGAAATTTTACTACAAAATTAGGAGAGAAACTTTTACTAATTTGAAATAGAGGACGACTTTTTACTGTAATCTAAATTTAAAGAGCTTGAAACGCATTATACAAATGTTACATTATACACAGTAAATATTATACTTTATGTTTATTTTTCTCTTCATTTTGTGACGTGTTTTTCTCACAATTTCAAATATTTTCACATTTGAAAGAAAGTTTTTTGAATTTTTGTTCAAATTTTTTATTTTTTCTCAAATATGCTTGTTTCACAGTGACAGCATTTTATTATCGTTTTTCCCCGACTTTGAAAATGCGTGAAACCGCAATTTAGAGAAAATATTTCAAATTTGTGGTTCTAACCACTAGTAATAGACAATTTTTCAGGTCGAATTTACTTTCAATATTTCTCTTTGACCTCTTTTGACATCATATATAAATGAAATGATTGAAATTTGATAAAATAATTTTTAAAAAAATGAAATTGTTCATTATATTTTTTCCTTTTCAATATATTAATTTTCTGTACATAGTACTTTTATTTTAATAATTTTTTTTAATTATAAAAAAATGCTTATATTCTTCGTATTTTTGGAAGCATATTTCACTGCGGTGTACGCACATATGCAGTATGTTATATAGCGACGAAGCATAGTGGTTATTGTTTTTATGAGTTTATGACTCCAGGGGCATTTTTACCTTTTTTTTTCCTTTTTCGGTAATTATTAAAAAAAAATAGTGCTGCACCACCATATTTTCATAACACTTTCTCTCTACGAGGCAAGTATTCCCCACTGAAATATTCGATTTTCATTTTCATTAAAAAAAACTTGCATGATAAAATGCATATTTTTCACCCCCAACTCTTAAGGGGAATCTACTTGAAATTATCTTTGATTCTCCTCCGAAGAAATTACTTGTCTTATGAGTTGACTCTTACAGACAGTTTTATACAAAATCTATTCAACGAGGGAAGAAATTAAAACTTTTACTTCGATAAGGAATATTTTTTTATAGAAATTTAAAAGAATGGAATTTTTTGCGATGTGAGAAGAAAAAAAATAGGAATGATTAATTGTTCGGTATATTTTAGCATTTTTTTTTGACGCTCATATTATTTTCCTTGTAAATCAGAGTAAATAGAACAGACAAGGATTAAGATTAGTGAAGCGTTAATTACTTCAAGTAAACCTTGTCTTCCTTTGTTAGGATAACATTATATTTTACATAATTTCCTTCCTCGTGAAAATATAATTATTCAGCAAATCGTTTTGCACGCGTATGCTTTAAATTTGAATTTGTGTTAAAAAGTTATTTGATTGTATAGTACGAAATTAGTCGTTGCTTTAAGGAATTTGGTGTAAATTACAATATTTGTAGTTAGTTATCTAGTAGAAATTTATTTTTCATTCAGAATTCTGTTTTTTATTACAATCTTATCTTTCTAATGTAACTATAAATGTAACTATTAATTGAACTATAAATTGAAACTATAAATAGTAAAGAAGTTATATAATAAAATTTGTCAATGAAATTTTGAAACTGAAAAGTAATTCTCCATTCAACAGTCTGTAGGTGATATTATTGATATGGGCATATGCAAACGATTTCAAGACGCTTATTATATTTACCTCGGTTTACATATATGTATGAATTGGAAGGCAAACTCAATTGAAAGAATGTCAGACTCGTTTAATGCCGTTCCATACATTCCTTGAAATGCATTGTGAAAGCTATATCTAATTGGGTTACATACACGCATTAACGTCAGGCTTTTAAATGACGTGCACCTACTCTTAATAGTAATGTGCATTATACAATTCTAATATACGCCATATATAGCGATTCATTACATCTCTTGTAGAGCATATGTATACAAATTCGTTGTTTTAAAAAAATGTGTGTGGGTATGTATATTTTTTCCCTCTCTTTTTCTACTTCATTAATAAATCTCCTTTACTCCATATCCATAAAAAGATTTTGTGTCAACTAAAAACCATAAATATCGATCAAGGTTTCCGCTTGTATAATTACATACATTTTGTATCCGTAAATCTTCGTGTGGACACATCCTGCTTTAGTAAACTAATCACACAATATTCACACCACAAAAAGAAAGAAAAGAAAAAAATGGTTTCTAAACCATTCCGAGAAGTAAAAAAGCATTTTTATTTTGCAATTTTTCCCCAACTGTATACATTTTTCTTCGGCAGGAAAATCATATTATAAGTAGCTCGAATTTTTCGAAGTGAAAATTATATGGGAAAATAGATATAAAATGATAGCTCGCGCGGTAAAACTTATACATATATGTTTCGATATTGAAAATGCAAAGATTTGGATTTGTGATTTATGATGTTAAATTAGGACTTTGTCGAGGAACAGTGAGAAATTTTTTCTTTATTTTTCTTTTTTTTTTTGCGTAAATTTGGTGAAAGATAAATTTCCGATCGAATGGAGAAATGATGTATGTTCTCGCGATAGGGAAACGAAAATATACACTTTCTCCCAGCACAGTCGTCGCACCGAGTGATAAAAGTGCACTCTGGGCTAATGCCAAAAACGAGTTGTTAGAAAAGAGGTCAGCAATTGAATTCCTATGAGGTTCCTATACATATCGCAGTGCTTCGTAAGGAGAAGAGATAAATTAATGAGCACTTTGAATTGTTCCAACTTCCTTTTATTTACCTTTAGGCAAGCCTTGAATCGCACAGAGCCTAATTAACGCGAGAGCTTTTTCCATACATATATTATCTTTTGAGCAAAAAAAGAGTGTTATTTTCAAAAATTATTCTTTCCCCAGTTCTTAGAAATTTCCCTTTTTTTAATAAACTTGTGTTTATTTTAATTGCCTTTTAATTTCTTCCCACGTATCTAATTTTTAGTTTCGGTAACAACTATTTGTTTAGCTGACTTGTCGGAAAATTATTTAAAATAATTATAATAATAAAATTTTTATCCAATTGAGAATTGAAGAGTAGCAAAATTTAAAACACTATATTTTTAATGGAACATGAAATTGTTAACAATTTAATTAACAATAAAAGTACAAGGCAAATTAAATTTACATTTCTTTTGAAAATTTTATCTTCATACCACCAAGTTCAAATAATATTTTTCGCTTGAAAAATTCTGGCTTTTACTTTTCACATTAAAAAAAAAATTCAGAACTAAAATGGAAGTTTTTTTTCAAAGTGGTCGGAATTAAAAATTTAATTATACTTAATAATTTCACAGCGTTTTAAAACTGGGGTGGACTTATAAACAATTAACAATTAACAGTCTTCCGAAAAAATAATCATCCACTTGCGACACAAAAAACAATTGCCTCAAAAATTGAAATAGTAAAATTTTCTAGACAATCTCCACTTTTTCAATATTTTAAAAATATATACTTCATAAATTAATAATTGTTTCTCACGTTTAAAATGACGTCAGCACATACTTGACCGGTAAAACTTTCGCAATTCCCGGTCGAGCGACTTGTCGATTTGATTTCGAAGCGCTTCTAAAACTTGCTAATCGACTTCACGTGCTGTTTACTTCGAAATAATTGTATGTGTGTGTGTGTGTTTGATAATGACAAGCGACCGGTTCGACATTTTTCCATCCATTTCCTTTTTTTTCTCTCTTATTCTTCTCTCATCACACACAGAGAGAAGTGCGATCAATGCATGAGAAAATATGACCAACTTTTTTACACCTTTTACACAGAATAGAAGTAAGGGATAAAAATAGAAAATAGCTGGAGGAAGATTGAATAGAAGTCAATGCAGAAATAATGGAGAGCTTTTTACACTTTCCTGAAATACATTTTATGGATTTTTAAAATAAATAACTGCATGTCGTATATATGTATAAATATATATACTATATAAGGAACAATGACTTTAAAAAGAAAGTCAAATTTGCTTTTTATTTTTTCATGTGGTTTTCTTTCTGAAAGTGAATATGTCTTTGTAAATCTTTGTTTTGTTTGGGATATTAATAAAATACAACAAATTTGGCACTGGTTTTGCTTCAATTTCAGGATAAAAATAAATTTTTTTAAGGGTAGAGGGAAAAAAAGTTGTGACGCCAGGGAAAAAAGACTCGCGCATGCGCAATCCTTTTCCCCCCTGTGACATATGTAGCCTATCACTTAAAAAATTATTAATCCTTTTGAAATTTGTTATTTCAAATTAATGTTTAACAGAAATAAAATTACTTCGAGTTATATTTTACTCAAATTAACAAATTTATTTATTTTGATTTTATTTTTTATTTACATTTTGATTTTTACCTTGTTCAATAAATATATAGATTATTTTTTGACAGTAATTAAAGTCAAAATTATTTAAAGTAAATTAAATTTAAATTATAAAAATAATTGAAATAATTCGACGAGTGTTTTATTTATAAAAAAAATTAAATTCTTGCAATTAATTTTTCTAAATTTTCTTAAATAATTGTATTTCTTGTGAAAAATATTATTTGAAAAAATAATTGAATTCTTCCGCTAAGGATTTTACTGCAATTTTTGTAAATAATAATTGAATTTTTTGAGTCATTTTATGCAAAAATCAAATAATTTAATTATTTCGAATAACAATTAAAATTGTATTAAAAAGAATTTAATTTTAGCGAAGTATATTGCATTATTATTTAGGAAAATAATTGTATTCTTATATTTAAACAAATGTCATTCAACATTATAAAGAATTATTAAATTCCTTCAAGTCATTTTATTAAAATGTTTTAAAGTTGATTTCTATCGAAAAATTTTCTATAAAATTGTTACTACGTTTAATTTTTTTAATCATTAAAAGATATTATTTTGTAATAAAAAAATTTGCTTTTAACCAAATAATTGTACAATTTGCATGACTTTTTCCTTGTTTTTATAATAATTTTTGGAAATATTTAGAAGGAAAGAAAAATTCCGTTAAATTTAAACGTTGACAGTTTTAGTTAAAAACAATTTTTGAAACATGTTATTTTGACGTCATCTAAATGCAAATTTAACCTACTAATTAATTATTTTCAACTATAATTAATTAGCAAAAATATGATTAATTAACTCTTCAGTAAAATTCACAATCTGTTCATTATTGAATGAATTTATTATTTATGATTCTAAAGAATCAATCATATGCGCAATTTAAAATGTTTTCCAATGTTTTAAAATGGTTTCTAAAATTTCTCAATTTTTTTTTTAATTTCTAAATTATTTATTGAAATTTAAAAAATTAATTTTAAATTCAAATTAAAAGTTTAAAAAATTGTGAACATAGAAGAAAAATTCACGTAATAATTAATTTACCATTGTTAACTATTTCGTTAGTAAAATATTATTATTTCATTCAGTAACTTTTTCAGTAATTTTTAATTTTAATTTTTAGCTTTAATTTTAATTTTAATTTTTAGCTTTAATTTTAATTTTAATTTTTAGCTTTAATTTTAATTTTAATTTTTAGTTTTAACTTTAATTTCAATTTTTATTCAAGTTAGTAATTTTTTCAGTGAAAAAAAATTTTTCAGTCAAGACGAATTGATATTGAAAGTAAATAATGCATATATTGAAAAAAGTAAATAATGCATAATATTGAAAACAAATTGCAAAATGACAACTTAAATTTCTTCCTCTGATAATTCTGTATTCTCTATTATATCTATATATATATATATATATATATATATATATATATATATATATATATATATATATATATATACGTACAGCACACAGGAAATATTTTGCATTTTTCTTTCGATATCAGACAATGTAATTTTTCTCCATAATACAGTTTCTTCGTGGATTTATTTGAAATTTGTCAAAAATGTAATTTTACGCGAGGAGAAAAATAACTTTACATGTTTTACATTTTACATTTCTCGAGTTTTTTTTTACGATTTTATCTATAACTGAAAAAGTTCGATACATTTTATGTCTTTTAAATGTAATTCAACTAACTCGTTTAAACTATCGACAATTTGTCACCTCTGTAACAAAGGAGAAGAAAAGTTACGTCTGTGTATATATATATATATATATATATATATATATATATATTGGAAAGTTCAAAACGTCAGATGTTCTTTTTATTTCTGCTACATTTCACGTTTTTTTCGAAAGAACACGATGAAAATATAATTAACAATGACATAAAAGCTTGTAATTGGATATTTTTTCGCGGATGTAAAATTTTTTTTTGAACTCTGAAAAAAGAACAATTAGAACTTTACTTCTCACTCTCGGAATCGGAACTTGTTACGTAGAAATTACTAATAACCAAAAACTAATAAAAGATTTCGTCTAAATTTCTAATTAATAATAATTATTAATTAATTATTGTTAATTAATAATAATTTTTAATAATCAGTAAGAAATAATTAATTATTAATAGAAAGTAACTACTCTAGAAATTTGAATCAGTTAACAATAACTACTCGTTAGTAACGATTTTTGCTATGACTTTTCATGATCCCAAAGTTTTGAACGTTCAAATGAGCGAAATATTTTTTATTGAAGATATTTTAATAAATTACTAATCATAAAAAATTTAAAAACTAAAATTTTACATTTAATAAATTAATTATAGAAAAATTTAAAAACTAAAATTTTACATTTATAAACTCATTAATTAATTTTTTTGTCAGTGTCACAAAATAATTTCAATAAAAATTTAATTTTTGGAAGAAATCAGGCTTCGCACTCTTCTATTAAAAGCTACTATTTGCTACTTTTTTGATACGAGGCTACTTTTTGGCTACTTTTTTGAGCCTAATGCTACTAAAAGCTACTTTTCTGAACCAATAGTCAAATTTAGATTTTTAGTTTTCACATTTCCATTTAAAAACAGTGTTAAAAACTAAAATCTTTAACGAAAAACGACCACCATTAAGATGATAGGAAATAATTTTACCGACATTTACTCTACCCATAGTGACTGATTATAAATTGTGTTTAACCTTTAAATTCCCCGTTTTTCCGGCTTTGTCCCAATTTTTACCGCCTTTATTTTTTCATCAAATTTAAATTTACTTTATTTCAAACATAAATCTACAATTTGAAAAATAATTGAATTAAACAAGAAATTTTTTCAATTTTCCAAAAAAAATCTTGTCTGTTCATAATTATAAGGGAAAATTTGATTAATTCAATTTCATTATAAGTTATTGATACTAATTGAATTTCTGCAAAGAATTTTACTATTTATAAAAGTAATTGAATTTTTCCAATGAATGTTATTACATATTTATGAAAATAATTAAATGTTTGCGAAGAATTTTATTAAAATTTCTGAAAATAATTGAATTGTAGAGAACAATTTTATTATTTATAAAAAATAATTGAAACCTCAGAGAATTTCAAAAAATTTTAAACATAATTTAATTTCTGCGGTCATTTTTATTACTTTTGAAAATAATTGAATTGCTTTTTTTTAAATTTTATGGATAAATTTATGAAAATAATTGAATTCTTGTGAAGAATATTTTTCAAAAATAATATTCGAAAGAATTTAGTAAATCGGAAAAATTTTGCTATTTATAAAAATAATTGAAGTAATTGAATTCTTTAGACAAAATTTAATCAAATTTTTAAAAATAATTGCATTTTTCGATGAATTTGATTGAAACGTATTAAACATAATTCTATTTCTGTAATGAGTTTTATTATTTATGAATGTTATTAAATTTTTGCGAGGATTTTTCAAAAAAAAGGTTCAAATAATTGATTTTTAAGAAAAAAATTTTAAATAAACTGTTTTTAATAATTTAATTCCTATGAAATTTTCATTCTTTCAGAAAATAATTGAATATTTGTGTAGAATTTTCTAAAAATTGTTTTTAAATAATTGAATACTTTTTGGAAATTTTATTAAAATACTAGACATAAAAATTATTGAATTAAGAAAATTTTTGAAAATAATTGAATTTTTGTGGTGAATATATAAATGAATTGTTGTTATTTATAGAAATAATTGAACTTTTACAATGAATTTTAATAAAATTCCTAAAAGTAATTTAATTTTGTCGAAATTTTACAATTGAAGAAAATAATTGAATATGTTGCGAATAAATTTTAAAAAATAAAATTATAATTATACGATGACTAACTTCCATTGATTATTTAGAAAAAGTTAAATAAAATTCTTTAAAAGAAATAAATTATTTTTAATAGAATGTACGGAAATTTCAATTATATCAAAAATTTTCAATTATTTGTTCATAAAAATTCAATTATGTTGAAACAACAATTAAAAAATTTTATTTTTTAAAAAAAGCTGCGAAAATTCAATTTTATTAAAAAATTTGAAGTTTGTACTTTTTTTAAATTAACTAATAAAAATTTTAATTATTAATCTTCATACCAAGAAACGTGAGTACATTAGAATGTGACTCCTTATAAAATTTAATTATTTATCAATTATTGAATTAAAATACTTTGAAAATTCGATTTTAAAAAAGTTTTTAATGAAATTCTTTAATTCTTTTTTTTGTCACCGTGGCTACTATTTCCTACTTTTTTTTGTCATCTAGGCTACTTTTTCCTACTTTTTTTTAACTCATAATGGAGTGCGAAGCCTGAGAAATAAATAAATTTCGTTTATTTGAACGATTAGAACTTTAGGATCGGGTTTTTTCGCTTTGGTAAGAAGTATAAAAAATAATTAATTATTTGACGCAATTAAAAGGAGTATTAGTCTCAATTAAAATAATGAATTATGATGAATAGTTTGAATATTTGATAGAAACAAATATTTAGTTATTTGAATCAAATAATTTTCATTTGATGTAAATAGATTTTTTTTTCCAATGTGGTTAAATGATAGAAATGCTTTTTGCAGAAGGAAATTTCTAAAAATTTATAAAATCGTTTATGCTACAGTAAACAAGGATATGCTATATACATAAGGTGCTATTTAGCTATCGAGCAAACACAATTAATTTCAACTTGTCCTAGCTTAAGGCAGAAACTCGATCATTCTCTGCACACTTAATCGTACAAAACATGATTTTCGCATCGAGCTTTAGTGTCCCACTGACAACATATATACATTTCTGTGACAAACAAAAGGCGCGCATATATAGATATAGAGAGAAGACAAAGTCAATTTTTTCAACTTTCTCTTTTTCTCGTTTTTCTTTATTTTATATCTGAGACGTCTTGATGACGATGATGATGATAAAGAAAATGAGCGTGTATATTCGAACTACATGAGAGATGTTTAAAGAAACATTTTTCAAAAGCAGTTCCTTTAAAAGCTTTTAAACACAAAAGCAAATTTTTAAAACAATTATTAATTAAATATTGCACTCTATTCATCAACGACAAAAGTTGTTTTACGCTCCTTTTTGTCGCAAACAAGAAAGAGATGAGTCTCGAAACAAAGAATTTTTCTTAGACAATAAAACGTCGCATATACTGTTGTTATATTTCTCGCATATCTTTACTTTTCAAAAGAGTATTTCGATAATCTATATTGAAAATTGGAAAAATTAGCATTTTTTTTAAAAAATGAAGCAAATGAAAAAAATAGAAGTGTATGATATTCGTCTTAAAGATCGTTGAACCGACGCTCTCTTGCTGTTATTTTTTAACGTCGGATCCGCGAGAGTTCCAAATATAAACTCTCGTGTATGCGCCAGTGCTATCCATTCCCGACGCGTTTATTTTCTAGTCTCGTGACACGTGTACGTGAACACTGACGAAGTTATTATTTCCATTTTTTTCTCATTCAAAACCAAATATCAATAAAAGTGGTCGTGTATTTTTTTTTAACTTTTTATTCGCTCGAGTCGATGATTCAAATTTCCCGCGAAAATAAAAAAAAAAGAAGAGAAGAAGAACGACAGTCTGAATAGAAGCTATAGTTACGTCCGTTGTTTGAATTTGAAATTACGAAAGCTATAACTGCGCGGAAATGTGTTTCTTTAGCGATGTCGACGTCGCGACCGGAAGGGCCGGAGATGAGTACGCGACCGGTCATGATAATAGGGAAAAAGTGATAATTGAGAAAAATTTCGACCGTTTATTTTGATTAATTGGAAGTTCTTTTTTTGAAGGAGAGGGAAAAGGAAGATAAAAACAAAGTCGAAAAGTAGATTCTTGTCAGCACGCGCACTTAGTGTCAATCATGCGTAAAATTGTATCTTGTAAAGAGTCTTTCATCTGTTAAATTTGATAGTTGTCAGGTTTTTCACTTATTCCCGAACAATACAAATTATTAACGGTCGTTAATTTATTTATTGCCTTAGTTATTTGGCTACTTTTTTCTATTTCTCGCTCTTTAAAATCAAATTTTAAAACAGAAAATTAATGACGACTTTTTGTTAAAATTTAAGTATTTAAAGATTTCGAACCTTCGGATCTTTCTCAAAAATAAAAACTTTTCCATTACTTTTAGAATTAGAAAAAAATTACTATAAAGTACGATAAGAATTACAAAGAATATTTTTTTTCCAAGAAGAATCTAACTGCTCTTGAAGATTAGAAGAAAAAAAATTTAAGAATTATTTACAGATTTCCGACCTACGGATCTTTTTAAAAAATAAAAACTTTTGCATTATTTTTAGAATTAAAAAAATTATTCCAAAGTATGATAAGAATTGCAAAAAAAAAAACATTTCTCTTTCCAAGAAGAATCTAACTGCTCTTGAAGATTAGAAGAAAAAAAATTTAAGAATTATTTAAAGATTTCCAATCCACGGACATTTTTCAAAAATAAAAACTTTTGCATTATTTTTAGAATTAAAAAAATTATTCCAAAGTATGATAAGAATTGCAAAAAAAAAAAACATTTCTCTTTCCAAGAAGAATCTAACAGCTCTTGAAGATTAGAAGAAAAAAAAACCCCCCGCCCCATAATTTAAAACTCGAGAGCTGTAAAATAAGAGCGAATGAATTCTATCGAGAAGAATGTAAAAAAAAATTTTTTTTTTATAGAGTTTCTATAAAGACTAATGATCATAAAAATGGATAAGTAGAAGTCGATGATGCTTGACAGTATCGGAAAAGTGAAACTTGAACAGGTGAATTCACTATTAAGGATGACTTCGTTTTTTCGGAAAATCGGTTTGTGCGGATGTATTATACGTTCGCGATGCAGCAGTGAATCGAAAAATTTTGAACAGCATTCAGTAAACGATGAAATTTCAAAAACGATTCTTCTTCCTATTGATCACGAGGAAGACGTTTGTCATGACTTGGCAATGCACTTTGACCTCTCCGACATAAAATATATTGATGAGGATGATCCGGATAACGAGGATTATCGATTCAATGGTATGATGGCTTTTTTTTGCCCCCTTTCTTTTTCCTAGATTTATTTCATTCAATTCTTCTTCGCCAAAGTGCATCACTCTTATTGATAGAAGTTCGCTTTTTAATTGGAATGGGGAGAGAAAAAAGTTATAATAGAGAGAAGGGAAAAAAAGGAAGTTTGGAAAAGTATTTTTTTTTTAATTGAATCAATATAGTTTTTGCACAATTCAACTGTGTTTCTTTTAATAAGACTTGTTATTATAACTTGCGGAGATAAAAAAAAGGGGAAAATTTAAATTTTTTGTGAATAAAAATAGGATATCTGATGACAATTAGTGAAATTTTGGATTAATATTATTTTTGTGGTGAAAAACCTTTTAGAAAATGGATTATAATTCAAATTTACAAGCTAGGTGACGTCAGAGGGAAAAAAAGTAGTGACGCCGGGGAAAAAAGGCTCGCGCCTGCGCATTCCTTTTTTCCCCTGCGTCACC
Organism: Leptopilina drosophilae; assembly: GCA_032873175.1. Classification (NCBI taxonomy): domain Eukaryota; kingdom Metazoa; phylum Arthropoda; class Insecta; order Hymenoptera; family Figitidae; genus Leptopilina; species Leptopilina drosophilae. Next base: position 75,682,435 of record CM065478.1, on the reverse strand, counting down.
GAAATTCTAAATGTCCGAACAGACAACAGGCGCGAATTTTGAAATTGACCAATCGAAAATTATCGCCAAAGTTTTGATTGCTAAATTTCAAAATCCACCCACAAATATTACGAAGTTGAAGTTCGCAAAGTTTTTAAATCCGAAAAATAAAAAAAAAGTTTTTTTCAAATAAAATTCATCTCTAATTTTCATGTGCCTCAATTTTTAAGAAATCAGTTGTTACTAGGGATTTAATTGTCGAAAAATAACATTATTTACAATAAAAAATAAAAGTACCGTCCCATTATTTTTTTGTTTTCGTTTTTAAAAACGTTGTGAACTTCAGTCTCATCAAATATTCCTCCAAGTTGATGATTCGGTCAAGTGATAATTCGAAGTTTTGCAAATTCTATCAAATAACAATTTTTGCAGATAAAAATTCGGGCAATTGAAGACTTGATTTCGATAAATATTTTGTTGAATATTCAATTAAATTGAAAGCTATGGAAATTTAATTTAAATAATACCGCGATTTATAATTTCTGTAACCGCAAAAAATTGAAAATTCGTTTTTAAATTTTGTAATAGGATAAATATTTTATGTTTTTTATATTTTGCATGAAATTTAGTGTAATGGTATTTTTATTATGATTTGCTTTACATACTCTCAGGGAAAAAATGAATAAAGTACCTAACTTTTACTGCTTTTCATTATAGTAAAACCTGAACTGTTGGAAATTTCTATTTGAAGTTTTTAAAAACAAAAAAATAAAGAGACGATATTTATTTTTTATGTCTCTGAAATTTTAAACGTTCAAGTGAACGTTATTTTTTTTATTACTCCTAATGGTTGTATTTTTGAAGGAAAAAATTCTATTTATTAAAAATATTTTATATATTAAAATAATTTATTCCTGTGTCGGGAAATATTGAATTTACAAAGGTCCTAAAGTTCTGAACGTTCAAATGATATTAATTTATTTCTTCTAAAAAATAAATTTTTATGGCAATTATTTTGTGTCACTAACAAAAAAAATTAATTACTGATGTTGTAAATGTAAAATTTTAGTTTTTAAATTTTTTTATGATTAGTAATTTATTAAAATTTCTTCAATAAAGAATATTTCGTTCGTTTGAACGTTCAAAACTTTAGGATCATAATTTATATAACTTTCTGATTCACTGTGGAGTAATTTTTAGAAAATTGTTCTAGAAAAAAAATTCCGTTCTGAGGTAACGAATTTTATTATTCGCTCTTGAGATTCAAATTGAAAAAAATATTTTTTTCAGATATTTAAAAAAAATTATTGTCAACATAATTATGTGTTGAATTATTATGCGATTTTGAATTAGTACACCGTAAAATCGTTTCCAAAATATGAAATTCATTCTGATTAGTGCTTGAATCTCCGGAGTATTGTATTTCGGAAATTCGAAACAAGAATTTATTGGTATTAACTTACATTCCGACAGATATTTGATTTCATTGCATAAAATGACTGTAAGTGATTTCATTTTACCCAGTTCGTTTTTAACGCTTTATGATGGAAAATTATTCAAAGTTCCATTTACACAATAGAGACAAAAATATTTATTTGATTTAAATAACCGATTACTTGTCTATTTGTCAAGTACCACTATTTACTTGAACCGAACAATTTTTATTTAGATCAAATTTATTATTTATTTTTTAGTACAGAATTTATATTAGAAATAATAATTTAATTAATTACGCTAATTTATTATTAGTAGACAAATTGTCAATGTGTAGTATCAAGTTGCCAAAAAGTTTGGTCGAATCATAATTTTATCGTAACTTTTGATACCAGTTTGATCCAATTGGGTATTAATTTGAGATACTTTTAAGAAAACTTGTAATCGCATGCATTTGAATGAAATTTTTATTTCCAGTGTTTCTTAGGATGAAAGGAAAATTTTTAAATTGAGAATATTGTTAAATTCTGTTAGGAAGAAGAGCAGACGATTCTACTCTACTTGTTACATTTTATAGTGAGTTACATAACTAAGATGTATCTTACGTTTCAAAAGTATCTCTCTATATACTTAAATATCTTATGACATCACAAAATCTTGATGTAAGATACTTTAAGTAATTTACCGAATTCGTCCTTCCTCTCCAGACAGAAGATGCATTCTAAGTCATACTTTAAAATGCACCTTAAATTTTAACTAGCTACTTTCAAAATACGCTCATTTTTTTATAGATTATTTTACAATCTTGTTTTGTGAAACGTACACGTAAAACGTACACGTAAAACGTACACGTAACACGGACACGTAACACTACCTATTCTTCTGCAATGATCTCGTTTACACGAGAAGCAACAACAGACAATTTTGTTGTTTTGGGTACGATAGAATTATTTGGAATTTTACAGAAACCCTCTTTTATGTGCGAGCATTTTTATTTTGATGACACACGAGAAGTTCTCGTTGCAATCTAATGGTGTGTTTTCGAACAAAAATTGAAGTGCCGAAGTGGCATTGTCGATACAATTGCAGATAGGCCATAATATTTCATGACCTTTTCTCGTGTTTGGCTTTCGGTCCTATAAATTACAATGGTTCGTTTAGCTATTCCAAGTCGATAAAAAAAAAAGGAAAGAGAACCCTTTATCTCTCTTGCGAAAGAAAATTAACAATTTAAACAGCTCAAGAGAAGCATGAAGAGACGAGTGATATTGTTGAATTTACATATATAGACAAGGGATTTGCAAAGAGGTTCATTAAACATCATAATATAGACACTGGGGTGCTTCTTATATTGTTCACATAGACACACGTACTATATGGAAGCTGAATTAAACTATACTTGAGGAAAAACAAACGAGACGAAAGGAAAAATAATCTTTTCAGCCTCTTTACTCTATATATCTCTCTCTCTCTTTCGTCTCTCGTGGAAAAGTACATTCACCTGTTACCCCCCAAGCTTTATATATATATATATGAAAGAGAATGAAATGGTCACAGTTATTAAAAATTTTATAAAAGACTGCAATTCCCCTTTCCATTGCTCTCTTTTCATCTCATACAAAATTTCATACTGTTTCCTACTAGCAAGTTACTATGACAACAAATATAAATGACATTATCTGCTTCAAAAATACTTTGCAATATTTTCTGGAGCATCATAACTTTTTCAAACTTTTTTAATAAAAGCTTTCCAGTTTCACGATATCATATACTTTCCATTATCACAAATGGAAATTTAATTCTTTTTTTTCCCTCCTACTCCTCCTCCTCTGGGAAAAGGGAAAGCTTGTCAAAGAAATGTCTGTATTGAAAATAACACTTTGGTTTTTAAAATTTTTGCTTCGGAGCATTTATGAATGTTGTCATTTTTTTCATGATTGTATGCGTGGAAAGTGGACGATTTTTCTAAGAATGTCAAATTGAGACAAGAAAATGAATCAAATTGTTGCTTTGTAACACTTTTGGATTCAGTTTTTGATATGTAGAAAAAAAGGGTAAAATTTCAACAAGGGTTGTTGCCACAACTCAGAAAAATTAGGGTGGTCAAGAAAAGATTTAGGAAATATTAAATTGAACAGAAATAGTCAGAAACTTTTGTCGAAAGTAGAGGAAAAATATCAAATTTCTAGAATTACTATAAAAATCCTGTTTTTCAGTCTCTAAAATTATAATAAAAAGCAGACACATTTCAAATAGGTACTCTCTAGATTTTTTCCACTTTGGGATTTTTTCATTAACGCAATGAATTTTAAAACAATACCTGGATTTTTTTTTATTTCTGTAAATTAAATTTATTTTTAAAAATTAATCCAAATGAATTAATTGGATTATAATGAAATTCTTTTGTTTATTATTTTATTTTAAACATTCTACAAATGAAAAGTTTAGTAGATTTAGTAGAGTGTAAAGGATTTTATTATAAAAAATGTGATTCTAATTTCAGATTCAGTGTCATTCGGGAAAGTACGGGAAAATAATATTTTCATAAAGAAAAATTTATTTAACCTAAAAATATAAAGCTAATAAGAATGGAATGTAAAAAGAAGATAATGGAAAAAAACAAAAACGTGATGGAAAAATAACAATAGCTTTATTATTAATTTAAAAAAAAAACCAGTTTTAAAAAAGTTCTACAGTGTATTGAATTTAATTTTTAAATTTTCATTTTATATTTCACCATTGCATTGAGAGGAAAAGTTAGTTTGTCTGTGTATATATAGGATGTTGTTCTTTTTGGTCAGTTGCTCTGATGTGTTTTTGTTTTGTTTTTATGTTTTCTTTTAAAAATTTTTCTTGAATCATATTTAACTTACAGGTGGGAAATTTTATTTATATAGAATCGCGTGGGAATTTATCATTTGAACGAGTTCGAGGTCGAGACTATACTTAAAATTTTCCCTAGGGTCTTACACGTTGAATTGGATAAATAAGGAGGGAAGTAGTAGCAGTACTTGCTTTATGGCGTACTGCTCTTAGCCGCATTTCCCAAGTTAAATCTAGATTTGGCTTTCCCTTTCATTGCCTTCTATTCTACCTTAAGCTTTTATGGAAACTCGCTACCGAGATTCGAGATGTTATGCATAACTTCCTCTCTTATCAAAAACCATGTACTTTAAAGTCGTGCATCAAATTTTTGGTAGACAAAGAAGGTGATCAAACCTTTTTTTAAAAGTGGGTAGAATTTTAACTATTTACGATCAAACATTTTTTAAAAATAGGTAGAATTTTAACTATTTATGATCAAACATTTTTTAAAAATGGGTAGAATTTTAACTATTTTTATTTGGAATGTAAAAAGTAAACTTTACTTTTAGTCTGCTTTTGACTAGAATTGTTTATATTGATCGAAGTTTAGTATTATTTTGAGTCTTAGAGTTGTGACTCAACCCATTGTTTTAAAATTAAAAATAGGCTAGTTATCAAGTACAGTTTTTCTGCTGATCAAATTATTATTATTGTGAACAATTACGATAATTATTTATTACTGTTTTTACCTACATTTGGTTATAATCTTTTATCTTCTGCTGTTCAAATTATTATTGTTACGTGCTATTATTATTTTTATTTACATTACTTAATTTATATTTATTTTTACCACCATTTAGGTTATAATCTTCCATTTTTTGCTGTTCAAAGTATTATTATTATTTATATTATTATTTTTACCTCCAATTGGTTATAATCTTCTATTTCTTGCTGTTCAAAATATTATTATAATTTTACCTCCAATTGGTTATAATCTTCTATTTTTTGCTGTTCAAAATATTATTATTATAATTATTATTATTATTTATATATTTATTTTACCTCCAATTGGTTATAATCTTCTATTTTTTGCTGTTCAAAGTATTATTATTATTTATATTATTATTTTTACCTCCAATTGGTTATAATCTTCTATTTCTTGCTGTTCAAAATATTATTATAATTTTACCTCCAATTGGTTATAATCTTCTATTTTTTGCTGTTCAAAATATTATTATTATTATTTCACCTCCAATTGGTTATAATCTTCTATTTTTTGCTGTCCAAAGTATTATTATTATTTTTAACTCCAATTGGTTATAATCTTCTATTTTTTGCTGTTCAAAGTATTATTATTATTATTTGTATTACTATTTTTATCATCATATGGTTATAATCTTCTATTTTTTGCTGTTCAATTATTATTACCACAACCGGTTACATTATAGAACCATTGTTGACCGAATTTTTGTACTATTTTGAGTCCTAAAGTTATGACTCAAACCATTGTTTGAAAGATAAGAATAAGCTACTTATCAAATATACTTTAGTTTTAAGATGTAAACGGTTTCTGACTTTACTTTTTCTAATTACTATTTTCAACCATCTTTACTTGAATAACATGTCTAATTTATAATACGATGAAAAAAGAAGTAATTTTTATTTTTTTCTGATAATACAATCTTCTTGAAAGTTTTTTTCACGGTAATTTTTCAATTTTTATAATTCTTCTGAGCAGAAACTTTTTTTTAGGAAGTAAATATTTTATACAGAATGTAAAAAAAAAAGTGTAACATGGAAAAGTCGTATTTCAGAAAATATTTTATGACTCATAAAATCAAAAGATACTTTAATGGAGTTCTTTTTTTACTAACACTTTTTCGTTTGTTGGCAGAAGAATTGGACGGACCAAACGCTGGAAGAATAAGGGACGCTTGGGTGATAGCAGTCGAAAGGTAATTAACAATTTAATTCTTCTGAAAATCGTTCTTTTAATTATTTTGTAACAAAAAGGACCATTAAATAACGGTTTTATATTTTAGAATTATTTATTATTATACTCAGAAATAAACAATAGTTAAAAAAATTGATTATTCATATCGATTTTTTGTTTGCATTTTCCTGCATTTTATTTTTTAGATTTTATATTTTTATAAACTCGAAATAATTGGATTGATCCACATTTTAAGGTGCATACATTTTTCATGACCCACATTTTGCGAATTATATTCGTATTTCTTTTGAAATTTTTCTTTTTCTTTTCTTTACTTGAAAAAATTTTTTTTTCTGAAGAAATTTTGTCCTTCCGAATATAAATACGTCGACGAGAAATTCAGTATATTAAATTTTGATTAAAATTTAATTATTCGAGCATAGTTTTCTTGAAAGAGTAATAACACTTTTAAAATTTCTTTTCAGAGGAGCGAGAGAACGGTTGCAGAAGTTGAGTGCTTTGAGAAGAATACAACCTCGGGATATTACAATACTCTACCAACAGGTATGTAGAAAAAAAGGAGAATTTCCGTTTAGTTAAAAGGAAATTTTCAACGATTTCAAAATATTTTAATTATACTTTAACTCTGTTTATAATGATTTCCACTACCCTGCGGATAATTATTTTTCTTTGCATTTTTTTTGTTGGTTTTTATAACTTTAATGATATAATTAATTTTTTCCCGCGTCCAAGAGTGAAATTTGCTATAAAAATAATTTATTTCGTGTTCGCGGAATATAGATTGGCATTAATTTAAATTATCTTTACAATTTCTTTTAATTTTCAGTTATTACATTTTTTTTATAGTTACAGATTTTTCTTTTAATCAATTTTCATTTTACAAAAATTTAAAGTATTTTTGTTTCACACTATTTTCTATTTTTAAAATTAATTTTTATTAATTTATCTAATTCTTATTTAAAGGTTTGCAAAATAAGCAAAAAATTAATAATAATAGTTAGTAATGGTTGACAATCGATTTACAATTCGAACCCGAAAAATAGTAAATAATTACAATCCACGGGGATTAATTAATTAATTTTAATTTTTTTTCTAAAAAAGTAATGTTTTTACTGTCAAAATGAAAATTTCTGCAAATATTTGAAATGTGACGTTATTGGTTAAGTTTCTGGAAAAATATTATATTCAAAACAAGTTTCGCGATTTATATGGAAATAAGTTTTCGTTCGTATTGGCAATTGTTTTCGGTATGACTCTCTTAGAAAAGTTTCCAATCATGAAAGTTTTTAAAATTTTTGGAAGAGACACCTCTCCTCATATCCTTGACTGAACTGAAAGTTAAAAGCAAAAAAGTTATCTCGTCTAGCGTCGAAAGAAGATTACGAACGTCTGATAAAAGTTGACGATCAATATATTAACTATTACGAACGGGGGAAAAAATTACTTGAATATTTTTTTTCCATAATTAATTTGTCAACTTTTCTTCTTAAACCTCGATGGCAGCTCTTATGATTTATTATATAAGAGTTGTGAAAATATAAATTATAATATTAAAATTATTATAATAATAATTATGCTTATTAATTATTTATTATTATTAATTTGATATTATAATCTTATACATATTTGGCAATACTCTACTATTTTCTGCTGTTCAAGTTATTATTAATATTATTACCTACTATTGTTATTAATTATTATTCTTAATATTACTATTTTTACCTTCATTTGGTTATAATCTTCTATTTTTTGCTGTTCAATTATTATTGCGTACTATTGTTAATAATTATTAATATTACTTTTTTTATCTTCATTTGGTTATAATCTTTTATTTTCTGCTGTTCAAATTATTAATGATATTGATATTTTTACCTTTATTTGGTATAACCTTCTATTTTCTGCCGTTCAAATTATTATTGATGTTACTATTTTTACCTCCAATTGGTTATAATCCTCTACTTTCTGCTGTTCAAGTTATTATTGAAATTACTATTTTTACCTCTATTTGGTTATAATCTTCTATTTTTTGCTGTTCAAGTTACTAATATTATTACCTACTGTTGGTATTAATTATTATTCTTAATATTACTATTTTTATCTTCATTTGGTTATAATCTTTTATTTTCTGCTGTTCAAATTATGATTATTACATACTACTATTATTATTTATATTTGTAGTTTTACCTTTATTTGGTTATAATCTTTTATTTTCCTGTGTTTTAATTATTACTGATTTTGCTATTTTTACCTCTATTTAGTATAACCTTCTATTTCCTGCTGTTCTTAATTATTATTGATATTTCTATTTTTACCTCTATTTGGTTATAATCTTCTATTGTTTGCTGTTCAATTCACTGTTTTCTTAAAAGTATAAAATTGATTAATTAAAATGATGCCAAAAATTTGGATCAATTTTTTATTTGATCCACATTTTGTATATCAATTCGTTGCAATTTGATACTTTGAAGTTAAGAGTGTTGTTATTACTTATTATTATTATTTATATTACTCTTTTTTTTGCCATTAGTTATAATCTTCTATTTTCTGCTGTTCAAATTATTATTACATATTATTATTATGGAAAACATTATATTATTATTTTCCTAATTATTCATAATTTAAATATTTTCTCTACTTAAAAAGTTTTCATGTTTTTCTTTTTAATTTATTTCAAAAATGTAACTACAAACTTGTTAAAAAATCTTTTCACAAAACAATGTAAATAATTGACAACTTTAAGTAATCAAAGTTAAAGAGAATAAAGGAAGACGCTTTTTGGTATTTTTTTAATATAAAGTTTTAAGGGAGAGTTTGTTATTTTTTGTTTCGTCGTTTAAAGGAAAAGTTTATAAATATGATAAAGACTTTTGTTGAGAAACAAATTGTTTGAGAGACAAATTATGTAAGTTTTTTTTTTGAAACATTTAAAGTTTATTTATTTATTTTTCATTTTCTTTTGTTTTAGGAAAAAAAAGTTTGTATAGAGCTAGCTACTAGAGAGGAATATGAGATGCGCAAAGCGAGAATCGATTGAGCGTTTATGAAATGTGGAATGTAAAATAAATGAGTGAGTGGTCACCCGGATTATGTGGCCTTGGCTATATGTGCGTTTTCTAGCGTGAATTTCTGTTGGATGTGTGTTGGTCTCTCTCTCTCTCTCTATGTTCCACAGGTTGGACCTCAGGCTTTACTTATGCAATCACCTGTTTTAACCATGAATCTGGTATTGCAATTTTATTAAGCTTTCAACTACTGTTGCAGTACTAGTTTGATGATAAGCAAGAAAATCGATGCTTGACCTTCAATCCGCACATAACTGTTAACACTTCTTTTACTTTTTTGTGCGAATCTTAAAACTTTAGCTATTTTCGCAGCAAGTTGAATAATATTTTAGTTTTTGTAGTATTTTCCACACTTGGCAATTGTTGTAAATTAGTATTTTTTACTTGATTATCTTGAAATAATATTTTTTTCTCACATTTCTGAATTAACGTTCATTCTCTTTTCTCTCCGAATCGATATTAGTTGAAAATAAGAAATTATCAGTCAAATCGTGTCTGAGTTTCAGCTGCATCGATTTTAGTAAAAAAATATAACTAATTCTTAGTATAAAATGATGTTTTTAAGCTACTTCGAAATTAGTAAATACATTACGACAAAATAGTCAAATTTTACTAATTAACTTGGTTATAATCCTCTATTTTTTGCTGTTCATATTATTATTATAGTATTAATCAAAGTTACTTTGACCTAATACAGTTTTTTTAAGGATATCAAATTGAGGCAAATAATGAATCAAAATGTTACTTCGCAACACTTACCACTATTTTTTTTGATTTAATAAAATATGCTTAGAAAAACTGTGAACCCGAAAGTAATTTTTTTAAATTCGTGGTTATTCGAATTTGTTATTTGTTATAATCCTCTATTTTTTGCTGTTCATATTATTATTATAATATTTATCAAAGTTACTTTGACCTAATACAGTTTTTTTTGAGGATATCAAATTGAGGCAAATAATGAATAAAAATGTTACTTCGCAACAGTTTTGATTTATTTTTGACTCAATAAAATATGCTTAGAAAAACTGTGAATCTGAAAGTAAATTTTGTAAATTCGTGTTTATTCGAATTCATTTAATTTAAAATATAATATAGCAATAATAATAATAATAATAATAATAGTGATGATAATAATAATAATTAATTTATCATGCTCTAATTGCTCTCATAATTTCAATTAAAATTTCAAGCTATGTTCGGTTTAATTAATAGTCGTTAATTAGAATTTTAGAGTGTAAGATGAAAAAGAAGAAATTTTAAATTAGAAGGATTCCTTATTTGAAAAAGGACTTTAATTTGAAGTAATTAAAACAAAATTTCTTTTTCAGATAAGCGAAGGCGCTGCTTCGACAAGCGAAGGTGCTACCGAAAAGGATGTTTCCAACAGTCAAATTACTGTTACACTATCCGACAAGTGAGTTGTTTTTTTCTCTCTTAATGTATAGAGTTGGGGTGAAAAAACCAATGGGGTAAAATGCCCCAGTTTTATACCAAAAATATTAAAATTTTTAAATTATTAATTTTATAATTTATAATTAATTTATAATTGATTTATAATTAATTTATAATTTTTTTAATTTGAACTTTTATTGCCAGCCATTTGGAATATAAAATATTTAATTTAATTTCATAATTAATAATTAATTAGTGTAATTAGTTAACACGCAACTTTTACTCCTAGTAGCATTTATTGGTTTATTTTTTATATGTTTGGATTATTATAGTTTTCATATAGCAATTTTTATTAGTCATGTGGTTTTTTCACCCCAATCTAACTTGAAATAATAGAAATATTTTCGAACACGAGAATAAAAAACGCAGACCGATAACCTTTGAATTACTGAAAAGAACAAATTGTAGGAAGTTTATATATTATTATTGTAAATTTATTACTCGACTAATATCGATTATTCTCTTCTTTAAATTAAACTTTAAACTTGATTTAACCCGTTATTGGTCGAGAGAAATTTAGGTCGAGTTTATTTCTTAATTTTAAAAATGACAGAAATAACTGCTCAGAGGAAAAAATTAAAAATAATATTTTTTCCACTATTATATACTTGGATTTGTTTCTCTCTCTCTCTCTCTCTCTCTCTCTCTCTCTCTCTCTCTCTCTCTCTCTCTCTCTCTCTCTTTGACAGGAATGATGTAATTCTCGTTATGCCTATTCCTATTTTACATTCATTGGGATTTACAATTTTTGAGATTTTTTTTTATAAAATTCAAATATTTATGAAATGTAAAAAATCTTGTCGTTCATTTGAATCTTCGAATCGATGGGAATTTGATAAGAAATTCATTCGATTCTTTATTTTTTATTTATTATATATTATTATATATTTAATCACTTTAAGTATTTTTTTTAGATTCTATTTTTTTGTATAAATTAGATTATTGTAAATAAGTGGGACGAGTAAATAGAATATAGTAAGTAAATAAAGTATAAAAGAAGTAAACTGCTAACATCATGAGAAAAATCAATTTGTTTATTCGGACGTTTTGAAATATACTACCGAGGTGTTCGAACGCTGAAAACAAAAATTTATCACTGAGAGTAAAAAAAACTTTTTATGACACGTCTTTCTTGTTCGAGTAATTTGTCCTTCCACGATTCACGGGGAAATTACATCATTCCCGATAAAAGTTCGCGAGTTTAAAGCAAAAAAGCGAAAGAAAAGGAATAAAAAAAAGAGCGAAGAAGAGAAAAAGAAACGTAACCCAAGTTCTTTGACGTTCATTTCTAAACCTGATCTGCAGTTGGTCGTTTAAATATTATTGCAGGCAAAGATATTATAATACCTGCGTGTGTGCATATACTAAGTAAAGAATCTTTCATTCGTGTATTTGCAAAAAAAAAAAAGAAAAGAAACAAGGACGGCTGCGTTACGAAACGGATGTGATAAATTTGTGATCTTACGATTTGATATAGCTTATGTGATTCTGATGTAGAAAATTCTTCTGATGGTGACTGTAAAACTAGATGTAAACTCTGTGTGTGTGTTTATTTATTTTTTTTTCTCTCTTTTCATTGTTAGAGAGCCTGGAACGATTGCCCATCCGACAAAACTAAGCAACGGAACTATTCCCAAAGGCATTGCAAAAAGCCAGGATTCCGAGGATCTCAAAGAACACGCAAAGGATCAAAAAGATCAAAAGGACGCTTCGGAAAAACAACAGAGCTGTCTTGACGAACCAAATCTTCTGGTTAGTTTCTTTTACTTTTTTTTTCTTTTCTTCCATACAGAATTTAATTAATGGATTTTCTTAATTTCCTACTCGTTATAATGAGAAGTTGAATTTTAAAGTTTTGTTTAAAAAAAAAGGGTAGCATTTAATTAAAAATCGTACAGTCTTTATCATCTTTTACATAATTGCGTTCTTATAGAGAAGAAGGATCGCTCTCAGAATGTTAATATTGAAAAAAATTTATTTATTCAATTATATTGGATTATATAAGTAAATTTTTAATTATTGGTGAATAGTTAAGTTTAACTAATTTTTTATTCAAGCAAATGTAATGTTATCGAGTTTTCATCAAACTATTTTCAATGAACGGAATTAATTTTCATATAATCACATTTTTAATTGAATTTTCATTTGGTCAAATTTTTAATTTAATTGTCTTAAAAATTTAATTTCACTAAATTTGTTTCATTCTTTACTGAATTTTACATACAGTCTGTAAATGCCTTTGAATGTATTTTCATTCGGTGGAATTGTTAAAGTATTTTAAAATTTTATTGAATGAAAAATTTAATTTTTGTTCCAGTTACAAATGTCTTTCAGATAGATCGGAAATTTTTTTTCATTCAAGAAAAATTCTTTTTTTGTTTTCGTTTTTTTTCTGTATACGTGAAGTATAGAAAATTGTATAAAAAAAGAAAAAAAAAGTACGTTTAAAAAAAAAACAAAAACATTCGAGACAATCTAGAATTCATTTAAGATAAAGGGGCTTAAGGAAGAAATCCGCGACAAACAATCGAAACAAGAGTTAATCCTATTCCATTATTTCGAATTTTAAATGAAGAAACGAAAATTATATTTTACATTTTTGTGGAAATGTAATGTAAATGAAATACTGAAAAATTGCAATAAAAATTAAAAAATAGAATTTAATTTGCCTTTTCAAAATTCGGCTTAATGAAATGTTTATAAAAATGTGAATTTCAATCAAAGTCGTGGTATTAAATACTAATTATTTTTTATGATAATTTGAAAATTGAAAGGCATTTCAATTAAAATTTCCATAAAATGTAAATTTCAATTTGCTGATGATTAAAATTGATTGGAATTTCAGTCAATAATAATTTCAATTAGTGGCAATTGTAAATATTTTCGCTTTCAATTAATACGTAGTAGGTTTGTAACATATAAACGATAAAAAAATGATAATTCCAACTGATAACTCAAACTGCTTGTAGTTATACGCTTAATATGCTAATTTTATTCAATGACAGTTTTAATTAAACATATTTTCAATTACTGTTAGTTTCCATGAAGGACGTGCCTAAAAAAAGCATTTCAGATTTCACAAAACTTTTTGTGTTCTTTGGAAGTTATTATTTAACATAAAACATTAATTTCAAATTAGAAAATTAACTGAAATTTTTAGTCATTTGTAAGATAATGAAAAGGCCTATTTTACATTACACTTTTTAAATAAATTTCTCAAATGAATTTAACTGCTTTAAAAATTAAAGAAGCATTTTTAAATTTAAAAATTAATTAAATTAAATTAAATTATTGCTTTAAATTAAATTATTTAAGAAATTAAATTCATTATTTTACAAATGAATATTTAATACGGTCAAATAAACAAAAATCACTGAAATTTCTAGTATTTTGAATTAAAATTTGCTAAAAACGAAAATTTGAATATTTAATTATACAAAAATACTTAAATAATTTAATAAAAAAATGAATTTTTCTTAAAATTAATAAAAAAATAAAATTATTATAAAAAATAAATAAATGTAAATAACATCTATATAAATTTATAAATTATTAATTTATCAATTATATATTTATTAATTATATTATTATTATTATTATTATTATTTAATTATATTATTTATTTATTATTTATTAATTGAGGAGTAAGTTTTCAAACCCTGATAAATCCGAATTTTGTCATTTCGAGAAATTTAAACAAATAAAAATTCTCACATAACCATCAAAATTATCTTTAATGTAGAAAAATTGAAATAAATTATTCATTTTTAAATATTTTTTCTATTTAAAGTACTATATTCGTAATTAAATTCTATTGTAATAGGTAAGTTAAGGGTTTTAATACTTTTCTAATAAAAAGATAGAAATTAAAAATCATCAAGGTTAGGCTAAAATATTTTTTAAACTGAAAATTTGTTATTAATAAATTTTTTTTCTTAAATTGAACAGTGATAAATGGATTTCTAAAGATTTTAATATTTTAAATATGTGTTTATCTCAATTTTTTTAAAAATGGATTTATCAACTTTTGAAAAATTGCTCCTCAATTATTTAATAATTATAAATTATTATAAAGGGCTTTATTAAATTTTTCCTAAACAATTCAATTGTTACGTTTCAATTCCGTTGTTAATTAAAAATTTTTTAAAGTAGTTAAATTTATTTAAGTTTATTTTAAAAATGTAATGAAAATGATTTTTAAATTCAAATAAACAAATTATATCAAAATTTTGTATAATAAATGAATTCATTCAAAAAATTTTAATGAGTTTTTTTTAAGAATAATTGCATTTTTCAAGGTATCTATTTAAAATTGTATTAAAAATAATTGAAATTTTGTAATGAAATTTATTATTTATTAAAATAATTGGCGTCTTGTGAAGAAGTTTATAAAACTCTTTTTAAATAATTGATTTTTTCCTGCTTGCTTTTTTCATCAATGAAAATAATTGAATTTTTTATAAAGCATTTTATTAACATTTATTTTAATAACTGAATTATTGTGAAGAATTTTATAAAATTTTTTTTAAATAATAGATTTATTTGGGAAAATTTTCTGAAAATTTTGTTTTAAATAACTAAATTCGTATGAAATTTTTATTATTTATATAGATAACTAAAATCCGGCTGGGTTTTATCATTTATGAAAATAATTGAATTTTTACGACGAATTTAAAAAAAAATTTTAAATAATTGAATTCTTGCGAGGAATTTTATAAAACTCTTTTTAAATAATTAATTTTTTTGAAAATTATGTGAAAATGGTGTATTTAATTAATAAATTCTTGTAGAAATTTTATTATTTATGAAAATAATTGAAAATTTGAATAGAATTCTTCAAAACATTTCTTTTTTTTAACAATTAAATTCATTTAGAAAATGTTTTATTAAAATAATAATTAAAAATAATTGATTTTTGAAGCATTTTTAAAAACATTTGAGTGGTTGGAAAGAAGTTTATTATAATTTATTCAAAAACTTTGTACGAATTTTTAGATTATAGAAATTACAAATTCCAGCAGTATTATTTAGAATAATTTGAATTTTTTCAGAATTAACTTTTCTGTTAAATATTAAGTCAAAATAACAAATTTCGTAAGATTGGCAATTATTTTTTAAATAGTCATTAATTTCGTGAATTTTTTCAAATAGGTTAGGTGATGCAGGGGAAAAAAGAAATGCGCAGGCGCGAGTCTTTTTTTCCCGGCGTCACTACTTTTTTCCCCTCTGACGTCACTTAGTTTGTAAAATAATTTTTTTTTCTGAATTTTCAAACATATCTTAGCTTTTAATCTAATAATTGAATTTCAGTTTTATTCTCACAAATGGGCGAATTAAAAATGATTTTTTTCAATAATAACAATTTAAATAATTTAAAATTAGAAAATTTCTGTTCTGCATGATCCGATTCTTCTTTTTCTACAAAGTTGTTGTCATGAAAAGTTTTCTGTTTGGTATTTCATTATTGAAATAGCTTCGAACGCCGTATTTTGTATATGATTTTGCTATAGATGGAATTTAATTAATATACATCGATTATTATGGATTGAGTTGGCAATATAATAATAGTGAGAGAGAGAGAGAGAGAGAGAGAGAGAGAGAGAGAAAGAGAGAGAGAGAGAGAGAGGAATTTAAATTTCTTTTTTTCAGCAACCGGTGCAGAGTTCGCGAGTTGGTGAACGAAGAGCGAGTAGCCCTTTTCAAAATGGACGAACCGAGGTTTTGATTGGAGAACCCGAGGGTGGCCCGAGGTCACCTAGAGGATCCACATCTTCGGCTATCAATGACAGTAACTCCCTGACCACACCAGAAGAGAAGGATTATCCCGAACCAATTTGCAGGTCAGTGGATAGTCAATTAAATGCATAAGATTTTCAGCAGGAAATCCGAATTGCTAAATTGATTTTATTTACTCTGCAAAAAAAACAATAATAAAAGAAAAAAATGAAAAAATACTAATTGGAATTTTTTATTATTCGGAGAATTGAAAATTCAAATAGAATTTTTGATTGCGAAAGTGTCGGCAATATTGATTTTGTTTAAAAGGAATTTATAATCTATGAATAAAGAAATTTCGATTAATCGTATTAATTAATAAACAAGTGGAAATTGACAATTTGTGAATGTAAATCGAGAAAGTAAATTCTGATTTCCTGGAGAAATTTGCTTAATGTTTTTTCTTTTTGTGGAAATATTTTTTAGTATTTAAGAATGAAATTTTCTTTGAAGAATCAAAGAATCGTTTTTAGGAAATTGGGAAAAAATTTGATAAAAATAAACCCTGTATGAAACATTGATTTTTCTAATGCGGTTAGAAAATACTCAAACCACAATTCGTAAATCTTTACCACCGATACTAAAGATGAAGAGTTGGGAAAGTTACCGTAAGATGTCGCTAGGGATATAAAGTTGAAGAAAACAAGCGGTAGACTTAAATAACTCGGTCTCTATTGAATAGAAGGTCTAGATTTCCAACACATGTTTCTTTCATTCCTGACTATTTTTGTTTATTCCAATAATTGAATTCCAAAGAGTTTGAATATTCAATTTTTTTATAAAAATTTTATTATTATTATTATTTAAAAATTGTTTATTTATTATAGTATACCAATGTTGAAATTATTAATTAACATTTTTTTTAAGGTTTTCAACCCTTTCTTCGCCAAAAAAATTTTTTGTTTACTTAAAAAAAATTAGTGTGTTTTTTCATTAAAAATAAATTTTTCTTTGAAAAAACAACGTTTTTGATCAAAATTTCCTTGAAAGTATCAAATTCATACTAAAGTGAATCAAATTGATGCCACAAATCTGGATCAATTTATTATTTGATCCACATTTTTTATATCAATTCGTTGCCAGTTGATAATTTTAAGTTAAAAGTGATTAAAAGAAAATTTATTTGATTTAAAAAACTTTTTCTAGGTTGAAAAGAATTTTTTTAATTGAAGAAGTTTTGTTCTTTGATTCAAAAACATTTGTATCACTCATATAAAGTGAAAAAAATAGTTCTTTATTTAAAAAAAAAGGTTTCTTCTGAAAAGAATTTTTTTTTCATTCAAAGACATTTTTTCTCAAATCAAATCAATTTTCTCCAAAGTAAAAAAAAATTAATTTTTAATTTCAATTTTTTGCCATAAAAAAAGCTAAAAAACAAAATGTTTACAATAGAAATTTTGAACTTTATAAAAAAAAGAAAAGCATGTTATAGAAGATATTTTAAAAAATTTAATTTTTTAAATTCTGCATCCATATATGTTTATTTTTTTTGCCTCTCAAAATTGTAACTGGAGATTCCTTTTGAATATATATGATATTTATTTTCTTCTCTTAGCATCGAGGTACATAAAGATATTTGTCGAAAATTTCTGCATATAGGGCTCATTCTTTATTCGTTTCCGGTCACTTATTTTCCATGGTTCTCGTTGCAATATTTTGTTGCCTCGCCACAAAACTTGAAAAGCTTCTATTCTTTCTAAAGTAGAATGAAATTCAGGGAAAAGTATTTGAAGCTTAAAACTTGGCAGAATCGAATCTCGAAAATGAAAAGTGAATTTAAAGCCCAAAGGGAAGATTATCCTTTTCAATAAAATTTCTTTAATATTGTCAGCGACTCAAAAACTTTGAAAAGTATCGGGAGAATGCACGTTATATATTTGAAAATCCTTCAATAATATATATATTTAATGTTAAAATTGGAATATTTTTATATTAGAAAATAGTTGGGAATTATTTTTTATTGCAAAATAATTTTATGCATAATAATGTATAAAGATTATTTTATTTTTATTTTATATATTATAATACTTATATACTGTTATAGAAATTTTTACAGTACATTTTTTTTTTAGAAATATTTATTTGAATCAAAAAAATCGGTTATTTGTTTGTTTTCAAATAAATATTTTTGCTTGAATTGAATAATTTTTATTTTAGTCAATGGACCTGTTAAAAAAATACACAAAGCTTTTTTTATAAAATTTCCAAACCCTCCTAATAACCATGAATAATGAAATTTTACAAAAAATAATTCAATTATTAAAAAAAAAATTTCAATAAAATTTTGACACATACGTTTAATTATTTACATAAATAATAAAAGTTTCTTCAATTTTAAAAAAAAATTTAGAATATTCTTTGCAAACATTTAATTTTTTTCATAAATAATACAATTTTTTCAGTAACTAAATTATTTAAAATACAATTTTCATACAATTTTTCTAAAAAAATCAATTATTTAAAAAAATTCTAATAATATTTTTCACAAGAATTCAATTATTTTGAAAAATAATAAAATTGCTGCAGGAATTGAAAGATTTGATATACAATTTTCATAACATTTTTCTAAAAATAAAATTATTTAACAAACTTTTAAAATAAATTTCTGTACAACAATTTAATTAGTTATATAAACAATAAAATTTTTCTCAATTCAATTATTTTTAAAGATTTTTTAAAAATTCTTTGCAAGAATTCAATTATTTTTTCTTAATAATAAAAGTAATCGCAGAATTTTAATCATTGTCATACAATTTTAATCGAATTGGTTTAAAAAATGAAATTGTTTGTAAATAATTTATTAAAATAGGTGTAAAGAATTCAGTTATTTAAAAATTTTGTGATAATTATTTCTCTATGAGAATTAAATTTTAAGAAACATTGTCTCATTCATCAAATTATTTATTTATATATTTAAATAATTGAATTCTCCTAGAGTTTTGTCATAAAAATTGATTTAAGGGAATTTGAATAATAAATTCAGAATAAATTCAAATAAATAATTACTTTTGAATAATAATAGAATATTTGCTAAAATTGAATAGTCAAAAAAGTGAATTTGAAAATTCTCAAGGAACTTTTTTTAAAAATTAATTAAAAATAAATGATTTAAAGACGAATTTTAGTTCAAAATTTAGCAAAATAATGATTTAATTGTAAATGATGAAAATCTAATTATTTTTATAATGAATCAGAATATTCTTTAGGGTTAGGAAAAAAGTCATAATTTTGTCTAAAAATCAGAGGAAAATAAAATAAAATCTTTTATAGTAATCTTGGAATTAAAAATACTAAAAAAGTCATTTTGGAGAGTGTTTATCCCCACTTTTTTTAAAATCTTGACGAGCTAAGCAATTTTGGATTGTGGAATCGGTTATAGCTGACAAAAATACATAGAAAACGACTCCCATGTCGAAAGTAAAAAAAAAATTTCGTTTTGGAATCTTTCCCCCACTTTACTCAAAATTCTCTATTTTTTTTGTCTTTTGCGTATATGGGTCTAAGAAAGCAGGTTTTAAAATTTATTTTGACTTCTTAGACGTCTCTGCTGGGTTCAAGAAAGAAAAATATATTTAAGACCCTCAGAAAACCGTTTTTTTAGTAACGATTCAAAAAATGGGGTTTTCAGGGTTCCCCACTTATGAGACAAAAAATACATTGGAAACCACTTCGATATCTAAAATAAAAAGAGTGGAATTTTACAGACCTTTGTTGTTGGTTCAAATACAATTTAATTTTATAGTAAAAGTATTTAATTCCAGTGAATATTTATTTGATAATAAACAATTCAATTTAATTTCATAGTAAAAGTTATTTAATTCCAGTAAATATTTATTTGATAATGAACAATAAATCTGTCAACAGAGCAAAATAAACTTTTTTTTAATACTTTAAGAAACATAAAGAGAAAGAAGTATTTTGTTTTTTTAAAGAATAATTTTTATTAGATTCCAGAATTTTGCTTTTTTTACAAAAAAAAAATCTTCTTCCCCTGCATTTCAAAGAAGGATTCTCATTTTAACCAATTTCAGAAAGGAAAACCTCTTTTCAGATCGTTTAAATTGTTTTTTCGAGCGTAAAAACGTTTTTCTTCAATGAATTTTTGTTTGTTTGTTTGAACTGAAATCGAAGAAAAGAAAATTTTTTTCCGAAATACTCGAGTTGTTATAAAAATCCCTCTTTTTATTCGAGAATAGGGAAACTACTGTCTCCTCTTCGAGTGGCGCACTTTTTTTTACATGATTAGACATTCCCCATTCTCTTGCCAAAGAAGTCTAGTGAATTCCAGCGAAAACGGAGTGCCGTCGACCCTTCACTTCACTGCCACTTTGCCAGTATTTCACACAAGAGGCACACCCACGGGAACACACGTGTCACGTGTGAGTGTAGCCTAAACAATGCGTTTCCCAGTCTTTTTAATCTCATTGCATCGAGACGGGAAGTTCTTCTCCTTTCTTCTTCGTCTCTTGTTCGCCTCTTCTTCCTTCTCACTTTGTCAGGTTGAGAGATAGCAAAAAAAAAAAAAAAACTGAAAAAAAGAATGGAAGAAGGAAAAAAAGGGTGAAGAAGAAACCAAGGAGAGAAAGAGGTGGAATGATAAGGAAAAGGAGATGAAATGTGATTAAAGAGTGGGGATGAGAGAGTGAATCGAGAGAGAAAGAGAGAGAAAGAGAGAGTGGGGAGGGAATTGTTGGTGAACGGTGTGTGAGAGAAGGGGGTAAGGAGAGGAAAGGTGTATATGATAAAGAAAAGAAGTGAGAGGGAGAAAAGTCGAGGGTTTGGCATGCGCATACCTTCCTTAATCTCGTGACAAGAGAAGGTATATGTTTAAAAATAATTCTCATGCATAACTGCTCAGACTCTCCCGACACGCTTCTTTGCATTTGGAGGATTCTTTCATTTTTTATCACAATCAGAATCTGGTCCACCTACAGTTGATCCTCTTCTTGAATATTAGATTTTTTATGGGCTTTGCCCTGATGCAGCTACAATGTGAACTTTAATTTTTAAGACAGCTGATATTTGTTGCACGAAACTTCCATCTTGTTTGGAATTCAAAATTAATGCAAAACAATTTTTCCCTTTTTTTTCTTTTTGATTTTTAAGATTCAAGACATACTTGTTTTATTCGCTAAAGTTAATCTTCGTGTTTATTGGCTAAAGTCATCGTTTCCATAAACTCTTTTTAACTCCCTTTATTGGGAACCACTTTTTTAAGGAAGGCATTTCATTGTTAATTTTTGTAAATTTATCTGCCTCTTTCACTTTCTTTTAGTCTTATTACTTTACTTGACTTATTCCATATGTGCTGAATGCCAGAAATTCAGGCTACGCACTCTTCTACTAAAAGCTACTATTTGCTACTTTTTTGATACGTGGCTACTTTTTGGCTACTTTTTTGAGCCTAATGCTACTAAAAGCTACTTTTCTCAACAAATAGTGTTAAAACTAAAATCGTTAATGAAAAACGACCGTCAATACGATAATAGGAAATAATTTTACCAACATTTACTCTATTAAATTAAACAAATTTTTAAAAACATTTTTTCAATTTTTCAAAAAACAATCTTGACTGTTCATAATTATAATTGAAAAATTTGATTAATTCAATTTCATTAAAATTTATTAATACTAATTGAATTTGTGCAAAGAATTTTACTATTTATAAAAGTAATTGAATTCTTCCAATGAATGTTATTACATATTTATGAAAATAATTAAATGTTTGCGTAGAATTTTATTAACATTTTTGAAAATAATTGAATTGTAGAGAAAAATTTAATTATTTATAAAGATAATTGAAATTTCGGAGAATTTCAAAAAAATGTTAAACATAATTGAATTTCTGCGAAGAATTATGTTACTTTTGAAAATAATTGAATTATTTTTTTAATTTTATGGAAATTTATGAAAAGAATTGAATTCTTATGAGGAATATTTTTCAAAAATAATATTTAAAAGAATTTAGTAAATCGGAAAAATTTTGGTATTTATGAAAATAATTGAAATAATTGAATTCCTTAGACAAAATTTAAGAACCACATTACTTTTTTAATTATCTACATGCTTAGCTAAAAGAACCAATTTTATGAAAAATTTTAAAAAACGAAATTCTTAAAATTCATCTGTTTCCACTTATTTTTCTAGTTTTGCTTCTTTATTTTTGGGTTTTTGAGAACCACTTTACTTTTTTAATTATCTACATGCTTTGCTAAAAAAACTAATTTTATAAAAAATTTTAAAAACCGAAATTCTTAAAATTCATCTGTTTCAACTTGTTTTTCTACTTTTGCTTCCTTATTTTTGGGTTTTTAAGAACCACTTTACTTTTTTAAATATCTACATGCTTTACCAAAAGAACCAATTTTATAAAAAATTTTAAAAAACGAAATTCTTAAAATTCATCTGTTTCGACTTATTTTTCTAGTTTTGCTTCTTTATTTTTGGGTTTTTGAGAACCACTTTACTTTTTTAATTATCTACATGCTTTGCTAAAAAAAATTAATTTTATAAAAAATTTTAAAAACCGAAATTCTTAAAATTCATCTGTTTCAACTTGTTTTTCTACTTTTGCTTCCTTATTTTTGGGTTTTTAAGAACCACTTTACTTTTTTAAATATCTACATGCTTTACCAAAAGAACCAATTTTATAAAAAATTTTAAAAAACGAAATTCTTAAAATTCATCTGTTTCCACTTATTTTTCTAGTTTTGCTTCTTTATTTTTGGGTTTTTGAGAACCACTTTACTTTTTTAATTATCTACATGCTTTGCTAAAAAAAATTAATTTTATAAAAAATTTTAAAAACCGAAATTCTTAAAATTCATCTGTTTCAACTTGTTTTTCTACTTTTGCTTCCTTATTTTTGGGTTTTTAAGAACCACTTTACTTTTTTAAATATCTACATGCTTTACCAAAAGAACCAATTTTATAAAAAATTTTAAAAAACGAAATTCTTAAAATTCATCTGTTTCCACTTATTTTTCTAGTTTTGCTTCTTTATTTTTGGGTTTTTGAGAACCACTTTACTTTTTTAATTATCTACATGCTTTGCTAAAAAAAATTAATTTTATAAAAAATTTTAAAAACCGAAATTCTTAAAATTCATCTGTTTCAACTTGTTTTTTCTACTTTTGCTTCCTTATTTTTGGGTTTTTAAGAACCACTTTACTTTTTTAAATATCTACATGCTTTACCAAAAGAACCAATTTTATAAAAAATTTTAAAAAACGAAATTCTTAAAATTCATCTGTTTCCACTTATTTTTCTAGTTTTGCTTCTTTATTTTTGGGTTTTTGAGAACCACTTTACTTTTTTAATTATCTACATGCTTTGCTAAAAAAACTAATTTTATAAAAAATTTTAAAAACCGAAATTCTTAAAATTCATCTGTTTCGACTTATTTTTCTAGTTTTGCTTCTTTATTTTTGGGTTTTTGAGAACCACTTTACTTTTTTAATTATCTACATGCTTTGCTAAAAAAACTAATTTTATAAAAAATTTTAAAAACCGAAATTCTTAAAATTCATCTGTTTCTACTTGTTTTTCTAGTTTTGCTTCTTTATTTTTGGGTTTTTGAGAACCACTTTACTTTTTTAATTATCTACATTCTTTCCTAAAAAAAAAATATTATAAAAAATTTAAAAAATTGAAATTCTTAAAATTTATCTGTTTCTACTTGTTTTTTTAGTTTTGATACTTTATTTTTGGGTTTTTGAGAACCACTTTACTTTTTTAATTATCTACATGCTTTGCTAAAAAAAACTAATTTTATAAAAAATTTAAAAAACCGAAATTCTTAAAATTCATCTGTTTCGACTTATTTTTCTAGTTTTGCTTCTTTATTTTTGGGTTTTTGAGAACCACTTTACTTTTTTAATTATCTACATGCTTTGCTAAAAAAACTAATTTTATAAAAAATTTAAAAAACCGAAATTCTTAAAATTCATCTGTTTCTACTTGTTTTTCTACTTTTGCTTCTTTATTTTTGGGTTTTTGAGAACCACTTTACTTTTTTAATTATCTACATGCTTAGCTAAAAGAACCAATTTTATAAAAAATTTTAAAAAACGAAATTCTTAAAATTCATCTGTTTCTATTTGTTTTTCTACTTTTGCTTCTTTATTTTTGGGTTTTTGAGAACCACTTTACTTTTTTAATTATCTACATGCTTTGCTAAAAAAAACTAATTTTATAAAAAATTTTAAAAACCAAAATTGTTAAAATTCATCTGTTTCTACTTGTTTTTTCTACTTTTGCTTCTTTATTTTTGGGTTTTTGAGAACCACTTTATTTTTTTAATTATCTACATGCTTTGCTAAAAAAAACTAATTTTATAAAAAATTTTAAAAACCAAAATTGTTAAAATTCAACTGATTCTACTTGTTTTTTCTACTTTTGCTTCTTTATTTTTGGGTTTTTGAGAACCACTTTACTTTTTTAATTATCTACATGCTTTGCTACAAAAACTAATTTTATAAAAAATTTAAAAAACCGAAATTGTTAAAATTCATCTGTTTCTACTTGTTTTTTCTACTTTTGCTTCTTTATTTTTGGGTTTTTGAGAACCACTTTACTTTTTTAATTATCTACATGCTTTGCTACAAAAACTAATTTTATAAAAAATTTAAAAAACCGAAATTGTTAAAATTCATCTGTTTCTACTTGTTTTTTCTACTTTTGCTTCTTTATTTTTGGGTTTTTGAGAACCACTTTACTTTTTTTATTATCTACATGCTTAGCTAAAAGAACCAATTTTATAAAAAATTTTAAAAAACGAAATTCTTAAAATTCATCTGTTTCTACTTGTTTTTTCTACTTTTGCTTCTTTATTTTTGGGTTTTTGAGAACCACTTTATTTTTTTAATTATCTACATGCTTTGCTAAAAAAAACTAATTTTATAAAAAATTTTAAAAACCAAAATTGTTAAAATTCATCTGTTTCTACTTGTTTTTTCTACTTTTGCTTCTTTATTTTTGGGTTTTTGAGAACCACTTTATTTTTTTAATTATCTACATGCTTTGCTAAAAAAAACTAATTTTATAAAAAATTTAAAAAACCGAAATTGTTAAAATTCATCTGTTTCTACTTGTTTTTTCTACTTTTGCTTCTTTATTTTTGGGTTTTTGAGAACCACTTTACTTTTTTAATTATCTACATGCTTTGCTACAAAAACTAATTTTATAAAAAATTTAAAAAACCGAAATTGTTAAAATTCATCTGTTTCTACTTGTTTTTTCTACTTTTGCTTCTTTATTTTTGGGTTTTTGAGAACCACTTTACTTTTTTAATTATCTACATGCTTTGCTAAAAAAAACTAATTTTATAAAAACCCGCCACTGCAGTGCGAGTACAACTCGCACTGGTCAAATTTTTTTTTACTATTTTCTCTTTTTTATTTTTGGCTTTACTATTCGTTTTTTTACTATTTTTGTCTTTTTTCTTAACTATTCGTTCTTTTCCTATTCTTTTATTACTATTTTTGTCTTTAGTGTTCTTTTTTTAAAAAAGTTTTTAATGAAGTTCTTTAATTCCTTTTTTGTCATCGCGGCTACTATTTCCTACGTTTTTTGTCATCAAGGCTACTATTTCCTACTTTTTTTCATACTCATAATGGAGTGCGAAGCCTGGAAATTCTTCTTCTTGTAAATACGTTTTCAATTCTGAAAGATTTGAAGCTAATTAACTGGAAAAATGAAATATTACTTAAATGTTCCTTTTCCTAAAATAATAATTACATTTCTTATTTTATTTTAGAAAATAGATCCAAAATTACTAAAAATAATTGATTTAAAGAAAAATCTTAGTTACAAAATTCAGAAATTAATGGAATTTTGAAGGGATTCCAGTTTAATAATCATTGAAATTTGGACATAGTGGTTTTATATGAAACTTCCATTTTTTTAATAATTCAATTCAAAATAATTAATTTAGGGAAAAATTTTATTTACAAAATACGGAAAACAATTAAATTTTGAAAGAATTGGAATAAATTGTAAGAAAAAAATTGAATTCCTCTTAAATTTTCCTTTTGCGTAAAATAAATAATTCAATTCTCAAAAAAGTGTTCCAAAAATATTTAAAAAATAATTTATTTAGAGAAAAATTTTAATTTCAAAATCAATTATTGAAACAAAATTTAATTGATTTATAAAAATATTCCAGTTTATAAAGAATTAAAAAACAATTGAATTTAAAACATTATTTTACATAATTTTACATATTTTACATACTCCATTTACTTAAAAAAATTCAATTTTAAAAAATTTTTCCTAAAATTACTAAAAATATTTGATTTACAAAAAAGTTTTAGTTTAAAAATCTAGAAAATAATTGAATTTTGTAAGAATTGCAATTTATTTAATTGAAAAAATTGAATTGTACTTAAATCTTCCTTTTTCTTCAAATAAGTAATTCAATTCTCAAAAAGAGTTCCAAAAATATGAAAAATATTTAAATAGAGAAAAATCACAATTTAAAAGTCAGTGATTTAAACAAAATTTAATTGATTTATGAAAATATTTCAGTTTATAAATAAATGAAAAACAATTGAATTTTAATAATTCTTTTATATAAACTTTTCATTATCTTAAAAGAAACTCAACTCTCAAAAAATTTTCCAAATTTACTTAAAACACTTGATTTAAAATAAAGTTTTAGTTAAAAAATCGAAAAAATAATTGAATTTTGAAAAGATTTCAGTAAATTAATTTAAAACATTTAAATTTTAGTCATATTTCATATAAACTTTATAGTTTTTAAAACAAATAATTGAATTCTTAACAATTTTTATAAAAATTACGAAAAATAATTGATTTTTAGAAAAATTTTATTTAGAAACTTTATAAAATAATTTAACTTTGCAAGTTTTGCAGTTAGTTAATTAAAAATAATTGAACTTTAAACCTATTTTCAATAAATTTTATTTTTTTATGAGTAGATAATGGAATTCTTAAAATAATTTCTTAAAATTACAAATCATAATTGGCAGATAGAAAAATTTTAATTACAAAGTGAGAAAGTAATTGAAATGAAAGGTTTTAACTTAAAGAATCCAAAAATAATTTAAGTTAGAAAGAATTGCAGGTAATTAATTGTAAATAATTGACCTTTAGATCTATTTAAAATAAACTTTTTTTAAATTGAATTTTCAAAATACTTTCTCTAAAATAGTAAAAATAATCGATTTACAAAAGAATTTTAGTAAAAAATAACCAAGAAAATAATTGAATTTCAGAATAATTACAACATTATTATTTGCTTCTTTATTCCATTATTTTCTTTTATTTTCTACTATTTTTCTATTATTTTTAGATTCAAATAAAAGTAGCTATGCATTTGAGAATCTCTTGTTCGTCTATTTTTTTTCTAAAAAGTATATACATATATAAATTGAATATATAAAGACAAAAACTATCTGCATTCATTTGTTTTCAATTTATTTTTCACCACTAGGAGAGAATATACTCTCGTTTTTTTCTACCCATCTTTTCCAAGCGATTTCTCGCTTGAATGCAATAAAAGTTTTCAACATATTGTTTTTCCTTGGTGAAAAAGAGTGGATGAAAAATTTTCAATACTTTGTCTTTTTTTTCAAAGTCAGGACGATAAATATATTATACGTTCAGGTAGAAAGAATTGGATACATTGAGTGGTTTTAGGTTGAGTTCAAGGCAAAGTTGTGGTGCCCTAAATGAGACGTTTTAGTCATCAAAATCACCCCACATGTACAGTAAATCTCGGTTACATGAAACCTGTGGCTCAGACTCATTTAAAAAATTGCCAACAAAAAATGGACTATGCTTCCTGTACAGTAAAGAAATTGTAGTTGCGGAATTTATTTAAACAGAAGTTTATTTTTTATTCGTTTATTATTTTGTTAAGTTATTACAAAAAATAAGTTTGTTTTGTAATAATTACAAAATAATAATTTGAACAGCAAGAAATAGAGGATTATAGCCAAGTAGAGGTAAAAATATCAATAAATAATAATAATAATAGTACGTAATGATAATAGTTATTATTATTATTATTATAATTTGAACAGCAAGAAACAGAAGATTATAACCAAATAGTGGTACAAATAGTAATAACAATAATAGTTTGAACAGCAAAAAATAAAGGATTATAACCAAGTAGAGGTCAAAATAGTAATATAAATAATAATATTAAATAATTACAGTAGGACGTAATAACAATAATTGTAATTTGAACAGCAGGAAATAAAAGATTATAACCAAATAGTGGTAAAAATAGTAATAACAATAATAATTTGAACAGCAAAAAATAAAGGATTATATCCAAATCTTGATAAAATTCAAATTGTAATATTAAAGTAATAATAATTATTATTACCATTTTAATATTATAATTTATATTTAAATAATAATAACAACAATAATTGTAAAATTAATGGATTTAAAATTTAAGGAACGTGAAAAACTTTTGAATTATTTTCTGGATTCGTCGATTGGATTTTTCTTCTTCATCTTCATCTTCTTTTTTTCGAAACCTTCAAACGTGCACGTGAGTGTCGTATTAAAGTCAGAGAGGTGAGAGGAGTGTCGTATCATTGATATGGAAACTGACATCGGATTACTTGCGTAGAGTTGCCTCT
This sequence comes from Leptopilina drosophilae, assembly GCA_032873175.1. Lineage (NCBI taxonomy): Eukaryota > Metazoa > Arthropoda > Insecta > Hymenoptera > Figitidae > Leptopilina > Leptopilina drosophilae. The sequence continues at coordinate 75,653,357 of CM065478.1, read as the reverse complement.
TTAAGTAAGAAGTCTCTTGATTCGTAATAGAGTCCATGGTCGCATTATCGCGAGTTGCCAATGCGAATTCCGATTCAATCGATTGTCGTCGATACGTGAAGAAATGCTTATATGAAAGTTGATTGACTCCTGCATTTTTAATGGCATTTTCAAAACAATATAATGAATATATTTCATTATAAAATTGCAATATATAAATAAGTTTATAAATATTTTATCATTTTCTTCACGTGTCCATGCATATTGGGTATCAACTTCGGCAACTAAATATATATGTATAATGTAGAGAGACAGAGAGCTTGGTCTCAAATATCAAATAATATAATAAGATCGGATGAATTTCACCGCACTTGTTTTTGCGTGAGAACATTTTGAGATTCATTCAAAATCTGTCCTTTGGAAACATTATTAAATGTTAATTCTAAAGAAGAATTAAAAATATTTTTTAGGATTTTATTGTTGGAATTAGACTTTGACTGAATAATTTTTAATAAATTTTTGTTTGAAGAACAGTGTTTTGTGTTCGAATTAAAATTTTGAAGTTTACATAAAGATTCACATGCTGTAGGGAACATTCTTAAGTTCGAAATTAAGAGAAATGTCCGCATTGTCGGATAGTAGACAATTTTGGAGAAATGGTTTTACAAGATTATTATAGGAGCGTTCGATAAAGGAGAAATTAACTCAACAATAGAGTTTTCCCCCATAAACCATATATGAATGGTATAAGAATGAAAGTAAATTATTGCCGATTTTTCGGTTCCTTTGTTATACGTTTCTTTTTTTCGGGAAATTTGAGAAATATATGGTGGATTGTAGAGTGCTCGAGTTCATATAAAAGTTGCTGTGATGTTCGATGTCGTTCCGCATACTTTATCCGAATAAAGGCGTATAGAAAATAAATATAAGAATACCTTAAGTGCTGCGGCTTGTTTTGTAATGCAGGTGGCTCTGTATGTGCCGGGCCAGCGCGGCGTTATACGCATCGCATGCTTTGTTATGCTGCGCTATGCATCAAGCTCCATTATAACACTAATACTATATCGTTTTCTCCGGTGCATAACTTGGCCATATAGCCGTGCAAATATGCACAAGCAAGTCAAGCTGTTTACAACGCGGACGAGAGAGGACTGCATGCGATTTATTGATTGCGACTAAACATTAATTTCAATCAAGCATAAGTCGTGATTAAATGCAATAGAACACCATACATACAATTCACCGCACAAATCATGTCCTTATGCATTATAATCCAAAGACTGGACATTGACTGCCATGGACATTATTTTGTATAATATGACTCGACACGAGGAGAGTGGACCAAAACTTTATTCGACTCTTGTGGTCAAGTGAGCGAGAGAGAGAGAGAGTTACACTATTTCACTCTGTGGTCGTATATTTCGAGAAAATGCGGTGCCCAAATTTCCAACAGGTCGTCAATTTTACACATACGTTTATAAAGGGTATAAATTTGAAAAATTATTATTATTTATATTACTATTTTGACTTCTACTTGGTTATAATCCTTTATTTTTTGCTGTTCAAGTTAAAATTATTATTACGTCGTATTTTAATTATTTAATATTATTATTTACATTACTATTTTGACCTCCACTTGGTTATAATCCTTTATTTTTTGCTGTTCAAATTATAATAATAACTATATTATTATTAGGTTTTATTACTATTACTATATTATAACCTCTACTTTGTTATAATCCTTTATTTTTTGCTATTCAAATTATTATTGTTGTTACTATTTGTACCACTATTTGGTTATAATCTTCTGTTTCTTGCTGTTCAAATTATAATAATAATAACTATTATCATTACGTCTTATTATTATTATTATTTATTGCTATTTTTACCTCTACTTGGTTATAATCCTTTATTTTTTGCTGTTCAAATTATTATTGTTATTACTATTTGTATCACTATTTGGTTATAATCTTCTATTTCCTGCTATTCAAATTAAAATTATTATTACGTCGTATTATAATTATTTAATATTATTTCTTATATTACTACTTTGACCTCTACTTGGTTATAATTCTTTATTTTTTGCTGTTCAAATTATTATTGTTATTACTATTTGGTTATAATCTTCTATTTCCTGCTGTTCAAAGTAAAATTATTATTACGTCTTGTTATAATTATTTAATACTAATACTTACATTACTATATTTTGATCTCTACTTGGTTATAATCCTTTATTTTTTGCTGTTCAAATTATTATTGTTATTACTATTTGTATCACTATTTGGTTATAATCTTCTATTTCCTGCTGTTCAAATTAAAATTATTATTACGTCGTATTATAATTATTTAATACTATTACTTATATTACTATTTTGACCTCTACTAGGTTATAATTCTATATTTTTTGCTGTCCAAATTATTATTATTACTATTTGGTTATAATCTTCTATTTCCTGCTGTTCAAATTATAATAATAACTATTATTATTATTATTATTATTATTATTATTATTATTATTATTATTATTTTGACCTCTACTAGGTTATAATTCTTTATTTTTTGCTGTTCAAATTATTATTATTATTACTATTTGGTTATAATCTTCTATTTCCTGCTGTTCAAATTATAATAATAACTATTATTATTATTATTATTAGGTTCTATTATTATTATTTTTTAATGTTATGACCTCTACTTAGTTATAATCCTTTATTTCTTGCTGTTCAAATTATTATTGTTATTACTATTTGTACCACTATTTGGTTTCTCCTTTTGATTTAAAGTCGCGCGAGGAATAATTAATTGTCCCTCTCATCGCTGCTAAAAGGAATTTCATATTGAATTTTAAAATCTACACTGCAAGAAATTGATTCAATTAATTCAAATTATTCGAAAAGTATTTATTTGATTCGTATAATTTTTATTTGGATCTAAAAATAATGATAATAATTCTGAAAATACTCAAATTAGCAGTTGATGGAAATAGTAGATATTTTTTTTAAAGAAATGCGTAGGAGCAGCCAGGCTGCGCGAGCCTTTTTTTCCCGGCGTCACTACTTTTTTCCCCTCTGACGTCACCTAGCCTATAATTTCAATTTCTAACCCTCTAGACACGGGAATTTGAAACTTATCTTCTCGTTTTTCTACAGTGAAACTCATTGTCAGTCTAATAAATACAGAAACTAATAATCTTCAAAGTGATATTCACGCTTTCCGCACACAATATTGAGGTTTACTTTTTTTTATATGAAATTCTCTTTTTATGTAAAAACGTTGAGTGTGGAGAAGCAAATTCCTACTCATCCTAAAGGCTTCAGAAGTTATGTGTGTAACATTCAGTCATTTTGTCACTAAATGTCACAGGTGGAGTGCATCGATTGCTCGCTCTCCCATGAAGCTTCCTGTCTATGACACTAGGCATTATATACGCTTTCAAATAGCAAAACACAAAACCCGAGAGCACAAATAAAATGGGAATGAGAGTAGTGTGTGGAGAGAACGGACGAGCGACACGCCTGCAATCCATTGTTCGACCCAATTCCTGGTATAGGCGAATATATATATGTATATGGATCTGTGTAACCCTATTACGTTACAAGATGTACGTGTGTCACACCAACACATCTTGAAATGTGTAATACGATACGTTCAATCGATGCTCAGGTAATTTCGAATCAACTAGATTCCGTAATTTCCATAATTAATCCACATCTCCTGGGGAATTTGTGATTTCACCATCTGCTACTCGAGGAATTAGGGATAAATTAACAGTCAAATTAGTCGGAAAGTCAAATTCTCATCAAGTTGATATAGAGCCTGTGATAATAATTTATATTATTATTTCATTAGCAGTATTACATGAGAGGAGAGCTTTTCATTGAAATTACATTTGGAAATGGTTGTCAAACAGGCGTTTGTAACTTTAGAAGATGGCTAATAATTTCATTATAGTAATTCAGAAATTGGATCTGCAAAATGGATAGTATCCTCCGAGGTATCCTCTAATTTGTGACTGTCTTTTTGGGTTTAGTTTCTTGAAAATCAAATTCAATGGCAAAAAAATAAAATTCGGCAAATTGTTGCGATATGCTACAGAAACAGGAAAGAAAACATTTTACTTTATTCAGAAATCAGAAGCACAAGCATCATTAGCATTACGGAAGTAATAATTACATCTATTAAGAAGAATCTTTACTTTTTTGAAACAAGAAGTACAGGATTGTTTATATTATGATGTATAATTTGATTTTATGTTTTTGTGATAAGCAGACGTATTTTTGAAGAGAGTTGCACAGGCGTCAAATTAATTAGCAAAGTATGAATATGAGTGACGATGATGCTTCTCAGAAATTAGCCATTTGATGTTTTATGCATGCATTCAAGAAAAAGAAGCATATACTATAACTCTAGGTGTATAAGTTCATTATTCAACTGCAATAGCGAAAAGAATTCGCATATCAAACACAATACCAGACAGTGGAGTTTATGATCGACAATAAAAATGCGCGCACCATCTTTTTAATAGGGAAATAATCATTAAATTATTTCTTACTTTGAAATAACTGCTGAATATATGTATCATTTTTGTGTATATATATATATTTGCAGTTCAACTCTCACTTGCATCGATGCATTATAACTTTTTTAAGTATATTCCACTCTGTAGTTCTTATTTTTTCACGCATCGATGGTTTCTATAAATCTGAATCTAATTAGAGAAATGGGAAGTGTATGCGGATATTTCTCAGATTTGTTTTAAATTAAAGAGTTATTTCTTTTGAGCCTAATAATACCTATATATGTGCATTGTAAAATTTTGCAGTATTGAATTAATTTTATACTCGATAGGAAACAGATTAAATAGAGAAAAGTTAATTCTACATTCATTGGAAAGCGAAAATCGGGCAGATTAAAATTTTCAATAATTTGAAATCATTTATTGAGATTTGTGTATGTAGTATGTATATTATTTATGAATCATTGGTCGCAGTTCTCTATGTAATGATTTAAATATAATTTAAAATGCGCCATTGCAAATTATTAACTATTGCATGATGAATACTGATAATTCTATTAGTTATTGATGATTCCTAGATTTATAATAAATAATTATTGATGATTTCTAGGTTTGTAGTGATTAATTATTAATGATTTCTAGGTTTACAATAGCTTTTATTAATGATTTCAAATAAATTTTTTAGTAATTGTTGAAGATTTCTAACTTTTTCGTACTTTATTGAAATGATAAATTTTTTAATGTAAATTAGTAAAAATTTTAATTAATCAATGTTTTTTTTAGAACTTCCATTACTTTAAATCCACTAATTACCAGAGAGATCAAAGAACTATTCTATTAATTCTATTAATTTCCCCCAAAAATACTGGAAATTAAATTATTTTGAATATTTAGTATTTTCTTCAAAATTTCGAAAAAGATTTCAATTATTTAAAAAAGAATTATAAAATTCAACAAAAGTTCAATTTTTTAAAAAAAGAATTATAAAATTCAACAAAAATTCATTTATTTAAGAAAGAATTATAAAATTCAACAAAAATTCAATTATTTAAGAAAGAATTATAAAATTCAACAAAAATTCAATTATTTAAAAAAAAATTATAAAATTTGACAAAAATTCAATTCTTTAAATAATTAAATTTTCATGAGAATTCAATTGTTTTAGAATATCATTTTCAAAAATATCAGTTATTTAACAACGTTTTTATACAAATTTTTCACAATAATTCATTGATTCTTTCACTACTAATAACATTTTTCATGAAAATAAAGTTAGAAAAAAAACTTTTGATAAAATTTTAATGCAAGAATTCAACTATTTTTATAAATAATTACAATTAATTAAGAATTACAATTAATTTTAATACAATCTTAAATTAATTAATAGAAAAATTGAATTATTTTTGAAAATGTTAATAAAATTCTTTTGCAACTATTCAATTAATTTAATATAAATAATAAAATTCATTGCAGGATTTCAATTATTTTTAATACAATTTTACATGAAATTCTTGGGAAATGTAATTATTCTTAAAAAAATAAAAATTGAATTTCAATTCCTCGAAGAAATCAATTATTTAAATAAATTTCTTTTAATTCTTTGGAAGAATTTATTTTTTTTTAAATAACAAAATTTTTCACAGAAATTCAATTTTTTTTAAACATTTTAATATAATGTTCCTCAATAATTTAATTATTTTTGTATAAATAATAAAATTAATCAAAGAATTTCAATTATTTTTATTTTTACAATTTTGCAGGAATTGTGCTTGAAAAATAATGTAATTATTCTTCAAAATTTAATTTCAATTCCCTGAAGAAATCAATTATTTTTAAAAAATGTTTTTTTTTAAATTCTTTGGAAGAATTGAATTAATCATCAAAATATTAGAATTTTTCACAAGAATTTAAATTATTTTCCAAGATTTTAATAAAATTGTTTGAAAGAAATCAGTTCTTTTTTAATACAATTTTAATTTAATTTTTTTTTAAATAATTTAATTATTCTTTTCGATTATTAATAAAACTCTTCCAAAAGAATTCAATTATGTCGATAAATAACAAAATGATTCTTTAAAAAAAAAATAAATTTCTTATTGGAAATTTAATGATTTTTGAAAATTCTAATAAAATCGTTCGCAAAAATTTAATTGTTCTCAAAATTTTAATTATTTTTCGAAAAATTCAATTATTTTCTCAAAAACTTTTCTCAATACAATAATTTTCAATATCGTATCATTTTTCATAAAATTCCCAAAAAGAATTCAATTATTAAAATTTTTTTTTGTAAAAATCTTTTTAAGAATTTGATTTTTTTCATGAATAATAAAAATGTCTTAGGACTTCTATTATTTAAATTAGAATTTGCATAAAATTTGTCGAGAGAAAGGAATTATTCAAAAAATTTTTATAGAATTTTTATTTCTTAAAAGAATTAATTTTTTTTGTACGTAATCTTTGATAGCTATTTTTTTTACTAATTTTTCTAGTTTGAAAACTATACTTTTTGCTATTTTTTTAAAATTAATTATCGAGTGCGAAGCGTGTGATTCACGTAATTTTGATTACATCGAAATAGATTAGATATATAGTGTATTAGGATATGTAATTAATAATTAATAATTAATTAGACAGTCCAGTGATTCACAAGCTTTAAACCGATTTGCTAAATAAAATTGTTTAAAACTTTCTACAAAACTTCTTTAAATCTATATGTTTAGTTTCAATTTTTAAAAAACACAATTTTTTTTGTGGAAATAAAATCTTTTTTCCTGTTTCTCAAGAGATAATAGTATGAGAGAGAGAGAGAGAGAGAGAGAGAGAGAGAGAGAGAGAGAGAGAGAGAGAGAGAGAGAGAGAGAGAGAGAGAGAGAGAGAGAAAGAGAGAAAGAGAGAGAGGGAAAGAGAGTTCGATGCAGTTTACGAAGTAAATTAAAGAATACTTAATTAATCAACCTGATTAAAGCACTTCTCTCGCTGCCTCTCGCAGTTTACCTTATTTGCAAAACTCGAGACGTGAATTAAATTCAAAGTTTATAGTCTCTGTACTTTTCACCTTTTCCCGCGCGCACGAAAGCTGCAAGTTTATATTTTTGACTTAATAAATTTGTTCATAATGTTTTATTCACTGGAGAGTATTTAAAATTTAAGTGAGTTTATCTCTCTCTCTCTCTCTCTCTCACTCTCTCACTCACTCTTCTTTCACTTTAAAGCAAGTTCATAAGAATCCTGAGGTTTCTATAAGGGATTTAAAGTCAAGTGAATCTTTACTATGGAAATGGAGTATTGATAAAAAGTTCAAGAGAATAGAATTCTCATTTTCCAAAGAGGAGAGAGTCCAGTGAATAGCGTTTTCTATATTTAACTTTGATGAATGAATTTCATTAACTTTCTGGCTTGGAAACGAAAGAAAACACAAGGGGGGAACATGGAGAAAAAAGAAAAACATGAGCAAAAAAAAAATTGAATGGAAAAAAAGACAATTTGAAAACATACAGAATTTAATTTAATTTAAGAAAACACAGGCTTTGCACTCATCTAATGATAAAACTGAAAAGATTAGTGATATATTTGAAATATTTTCGTTTTAGGAAAGATTAATTTTAATTCATTTTTTTTAATTATTATTATTAATTTTTTTTTCTTTTTCAAAGAGAGAAAAAAAATTGCACTCCGTAGATTAGAAATAAATTTTAAATAATTTCCGTTTTAGAGAAGATTAATTGCGGAGAAAAAGAATGTCGAATATTTAATTAGAAGAAATTTTTCTATTTTGATATAAAGAAATTAAATCGAGCAATGCATTTCTTTTGAACACAGCATTACGTACATATAAAGAAATCATGTTTTATAGTAGGACGCATCGTGTATACATATAATTTACGATACACTTTCCAATCTTTATTGTTTATCTACATTCTTCACTTAGTATGCATCTGGGAAATGGAGCATTTCGCTCCTCTTACACATATTTGTGCGCATGAGAAAAAAAGAAGAGGAAATATAATCCCTCAGCAATCGAACTTGTATTATAGTCTGACAGTGAAGCTACTGTAATAACATGTTTAAGGCATTTGGTAATATACAGAATCGAAATTTATGTTGAAGGTGTTGTGTGCATCCGAGATTTCCTTTCTAGATCGTGCGAATCGAAATTTAACTTGTATGTATATATATATATAAGTATATCGTCCGTCTTTCGAATTTCGAATTTCCAATATCCAAATTGTATGAAAGATGATTTTTGCATTATGTGTGTCGATTCATCATTCTCAAAATCTCTAAAATTTCATTTCTCGTTAAATTTAATATGTCGATGGATGGAGAAATTTAATCCTTTATAAAGAAGTCGAGATGATGAGAGCTCTATATATTCAAATTATTTTTAAACTTTCATTTGCATAATGAATCGTATTATTAATTTGCGTGAGTGAGGTTAATTTTGTTTTATTTAATAGAGTCCTTAAAGCAATGATGTTTGTCCCCTTTTGTAAATAATGTCCCCTCAACTACTAAAATCATAAATTAATCTAAGGGTTGCCACGCAACGTATGGAAAACGTGTAAATGTCAGGGAATTTTATAAAAATTTTTAAAAACCTGGAAAAGTCAGGGAATTTTGATCGAAATCCTGAAAAAATGTTGTTTTCTAATTGTAATTCTGTAATTGTAATTGTATTCTGGAAATTTAATTTTTAAAATTAAAATTTAAAGAGATTATTATTTAGATTATTAATTATCTCTTTTTAATTTTTTGAATTTATTTTTTAAGCATTTCAAAATTAATTCAATTTTAAAAGAGTTGTGTTTACGATTTTCATAATTAAATGAACTTGAAAAATATTTTCATTTGAAATTTTGTAAAATTTCAATTTTCAATGAATTTGATTAGAAATTAAAAAAAAAACTAGATTTTAAAAAAAATTTTAAGAACTAAAATTGTTCTGAAATTAGTTCAATTTTTCAATATATATTTGACTGATTTTTTTAAATAATGGATTTATAAAAGAATTTTAGTTAAAAACACTAAAATAAATTATTTTTCCGCAGTAATTAGATATTATTGCAGATATTAGTTTTTAAAAGTAGTAAAATTCTTCTCAGAATATTCAATTATTTTATTTTTTTTATTTATTCTTCAAAGAATTTAATTATTTTCAAAAATTTTAATGAAATTCTTTTGTAATAATTCAATTTTTTCAAAATAATTTTAACAAAATTCCTCGTAGAAATTTAATTGATTTCATAGATTTATCAAAATTCAATTCTTTTCAATTATTTAATATTTTAATAAAATTCTACAAAAGAATCCAATTATTTAAAACGAATTTTAATAAAAATTAGTCTCAAGAATTCAAATTATTTTCAAAAGTAATAAATTCTTCGCAAAAAACAAATTATGTTAATAAATTTACAAACAGTTTGGTCGAAATTTTAATTATCTTTATAAATAATACAATTTTTTTTTTAAATTCAATTATTTAGAAAAAAGAAAAAAAAAACTTCTTGGCAAAATTTGAATTATTTTAAATATATTTTATAAAATTTGTTTCATCCAATTTCTCGAAAACAGAAATTATTCTTAAAAATTTTATTAAAAATTTCTTAAGAGAATTCAATTCAACTGTTACTTAAATTTTTAGAAATAATTAAATTTTCAAAAGATTTTTAAATTAAAACCTTTAAAAATTTGAATATGTAAGGAAATAAAAACTTTAAATTTTATCTAAATTTTTAACTGAAATTCATTTTAAAAATCAATTATTATCAGAAAATTCTACGAAAATTCAATTATTTAAATACAAACAAAGATAATTTATTGAATAATTCAATATTTCTTAAAATTCACTTCTGTAGAATTTTATCAACGAATTTTTTAAATAATAGAATTCTTTCGACGAATTTCAATACAATTCTAAATAATAATCGCACATTTTTTGATAAATTCGATTGAAATTGTATTAAAAATAATTTAAATTTTGCAATCAGTTTTTTAAACTTGAAAATTTAATTTTTTGAAAAATAATTGAATGTTCGTGCAGAATATTGTAAAAATTTTTGTTTAATAATTGCATTTTTTTACTATAAAAATAAATATTTTATTAAATAATTGAATGCTTCTTAAAATTTAATTTTCGTAAAAAATTTTATCAACAAGTTTTTAAATAATTGAATTCTCTTGACAAATTTTAATATAAATTTTAGGAATAATTTCATTTTTCGAGAAATCACTGTAAAAAGAAGGCATCTTATTTTAAGATATTATTGTAGTCACTTTTAAGTTATTTCGAAAAAGTTATGAAAGACATCTTAAAATGCATTGGTTTCTAAGATGAAAAATGGAAAAATAAGATGTTTTAAGTATCTTAAAAGTGACTACAATGTATTTTAAGATGTTTCTTTTTGCATTGATTTAATAAAAATTGTACATTTATCAAAAGTAATTAAAATTCTGTCAAGAATTTTATTAAAATTTTTTTTAAATGTTTGAATGTCAGAGAAAAGTTTTATTATTTATAAAAAAAATTGAAAATTGACGAGAATTTTTGTAATTTTTTGAACATAATTGGATTTTTGCAAAGAATTATATTACTTTTGAAAATAACTGAATTATTGAGACGAATTCCATTAAAATTTGTTTTGAAATAATTGAACTCTTTTGTTAAAATTTTTTGAAACAGTAGACATTGAAAGTAATTGAATTTTGACAAATTATTTTGAAAAAATTTTCTTAATTTTTGAATATTATTTAATTTTTTGAAGAATAAATAAAAAAATAAATGTAGTTTTAAAAACCTGTGAAATTAAAATGTCATCTTCTAAATCTTTTCCAAATAGAAAAAAAACTATTTTTTTACATCGAATTAAATTTTGATTGTCCCAATTATATCGTCTTGGCGGTAATTTATCCACTTTCCATTTCCGCTGAGAACCGTCGGTTCACTCATTGTCAAGGACACTTGAAACAATTCTTTTATATACGAAGTCGTTGGGTTCTTTGGCAGGACTCGTTCGATCTCTCATGCCCATCATGACAAAAGGGAATCACTTAAGTAGCGTGGTAAATCCACTCACGATAGGCTTTTTTTAATTTATCCTCATGATATGAGCAATCTTCCTTCCAAGACATTTTGTCTGGCTGCAAAAAAATTACACCAATCCGTAAAGTTCTTGTCAAGGCGTAAAAAAGAAGAACCAATGATGAAGAAATACAAAAAAATAATACAAAAAACAAAAGGAGAGGTATTCACAAGTCAAAGAGAGAAAGATATTTATTGCGGTGTCATTTTTCAAATTTAATTGCAATCAATCAAGGCAAAATGCTTCTGATAAACATTTTGCTTCGAGAGCCATTAAATGCCATGTGTGTGTGTGTGTGTGTTTTGTGTGTGACTAATTTTTTCTGCAGACTTAAATATTTGTCAGGACTAATAGTGAATTTTTTAGAACGAAAAAAAAACGGAAGTCCATTGAGAATAATTTTCGAATTTGAGTGATTTTTCATTGTTTTAAAGTTTTCGGACAATTTTGTTGTTTTATTTTTCGTCAATATTTCAATTTTCTTTGCAGGTGAGAATAGGGGGAAAAAAAGTGGTGACGCCGGGGAAAAAAGAAACGCGCAGGCGCATAGCGGCTGCGCGAGACTTTTTTTCCCGGCGTCACCACTTTTTTTCCCTCTGACGTCACGCAACCTACACACTTTTATTTTCAGCCCACTCTACACAAAAAGAATATTTATAATTAAATTTATTCTTTCTTTCTGAGTTTCAATTAGTAAAATTCAACCAAAAAATAGTAAACTGTCACTACTCTCGTAATTTAAAAAAAGATGTGACTAATCAGTAGTTTATTTAGTTTAGTTATTTTATTTCCTAGTTTGGATTTTTTGTTTCTGAAAATTTAACAGGAACTTTAGAGTAAAATCTAAAATTTATTAAAAATTATAATTTCCTTTTTCATTTCAAAACATCAATAAATATTTTTGTTTTATTAATGAAATCTCTTCGAATGACTCTGTTTTATTATTCAAATATTCAACATCCTGCTTTTAATTATCACTATGTAAAAAGAGAATATTATTTTAGGGGAGGAACGAAAGACTTATTTTAGGTTGCATTAATTTTAAAATAACACCGGGAGATAAAGGAAGTGCTGATGGAAAACAGGGAATTTTTTAAAAAGGCTTTCAAACATCTTTTCTATCATGGAAATCAAATATCAAAATTTAAATTCGTTTTTTAATTATCTTCATTAATATTATTTGTTTATTTAATGTTTTCATTAATTTAACTATTTCAAACGATACAACAAAGTATTCAATAATGTTTGAATATTTATTTCACAATAGCAAATTATTTCATTATTAATAAATTATCATTTGTAAGATAATGAATATTTAATGCGGTCAAACAAACAAAAATTACTATTAATAAATAATATTTGTTCGATTCAAGGAAGAAATAAATTAAATTTTGTCAATAAAATGAAAATTTATTGTTTCATTTAATTTATTTCTTCCTTAAATCGAACAAATATTATTTATTAACAATATACGGAAGGATGAAAAAATTATTTTAAATATTTCATTATTAATTAATTAATTCATTAAATGAAAAAATAAAAACAATAAATCTTAGTAATTATTGGCAAAATTAATGGAAAAATTTTTTTTTAGGAAATAAAATTAATGGAAAAAATTTTTTTTTGGGGAAAATAAAATTATTCAAAAGCAATGAGTTTATAATGTGACGTTGAAGAGTGTATATATACGATGAGTCGAGTTTCTCTTATCTTGAAAAGTTTGTGATCTCGAGGGAAGATGCGCGAGAGCGTAGATTCAACAATGACTGTTATATTTGCTCAATATGTATAATTTTGAAATGAGTTGATCTTAGTCACGTATTTGCAAATTTTTAACATCCGTCGCGAGCAGTTGAGCGACACTGTATATTTTGTGACCGTCTCTGTTGAGTCTACCCGATTCTCATGTATTTCTTCTCAAATTTTTTTTCTTTTTTTTTGTCTTTTTTTCTTTTTCTTGTTTTTTTTCGTGAGTCTTTGACCACTTCTTAACAACGAGAACAAGGAGCACGAGAAAGGACTCGATCACTCTTCTCCTTTCGGCACTCAACCTTTCAGAACTCAAACTCTCCAAAGACTAACAACACTAACTTTAACTTTCCTATCGAGTCTGCACTTGCTGCAGACTCGAGCTTTATCTTTGGCTTCCTTGTTCGCTTTTCTTTTTCTTATTTTTGTTCATTTCTTCTTCCTCTTCTTTTTTTCATTTTTGTTGTCACTATTTTTTCTGATCACTTTTCCGTCAGGTTTATTTTTTTTATTTTTTTTTATTATTTTATTGTTAGTAAATAAATCATTAAATAAACAAATTAGTAAATAAATAAATAAGTAAATAAACAATTAAGTCAATAAACAATAAAGTTAATAAATAAGTAAATAAACAAATAACATAATGAATAAGTCAATAAATAAACAAATAACATAATGAATAAGTCAATAAATAAACAAATTATTAAATAAGTTAAAAAAAAAATAAGTAAACTTAACAAATTAGTAAATAAGTCAATAAACAAATAAGTAAATAAATGAAAAATTAGTAAATAAGTAAATAAACAAATTAGTAAATAAGTCAATAAACAAAAAAGTTAATAAATAAACAAATTAGTAAATAAGTAAATAAACAAATAACTTTATAAGTAAGTAAATAAACAAATAATTTAATAAATTAGTCAATAAATAAATAAATTAGTAAATAGGTCAATAAATAAACAACTTGGTAAATAAATAAATAAGTCAATAAACAAATAAGTTAATAAGTAAGTAAATAAACAAATAACTTAATAAATAAGTCAATAAATAAACAAATTAGTAAATAAGTTAATATATAAGTCAAAAAATAAACAAATTAGTAAATAAGTAAATAAATAAATAAGTAAATAAACAAATAAGTAAATAAACAAATAGGCCAATAAACAAATAAGTTAATAAATAAACAAATTAGTAAATAAGACAATAAACAATAAAGTTAATAAATAAGTAAATAAACAAATAATTTAATAAATAAGTCAATAAATAAACAAATATGTTAATATATAAGTCAAAAAATAAACAAATTAGTAGATATGTAAATAAACAAATAGGCCAATAAACAAATAAGTTAATAAATAAACAAATTAGTAAATAAGACAATAAACAATAAAGTTAATAAATAAGTAAATAAACAAATAATTTAATAAATAAGTCAATAAATAAACAAATATGTTAATATATAAGTCAAAAAATAAACAAATTAGTAAATATGTAAATAAACAAATAGGCCAATAAACAAATAAGTTAATAAATAAACAAATTAGTAAATAAATAAACAAATTAGTATATAAGACAATAAACAATAAAGTTAATAAATAAGTAAATAAAAAAAAAATTTAATAAATAAGTCAATAAATAAATAAACAAATAAGTTAATATATAAGTCAAAAAATAAACAAATTAGTAAATATGTAAATAAACAAATAAGTTAATAAATAAACAAATTAGTAAACAAGTAAATAAACAAATAAGTTAATAGATAAACAAATTAGTAAACAAGTAAATAAACAAATAAGTTAATAAATAATTTAATAATTAAATAAGTTAATAAATAAACAAATTAGTAAATAAGTAAATGAACAAGTAAGTTAATAAATAATTAAATAAATAAAATAAGTAATAAAAATAAGAAGTAATAAAATAAGTAAATAAATAAGCAAATATACAAATAAATAAATAATTATTAACTATTAAATAATAATTATTAACTTATTTGTTTATTTACTTATTTACTAATTTGTTTATTTATTGACTTATTTATTAAATTATTTGTTTATTTACTTATTTAATTATTGAGTTGTTTATTAACTTATTTGTTTATTTACTTATTTAATGACTTTTTTGTTTATTTACTTTTTTATTAACTTATTTATTTATTGAATTGTTTATTAACTTATTTGTTTATTTACTTATTTCCTAATTTGTTTATTTACTTATTTATTGTCTTATTTATTAAATTATTTATTTATTGAATTATTTATTTACTTATTTATGTATTCAATCATTTATTTACTTATTTATGTATTCAATAATTTATTTACTTATTTTTTTATTTACTTATTTACTAATTTGTTTATTTATTGACTTATTTATTAGATATTTGTTTATTTACTTATCTATAAATTTATTTATTTATTGAATTATTTACTCATTCATTTTAACGAAGTACAAAAATTTCCTTTTCCTCCTTGTAATGATTTAATTCCCCTAGATCTTCTTTTTAATTTTTTTCTGTTTGCATATTTTTTGTCGAAGAATATTTCTCTTATCCTTTAAATGAAAAAAAAAACAGAAAGCTATAAGTGCTTGTAAATGTTTATCATAAAAGTATACAGGTATTGTGCGTGATGTGATCCCTCGCTTATCGTAGGTTAGTTATCCACTTTCTGGAAAACTCTAGAGGCCACATAGTTGAAAAAAAAATCTATTTATATGCCGCTAGATCGATAAAAAGGAACGGAAAAATAATGAAAAGAGAGTTTAGTTTAGAATTTTTGATGTTGAATCACTCAAGCAGGGTCACCCCTCGGTGTGTTGCACCTGCGTTTCCTGTCGTTTGGGTTTGCCTGTTTTGTTAAGCAAACAGACTCAAAAGTTATTACTGTATGCATAGCGTTCACCTTCCCCAATTTTTTCAAGAAACTGTTTTCGTGTTTCAAGATTTCTTGAAGAAAAAATATATTTATTTCTGAAATTACACCCAAGAGAATTGAAAATAAATGTTAAAATTAAAATTTTTGAAAAGAAATATCTAAATATATATATTTATAAATATAAAAAATCGGCTGTAGAAAAAAGGAAATTTGTCTTACAAACATTAATGTTTAGATTAAACCAAAAAAATTTAATGATTTATTATTCAAAAGCAAAGAAAATATACTTAATTTCCTATTTTTAATCGACAGCGCCGTGATTTTTCGCAATTAACAAGCTAATTAATTAGTAAATAATTTGTCCCCTTTATAGAAAGATAAAATTGAAATATGTGAATTCGCATTATAAATTATACTATACCTACTGTATGTGAGAATAGAAAAGAAAAAAAAAAGAATGTTGAGGGTGACTTTTAATTAAACGTCGGCCCTGGATGCACCTGACAACGGGAAGACCCCGATTCCCCTCAAGGATGGTGTACGATCACGCTTTCATTCATTTTTTTCCCCTGCTTTTTTTTGTCGTTCTCTTGTTCCCCTCTTATACCCTTTTATACATATGGCACAAGTGCAGTAGACCTGCAAGCACGATCGTTCCACTTTTATTATTACTCATGGTACAATGAAATAAACATAAACAAGGAAAACAAATATACCGCACTTCATTAATAATTGACAGCAATTAACGTTTAACAATTCAAACGAGCCTTGTTCAAAGCAGACGTTAAATGCTTTAAAACACAATTCATTTTCTTTTTATATTCTCCTTTTGTAGATGTATTATGAAATTCACACTTTCGTGTTTATTTAAAATCAGTGGGTAAAAGTTTGAAAGGAAAAAGAAAGTTGGGGTTCGTAAATTTGGAGGATTTATTTGAAAGGAATTTAAATTAATAGGCTAGGTGACGAGGGAGGGGGAAAAAGGCTCGCGCAGCCGCTATGCGCGTGTGCGAGCCTTTTTTCCCCGGCGTCACTACTTTTTTTCCCTCTGTTCTCACCTGTAAAGAAAATTGAAATATTGATTAAAAATAGACAAAGGAACAATTGTACAAAAACAACGAAATTGTCCAAAAAATTTTTAAATAGTGGAAAATCTCTCGAATTTAGTACATTATGTATTTCGAAGTATAATTTATTTGAATTTTTATCACAACGAATTAGAACTTTCATGAGTAATTATGCAAACGAATTACAATATTTCTTTCAATTATAATTGATAACTTCAAAATCGAAGAACTGAAAAATAATTGAATTGCAATTCCTGCGAATTTACGGGTTTCGAACTAAATAATAAATTTTAAAAAAGAACAAGCAAAAAATAGCTTGAAAAATAAAAAAAAATCTAGTTCGATTTCTAAAAAACTCATTTTAGCCGATTTAGAAAATTTACAAAAATTTAATTCTGTATTTTGTTTCCCCTTCTATTTCCGAATTTTCATAAAAAAATATTTCATTTTTCTCTTATCCTATGACAATAAATTTCATTCTAGATTGCAAGATTCAATAATTTTTTTTAAAAAATTAATTAAAAATTTTTTTTAATAAAATTGTATTTAAAAATAATTTTTAAAAGGTGAAAAAATAAAATTTTTTAGAATAAAATTTATTTCAATTTGACAAAATATCCCCAAGTAATTAGATATTAAAATTTTGATTTCAATTTTTCAGAAAGAAAACTTCTTCGTTTGCTAATTTATAAATTGAATTTTATTCAGAACGTAAATAATTTTTGTCAAATTAACATCAAGTATTTATTAATTTTTCTGTACGAATTAAAAATTTTTTTACTGATTTTAATGTTTACAATAAGTTAATAACTCTTTTTGTTTAATTTTTTTTTAAATTGAATCCTTATAAAAAGTTTATCAAAATTTTAAAACAATGTTTGAATTCTTGAAATGAATTTTATTATTAATGAAAATAATTGATTTTTTGTGAAGAATTTTCGTAAAAAGTTTTAAGCAATTAATTTTCTGAGAGGTATTTTATTATTTATGAAAAAAATTGATTTTTGCGAAGAATTTTCTCGAAATTTATTGAAGTAATTAATTATCTAAAAGACATTTTATTATTAATGAAGAAAATTGATTTTTCGCGAAGAATTTTCTGAAAAACTTTTTAAATAATTAATTATCTGAGTAGTATTTTATTATTTATGAAAAAAATTGACTTTTCGCGAGGAATTTTCTTAAAATTTTTTCAACTAATTAAATTACTGAATAGAATTTTATTATTTATGGAAATAATTGAATTCTGGTGAAGAATTATATATTCCAATTTTTTTTAATAATTGAATTCTCCTAAATATTATTCCAAAAAATAATTGAATTCTTGTTAAGAACTTTATTAAAATGTTTTTAAAAAATTGAATTCCTGAGAATTATTTTATTATTTCTCAAAAAAATTGAATTCTTTTGAAGAATTTTAATTAAAAATTTTTCAAAGAATATCATTTTTCGAAGAATTTATTAAAAATTGAATTAGAAATATTTAAATTTCTGAGAAAAATTTTACATTTTATGAAGGTAAATAAATTTAAGGAAATATTTTAATATTTGTGAAAATAATTGAATTCATTTGAAGAATTTTAATTAAAAATTTTTAAAATAATAGCATTTTTCAAAGAATTTTTTAAAAATTGAATTAGAAATATTTGAATTTCTGAGAAAAATGTTACTATTTATGAAATTTTAGATAAATTTTACAGAACTATTTTATTATTTGCAAAAATACTTTAATTCTTTTAAAGAATTTTAATTAAACAATTTTTAAATAATAGCATTTTTCATAGAATTTTTTAAAAATTGAATTAGAAATATTTGAATTACTGAAAAAAATTTTACTATTTATGAAATTTGAGATAAATTTTAGAGAAACATTTTATTATTTGCGAAAATAATTGAATTCTTTTGAAAAATTTAATTGAAAGTTTTTAAAATAATTGAATTATTTCGTAGAATTATAATAAATTTTTTTTTTAAATAATTATATTTTTCCAGGAATTTGTTTAAAACTGTTTTATAAATAATTGAATTCCTATGAAAATTATTGTATTATTTACAAAAATAATTGAATTATTACAGTGAATGTTATTAGTTTTTTAAAAAATAATTGAATTCCTCAAAACAATTTTATTATTATAAAAATTATTGTATTTCCGTGAAAATTTTTATTATTTCTGAAAATCATTCAATTCTTTCACAGAATTTTATTAAATTTTTTGAAAATAATTTAATTTGTAAAAAAAATCAAAATTATATTTTAAATAATTGAATTCCTATGAAAATTGTATTATTTTTGAAAATAATTAAATGAGAGTTGAGAGAATAACGGAAAAATTATTAAATCTCAATTCTTACGAATTAGAACGAAAATCTGTTGGGCAAAAAAATTCATTTATCGAAATTTGTATCACTCACAAGTGCGGTATTTTAAAAACAATTTTAGTTTGTAAATATTTTATTTGATTTCGATAAATATTTTGTCTATTTGATATTTTGTTGTAATAAATTTGAAATTTAATTAAACGGAAAACTTTGTAAAATTCAAGTTATTTTAAGTATTTTGATAATTCAAATAATTTAAATTTTTAATTTTTTGTCAAGTTTTCAATAACTTGAATTTTGTTTGATTTTTTTCTTTTCAGAGTTCAAATAGAATAGAAATGACATGCATAATATATTTTTTTAATTTAAAAAAAAGGAACGCTTCCACTTTTTTATATTATATTGTATGTAGTAATAAAAATTTGACACAACATGATTAAAAGCACACCTCATGCATATAAAATAAATTTTAAACTCAATTGGGTAAAAGTGTAAATAATGATCGACATGGAGGTATAAAATAACAATTTCCGGTGTTGACTTTCCCCTTAATGCAATGCCATAGTAACGAAGCACAAACCACGTGAATCATGGATAATATGTAACACATAACATATATAATCAACACTCTAAGAAACTATCACACTGACATATATCCGATAAGACCACATGACGCACCCAATAACCTATCATATGTTGTATGATAACATATACATATATATGTGTTCTGGACAGAAACTTGCATCAACAAACCAGAAGCTCCTACATCTGGGATGACATTTCCAATAATATAATTTTGATTAAATGAATTATTTCTTAAATTTATAAGAAAAAACGAAAATACCAAGAATATGACATTTATTGAAGAAGAGAGGTGTAGGTACTTAAAAAAATGACCAACGGTTGAGTAGATAAAATAAAAAAGAAAAATATGAAAAATCAGGTCAAATTTTATGAAGAAAATGAAAAGTTTGAAAGTAAAGAGTCTGTATATACGTTATGCCTTATTCAATATTTATTTTTTGATTCCTATCAGTCTAGAGGCTAAACGAAATCTGAAATTTTATTTATTTGATAAAAGAGTTTGATGTTGCACTACTTCATTAGCATTTTTTTCAAATTAAATTGTAAATATATAACAGGTCCCACACTAATTTACATGAATTAATAATAATGCCATGGAGAAAAAAAAATTAGAACCTATTTGGGAGTTTCTGTTTATTATACTTTCATAAAGAAAGACATATAGTAGTGTAAAAGATTATTTATTTTTAAATGTATTTTAATTTTCCTAAATGTCTCATTTTCTCTTTCTTTTTTCCTCTGTTTGCTATTTTTCTATTTTCAACTATTTGTTTATTTTCTGTATTTTTTAATTTTAATTTTTTATTTTTTATTTCTGACTTTGCACTCGATAATTAATTTTAAAAAAGTAGCAAAAAGTGGTTTTCAAACTAGAAAAAAGTAGTAAAAAAAGTAGCCATCAAAGATTATTTACAAAAAAAATTAATTCTTGCGAAGAATTTTATAACAATTTGTTAAATAATTCATTTCTCTCGACAAATTTTATGCAAATTCTAATTTAAATAATAGAAGTTCTAAGACGTTTTGATTATTCATGAAAAGAATTGAATTCTTAGAAAGAATTTTAAAAAAAAATTTAAACAATTGAATTCTGTTTGGAAATTTGATGAAAAATGGTAGATATTGAAAATCATTGGATTGCAAAAAGTTTTTAAGAAAATAATTGAATTTTACAAAAAAAAATTAAAATCTTGAGAATAATTAAATTCTAGCGAACGATTTTATTAAAATTTTTAAAAATCATTGAATTTTCAAGAAGAAATTTATTTTTTTTTAAGAATCATTTTCTTATTTATCGACATAATTGAATTCTTTTGGAAGAATTTTATTCAAGTCCAAAAAAAGAATAATTGAATTATTTCAAAAAATTTTAATTAAAATTGCATAGAAAGTAACTGATTTCTTTCAAACAATTTTATTAAAATTTTGGAAAATAATTGAAATCCTATGTGAAAAATTCTAATATTTTGTATGATTAATAGAATTCTTCCAAAGAACTTAAAAAATATATTTTTTAAATAATTGAATTCTTTCAAAGAATTTAAAAAATATATTTTATTATAAATAATTGAATTCTTCAGAAAATTGAAATTAAACTTTTAAGAATAATTAAATTATTTGACACGGATAATTAATGCAAAAATGTTGAATTAAAAATAATTGAAATCCTCCGATGAATTTTATTATTTATGAAAATAATTGAATTTTTCCATTCAATTTTATAAAATTTTTCAGAACTAATTAAATTCCTAAGAAGAATTTTATTATTTATACGAAAATAATTGAAAAATTGAGAAAAATTAAAATGTTTTAAAAAGAATTGAATTTCTGTGAAAAATTTTGTTATTTTAAAAAAAAATTGAATTCTTCCAAAGAATTAAAAAAAGTTTATTTAAGTAATTGATTTCTTCAGGGAATTGAAATTAAATTATTGAGAGTATTTACATAATTTTTCGCAGTTAATTCCTGCAAAATTGTAATATTAAAAATAATTTAAATCTGCCGATGAATTTTATTATTTATAAATATAATTGAATAGTTGTTAAAAATTTTATTTCAATTTTCAAAATTATTTGAATTCCTGAGAAGAATTTTATTATTTATACGTAAACAATTGAATTATTGAGAAACATTATATTAAAATGTTTTAAAAAGAATTGAATTTCAGTGAAAAATGTTGTTATTTTTAAAACGTTGAATTCTTTCAAGGAATTAAAAAAAAAATTTTTTTCAATAATAAATTTCTTCGGGAAATTGAAATTAATTTTTTAAGAATAATTGAATTTCCCGAGCAATTCTTGTAAAATTGTATTAAAAGTAATTGAAATCCTGTAATGAATTTTAATATTTATGAAAATAATTGAATAGTTGCAAAGAACTTTATTAGAATTTTCAAAAATAATTTAATTTTTCTATTAATTAATTCAAAATTGTATTAAAATTAGTTAAAATTCTTCGATTAGATTTATTATTTATGAAAATATTTGAATTCTTGCATTAAAATTTTATCAAAAATTTTGTTTAAACTTTTATTACCATGAAAAATTTTATTAGTATTGAAAGTATAATTGAATTATTGTGAAAAATTTGTAAAAATTTTTTTTTAAATAATTGATTTTTTTTTTTGAAAATGCTATTCTAAAATATTTGAATTCCAATGGAAATTTAATTTAAAAAAAAATTGAATTTTAAATCAATTTTATCATTATTTTTTAAATAATTGAATTCTTTGCCAAATTTTAAAAAAATATACTAAATATAGAAAAAAATTTAATTTCGAGTAATTTTTTAAAGTTAATTGAATCTTTTTAAAGAATTTCAAGAAAATACTATAAATATTGAATATAATGCAACTATTCGAGTAGTTTTTGAAAATTAATTTGAATCGTTTTAAAGAATTTTATTATAAATTTTTGTTATAATAGATCTTTAATCTTCATAGTAATTGCCGTATTTAAAGTGAAGTTCATTCCTTTTTGTTGCATCCTTATTCAAATTCAAATTTAACAAAAAATTTTCCTTTAAAATATGTATGTCGCGTATTTTTTTTCTTGTTTTTTTTTTTGCTCAATTTGCTCTTATTAGTGTCCAAAGATAACGAAGAAGACAATTAAAGTTGTTTTTCTCTGCCTCGCGTGTAAAAGAAGAGAAAAAAAATTATTGCCGAATACAATAAAAGTATAAACATTGTTTTTTGTTCAGTGTATATTAAAACCCGGACAACGTATATATATATATACACATGTATATATATATATATATATATATATATATATATATATATATGTGTGTGAAAACTCGTTAGTGAGTCAGATATCTATACTCTTATGGAAATTGCGATGAGGATGATTATAAGAGAGAAAAAAAAAACGAAGAGGAAAAAAAATAAATAGTTTGATTACAAATTCCCCTTTGCGCGCAAATATATAGTGCCATTGATAGCGTAAAATTCATTTAGTTCGCGAATCCTTAATGACTCGTCGGTGTATATGCAGAGTTAAAAATTTCGTGAAATCACGTGTTTGTCTGTGAGTGCAGAATTTTTGCTATTGGAACCCATAGGGGTTTTTTTTTTCTCTCATGTGGAGAGAAAGAGAGGAAAAATAGAAAAAGAAAGAGAGAAAGAGAGGAAAAAAAGAAAGAGAGAGAGAGAGAGAAAAGGAGAAAAGATAGAGAAAAGAAAAAGAGAGAAAGAAAAGAAAAGAGAGGGAAAAGAAAAAGAGAGAGAGATAAGAAAAGAGAGAGAGAGAGAGAGAGAGAGAGAGAGAGAGATAAGAAAAGAGAGAGAGAAAATAAAAAGAGAGAAAAAGTTGCGATTAACCAGTCATGATTTTTCCGGAGCTCATCGTCAGGAGCCAGTTTCCTTTTATCACGTGCGCACTCGTTTTTTTTTTCTTCTTCCTTTCTCAATTTGCCGTAGTGTATGACTCAGAAATGGGCAGCGCCTGTATCGCATGTGAAATCGAGCACATGTTATGCCTGCTTGTACTTATAACCATACGTCTAACGCACCTCCAATTAAATGCACAAACACTATTTTCTTTTTAATTTGTGTGTGCGTGCCTGCATGTGTGTATATAGACACAAGAGAGCGCGGACTCGTGATAGCGCACTTGGTATAAATAGATAATGTACATAAGTGACACATGATCTTGCAGACACGTTTATTTTACCTCCTATACTGTATGTGTGTAACAAAATTGTCTACATGTGCGCACTAGAATCGTACATGTGCGCACATTTACGTATATGTATACACATATGCCCGTTCCATACGCGTACATGTGCGTAGCGAAATTGTATATGTGTAGCAAAATTGTATATGTGTGACAAAATTGTATATGTATAACAAAATTGTCTATATGTGTAGCAAAATTGTATATGTGTAACAAAATTGTCTATATGTGTAGCAAAATTGTATATGTGTAACAAAATTGTCTATATGTGTAGCAAAATTGTATATGTGTAACAAAATTGTCTATATGTGTAGCAAAATTGTATACGTGTAACAAAATTGTCCACATGTAGCAGCAGAATCGTATATGTGCACATGTACGTACTGTGTACTATATGTGTAACAAAATTGTCTACATGTGGCAACAGAATCGTATATGTGCGCATGTACATACTATGTACTATACGTGTAACAAAATCGTACATGTGCGCATGTTCCTGTATAGCAAGTTTGTATACGTGCGCATGTACATGTGTAATTAAATTCTACATGTGCGCATATAGACATGAGTATACATGTGCAAGAAAATTGTGTATATATGTGTCTGAAATGCTGCGGTGTGCGCAAATGTGTACATTATATAAAACCCGCGATCTTGTTCTCAAAAATAAAATCCTCTTCGTATACTTATAAAATGTTTTGCAAAGGCACATATGCGTGTATATGTGAATATGTAAAATATAAACACAGACTCTTAAAGAAGCGGCAGATAAGCTTTCGATATCAGGTGCCAGCAGTGCCAGTTTGATAAACCACATTCCAAGTTCCAGTTCTCATGCTTATATAGCATCTTTCTGTCATATGGCATTTTTAGTTGTACTCTCGTTTATCATTTTTGTTTTGCGTGGCGATTACTCGTAATAGATCATTGTTTTTTTTCTCTCTCTCTCCCCTTTCCTTCTCTCTCTCTCTCTCTCTTTCTCTCTTGTTGTGTTCAGTTTACTACTGGTTTATTTCATTCATTAATGTTTTTACTCTCATTGGATTTTTTTCACCATTTGCAACATTCATTATTGCGGTGTAATTATTATTTTTTTATTATTGTAGTTATTATTTTTTTATTGTAATTATTCCCTTTCTTTGATTTATTGTGATTATTGTTTTTCAGTTTTATTGTGATTGTCACTTTTTGATTTATTGTGATTATTTTTTTTCTGTCTTACTGTGATTATTGTCACTTTTTGATTTATTGTGATTATTTTTTTTCTGTCTTACTGTGATTATTGTCACTTTTTGATTTATTGTGATTATTTCTTCTCTTTAATTCTTTGTGAATATTGCGATTATTGTTGTTCTTTAATTTATGGTGATTATCGCCTTTCTGTGATTTATTGTGATTTTTTTGGTTTATTGTAATTATTGTCATTCTTGGATTTATTGTGATTATTCGAATTCTTGGATTTATTGTGATTATTCGAATTCTTGGATTTATTGTGATTATTCGAATTCTTGGATTTATTGTGATTATTGTAATTCTTGGATTTATTGTGATTATTCTTTATTTATTGTGTTATTTTGTAATTGTTTTGATATGGGATTTTTCTTATGATTAGACAGTCTTTTAAAGTTGGCGTCGGCTTCGTGACGTCAGAGGGAAAAAAAGTAGTGACGCCGGGGAAAAAAGAAACGCGCAGGCGCATAGCGGCTGCGCGAGTCTTTTTTCCCCGGCGTCACTACTTTTTTTCCCTCTCTACCTTTACACACATCTTTTAAAATAAAACTAATTGTATCGTTAATTTAAAATTTTCCCAAATTAACCATTTTCTAAAAAAAAATTGAAACCTAATAAATAGTAACAATTTTTTCGTTTGCTATTAAAATTCTTTTTCGTATTTGCTTTTAATTGTTCGTATTTTCTTTCAATTTTTCGTATTTTCTTTCATTTTTTCGTATTTTCTTTCATTTTTTTCGTATTTGCTTTCAATTTTTTCTCACTTGCTTTTTCAATTGTCCTCCTTCTTTGCATTGGATATCAATTGTTATGCCATTGAACTGCCATTGTTTACCGCGTGTTTGTATAAATTCTTATTCCATTACATTTCTGTTCAATTTGGATTCCTTTTCTCTTTCTCTTTCTTCGATTCTGCTGGACTTCTATTTTTCTGTCACACGTTTAATTTGTTTCTATTGCATTCCATTTAATTCCTGCGTTGTATTCTGTTTATTTTCGTCGCATTCAATTTATTCCGGTTGTATTCTATTTATTTCATTTTGTTTTTCATTCATCCTTTACGTTGTATATATATTTATTCCCAGGTATTTATTCTTGTTTATTTCTGTTACATATTTATTCTTCGTTTCAGTGAAATTCCTGTTTATTTACATTTGTCGCGCATACAAATATATATTTATACTGTACTGCATATCTTATGTATATTGTTTATTTATACATATAAACATATAATTATTCCTATATATATATAATTGTATTCGGTGGAAAAATGGTGTTTGAAATTAATTTAAAGATGTGCAAAGATCCTTGCTGGAATTGTATTTGTAGGATTAGACGCCACCTTTGCAGGTAATTAAAATTGTTATCGATCGTACTTGACAGGAAAAATTGTCGATTGTATTTTTTTTGAATTTATTTTTCGTACTGTAGAAAAATATGTTTTTTTCTACCGGACAAATATTGGAATTTTTTATTTTTAATCTAAAAAAAACCGTCTTTTTTGCCTTCAGCCCGTTTCCTTCTCTTTATTTTCTGTTTATTAAGTTTTTGAAAGGAATTATTTAAATATTTCAAAGTTTAAAATTTAACATTTTTAAATTAATTTCTTATTTTGTTTTGAGATTATCAATTTTTGAAAGGAATTATTTAAAAGAGAATTGAAGGCGAGGCTGGAACTTTAGAAGTATATATTTTGCTTTTTTTCTTTAACTTATAATATTTCTATGGAGTAAAATTTGACTATATTTTTGTTTAGAATAAGCTTTGGAGAAATATTATTATTTTTATCTTCTGCATTGTTATTTGTATTATTATTATTATTATTTTTTGTTGTTGTTACAATTGAAAATGCATTTATAATGTACTCATAAAAATGATAATTTATTAATGATCATCAGTGGCAGGAAGCGCGAAAGCTTATTTTAATTTATAGTTGAGGTAAAATGTATTAAAGTATCACAAAGCACGAAATTGCTTCAGATAAGACGGAAGATTGACTCCACAGATTATGTCTTGATTCACTCGTGTATTATGAGTTCTGCCTTATTTTTATTTATTTTTCATTTACTTCAATTTTTGTAATTTTCTGTTTATATGCATTCAATTACCTATACTATCTTCTTCTTTTGTGTTAATAATTTAAATTTTTCTAGATTTTTTCACGAAACAATAGTCAATTCATTAAAAATAATACTAATAATAATAGTAGTAATAATAATAAGAATAAGACATAAAAATAAATGGAACAAAATTTCTTTGTTTATTAAAAAAAAAAACTATAGATTAAAATGTATTTTTAAAAATATTTTATTCATAGTAGTTTGCAGAAACAAAAGAGTCGAAAATATATTCTTCTCTGAAAAATCCATATGAAAAAATGTGATTTTTCAATTTATCGAAAATAAAAGGGAATTTTTCTTTTGAAGTTTGCTTGCATGTATATATGTAAAAAAACAAACTCTGAGGTATTTTTATCGATGTAGTAGAATCTAGATAGAGGAAAAGGATTTCCGTCTTTTTGAACTGCACCCCTTGTACTGTACAATTCTCCCAAAATTATTTCAGTGCTGGAAGGAAAATATTTAACTAAAGAACAATTTTACTATAGAATACTATTCATTACACCCAAAATCTGAATGGATTAAAAATAACCAATTAGTAAAAAAAAGAATACTACAAAAGTAGTCAGATTTCACTAATTTAAGATTTAAAATTAATAATTAATAATTTAAAATCAAGATAAAAAATTTACGAAAATTTTCAGTTATTTTTACCGAATAATGATGTTTCTAATTTTTATGTAATTTTAACTTTTCAGAGAGATCAGTATTTTAATCTGAAATTAAGCCATATATTTAAAAAATTTAAACTATTGTATATCCTGAGTTTCATGAACATAAAATTTATAAAATATCACATTTTCCACGCAGTTGAACATTAAGTGTTAGAATTTGATACGTTTATAGATTATTATTTACTTGCTCCCTTAATTTATTGTCGGAATAATACTGAAATTATTCTAGAGGATATAATAATTTACAACTATATAACATTTTCCATGTATATAGCCAGTGTGAAGAAGAGCATATTGTGTTCTTGAAAAACAAGACTGTAAATCGTGAAATCTGTCGGTAATTTAGTGTTACGTGAACATTTTCAAGAGACATGAATAGTTTTCAGAGTAATTTTCAAGAAAAATTGAGAGAAAAATTGAGATTCATGGAAAATAGGAGAAAAAAAATGTGTTTCTTGAAATTTAAAAACTAATTTTTTTCTCTCGCTGTCTTTAAATATGTAAGGTGCATCTTAAATGCTTTTTTTTATTTTCATCTCATTCTCTACCTGCAAGGTGTTTCTTTATATATATATATATATCTATACATTTCGAGAGGGGGGATTATAACACAACCTGAAAAGTCGAAAAACGACCTTTCTTCTCATCCCACAGACAAATAAAAATGAATAAAGGACATATGGACTTTGAGGAATGCGCGACCCTTGAGGAAAGAATGATTGATAAGGATTAATATTCGACTTTTACACCTCTCAGCATGAATTTTAGATTTATCGGTCCACTAATGGAGTTATGTTGTTTCGCGCTTGGAGTGTGCAGGTTAAATTCTTATTTTCCATTAGTTTCATAGAAAATTAAAATCGAAATTTCCATTAGAAATATACCTTTAATTTCTAGTTTGATATTGTAGAGGAAAATCTTATTTTTTTCTCCAGACGAAAGTTTTTAGGTTAATTTTTTGATAAACGATAAAGGAAGATTTTATTTAAATCCAGAAAAACGTGTGTTGGAACTATAAAATAAATATAACGATTTGTTAATATTGTATTAAGAGTGGATTCATCGAAATAACTAAAAAATAGAATCCTAAACAATAAAGCTAATCGAGATATCTAAAAACCGAGTGTTGCACAACATTCCGAATAAATTTAATTTACATAACCATTTTCCGCAATGGAACATGTAATTATTTACCAACCAGTCGAAATAAATATAAATAAGACAAAAGACATTTTCCCCCTGGAAAAAATCACTAATAAACCACAGCTGCAGAAATTGTGTAAAAGCCACCATTTAAGGGTGAAAATGAAAAACGAAAGTTTCGTACACAACTGGCAATTGTAGATTAAAATTTTTACCGGTAAATATAAGAAAGTGTACCCAACTGTCGTCGGTTCGAGAAGAAAGGAAACGCGAACACGTGTCTTTGAGGCAGAGGTTTTATGGTCTTTCATGCATATATAGTGAAATGGGTGGGGGACAATGGATACATACTTTTGCCTTCCCACGGGACTTCTCACTAAAACCAGAATATTCAACATATTATACTGTGGTGCGCACATAGACGTGTTGTACCATATTCTCGCAAAATCACAACGACGAGGCTCACCAAAGTCTAAAAGTCTGAAACTAGAGGCTTCCTGTAAGCCGGATGCCATGCTATGCTTGTAGGTAATATGGAATGGGTCTTTTTTCAAGAGAGGATAACGCTATATAGCCGGGAAATGGCCTCGTCGGCATGCAAGAAGCAAATTCTTAGTACATGCTTCTGTGGCTATACGCAAAACCGCTCCTCTCTTCCTTATTCTTCAATCTTTCTATATGGATACCACCAAGCAACCAACCAACCGAGTCTGATAATTTCAATAATTTTCTAATTGTGCGTAGTGGAAACTATCAATATAGAATTACTTTTTTTAATCGCCGTTACCAATTTTTAAATTCGTAACTGAAACAAATTAAAATTAGGAAATTAAAATTAAGAAATAAAAATTAAGAAATAAAAATTAAGAAATTAAAATTAAGAAATAAAAATTAAAAATTAAAATGTAATACAAATTAAAAAATTAAAGTTTAATACAATTTAAAAATTTGTATTAAAAATTTCAGAATGACTAATTATTGGATAAAAATTACTGAAGAGAAGTGGTAAACTTTCGAAATTTGTTATTTTCAGAGTTGGAGGGAAATAAAGTAGTGACGCCGGGAAAAAAAGGCTCGCGCAGCCGCTATGCGCCTGCGCGTTCTTTTTTTTCCCCGGCGTCACTACTTTTTTTCCCTCTCTGCCTTTACGCGCAACATAAAATTGTTTCCATCTTTAATTTCAATTTTTTTTTGCAAATTAATAGTAATTTTATTCTTCTTCCTCTAAGTTTCAACCATTTCGTTTGATTTCAATTTTTCTCATTTGCTTTCAATTATCCTCGTTAGATTACTATTCATGCGTGGCATCACTCCGAATTTAACATTCATGCGAAAATATTTGAACCTCCAAAAAGAATTCTTATAAGAATTCTTCTATGTGTTCTTATGTGAGAATAATTGAATTCTTGACAAGAATTTTATTCGTATTTTTGAAAATAATAATTAAATTCTTGTGAAAATTCTTATGATTTTAAGAATATAATTGAATTCTTAAAAAAAATGGTATGACAATTTTTAAAAGAGCTTTAATTTCAGAGCAGATTTGTATTGTTTATGTAATTAATAATTGAATTTCCGCCGTGAGAGTTTTATTAACATTTTTTTTTTTAAATATTAGAATTCATAAGATACTTTTTATTATTTATGAAATTGAATTTATTCTTGAAAAGAATTTTGTTAAAATGTTTTTAAATATTTTCTGTTTTCAAATAATGGATTTAAAACTTCATTTAATATAATTATCATTCGATGAATTTCATTATTTGTGAAAATAATTGAATTATTACAACGAGTTTTATTAATGGTTTTCAAAATAATTGAATTTCTGGGAAAAAATTTAGTGTTGTGAAATAAAATTTAATTCCTCTTGAAAATGTTATTATGGGTTAAAATAATTGAATTCTTTTGAAAAATTTTTATTATTTGGGAAAAATATTGAATTCTTGCAAAGAATTTGATTAAATATTCTGAAAGAATTGAATTTTTTGAAAAATTTTTATTATTCGGGAAATAAATCGAATATTTGTGAAGAATATTATAAAAATATGTTTCCAGAAATTTCATTGGCACTGCATTAAATATAATTTAAATTCTTCGCTAAAAGTATGAAAATATAAAAATAATTGAATCCTGTGATAAATAATTTTATTATTACTGATAATAATGAAACAATTGCCAAGAGATTTAAAAAAAATATTAAAATATTTCAAATAATTCAATTCAAATTGTATTAAATAAAATTTTGAAATACTTTTTGAGAGAATGTTAATAAAACTTTTGAGGATAATTTTATTTTTTAATAATTGAATTCATCATAAGAATTTTATAAACATTGTTTTAAATAATGAATCTTTTTAAAATATAAAAAATATTATGAAAATTTTATTTTAAATAAGTAATTTAATTATTGTGGGAAACATCAATTTTGAAAATATTTTTTTGATTATTTAATTAAATTATTGCTTAGAATTGTATTAAGAAAAATTTTTAAATTGAATTGCCATGAAATATTTTATTATTAGTGAAAGTAATTGAATTTTTGATGAGTTTTAGCTATTTTTTCTTAAATAAATGAATTCTTTTGTGGAATTTTATGCAAATACTTACTATAGATGTTAAAAATAATTGAATTTCGGATTTTTTTTTTTAAATAATTGAATTTCGAATATTTTTTTAAAAATAATTGAATCGTTTCGAAGAATTAGATTATAACTTTTAAGAATTTTATTTTGATTTCTAGTATTTGTGAATTTAAATTTTAAAGTAGTGAAAATTTGCAAAAAAAAAAAACAGAAATAGTATGTTTTGGTTAGAGGGAAAAAAAGTAGTGACGCCGGGGAAAAAAGAGTCGCGCAGGCGCATAACGGCTAACATAACGTAAAAAGTAGTAAATAGTATATTTTAGTAGATTTACAGTGTGAGAGCGACTTTTCACACATTGAAAGAAAGAAATTTAGAAATTTTGGAGAAATTATATTTGTGTTTGCGTTAAAAATAATAATTTCCAGTGTTAATTCTCTATTAAAATCACGGCCTTCCCAAAAAAAAGAGAAACAAAAAATTTCAAAAACAACGAAAGTGAAATTTTCGTCTCACTCGTTTTCACTCGCATTTAATAAAATTACCTAATACAATTACTATAATTATACACCCATATATAATTTAAATTCTAAAAGTTATAAAACTTGTGTAAAATTCCAAAATTATTTTTTTTCGGTCAATTTTCATGTCAGTGCTATTGTTACAGTCTTACATCATTCCTCATTGTTGAAACAAGCAAGCCGCAGCTCTTAACTTCCGCTTTCGTGCGACAATCAGAAGTGTTACTTTGTTCTTTGACATTCCGTCACGCTATTATATATAGAGATTCACGACGCTCTCGGAGATTGTTGACAAGGTCAATAAAACGCTCAGATTTTATGATGAAAACTTCAATAAAAAAAGAACATCATTAAAGAGCCCCCAAAAATGATTTGTCATCATTAAAAAAAAAAAATGCCCTAAAGCTTTTTTATTGTTCATTTTTATTATACGGAGATCAATAAAATACGCGCGCGTATATTTTTCATTGCTGTCATCCGCATTGATGCGGCTTTTATAAGCTCTGAGGAAAACGGTGAGCCTTATATGAAAGAGAAAAAGTTATAAATATATATATCTTGAATTATTAAAAAAAACAAACACACTGTTCTACGTCACTGTGATAATTAAGAAACAGTGATTACGCAGCGTTAATTGAGGAACGTGACGGGGAATGTGGAGTGAAGGAAATTCTTCTCTTTTGTGTGCAAAGAATTCAAGAGAGTCGCCGCTCCTCAATTTTAAACTTTTCTCAATTAACCTTATATCATTTTCTTTTCCATTATATTTTTTCTTTCTAAGTAATGAAAAGTACTCTCTCTAAGTGTCTATATTTCTCTAAAGGATTTGGGAACATTATATCAGAAATTAGAAAATCATTATATTCATTGTTTGAGGAAATGATCTTAACTCCATTGGAGGATCTGATTAGAGTTCATATTTAAAATCATAATTGATGCCTTTTGAAAAACGGTCCATTAAGTTTCCAGCGATCAATTAGGAAGGAATTTAAAATTTAAATGAATGTATTGTCTAAAAAAAGAAGATTTATCAAAACTTTTAATTAGAAATAGATATATTCTTGTGCGAGGAATATTAGAACAATTTTATTTCCAAAGGTTTTTATTGAAAATAGATAAAGAATTTTCAAAAATATATGTACTGTATTGAAGAAATTATGAATTTATGTAAAGAATAATAATTTTATTGAAATTTAAAAATGAAACTGAATTTCTGAGAAGATTTCTATTATATTTATGAAAATTACTGAATTCCTGCAAAGAATTTTAGTCAATTTAATAATAAATAATAAACTCTCTAAATTTAAATTAGTAAAAATGTTTACTAATTTGAATTAGTGACTGACTTTTTGCTATTGAATAAGTAAAATTTACTAATAAATAGTCATTTCTACTAATTTATTAGTAAAACTTAGTAATTCAAAAACAAAAAGTCAGTCACTAATTCAAATTAATAACAATTTTTACTCATTCAAATTTAGAGAGAACATTTTTCATAACAATTCAATTATTTACAAAAATTTAATAAAATTCGATGCAAGAATACAATTATTTTCAAAAATAATAAAAATTCTACAGGATTTCAATTATTTGTAAAATTCGTATAAATTTCTTCACAATAATTCAAGTTTATTTATAAATAATACCATTTTTTTAACAGAAATTCAATTATTTTAATAGTTTTATATTTTCAACGAAGGGTCTAAATTACTTTGAATACAATTTTATTTCACAACAATAAATTTTTTTACCAGAAATTCAATTATTTTGAAAAACATTAATAAAACTCGTTGTAATAATTCAATTATTTTCATAAATAACAAAATTCATCGAATGATATTAATTATTTTAAATAAAATTTTAAATACATTATTTGAAAACAGAAAATAATGTATTTAAAAAATGTATCAAAATTCTTCTAAAGACTTAATTTAATTTAATTTTTTAAAAATTTCTTCACAATAATTCCATTTTTTTATAAATAATAACATTTTTTAATAGGGATTCCATTATTTTAATAGTTTCATGTTTTGAAAGAAAAGTTGCAATAGTTTTGAATACAATTTTAAACAAATTCCTCGTGAAAAACGTAATTATTTAAAAGAAATGTAATAACATTCTGCACAAGATTTAAATTATTTTAACCTATAATAAAATTTTCAAGAGGAATCAATTTTATTTCACGACAATAAATTTTTTTCTAGAAATTCAATTATTTTGAAGAAAATTAATAAAACTCGTTGTAATAATTCAATTATTTTCATAAATAATAAAATTCATCAAATGATATTAATTATTTTTAAAAATGAAGTTTTCCATAAGAATTCAATTACTTATTTAAAATAAAATTTTCATAATATTTTTTATATTTCGAAAAGCTTCATTATTTAAGACAATGTTTATAAAATTCTTATGATGAATTCAAGTATTTAAAAAATTATCCTCAAAAGTTTTATTAACATTCTCTCTAAAAAGGAGTTCAAACTTTTATTTAATACAATTTGAATTAAATTATTTGAAATATTTCAATATTTTTTTTATAAATCTCTTGGCAATTGTTTAATTATTTTCAGTAATAATAAAATGTTTTATCACGTGATTTATTTTTTTATATTTTCATACTTTTAGCGAAGAATTTAAATTATATTTAATGTAGTGCCAATTAAATTTCTGGAAACATATTTTTATAATATTCTTCACAAATATTCGATTTATTTCCCGAATAATAAAAATTTTTCAAAAAAATTCAATTATTTTAGAATATTTAATCAAATTCGTTGCAAGAATTCAATATTTTTCCCAAATAATAAAAATTTTTCAAAAGAATTCTATTATTTTAACCCATAATAACATTATCAATAGGAATTAAATTTTATTTTACAACACTATATTTTTTTCCAGAAATTCAATTATTTTGAAAAATATAAATAAAACTCGTTGTAATAATTCAATTATTTTCACAAATAATGAAATTCATCGAATGATAATTATTTTAAATGAAGTTTTAAATCCATTATTTGAAAATAGAAGATATTTAAAAACATTTTAACAAAATTCTTTTCAAGAATAAATTCAATTTCATAAATAATAAAAAGTATCTTATGAATTCTAATATTTAAAAAAAAAATGTTAATAAAACTCTCACGGCGGAAATTCAATTATTAATTACATAAACAATACTAATCTGCTCTGAAATTAAAGCTCTTTTAAAAATTGTCATACCATTTTTAAGAATTCAATCATATTCTTAAAATCATAAGAATTTTCACAAGAATTCAATTATTATTTTCAAAAATACGAATAAAATTTATTCTTGTCAAGAATTCAATTATTCTCACATAAGAACACATAAAAGAATTCTTATAAGAATTCTTTTTGGAGGTTCAAATATTTTCGCATGAATGTTAAATTCGGAGTGATGCCACGCATGAATAGTAATCTAACGAGGATAATTGAAAGCAAATGAGAAAAATTGAAATCAAACGAAAAGATTGAAACTAGAGGAAGAAGAATAAAATTACTATTAATTTGCAAAAAAAAATTGAAATTAAAGATGGAAACAATTTTATGTTGCGCCTAAAGGCAGAGAGGGGAAAAAAGTAGTGACGCCGGGGAAAAAAAGAACGCGCAGGCGCATAGCGGCTGCGCGAGCCTTTCTTTCCCGGCGTCACTACTTTATTTCCCTCTAACTCTGAAAATAACAAATTTTGAAAGTTTACCACTTCTCTTCAGTAATTTTTATCCAATAATTAGTAATTCCAAAATTTCTAATACAAATTTTTAAATTGTATTAAACTTTAATTTTTTAATTTGTATTACATTTTAATTTTTTAATTTTTATTTCTTAATTTTAATTTGTTTCTGTTATGGATTTAAAAATCGGTAACGGCGATTAAAAAAATAAAAAGTAATTATTTTCATAAATTATTAAATTCATCGAAGGATATTAATAATTTAAAATAAAATGTTAAGTAAATTATTTGAAAACAGAAAATAATTAAAAAAAAATTTAACAAAATTCTTCTAAAGAATTAATTTGAATTAATTTTATATAAATTATTTAGAGGGATTTTTTAAAATTTAAGAAAATTATTGAATTCTTTTGAATAAAATTTATAACGAATCTAGGAAGAAAATAAATTCTTTTTTAAATTTTTATAATGAACATAATTGAATTTTTGCAAAAAATTTGCTATTTAGAAATAATTGAATTGTTTCGAAGGATTTATTGAAAGATAAAAATTTTGTTCACACTGATTGTTCATTAATAATCAAATCACTAGACGCAATTTGATATTGACAAGAATTCTCTATATATGTGCATGAATATTTTGAAAGAAAATGGTAATTGAAGGCGAAATACGAGAAGTGCGAGATAAATTACTGGATCAAAGATGCGAAAGTGTAATATCAGTTTTCCAAGGTCTTGTTTAGGAAGTGAAGAACATCCCAGATTCAGAATCTCCTAGTCTCTTATTCTCTCTCTCTCTCTCTCTCTCTCTTGCGATCTTGGATGTTGTTGGTTGTCTCCCCCCTCTCCTCTTTGATTCTTCACTCTCCTCTTATGCCTCGCCTCTTTGACGCCAGAATTCCGTGCGTTGCACCGACAATGCATACATGTACTCTTTGCAATACTTTTCAAGGTCTCGAAAAATATAAATTTTAAATCACCAAACACTCCTTCTATTTAAAAATTAAAAAACTCTCTAGTACACAATATTCAAAGTCAAATTTTTATATTCTCTGAACGTTACAACAATGCCATATTCTTAGAAATATTTCCCATACGTATAGCTCTCGCATTTGTCCTTTTTTTCAATATCAGACCATATTATATTATTTTCATTATCATACAGAGAGGTTTTTTTATACTTAATTTTTAATTTTTTTTCTCTATATTTATTTTTTCTATTTTATATTCGTTGTAGCTTTTTTTTTCATTGTAGAGTCATTATCATATTAAGAGGTTTTCTTCCGTTTAGTTTTTATCCTTTTGGAGAAAATGTTAATAACAAAATGAATAAATGATTTGCTTTTTTTTTATTTTTCAGCTTCTAGGTAAAGAATATTAAATGTTTATAATGAGAAAATTATTGTGTCGTGTAAGAATGTTGATGCAGATTAAAAGGTTTCTTTTCGCAATAATGTGATAAGCTAGAAACCATAATATGTGTAATAACGTGAAAGGTATATACGTGTACACCTGGAGTCTTCCTATATATATGCGCCTTTCTGCATTTGTTGTAAATATGCTTGTTTTATTTGCCATATATGGTTAACAGAATGTCAGAAAATTGCAGAATTTAAAGGTCTTTTCCACTGTATATTGGAATTATCTGCACATAATAAATATATATTTTTGCAGAAATCTGTAACTTAACTTTTTAAGTTTTAGTCGAATTTCTCGTAAGAATTTAAATTTTTGCAAATATTTCCGCATAAAATTCTGTAAAATTTTAATTAATTCTTATCGAAACAATTCAACTATATTTTTAATTAATACTAAAATATTCTTCAGAAATTAAATTATTCTAAATCTAATTTAAATAAAATTACATACACGGAAAAATTGGATTAATTTTTAAAAACTTCACAAAATTTAATTCAGGGTTGCCACAGGTCAGGAAAGTCAGGGAAAGTAAAATTGATCAGGGAAAAGTCAGGGATTTTTACTAAAAGTACTGGAAAAAATGGAATTTTTAAAATTCATGAGAAAACTGAATTTTTTTCTTTTTGCCTCGTAAACTATGAAATTACCACAAATTTTAATACAAAACCTTCAATTTTTTCTATTTCAGACAATAATTTCTTTTTAAATTTTTTATAATTATAAAAGAATTATTATTTATTTTTTATAATTTTTTTTTTTTTCTTTAACTTAAATTTTCAAAAACTTTAAAACTATCATAAAATTAATAATTAAAAATAAATAATAATAATAAATAATAATTGAATAAAATTAATAATAACTATCCTAAATTATGACTTATAAATTATTTTATGAATAATTTTTACAATTTTCATAAATACTAGATTGATAAAAGAATTTTAGTTAAAAATACTAAAAAAATTAGATTTTGCAAAAGTTACAAATAATGATTACAGAAATTCAATTATTTTCAAAAGTTACAAAAATTCTTCACAGAATTTCAATTTTGTTCAAAAATTTAAAAACAATTCTCGTCAAAATTACAATTATTTTTATGAATAATAAAATACTACTTCATTAAAATTCAATTATTTTTAAAAGTTTTAATAAAATTCTTGACAAAATTCCACAACAATTCAATTATTTAATTTTTAATAAATTTCTTCAAAAATATCAATTATTTTCATAAGTAGTAATAAAATTTTTCACAGGAATTATTTAAAATACAAAATTAAATATAATTTTTCGAAAAATATCAATTATACAAAAATATTTTTATAAATAATAAAATTCTTCACCGAAATTCAATTACTTTTATAAACTTGAATAAAATTCGTTGTAAGAATTCAATTATTTATATAAACTTGAATAAAATTCATTTTCAAAATTAATAAAATTCTTGGCAAAAATTAAATTATTCTCAAAAATTAAAAAAAAAAATATTTTCAAAATTTCAATTATATTTATGAATAAAAAAATTCTTCATCTAAATTCAATTATATTTAAAAATTTTAATAAAATTCTTGACGAAATTTTGTAGGAATTCAATTTTAATGAATTAATTAAAAATAATTCCATTTTTTCATAAGTAATAAAATTTCCACAGGAATTCATTTATTTAAAATACAAAATTTCATAAAGTTTTTCGAAAAATATAAATTATTTAAAAAATTCTTCACCGAAATTCAATAATTTTTATAAAGTGGAATAAAATTCTTTGTAAGAATTCAATTATTTGTATAAATAATAAAATTCTTCACATAAATACAGTTATTTTTATAAATTTGAATAAAATTCGTTGGAAGAATTCAATTATTTTTAAAATGTAATAAAATTTTTCACAAAAATCCAATTGTGTTCGAAAATTAAAAAAAAATTCTTGTTAAAATTCCAAGTAACTTTTTAAATAATAAAATTCTTTTTTAAAATTCAATTATTTTATGGAAATTTTAAGAAAATTTAAATTATTTTCATAAGTAATAAAACTCATCGCCGAATTTTTATGATTTTTTATATAATATATATTTTAATCAAATTCCTCGAAAAATGTAATTATTCTTTAAAATGTTATTAAAATTTGTCAAATTAAATTCATATATTTAAAAATTTATTGATAACATTATTTATGAGAATTAAATTTTAACAAAAAACATTCTATTATTCAATAAATTATTTATTTTTTAATTTAAATAATTGAATTTTTCTAGAAATTTTCTAATATAAAATTGATTTAAAAATGAATCAACGGATATTCGATTTATTAATATTGATGAAAGTAATTGAATTATTGCCATGAATTTTATTACATTTTTAAAAATATTTTAAAATTTTTTTAAAAATATTTCTGTAAAAATTTTCAAAACAATTCATTATTTTCTAAAATTTTAATAAATTCTTCGAAACATTTTAATTATTCAATTCAATTATTATTTTCAAAACTAGTAAAATTCTTCGCAAAAATTAAATTATTGTTATAAATAATAAAATTCTTCTCACGAATCGAATATTACTTTCAATATAAGTTTATTAAAATTATTCTTTATAAAATTCAATTGCTTTTAAAATTTTCAATT
The DNA here is from genome assembly GCA_032873175.1 of Leptopilina drosophilae. Lineage (NCBI taxonomy): Eukaryota > Metazoa > Arthropoda > Insecta > Hymenoptera > Figitidae > Leptopilina > Leptopilina drosophilae. The sequence goes on along the minus strand of CM065478.1, from coordinate 75,613,025 downwards.
AAACTTATTAAACAAACTCTATTATTTGTAAAAAAATATTCAAAGAACTTTTTCAAAAGAATTTAATTAAATTTATAATAATTTTAAAAAATTTTAATAACATTCATTGCAAGAATTCAAAACTTCAAATTTTACGATAAGATTCCTTCAAAGAAAAAAAGGAGTAAATAGTAAATTTTATTTTTAAACACTTAAAATGTTTTATTAGAAAATTGTTTTTATTTTACTTTCAAGTTAAGAAAAAAACAAATCAGTTTATTAATTTAGTTCCCAGTGAAAGAGACAAAAATCGAAATACGAAGGAATAATATTTATCACAAAGTAAAAGTAATTATTGATCACCATTTACGATATGCAAGAGAATTGATTGTCAATTTGAAAAGTCTTACATACATTGCCTTACTTGTCCTGTGTATATGCGAATGATGAATAATAATTAAAACAGTAGTTGAGAAAAATAATTATTTACGATCAGAAGATGACAAACAGTAAATAAATGACTGCGCATTTGAAGAAGGAAAAGGAATGCGAAGATGAGTAAAAAAAAAGAAATGGAGAAATGGAGAAAAAGAGAAAAAAAGAAAACGAGAAAAGGAGAAAAAATGAAACAGAAAAAAAGAAAACGACTCTTAGTAACTGCATCAGCTGTGGGTTGCTATTGCATCTACATTCGTAAGACGTCCTATTTCGATCGAACCACCTGTTACGTTCTCGTAGTCTCTCGATTTGAGCCTGAAACGTGAACTGGCAGCTGATTCATGGGCGATTAATGTACAGCAGTCGACAAAAAATTATCCATTTTTTTCGATTTCGAATAATTTTCCAATTCGGAAGAAAGTTCGAATCCGAAAAAGGTGTCTTTACAAACGAAAAATCGAGCAAAGATGTTTTGTTTAGTTTTGAGAAAATTAATGGTTACTGAAAAAAAATTCTGACTTGAAGTGATCGCCTTTTTCATTGTTTATTTAAAAAAAAAAAAGTAATTTGAATGTGAAGCTAAAAAAAAACCGCAAATTTTCGACAAATGAAAAGAATTTTACCTTCAGTGCAGATCGTTGCAATTTTTACCCCAAAACAATAATAAAAACCTGCCAAAAGTTTCTGTTTCTTTTTTTTTTCGTAGTAAAAGCAATTTTACAAAAAGTTTTTTGGTTAAAAATTCGTCTAATTTTGAAACGAAGATAAGGAGCGGATTCTGAAAAAAATTATCTCTACTCAGTAGACGTTTTGTCTATCGCGGGGAAATCTTTATTACGTTGGGTCATTAGGAAAATAGCAAACGGATGTTTTAAAAATCCAAGTTTGAAGAAAACCTTGAAAAAGTAATTAAAGGCGACAATTTTACTGATAAAGAATTTTACTCTTCGTATGTAGAGAAAGAGAAATTTCTCAAAAAAAAAAAAACATTAACATCTATGTAGAATTTTAAAAATCATTATACGAATTTTCCACTGCCGCCGCAACCGTTGCCGGGAGGAATCTCATTAAATGCAACAGAAATTGTCAAAGTCAGATTCAGTTCTAGAGAGAAGTTTCCCACAATTTGTATAATTGAGTTTGCTTCCGATGATAGAGTCTGATGTGAAATAACTGTACAAATTGGTCGGAAGATTAATGTAGTGATACAGTTGGTAAATTGAAGTTGTCAAGGAAGTGTTTAAATTATTGTAAAAAGAAAAAAAACAGAGGGAAATGTTTCGTACTTTTTGTTTGTGTGACATTTCGCAAATGTGTGAAACAAAAAAACACTTGCGATTTGTTTATAATTATTATTCGTTTCTGTATTTTTAACATAGATTTATTCATTTTTTGCGAGGACGTATTTTTGTTATTTACAATTTTGGTATAATTTTTGTTTGCATTATTCTGTGTTGTCATATTGCAACACACCTTAAATGACTATTAATTTATCTATAGCAGACATTAAGTCCATGACAATTGTCATTATCGTTACAACTCAATTATTCCAGTTCACTGATCAAGCTGAAATTTCTATTACAAAACATTGTTGCTTCCTATTCTTGATCATTATATTGGGACACGCTATTTTGTTATAGGAGTTTTTAGAAAAAAAAACGGATGAAAATTGTTTTGATTATGCGGTTGTGATTTGAATCCTTATGTCATTGCGGGTTTTTGTAATTGTTGTTGTGAATCGGTAATTTGAAATTAATTCCGAATTTTTACTCGAATATATATTTTGTTTAGAAAAATTTTATAGTAAAATATATAAAATAGTAAAACTAGACTTTTATCGATGAAGCATTTCTGTTAACTTTTACACTTTAAGAAAAAGGTTCTAAATTAGAACTGATTTCGGTATTAAAATAGAACCAAATTCCGGTTTAGTACGAAAATTTGTTACTAAATTAGTACCTTTCTTTTTACAGTGTACTGCTTTCGGAGTAAATTTTACTAATTTTTCTCACAAATGTTTTTTAAATATATACACTGTTAACTTAAAAGTGTCAAATGGCAACAAATTGATACAAAAAACGTGGATCAAATAAAAAACTGATCCACATTTTTCGCATCAATTTGATCCACTTTAGATCCAAGAAATTTAGAAATTGATTAACATCATTTTGATACTTTCAAGAAAACTGTGGTAGTAAATTTTTCTTCGAATGTTTTCAATCTTTTAATAAAAATTATTCAACATTTTTGAAATTGAAAACAAAGGAAAATAGAATGAAAGAAAGAAAGATGTAATTCAAAATTTAATTTGGAAATTAAAAGAGATGAATCAATTAAAAAACAACTGTGAAAATTCCGTATATTATAGACATTGCGAGATAATGAAGAATTTCCCGGGGAATTTTCAAAGAAAAATTCCAATAAATTCCATACCAAATTCAAAGGTTTTGATTCTGTAAAAAAAGGAACGTTACATTTTTTTCCTTATGAAGCATACCGCGGGGGGAAAATTCTAACAAATGTATACCTTGAGAATTTCTGGAGAATTTTTGACAGAAATTCCAGGTTGATTTTTAACAGTACTCATACTTTCTAATGGTGTATTACTATAAAATCTTTGTATATACATATATTATTTTATTTCTATTCATTATTATTAATTTATTATTTAGCAATAATAAACTTTCGACCATTTAAGAAAATTCTTTTTAGCAGTTTTTGCGAATTTAAAATTAAAAATTATTATAAAATTAAAATTTTCCATAAACTATGAAATAAATAAATTTCAAAAAAAAATTTAAATTCGAAATTTTAGAAAATTTGATTTTTGAATTAATTTAATATTAATATTTAATAATAGTAATTTCAAAAATAAATAAATTTCAAAGATCTTAGATTTTTGAAAACTTTTAATAATTTAATTTCTATTTTAAATTAGGTAGATTTTTTATATAATAGATTTAAAAAAGAATTTTTTTCCAAAATAATAAAGAAACGTTAAATTTTGGAAAAGATTTTAGTGATTGCAGAAATTCAATTACTTTCAAAAGTAATAAAATTCTTCTCAAAGATTGAATTATGTATATGAAAAATTTATTTTAATTTTCCTCAAAATGTCAATTATCTTTATAAATAATAAAATTCTTCTCTAAAATTCAACTGTTTTAAAAAAAATATTAATTGATTATTGTCAAAATTTTAATTATTTTCAAAAATTTATAGAAATTTTTGACAAAATTTCATTTATTTTTCAAAATTCCCCTCAATTTATTAATTTTCGCAATATCTACATTTTTAGAAACTTTTCTAAAAGAATTGAATTGATTTAAACAAGTTTCTTTTAGCAATAAAACAATTATTTTCCAAAATCTTAATAAATACTTGGGAAGAATTAAATTATTTTTAATAATCAGTAAAAATTTTTACAAATATTAAATTATTTTAATAAATAATAAAACTCTAACTAAGAATTTAATCATTTACATAAATAATACAACTCAGGGCAGAATTTGAATGATTTTTAACACAATTTTAATCAAAAATGTAATCATTTGTCTTAAAAATTTTACAAAAATATGTTTAGGGAATTCAATTATGTTTAAAATTTGTTGATAAAATTTTTTTAAAATATCCAATTGTTTAGCGATACAAATTTCATTAATATTTTCGAGACAATTCAATTATATTCCAAAATAATTACAAAATTTTTCGAAGAAATTCAATAATTTTCGTTAAAAATTTTAATAAAATTCTTCGCAAGAATTCAATTATTTATGAAAATTTATTAAAATTCGTTGCAAAAATTAAATTATTTTCATAAGTAATAAAACATTCACAGGAATTAAATTATTTAAACAAATTTTCTTACAAGATGTCCATTATTTTCATAAATTTTCGACGTAATTCAATTATTTTTCAAAATGTCTAGTAAATATTTGAAAGAAATTTAATTATTCTCCAAAATTTCAATAAAATTCTTCGCAATAATTCAAATATTTAAAAATATTAATAAAATTTATTGCAAGAATTCAATTGTTTTCATAAGTATAGATTATAAAAATTCTACAAGAATTCAATTATTTATAAATTTCTTCACTATATGTCCATTATCTGCTTAGATGATAAAATTTTTTAAAGGAATTAACATTTTAAAGACAATTCAATTATTTTCCAAAATGTTACCAAATTTTTCAAAGAAATTCAATTATTTTCCAAAATATTTACAAATTTTTTTCAAAGAAATTCAATTATTATTTTGCAAAATGTTTACATAATTTTTCGAAAAATTTCAATTATTTTCCAAAAATGTTAATCAAATTCTACAGAAGAATTCAATTATTTAGGAAAATTAATAAAAATTCGTTGCATTATATAAATAAAATTGATTTAAAAATGAACTTTTTTTCAAAAATTATTCAAAATAATTCTCTCAAAAAAAAAATTTCATTTAAAAATTCTAATAAATATAAAATAATTACATTGAATTTTGATGAAAATAATTTTTAAGACCTTACAGTAACAATTATTCTTTTAAGTTTTATTGGATTTCAAACATTGATTTGATTTTTTTTTTGAAAATCTAATTGTTAGACAATATTGTTGTTCTTGAACCATTCCTGGATATTTTTATCTTTTATTTCTGAATACTTTTTGAAAAATCAAAACCTCAAGTAAATGCGAGTCTAAAAAAAATTCCTTATTTATAAATACATTTTTATATTTAACTCTATACATTGTCAAAACCGCTGCGATTTTTCTTTTCCCTGGCAAAAAAAAAAAAAAAAACCCCCAACCAACGACAATAATTTTTACTGTACATAAAACAACCGATATTTTTTCACTTGTGGAATAAAATATCGGCAATAATTTTCACTCTCTCTATATATGTATGTATGTGTGTGTGTGTGTGCAAAAAAAAGGAATAACGACAATAACTCATATAATACCCATGGCAAAAAAAAAGTAAAAAAAAATATCGATAATAATTTCTCTCTCTCTCCCACAATAAAAAAGAAAATATTAACGCCATAAACGAAATTATGGGACAGGTATTGATGATCAAGAAGTTGAGATTTAAAGCGATCCCGATCGGGATCAAGAGAGACTTCAATGCCAGACAGGTAGTAAGCTATATGAAATCACCCTGTGTAGACACACACGAGAGAAATCCAACGACGACGAGCGAGCGAGTAGGAGTCAGGTTTGTAAAAGAAATAGAGTGGGGGGACGCTTGGAAATAAGGGGGGTCAGTGCCGCCGCCACCGCTTCAACGTAAAAGAGCGAGAGAGTGAGAGAGAGAGAGGGAGTGGGGTGCGGACCATGTTGTGAAGGAGGAGGGGGGGCGAGCGGGCGGGCGCGGACGGTTCACCCAACCTAGGGACAAAGTTGTTCCGGGGGCAGAGGGGGGCTCTCAGAACCACTGGCGGCGGTGGTTATAGGGATAGGATGGGGTAAAGTGAAGCCAACAAACTCAGTTCCAAGTTGGAGTGACGCCTGGACTCTTCGTGTTGTCCGATCGCTCATATCCAACTTTTCAAAAACAAACCTCACTTAATCACGTGTATCCATTTATTGACTGTATTTGTACAATTCACAAAATTTCCATTATTCCTCATCCAAAAACCTAAAGACAGGGAGAGGAAGGAAAGGATTTAAAAAGAAGGATTAAAAAGAATTTAAAAAAAGGCTTTAAAAAAGAATTCAAAAAAGAATTCAAAAAAGAATTTAAAAAAGGATTTAAAAAAGAATTCAACAAAGAATTTAAAAACGGATTTAAAAAAGAATTTAAAAAAGAATTTAAAAAAGAATTCAACAAAGAATTTAAAAAAGGATTTAAAAAAGAATTTAAAAAAGGATCCAAAAAAAGGATTAAAAACAAGTGATATTCTCGAAAAGTGCATTAATTTTCTCGACATTTCTATTGTCCAATCGTAGTTCTTCCCCCCCCCCACCAAAGTGAAGTGAGTGTCAATAAGTGATGATTTTTTTTAGCGGAGAGTAATTGTTTATTTGGAAAAGTAAAAGGGAGGGGAAATTAGTTTCGATGAGTTTTTCCTTGGAGGGATACTAAGGTTGTGTACGAGGGTGCAATTAAGGCAGTTAACGGAGTTGGGAATACCTGTCTGCCGCCGATCTAAAACCGGTAGGAGCATTCTTCGGAGTTTGTGTTGTGTGAGTGTTCAGTATGTATACATATAAAAGCCATTGGTGGAGTGCGCGCTCCGAAAAATAAGGAGGGATCGTCTCTGGGAATTTTCACGAAAATAGGGTCCACGGGGTTTTCTTTTTTTTTTGCCGAAAATAGGGCTGTACAGTTTCCACGAAAAGAAGACGCTGTAAAAAGGAAAAAGCGCACAAAAGCAGAAGGATCTTGGAAACTAAACGTTAGTTTTCTTGGGGGAAAATAGGGAAAAAATTGGAAAAACCTGATGGAAAGTATTGGTGACCATTGGCACTAGGGGAGGGTACAAAAAATCCGGAGGAAATGGTAAGAGAAGTACCAAAAGAGGCAGTAGTTTGAAAGAGGATCCCTAATGGGAATTTAAGTTTCCTTTGGAGAAAAATGGGGCGAAACTGATGAAAACTGGTGGAAAGTATTCAGAAACAGAAATACTAGTAGACGGTACAAAAAAAACGTTGAGAATACCAACGGAAATACCAAAATAGACGGTACTTTAAACGAGGAACCAGAGGATCCGTACAAGAGAATCCTATGTACTAAGTTTCCTTTTGAAAAAATTCGAAAATACTACTGTAAACTGGTGGAAGGTATCGAAGACCAGAAGCACTAGTGCAAGTAACAGAAAAATCCGAAGAAAATACCAAGAAAACACAAAAAGAAGCATTACTTGAAAAAAGGAACCTAAGGATCCGTACAAGAAAACCCTATGTACTAAGTTTCCTTTGGAAAAAAATCGAAAATACAGTTGCAAACTGGTGGAAAGTATCGAAGACTACCAGCACTAGTGCAAGCATCAGAAAAATCCGAAGAAAATACCAAGAAAACACTAAAAGAAGCATTACTTGAAAGAAGGAAGCAGAGGATCCGTACGGGAAAATTCTATGCAGTTGAAGAGGCGAATAGAAAAAGTGACGAAAGGGAAAGGAACACCCTTTTTGGTAAAAGGGAATTGAGACAAAAAAGACCCAAAAGGGAATAGTCGGAATAACAGACAACGAATAATAATGCGACATCTTCGATTTTTGTGATTTGAATAAGAGAAATTTTTGGGGAAAGAGTAGAATGAAGAATAGATTATTTTCCGATAGGGAAGGAAGAAGGTAATTGAAATTCTCCTCGTGTCCTGTGCGAGCTGCAAAGGTGTGTCCATGAAGTTTGAACGAAGGACGAATTGTTGAAGAGCCACGCCATGAGGATCCTCAAGACCTTGCACTGGTAGGTTGTTCTTGAACGTTCGAGTTTTTTTCTTCTTCCACCATCTCTTCTTCTTCTTCTTCTTCTTTTCCCTCATCTTTTTTATCCCCATCCTTGTGGCAACAATTTAAAATTCAAATCCCCTTACAGAATAATTTTTCATACAGTTTTTACTCGAGTTTTTAAATATATTTTCATCATCGAGAAATTAGTATTTCAAAAATTCATTAACAGGTAAAGAAATACTATAAGCAAAATGACAACTCATCGGTTGAAAATTCCGAAACTCTATGTCACGTAGGGATTGTAAAAACCGCCCACCATATACCGCATTCTAGTCACTCTCGAATGCGTGAGTACTACTGATGATCATGATGATGATGATGACTGTTGTATTCAAGAAAAGTCTTGGGAAAATTGTCATTTAGAGGGGCAATTTGTTATGGAAGTTGAATTGAAGATTGTAAACATATAAATTATATGTGGAGCGAATTGATAATGTAAAGTCTGCTGAATAAATATTATGGAATTATGCAAAAAGGAAAAAAAAAAGAATTCCGTCATCAGATTAGAATGGTGGAACAATAGACATTAAACGTGTTGTAAATCAAATAGTTTAGAGGAGTTGTTGATTTTTTTTTTCTTTTCCCTTTTTTTTCAATCGGGTTTAGCCATCTTTAGAACATGGGAAAATAATGAATTAAGCTTCTTTGAATTCCAAACGTTTAATGACTCAATTTACATAAAGTACTTTATTGAAGTGGTTATTAGTGGTTCTTTTTTTGTTTAGAATTTTCTTCGCAGTGTTTTATACCTATTATGGAGGAATTTTTATCGCGAGTATTTTTTATTCCAAAGTCTTTCATCTTTGGTAGGAAAAAAATGGATTTTTTGAATTCTTTTCAACATTGACTGTGAAACGATCTTAAATTAAGATTTTTAAAAATTGAATCACTGTAATTAAACATTACAGTAATTTAATTTTTAATTATTTTTTACTGCCTTGTAAAATTTGAATCTTTACACTTTCTTTCATCAAATTAGAATGAAAAAATTTTCTTTTTGCTACTTTTTTCCGTCTCTATTTGAGAATCTTAGAAAAACTGAGAATTTCTAGTTGGAATGGTTAGTGGGACAAAAGTTGTCCAATAAGTACTTTTTAGAAACGTTTCTTAATTAATATTCCAATCGTGGCTTTCTTCAAAATTTTCTTCGAATTTCGAAGAAATATTTGTTTCTCACACTGTGTGAAGAAAAATATTGAAATCTCTTGAAATTGTTGTTTAATGATTCAAGAAAAAAAAAGTTTTGTGGATTTATTTTTGCCAGTGCGTATCTGTTTTATTTTTGAATTAGTGGAATTATTATTTTTACTCTGCATGATGGAAAACTAAATATGCGAGGAAATTAGTTCGAAACTCAGTGGAATTTGACTCATTTTTAATGACTCACTTCCCACGATCTTAATCAGTATTTACAATTTCGTTGGAAATCGGAAATCGTAAAATCAGGGAATGATAAAATAGAAAAAATAAAAAAGTAAATGAAAAATTAAAAACTAAATTAAAATTTTTATTTCCAATTTGTAAACATTTTTAGTCATTCGGATTTAGAGAGTAAATTGGTGGAGATCAAGATACTCACTTTAATTACGAAAGTAATGTTTATTTTTATTAAAGAAATAATTATTTTTGAATAATTTTTCTAATTTTTTGAGTGTGTATTTAGAAAATTTAATTAATTTTAAAAATATTTACTTAAAAAAATTTTGAATTCATTGAAAATAATAATTGATGTTTTTAAGTATTTTGTTATTATTCTAAAAAATTCATTTTTGAAGAATTTTATAATTGCAAACTTTGAAAGTTATTGAATTCTTACGCAGTTTAACAAAAATTTCGAAAACAATTAAATTTGTTGGGGGAATTTAATTATTTATGAAAATAATTGAATTTATGTGAAGAATGTTATTAAAATAATTTGAAAATAATTCAATTCTCGCAAGAAAATTTATTATTTATGAAAATAATTGAATTTCTACGAAGAATTTTATTAAAATAATAGAATTTTCGCAAAAGAATTTTATTATTTATGATAGTAATTGAATTTCTTTGAATTATTAAAAATAATTGAATTTCGGCAAAAAAATTTTATTTATTATAAAAGTAATTGAATTCTCTTGAAGGATACTATTAAAAAAATTTTAAATAATTGAAATTCAGCAAAAGAATTTTATTGTTTATGAAAATAATTTAATTTCTGCAAGGAATTTTTTTAAAATAATTAAACTTTCGCAAATGAATTTTATTATTTATGAAAATAATTGAATTTCTACGAAGAATTTTATTAAAATAATTGAATTTTCGCAAAAGAATTTTATTATTTATGAAAATAATTGAATTTCTACGAAGAATTTTATTAAAATAATTGAATTTCGGCAAAAAAAATTTATTTATTATGAAAGTAATTGAATTCTCTTGAAGAATACTACTAAAAAAATTTTAAATAATTGAATTTCAGCAAAAGAATTTTATTATTTATGAAAATAATTTAATTACTACGAAGAATTTTATTAAAATAATTAAACTTTTGCAAATGAATTTTATTATTTATGAAAATAATTGAATTTCTACGAAGAATTTTATTAAAATAATTGAATTTTCGCAAAAGAATTTTATTATTTATGAAAATAATTGAATTTCTACGAAGAATTTTATTAAAATAATTGAATTTCGGCAAAAAAATTTTATTTATTATGAAAGTAATTGAATTCTCTTGAAGGATACTACTAAAAAAATTTTAAATAATTGAATTTCAGCAAAAGAATTTTATTGTTTATGAAAATAATTTAATTTCTACGAAGAATTTTATTAAAATAATTGAACTTTCGCAAAAGAATTTTATTATTTATGAAAGTAATTGAATTTCTACGAAGAATTTTATTAAAATAATTAAATTTTCGTAAAAGAATTTTATTTATGAAAGTAATTGAATTTCTTTGAATTATTGAATATAATTAAATTTTCGTAAAAGAATTTTATTTTTTATGAAAGTAATTGAATTCTTTTGAAGCATGTTATTAAAAAAATTTTAAATAATTGTATTTCAGCAAAAGAATTTTATTATTTATGAAAACAATTTAATTTCTACGAAGAATTTTATTAAAATAATTAATATTTCGCAAAAAAAATTTTATTATTTATGAAAATAATTGAATTTCTATGAAGAATTTTATTAAAATAGTTGAATTTTTTAGAAGAACTTTGTTATTTTAAAAAAATAATAACGTTTCTTTAATCATTCGTTATTTCTTCTACAAAATTAAAATTACTAAAAGAGTAATTTTTTCAGAATTTTACATAATATTATTTTAAACTTGAATTCTTTTTTAAGTAAATATTTAAATTGAAATTGAAATTTTTTTCTTGTTAATAATAACAGGAGTTAACACAAGTTTTGAACGTTCAAATAATTGAATTATTTTTCATTATAAAGATTTTTGTCAATTACTGTTCGCAATAAAAATTAAAAACTTAAATTTTACACTCTAAAACTTGTTAATTAATTTTTTTCACAAACAGACAAAAATTATTGTAATAAAAATTTTAATTAAATAGGAAATAAATAAATTTCGTTCATTTGAACATTTTATAACTTCAAGGACATATTAGTTATATTTTTACTAAATTAAAATTTAGAGAATTTAATTAAAATTCTTTTAGTGGTTCTTTAACTTTAGTTAAATTTAAAACTTCATTTAAATTCCCTGTAAAATCATATCTTGATAATACTGAGAAACAATATTATATAAGTAATATGGGAAAAAAATCCTCCATATTCCGAGAAGAAAAAAAAAGTAACTAAAAGTAAAGAAGATGAAAAAAAAGCAGAGGTCGATAACTTTCACCTGCTATCTGTTTGACATAAAAAGATAAAAAAAAGGTGTCCTGTTTGTCTTTACAAATCTGTGTAATCTTTTTCGAAATCCAGAAGCGAAGAAAAATCAATGAATCAGTATATTTATACTATAGACTTGCATCAAATTGGAGAGAGATAGAGAGAGAGAGTAGACTAATACACAAATAGTGAAGATTATAAAAATACCGAATGCATGTCAGATAAACTTGAGAAGTCACTGATCTTTCAATTATCAATACCTGTTTTATTTAACTTCTATATCTATGTATCTAAATTAAATACGTCTTTAAATTTTATCAAACATATTTTCCACGTGACTTTTATAAATCGATTTTTCTTCATTTACTCTATTTGTTTTTTATATTTATTTTTATACTTATTTTTATATTTATTTTTATATTTATTTTTGTATTTAATTTTATATTCATATTTATGTTTATCCTTATATTTATATTTATGTTTTTATTTAAATTTATATTTATGTTTTTATTTAAATTTTTGTTTATATTTTTGTTTATATTTTTCTTTATATTTTTCTTTATATTTAGTTTTCGATATTTAATTTTCAGTATTAATTTTCAACATTTTTAGTTCAATTTTTATATTTAAATTTTTTAGATATATTTATTATATATATATTGATGATTCGAAACATCCAATAGTAGGTGAATAAATGTATTCATAAACTGTATGACAATAGATTTAATTTATAAATGAATTTCAATATCTGACAGCACTCAAAACAAGTTTATTCTTATTCCTTAAAACTCGGATTAAATGATGAGATTGATTCCTGGCATTATATTTTGTGAAAGTAATTGTGGATTATCTGACATAATGTTCATTTGCATATGTAAAACATTCTCTCTTATTATAGTCAGATTTAAATTACGATATTGGAGTTAAATATTCCAATTTCATATCGAAGTAAATATTTAAGATGAAATTTCATAATTCATTTCTTTCGATTTCGTAGATTCGTAATTTTCAATTATTATTCATTATGTATTGTTCATTCCCTTCGATTTTAAAAAATCAATTATCATCTTTATTTGGACGATTTTTTATTTGAAACTTTGTTAATCCGGGAATTCAATTATTTCCAAGTTTTTTTTTTTATAAATTTCTTTGCAATAATTCCAATTCTTCTGAAATGAGTTAAATTTTTCAATATATTAATTAATTATTCTAAAAATAATGGATTTATGAAAATTTCAGTTAAAAACATAAGAAAAAATTGAATTTTGAAAAAGTTACAAATTATTGCAGAAATTTAATGATTTTTAAAAGTAATAAAAAATTCTTCACAGAAATTCAATTATGTAAAATATTTTTTTAATTCTGTTTAAAATTTCAATTATTTTTAAAAATAATAAAATTTTTCTCCTAAAATCAATTATTTTCTTAAATTTTAACGAAAATCTTTGGAAGTGATTAATTATTTTCTTCAAATTAAAATATCTTTAGCAATTCGAATTATTTTCAAAAATTTTAGTTAAATTCTTTCCGCATAAATTTAATTATCTTTATAAATAATTAAAATCCCCGAGCAAATTCAATTATTTTCAAAAAATGTTATTAAACTTATTCAGAAGAATTCAATTATTTTCAAATATTTTGTTAACATTCTTTAGAAAGATTCAATTTTCAATTAAATTTTCGAAACAGTTCAATTATTATTTTCTAAAATGTTTACAACATTTTTTGAAGAAATTCAATTATTTTCTAAAATTTTAACAAAATTTTTCCAAGAAGTTTCTTATTTTCAAAATTTTTAATTAAATTTTTCGTATGAATTCAATTATTTCTATATTAATAATTAAAGTGTCTTTAAAAAATCAATTATTATTAAAAATTTCAATAAACTTTTACCCAGAAATTTAATTAACTTCATAAAAAATTAAATACTCCGAGCAAATTCAATAATTTCCAAAATTGTTAGTTAACTTCTTCTACAGAATTCAATTTTTTTTCAAATATTTTGATAACATTCATTATAAATTAAATTATTCTTTAAATTGTTTTTACAAAATTTATCCCAAAATTAAATTATTTTTTATTATTTTAATAAAATTCTTTGCAAAAATTTAATTATATTTTTTAAAATAAACAAAAATCTAAAGCGGAAATTCAAATATTTAAAAAAACTGTAACAATACTTTTCGAAATAATTAAATTTTTCTCTAAAAATTTTAATAAAATTTTTCGTAATAATTCAATTTTTTTCAGTAAATAATAAAATTATTGCAAGGATTCAATTATTTTGAGTAATAAATAAAATTCTTCGCAAGAATTCATTTATTTTAAGTAAATAATAAAATTCTTGTTAAGAATACAATTATTTAGAGTGAATAATAAAATTCTTCGATAGAATTCAATTATTTTGAGTAAATAAAATTCTTTGGCGAAAATTTGAATTATTTTCAAAAATTTAAATAATGTTCTTCAAAAGAATTTAATTATTACCTAAAATTTTATTAAAAACCTAAGCATTCAATTATTTTTTATACAATTGTAATTAAATCCTTAGCAAGAATTCAATGATTTTTACAAATTTTAAAATTTTTCACAAATATTCAATATTATTTAAGAAAATTTAATAAAATTCGTTGCAAAAATTATTTTTAATAAAATTTTAATCAAATTTTTCGAAAATGTGATTATTCTTAAAAAATTTATTAAAATTAGTCGAAAGAAGGCAATAATTATTTGAAAAATTGTACCTATGAAAGTTTTTTTTCATAAATATTCAATTTTAAAAAGCATTCAATTATTTGATAAATTATTTAGTTTTGTATTAAATATTTTTATATAAATTTTATAAATATTCAATTTTAAAAAGCATTCAATTATTTGATAAATTATTTAATTTGGTATTAAATAATTGAATTCTAATTGAATTGTCTAATAAAAATAGAGTTAAAAATTAATTTTATTTGATTTTTGTAAAAATTTTATTGTAAAATGAATTTCGATTAATAATTAAATTTTTGAATAGGTTTCAAATAAAAATCTTTAACAATTTTATTTTTTCATATTTTTAATTACTTATAACAATTCTGTGGAATTAATTTTTTATAAAAGCTTCATTTAATTTTGTCATGAAATTATTTGCAATTTTCTTCTAAATTTATTTTCTATTATTGAAGAATTTACAAATGTAATCGATGAAATTTAATTTATAAATTTTATTTAATTTATAAGTTTAATAAATTGAATTGTTGACAAATTTTGTCTGGAAATCGCAGGGAAAATTCAAGGAAAAACAAAATAAAATTTTTTGGCAAAAATTATTTCATTTTCGTAAAGTTCAGAAATTTGCCTGTATTTAAAACTTGTGAAAATTTTTCCTTGGTTTTTTTTTTAATATTCTATTGAATGAAATTAATTTTTGCACACGTAAGACCTGCGTGTGCGTGATATTTATAATTTTATTGAAATCTCACGTTTTTGCGGTGATATATACATTTTACTTGACCAATCACATTTTTCAAGACATTCTGCTTGTAGAAAGTTATGTTTGTTAATAATTCGTCTTCAGAAACTCAGGAATTCTGTCTATAGAAAGTATTTCTTCTTTTTTCCGTTTTTTTTAAAGACAATTTCTTTACAGAGAGTCATTTCCGTTTTCATTTGGAAATGCATTTTGAATTGTAAAAAAAAATCCATTGTCAAAGAGACATCATTCATAAAAAAAAAAAAATGAATTTAGAAAACAGACATTTTTTTACGCAGAGAGAGAATTTTTTTTTACTTATTTCTTTTTAAAAAGACAAACACAAACATACACACACGTATTTTGTGGATTGCAAGTAAATGATAAAATAGAGAAGAGTGAAAATCGCTCTAAATCTTCTTTCGTACAAAAAAACATTCTCGCAGCAATGCACTTCCAAAGACCTTGAACGTGACCATCTCGTTTCAAAGCTACGTTTCTTTTGGTCAGGTTTCTGAAATTCCTCCTACCTGTCAGCCTTTGTAGGGGAGATATTCCATTAGTCAGGCAGGTATATTCACGCGTACAGTATGTGACATTATTTTTTTTTTTTACGAAATTTTGTGAAATACTTTTTTCTCATGATGAAAATACGAAAAAAAAATTATTTTTCCCAAAAATGCTGAAAAAGTTTGATTAAATAAAATTTAATTTAAAATTAAAATATAATTTAATTTTAAAAATATTCTTTCGAACTTTACTAAATGAAATGGAGAGTAATTGTAAATGACCCATTTTCGCTTAGGAAAGAATTAATAATGTACAGAGGGATTTTTTTTATTTATTCTAATTATTTATAATATTTTTTTCTATTAATTATTAATTTACAAGTAATTTAATTTTTTAATCAATACAAAATAAATTAAATAATGTTTTAAAAAATATCGTCCTTCATTGAAACGTTCAAAATTTACGATTCACAAGTTTTGAAAGTTTGAATGAAATATTTTTCGTTCAAAATTTATTACTGATTTCATTGATGAAATTACTGATTTCATTAAAAAATAAAATATTAAATTATATTATTTTATTACTAATATTATTATATAACATTAAAAAATGTGAAATATTAAAAATCTAAATCTATAAACAAATAATAGATAAAATATAAATATTAAAATATTAAAAACAATATAAATAATATTATTATATTTTATTAATAAAATAATATGATTATTATTTTTTGACATGTTGAATGAAAATTTTAATTCGAAGAAAAAATAAATATGTTTCGTTCATTTGAACGTTCAGAACATTAAGAAAAATACTCTGGTAACATAAAAAACGTTGGGGAAGTTCACAACGTTTATGATTAACCATTGAAAGAAATAAAATATTTTCTTTGACCGAAGAAATAAATTTAATTGTTAATAAATATTTTTAAGGTAAATTATTGACTGAAAAAGAATTTTTTTACAAAAAATTATAAATATTTTAATGGAAAACAATTTTTTTTCCAAAAAGTTGATTATAAACATTGTAAACGACGGCAAAGTGATAAAAAGACCAAATTTTTTGAGAATATTGAAACAAAAACTTTCGGTTTTACATTAATTGAAAGAATAATAATAACAATAATAATATTTATAATAAAAAAAATAATAAAAATAATAAATTAATAATAATAATAGTAATAATAATAATAATAATAATAATAATAATAATAATAAATTAATAATAAAAATAGTAATAATAATAATTATTGAATTTAAATAATAACATTAAAAAATTCATCTTAGTATAAATTTTCACCTGTTGCACTAAGATGGAAAAATTTAAATAAAATCATTTGCAATCGTCATAAATAACGATAATTAAGATAATAGTTGTTCGATAACAAAAAAGAAGAGAAAAATTAAAACGTGTTTTATATAAAAAACAAATTATAACAATTACAATTCATTATGTACAGTATAATGTAAATTGTTTTGAACAATAAAGTGACCCTGAACGTGAGAATGAAATAATAATAATAATAATAATATGCATTGAAAAAATTTTTTTTTATTTTTATCAATGTATTATGGCAAAGCAGGTGAATTTAATTTAATACACTGTGAAAAAATTTGCGTGTGTTGCTGTCATTTTTAGATCAAGTTTCGTTTAACTCAGCGCAATATAGGCACAGTTCCGTTTTCTATTCCTCACGTTTTCTAAGAACCTGATATCGTTTTAGTGAATTCTTCGTGAGAACGACGAAGATGCGCAAACCAAAGAGAATTCGGGTCTTACGGAGACAAAACGCCATTAGGTTTGTGTAGTTGAAAAGAAAGAAGAATTTTTTTCTTTTTTTTTGATGCTTTTGTTAAAAGTTTTTCCAAAAAAATCGAAGTTGGGAAGAATTTTAATATTGTGAGTTCGAGTAATTTTTCGTTTCTTAAAATTCGTTGGGGTTTTATTTCTATTTCTGGCTCTTCTATTTTTTTTACTCATTGGAAACTAAAAAATGAAAAATATGAAATTTTTTAATTTCTAGTGTCAATTTTAATTTGTGACTAATTTCCGAACTGGAATTTTGAAAAATTCACTTATTTTAAAAAATTAGTACCTAATTATTTATTATTTTCGAAAATTTTAATAAAATTCCTGGGAAACAATTCAATTATTTTTCAATTTTTTAATAAAATTCTTCAACACAAGAAAAAAAAACAATTTTTTAATTTCTGCACAAGAATTAAATAAAATAAATAAAAAAAAAAATAAAAACAACAATAAAAAAATAACAAACAATAAAAAATTTTCGCTGACATTCAATAAAATTTTTAAATACAACAATTTAAATGACATTTCTCTAAAGAATTCAATTATATTACAAATTTCTTCAAAGCAATTCAATTATTCTCGAAAATCTGAATAAAATTCTTCGAAAGAATTCAACTTGTTTCACTAAATTCTCCAAAACAATTCAATTATTTTCGAAAATTTGAATAAAATTCTTCGAAAGAATTAAAGCGTATTTTCGAATTTTTAATAAACTTCTTCACCAGAATTGAATTATTTGTAAACAAATAAAATTTTGTATTTAAATAATTGGCAAATAAAAGCTACAAAAAAATATTGAGTAATATGCGAGAAAATAAGTTTTCAATAAATTATTTTGTAGAAAAAAATAAATCATAAAAATTCTTAGAAATTGGAAAACTTCTTGTCAAATAATGAGACATCTTGCTTGCTTTTATCTTAATATGGATTAGCGACTAAGAAATGAATCAGAAATATTTATCATTGAACAATTCCCACTAATTATTTATTACATCAATTTCACTATTTACTGAGAAAAAGAAGGACTTATAGCAAATATTAATTTGTGATTCAAGTTTAATAAAAAACTGAAAATATTTTTTCTGCTTCTCAAAATGTTTCATTGTTTGTCATTTTAAAAATTTCAATATCATCAATCAGAGTTATTTTTGTTAAGAAAAAAATAATTTTCGAATTGAAAATCTATTAAAGAAGGCAAATTTAACCTTTATTCTTTATTTATTTTACTCCTTTTTTTATTATTTTTTATTCATTTTTAATTAAAATTGTATTTAAAGAAAATAATTCAAATGTTTCGAAAAATGTTATTATTTATCAAAATAATTTATAATTCTTTCCAAGAATTTTATTGTTTATGAAAATAATATAATTTTTTCAAAGAATTTTATTAAAATGTTGGGAAATAATTAAAATGGTTTAAAAACGTTTTATAAACATTTTGGAAAATAAAAATTTGTTTCGAATATTTATGTGAAAATAGCATTAAAATAATTGAATAATTGAATTTTTTAAAAGAATTTCATCAAAACTTTTTAAAATTTTGATAAAATATTCACTTGTTAGTTATTTCCAAAAATTTTAACAGGAATTTAGTTTTAAATTAATTTTTAAAATTTTATGAGAATTCAATTATTGAAATAAAAAAAGTAAATAATTTATTGAATATTTAATTTCAAAATTGAATTCTCAAAAAGGACTTTATCAAGAAATTTTTGAATAATTGAATTCTTTTGCATTAAGAAAATAATTAAAATTCTGCCAAGAATTTTATTAAAATTATTGAGAACAATATTAAATTTCTGTGAAGAATTTTATTATTTATAAAAATAATTCAAATTTTACCAACAATTAAAAAAAATTCTTTTTAGAATAAGGTAATTGAATTTCTTATCAAAAAGGCCATTAAAATGTTTTCATAATAATTGAAGATTTCCTTTAGAGAATTTTGTTATTTATGAAAATAATTGGATTTTTTGGAAACGTTCTTAAAAATAATTATAAATTATAATTATAAATTATAAATTATAAATTCTTATAAATAATTTAATTAAAATTTTAACAGTATTCTACGAAGCAATTCAATTATTTTCAAAACCTGATTTTATTTAATTTCTACGAAAAAATTCAATTATTTTCAAAAAAATTTTCCAAATCGTCTAAAAAAACTTTATCACAATATTAATTATGAATGAAATTGAATTATTTTAAAGAATTTTGTTAATGTTTTAGAATTATTATTGTTAATTATAACTTGTTGGAACTATATTAGTTAAAATTGTGTTGAAAATAATTAAACTCGAAAATAGAATTCAATTCTTGTATAGAATTTATTCAAAATTTTAAAAAACAATTGTAATCTTTCAAGAATTTTCAATAAAATTATGTTTCTGAAAAGAATTAAATTTATTCGAATATTTTAACTACGTTAATTAAAATTCTATTAAAAAATAATTGAATTCTATGAATTCAAAGATTGTCGTCTTTGAAAATATTTTACATCTTTAGAACTATTTGAATAAAATTTTAAAAACAAATAGAATTTTTTCAAGATATTTAATATTCAAATTGTATTTAATTTATATTTCAAAGTTCCTGTAAAGAATTTTATCATTTATGAAAATAATTCAATTTTCTTCTGAGAACAATTTTTGATAGTTTGTCAAATATTTACAAAAGCGAATTGTTTTTCGTTACAACAATATTTTGAAAGAAATTTTTTCTTTTTTATAATCAAACATTTTCGAAAAATTCTTTCTTAACATTACAAAATAATACCTGACTTATAAAGAATTTACTATGTTAAGTTAAGCATTTATATTTCATATAGAAAATTAAAAAAAAATAGAAAAGAAGTAAATAGAATTCAATTATTTTGAGTAAATAAAATTCTTTGACGAAAATTTGAATTATTTTCAAAAATTTAAATAATGTTCTTCAAAAGAATTTAATTATTACCTAAAATTTTATTATAAACCTAAGCATTCAATTATTTTTTATACAATTGTAATTAAATCCTTAGCAAGAATTCAATGATTTTTTCAAATTTTAAAATTTTTCACAAATATTCAATATTATTTAAGAAAATTTAATAAAATTCGTTGCAAAAATTATTTTTAATAAAATTTTAATCAAATTTTTCGAAAATGTGATTATTCTTAAAAAATTTATTAAAATTAGTCGAAAGAAGGCAATAATTATTTGAAAAATTGTACCTATGAAAGTTTTTTTTTTCATAAATATTCAATTTTAAAAAGCATTCAATTATTTGATAAATTATTTAGTTTTGTATTAAATATTTTTATATAAATTTTATAAATATTCAATTTTAAAAAGCATTCAATTATTTGATAAATTATTTAGTTTTGTATTAAGTAATTGAATTCTAATTGAATTGTCTAATAAAAATAGAGTTAAAAATTAATTTTAGTTGATTTTTGTAAAAATTTTATTGTAAAATAGAAAAGAAGTAAATATCATTTAAAAGCAGTAAAAATAATATTGTCATTCATTAAAACGTTTAAAACATTAGGAATTCATTTCTTTCTCTTGTTTTTTTTTGTAAACTGTAATTAAATAAAAATTTAAAAAGCAGTTTCTTACGATTTTTTCCTTACGTACTTTCTTTTTTTTTCTTTTCAATTGCGTTAAAGAGAAGAAAAAAAATCACACGGCTTCTTTTACATAAGAAAAAAATACATACATACCAATATATATAAATATATTGGGGTCGTTTCGTACAGAAAACGTACAAGTTTGAAAAAACATAATAGAATATACACTTTTAATTTTGCCAATTCCCAAGTCGATTTTTCTGGAAAAAAATTATATTTGCTGGAAAATTAGTAGAAAGAGAGAAAAATTGTATAAATATAAAAGTAGACTATATAGAAAACTGATGTACCAGACTAGCCTACATATTGTACAAGTCCAGTTTTAGTCAGAGTGAGAGAAAGAGAGAGAAAAAGAAACAGGACCCGCACTTGAGTTTCCCTTCATATATATATATTGTAGAAAACTAGAAAACCAGTATCTTGAATTCTGTATTGTACTCTCTATCTTTTTGTGCTCCATTTCAAGTCCAAAGCTCGTCGCTCTGGCTGCATAGCAACTCTTTCGTCGCCATTCGTTTAACTTTTAACTTTTAGTTTAGAGAACTGCTGCACTTGGTATTTATGCACTTGTGCAAGAAAACGCCGGATGCGCCGATTGCATTGCGGGGGTATAACTAACTTGTAATTAAATTCAAACCAACATTTTCTTCAGTCGTTCAGCATTTCATTTTTAAATCGCTAATTGACAGTCTCAACTACATTCTTCAACTATTATTTCGTCGCAGGGGGGGAGGAAAAGGAACAAATTTTTTTTCCTTCTTCTATAAATAGAATTTTTTCACCTCGTAATAGTGATGCAAAAAATTCTTTATTTTTATCAGCTAAAAAGTTTATGCAACGTTTGTAATTTCTTAGAAACTTTCTGTCATTTAAAAAAAAAATGTTCTTACAGTAAAAAAAATTTTTCTTCCATTAAAAAAAATTTTCTTCCATTAAAAAAAATTGTCTTACATTAAAAAAAAAATGTTCTTTCATTAAACAAATTTTTTAAATTTATTTGCATAATGAACAAGCCCGTAGTCAGACACTTGGACTAAAAACACACTTTTTATTTTCTTAATTATAAACTAAAAATTTAGTTGTGAAAATTAAAACCAAATTCGGACCAAATTCTAATTTTGTTTTTCATTCATCGACATTTATTTAATTGAAAACATTTTCGTGTTAAACGAGAAAAAAAATGTCTTTCTTCTCTTTTGTGTTTTAAATATTCGAAAAATTTTGATTACTTGCAAAATTTCTTTTTTTTTTATTAATGTCTGATTATAAAAGTATTTCAACGTTCGGCTTAAATATATAAATTATATTTTGTAATAATCAACTCCGACAATTTTACAAATACAAATATATTTCGATAGAGAAATATTTTATACCTGAATGTTTCATTTAATGATGACTTGGTCAATATTCTAATTTACGATTAATCACTGCTCACGTGGACTTGAATGAGC
This sequence comes from Leptopilina drosophilae, assembly GCA_032873175.1. NCBI lineage: Eukaryota > Metazoa > Arthropoda > Insecta > Hymenoptera > Figitidae > Leptopilina > Leptopilina drosophilae. The sequence goes on along the minus strand of CM065478.1, from coordinate 75,590,495 downwards.
CAATAAAAATATGCGAAACTATGCCATTAAGCCAGAGAGGAAGAAAAATGTGGAAACTGAGAATTAATTTTTTCACCAGGAATTTGAAGAATTAAAGAGTTAAAATTCAGAATTAAATGATGTAAAAGTAAAAAAAAACAGTTAAGTAAAAGTAATGTTAAAGTAAAATAAAAAATTAAAAACCAAGGGGAAAGAGAATTTCGAAAGATACCTAAAGAAAATAATTTTTTTTAAGTGATTTCAAGTATAGTTTTTTTTTAAATCTTTCCAAAAAAAGAATTCCTTAAGTCTTTCCAAAAAAAGGATTCCTTAAGTCTTTCCAAAAACAGGATTCCTTAAGTCTTTCCAAAAAAAGGATTCCTTAAGTCTTTCCAAAAAAAGGATTCCTTAAATCTTTCCAAAAAAAGGATTCCTTAAATCTTTCCAAAAAAGAATTCCTTAAATCTTTCCAAAAAAGGATTCCTAACTTCCTCTTAAAAAAAAAGATGGTAACGAGAGGATAAAAATAGAACCCCATAAAATAATAACCAGCGCAGGGATAATAAATTTTTAGCAAAAATCCCACACTCTCTATTTCAGCACTATAAATTGAAAACTAACACCAAAAAGAATGACACGAATTGCTTCATTATTACAAGGAGAGATAAATTTTTATTCCACAATATATCGTACGGTTAGTCATAAGAAATGAATTTGATATCTTTTAATAACGACATTTTTTTTTCCACCCATCGCGGAAATGTTAAGAAGTAAAACAGATTACATACTTTCTATTAAAAAAAAAAAGAGAGAGAAAGAAGAACGAAAAAAAGAGGAGAAAAGATCCGTTATAGGGTACGTGATGATCGGTCGATGAAAACCACTGTTGGTACGGAACCACGTGTACGTATTTCCTATGCCTTTTGTCTTCAAACCCCATTGTCTCTTTATTCAACATCGTTTGCCTCATGAATTCCCTTTTATTTAAACGTATGAACTGGCGGATGCGATGCGTCGACTCGCTTTGCACAAGACCCTGTATTTTTATCCTTTCTAAACAGATGGCATTTTTCGAGTATAAAATTTCCTGTCGAAATTAAATTCTCTTTATTGTGTATTTATATAGGTTCATTGTCTTTTTTTTTTATTATTTATTGTCGTATGTTGCACCTACGTGCGAGTTATTTTGATATTTCAAATATGTGTGCATACTAATCGACCCCCCCTGACGAAATAATAATGTTAGTATAAATCGATCTCAAAAACAAGTGCAAGATGAAGTTACTTGACGTTTGAAATGATATTATCTCGTCAGAAGGCGTCGACTTGTTTCAAAAGAGTGGAGAAAAAGTTTGATGGATTTTCAGAGACACATGTGACACACGCACCAGGTTTCTATTTCATTGAGATATTGTGCTTGGATTTTTATTTTAGACAATTTTTTTTTGTATAAATCATTGTTTGGATTTTTATAGCCTCTAAATTAATCAATGTTTTAGTGATTTTTACATTTTTCCCAATGTTTGTTAAATTTCAGTAAAATTTCGTTTTGTTGTAGAAAATTTTGTTTCCATGTGAGGCTCTCTGAAGATGAAAAATAATAGTTGAATAATTTTGATAGGTTCGTAACAAGAAGTGACAATCTTTACTGAACTTTTTGGATGAAATGGGAACAAAAAGGCATTAGGTAAAGACTGTAACCTTTTTGCTACTTTCTTCTTTCTTCAGAAAGGGTCACACATGCTCGCAAAAAGTTGAATCATAGTCTACTTTTCTAACGAAGAAAACTTTTATTCTACCATTTGAGAACGCTAAAAAAAAGCCCTGTAATGCTGTAGGAAAAGACTTCTCCACAAAGTAATTTGCCTTTGGTTTAACAAACTTCAGCTTTTGCACCCCGTATAAATTTCCAAAATTCCTCTTCTTTAGTGACTAAGAGAATATTTTCAATTTCCAGGTCCAGAAGGCGTAGTACTGGCAGTGGCGTGGCAGAGATTCACCTGCAGCAAAACCAGCAACAATCGCAGTTGCAGGAGAATAACAACAGCAGCTCGCAGGATACGAAGGAGTCGCGGGAGGGTTTGGGGCCCGATGAGATGTGGGGCTCAGGTGCCCTGGGCCATCATCGGGAACTGCCCGTCGATGTCCCTGACACTCTCCTCCAGCAGGCTTACCCCAACAAGGTAAAGATCGGTTCATCCCCATGTAGGAACGAGCCACGACAATCCCGTAGCGCTAGCAATCTTTCCCTAAATCTCCGCAATGAAACACTTAAAAAGTCAACCCTCTCCCACAAGAAGCGCGATCCCGAAAGTTCACCCCTAGTCTCTGCTCTCGAACCGCCACCAATAATCACCATCGAGCTGAAAATTCAAAATCCAACCAATCTCATAAATTCACCGGACGAGGTGAACGAGGACGACGATAAGACAATTCACAATAATCAGCAGGCCAATTCCACGAATTCTGGCTCGCCAGACCTGAAAGATCCACTCAAGAGTTCCGACGACGAGGAGGACGACGACCATTCGCAGCAGAAGGAGTCGAACGTCGACACCGAGGAGGACTATCCATTCGCCAAGGAGGACTATCCGACGATGCTGAAGAGTTGCAGTGACGACTCGGCGAGTCCCAGGAGCTCTTCGGGTCGATCCGACAGTACGGCTCCTCTCGACTCGAGTCTCGTTCTCAGGCACGACTCCCCCTGTGGAAACGACTCTCTGCCCTACGACGTTCGGCGAATCGACCTCGGCTCGCCCTGTCGACCCCTCGACATGAAAGTGACGCCAATCTTCAACACCACTTCCTTCGAGAATCCAGCCTACGGTCTCGCCGATCTACAAGGCTTCCTCATGCGCTCCGACGAGGTCACCGATCTCACCCGCCTCATTGACGAGCAAGTCATCATACCCCGAAAGTGGAAGGACGACAAGAAAACCCCCAAGTCCGAGGTCAAATCGTCCGACACTGGCGTGAACCAACGGAATCTCGAGAATTCCGAATTGATGCGAGTCGCCTCGACCGACGATCTTATCAGCGTCGATCTCACCGGCCTCTCAACCAAGTCCCGAACGAAGAAACGACGCCAGCAACAAACCTCCAGCGGCTATTCGACCCTCCGAAGTGAGGCCTCCACCGAGTCCAACTCATTCCTCGTCGTCGGCAACAAAAACTACCGCGAGGTGGCGGTCGACTGTCCCGACGACTTCGTGCCAGTGACAAAGTCTCATCCGGTTTATCCACCGCCGAACAAGACTCCCGCGAACAGCAAGCACAACACCCTCGAACAAAAACGCCATTCCGCGCACTTCAGTCCGAGAGATTTAGAGATTGCTCACAGTCAAAAAATTGAGGAGGCAGCGAACAAGAATCGATATAGCCTCCCATCCTCCGATAATGCTCTAGTCGTGCGCACACTCGAACAAAAGCACGACAAGAAGGTAAGGTCCAGAGTCAAAAGTCTCTTCGTAGAAAGCTTATCCTCCCTCAAGCACCATTACAATCACAAACCCACGCTTATTGCTTATCGCACAACGCACTCACCTCAAGCTTTCTCTAATATTCGCAACGAGGCAATTGGTGAATCCTCATTCCTCGACAATGACAATGACTCCACTCACGAGCTGAGTCGTCGTCAACGCGTCGACATTCTCTCGCGGTCTTTTCAACTCTACAGCCCCCGGAAGGACAAGAAGTCCAACTCCGAGGAAAATCTCCTCGCCTTCACGCCGTGCAGCGAAGAAACACAATCGACCTACTGCCTCTCTTTCGAGAATCCCTGTCTCAATTTTAACGCTTCTATGAAAACTAACACCTCTCTTCTGTCTAATGCCTCACTTACTAATTCACTCCACACTGCTTCTGAGTCGGAACAAATTTTCCCCTTGGAAACAAAAAATCCCCAAACTAATCTTCAAACTATTGACAATTCCGAATCGACCGGTTTTGTAAATCCCCTTTCTGACCTCTCAACCCTTGACACCCAAGTCGAAAATCTCCCCACCTTCCAACGCAACAATTCTGTGAAGATATCGCTAAAAAAATATCAGACACTAACTGACGAGTTATCTTCCTTTAATCGCGAGCAAAATCAAAATTCACGTAATTCCTTGAGGGAATTACGCAAAGGAATTCCATTGATTGTCTATTTCTCGCCGGAGAAACGAGAAAATCTTCTTCTCGACGACTCGGAGAGTCAATTGTCCGAGGACAGTTTAAATAATCTTGACGAATCGCCTAATACGCAGAATATCAAAAACTCCCGTCTCTCTCTTGAATATAAATTCACAAACGAATCGAGTGCGTCGCTTTTCACCAGTTTCCTTGATATTAGTAAACTGCTATCGAAAAGCGATGTCGATTTACCAAATTCATTAGATCTTTCGGTATCGAAAGTACAATCTTGGTTATCTGATCCACATCTATTCTCAAGTACGGTTGAAAAGCAAAAGTCGAGTAGAAATAATAATAATAATAATAATAATCGTAATAATAAGAATAGTAGAACTAATACGAGGACGAGAAGAAATTGCTTTGGTAATGATGAATCATCAAATGCACCATCTTTAGAAAATGCACCTGAAAACGCGAAGGAACTCGGCAACACTGATAATAAAGAGGTAAAATAGATATTAACAAAATTCTTTGGGGAAAAAGAAACATTTTCTCTTTATTGGGTTTGGAGAAGGTATACGATGACTTTCCTGTAGTGTTAGATTTTTTTCATTGTTAAAAATTGATAAATGGTACAATTTTGAATGAGTTAATTAACGCAACCCTTTTTTGGAGCTAATCTTCTTTTCAAGGATATTTTTATAAATTTTTTACGTTGGTAAAGTTTACAACGTTTATATTGAACGATTTTTGATGAAAAATATTTTTTTAAGCAAATTTTTTTTTAATTTTTGTACAGAAAATAATACGTTTAATTTTTTGAATAATGATTTACAAAAAAAAATATTTGTGAACAAAAATTTTTATTCTTTATGGTAGGAAAATATATTTTTTATTGATCATTGATCATAAACGTTGCGAACTTCACCGATGAAATTTTACGTTGGTGAATTATTTTCTAAAAATAGTGACAAGAAAGTCAGAAAAAAATTATGATTAATATAAAGTATAATTAGAAAAATAATTAAGTAGATAATAAGTAAATTTATAATTTAATTTTTTATTAAATACTTTATAATTTTCAAAAATATTTTAAAAATTAAATTATTTTTACAAAATAACAAAATTCTCTGCTGAAAACCAGCGATCTAATTGTTATCAAAAAATTTTAATACTATTCTTGAGAATTCAAATATTTTCATAAATAATTAAAATGTTCTACAAAATTAAATTATTTTTGAATATTTTAATAAAATTCTTTCAAAGAATTCATTGAAATTCAATTATTTTTAGAAATAATAAAATTAGTCGTAGAAATTATATTATTTTTGAAAATTTTTAAAACCTCTTGGCGAGAAATTAAATTTTTATCAAAAAAAAAAAAAACATCCAAGACAAGAATTCAATTATCTTCAAAAATAATAGAATTCTTAAAGAAATTCAATTTTTTTCGAAAATAACAAAATTCTTCGCAGAAAACCATGAATTTTATTATTATCGAAAAATGTTCATAATATTCTTGAGAAGAATTCAATTACCTTTATTAATAATAAAATTCTTTAACAGAATTGAATTATTTTTTAACATTTTAATAAAATTCTCCACAACAATTCATCAAAATTAAATTATTTTCATAAATTATAAAATTAGTCGCAAAAATTTAATTAGTTTTTAAAGTTTCAAAAAAAATTCTTCTCAAGAATTCAATTATTTCGAAAAGTATAAAAAAAATTCTTCGCAAATATTAAATTATTAACGGCAAAGTTTTAAAAACATTTAAGGCAAAAAAATTTATTATATTCGAAAATAATACAATTATTCACACATTCAATTATTTTTAAAAAATTTATTAAAACTCTTCCTAAAGATTTAATTAGTTTCATAAATAATACCAGTATTCGCAAAAAATTAATTTTTTTAAAAAATGTCAATAAAATATTCTTCATAAGAAATTAATTATTTTGAATGGATAGAATTTTAGTTACATTCCCCTAAAACATTTATTTATTTTCGAATTTTCTAAGTTTCAATCGTTTAATTATTTCTGATTCAAAATTACAAAATTTACAGAAAAAAAAATATTTGAAAAGAAAAATTATTCAAAAAGATAGGTTCTATTGTCGTTCAAGAAAATTGATTAATTTTTGTAAGTTTTACAATTTGAAATTTGAAATATTTTAATTTTTGCGAAACATTTTATTCATCTTTTGGAAAATAATTGAATTTTTGCGATAAATTTGATTAAAAAGGTTTGAATATAATTAAAGTTTACAGAAAGAATTTTATTACAATTTTTTTGGAAATAATTGAATTCTTTGGAAGAAATAGCAATTTTTTTTAATAATTAAATTCTTTCAGGATTAAAATGTTATTGAAAAATATTGAATTTTATTAAAGTTTCTGAAGTAGTTTAATTTTTTTAAAGCATTTTATTAAAATTTTTTAATTAGAATTACAGTCTTTCGATTTTACTTAATTTGAAAAATATCCTTTTTTAAGTTTAATATTCTTGTCAAAAATTAAAAACTTCCCGTTTTTACCTAAATACTATTTATGAAAATATCACTGCAATCCCTATAAATAATAAAATTATTAATGAATTAATTAAGGAAAACTAATGAAGAATAATTAAATATTATATTAGTGAAACTTTGAAAAGTTTTTTAATATATTTTTATTACTGTCGCTAACACGCCGACAGTCAAATCAAAATTGAGCACCTTATTTTCGTACTTTTGTATTTTCGCATATTATATACTGAAAAATAAGTCAATTAAAAAGTTTGTTAGTAAAAGTTGAATAATTTAATTTTTAAGACTGTGATCAATTAAAATTTGGTTTTGTCTAATGTTTTCAAATTTCTGCACAGAAAATATGTAATTTTTCATTCAGTAAATACGAAAATGTGTCTAAAGTTGGTTTAATTTTCATTTAGAATGTAAATTTTGTAAATTGTCAATTTTTTTTTCAACAATTTATATAAATGCGAAAATACAGAATTTATGGAAATAATTTTTGCTTCGATTGTTTGCTCGAGTTATTATTATTATTATTGAATAAAACAAATGTAATTAATGTTTCGTGAAATCATGAATTCAATTGAAATTTAAAATACAAAAACAATGAAATGAACTGATTGGCAACTTTTCATTTAAAAGCTGAAATATAAAAATCTATTTTTCTCTTCATTTTGAGTAAAAATAATATTTAGATTAAAATTGAATTCATTCTTGATGCTTGTGAATAAGTGAATTAAGTAATTAAGAATTTTGTTTAAATGTTTATTGAATTAAAAAATTAGAAGTAGAAAATAAAATTTATTTAGTTATTTATTTTAAGAATTTAGAAAATTTAACATTTAAAAATTAAATTTTTTTAGTACAATTCTCTAAAAATGACTTAATTATTGTCAAAATATTTTTTAAAAATTCTGTATGAAAATAAAATTACTTTTAATGTTATTTTTAAATGTATTCGACAATAAAATTGAAGGAATTTAATTATGTTCAAAAAAATAATAAAAAATTTTCTGATAAATTCAATTATTTTTAATAATACTTAATTCTCATAAAACTCTTTTCAGAAATTCAATTATTTTTTAAACAACTTTGAATTTCTCTGAAGAATTGATTTTTAAAAAAATTTTCAAAACAATGAATTATTTTCTAAAATTTTAATAAAGCATACGAAACATTTTAATTATTTGGATAAATATAGTAAATATTTTCACAATAATACGATTATTTTTATAAACATTAAAATTCTTTGCAGAGATTTAATTTTTTTCAAAACAATTTTTTTTTAATTCCTCAAAAGAATTTAATTATTTTAAAAATATTTGAAATTTTATTTATTTTCTAAAAATTTCCTAAATTCTTCTCCGTCATTAAAAAAAAAAAAATTTTAAGAAATTCTTCCAAGAAATTTAATTAGGATTTGCATAAATAAAAAATATTCTTCGAAGGAATTCAATTATTCTCATCAAATTTTTTCATAAGATTTAATTAAAATTATTACAAATAATTTAATTATTTATCTATTACATTTAATTTGATCATTTAATTATTACATTTGCATTTGAAGAAGAAATAAATAAACTTTGCTCATTTGAACTTGGAAAATTTTCGTGAACACTGAATAAATCATATTAACGTACAGGAAGTCACATATATAGTGTAGAATAGTCTGGAGATGGTGGAAACTGGGAAAATGCATGAATTTCGTAAGTTTCATACAAGCATGTTAATTTTAATTTAAATATAAACTTGTAATCTGAATAATTTCATATCTCCCATACACAAATATCCTTTATGCAAAAACTAATCGCCTATTGTATCCAACTATGATTCTGAATAACTTTAAACGCTCAAGCAACTCTCGCGAGTGACTCATTCGAATGTATAATAATGTGTTGACAATGATAATGACAATGGTGTTTTTTGTCTCGAAAAAAAAACAAAAAAAAAAATAAAAAAACAAAAAAAAAATAAAAAAACAACAAAAAATAAAAAAACAACAAAAAATAAAAAAACAACAAAAAAACAAAATAAAACAAAAAAACAAAACATAACAAAAAAACAACATAAAAACAATAAAAATAATATAAAAGCAACAAAAAAACGAAAAATAAAACCAAAAAAGCAAAAAATAAAAAAAGAACCAAAAAACGAGAAAAAAAACAAAAAGAATTTATTAATGATTAAAAAAGACAGTATAGGTAGTTGACCTTAAGAGGAAATGAAAAGGAACAATTAATCTGGACAATCTGGATTCATTTTTAGGCTGGTCTCAATGGGGTCAAACCTGCAATTCCACCCAGAGATCAGAAAAGAGCACCCGCTAGACCACCCAAGGATAATCTTCGTCTTTCCACTCAAAACAACAATGTGGAGCCGAGCGATAACACCACCACCACCACCGAACCCACTCAACAACAGCTTCATTCCATTAGAAAATATAAGGTATGTAACACTCTTTTATTTGTTGATAATTTTATTTTGTGTTTTATAGGTATATATATGTATGCAACACATGCGGGATTTATAAATGGATTTAGTCAGCGAAACCGGACTATTAGTCACTATTTTCCGATTATAAATGATTCGCTTTCATTGAACATTCCAGAAACACCATGGGCAAAAGTTTCAAACGACTTTAGTTGTTTCTACCGTGGGAGACTATTAATTTCAATTTATTACTTGTGAAAGTACTGCGTGAACACATTCTTTTTTTTTGTTACTTTATCTATTTTATAGATTTATTGTTATATTTTGAACACGAATTAGGATTTTCGAACAAATTTCAAATTCAAATTCATTTTGAAAGCAGAATTGACATGGAACATGGAAATCTGAAAAAGATGTGGAAATGTCAGGGAATTTTGTAGAAATTGGAAAAAGAACCTGGAAAAGTCAGGGAATTTTGATCGAAATCCTGGAACAATGTTGTTTTCTAATTATAAATGCAATTCTTTTCATAAGTAGATGAATTTGAAAAGATTTTTTATTTGAAGTTTTGTAAAATTTCAATTTTAAATGAATTTCATTTAAAAAAATTTAAAAACCTAAATTTAAAAAAAAATCTTAACTAAAATTCTTCTAAAATTATTTAAATTTTTTAAAATATCTATAAATCCATTCATTTTTTGTAATCAATTAAATAATGGATTACTGAAAATGAACGGATTTATAGGAAAGTTTTAGTTAAAAACACTAAAACAAATTGAATTTTGAAGCAATTACATATGTTATTGCAGAAATTTAATTTTTTTTTAAAAAAAAAGTACAATTCTTCACAGAAAAGCAATTATTTTTTTTATCTTTTATTATTCATTCTTCAAAGAATTGAATTATTTTTGAAAATTTCAATGAAATTCTTTTGCGACAATTCAATCTTTTTCAAAAATAATTTTAATAAATATTTCCTATCAATTTAATTAATTTCAAATATTTCTCAAAACTCAATTATTTTCATTGCTATTTAAAATAGATTTCACAAAAAAGAATTCAACTGTTTAAAAGGAAATTTTAGTAAAATTAGTCTCAAGAATTCAATTATTTTCAAAAGCAATAAATTCTTGGAAAAAATCCAATTATGTTGAGAAATTTACAAAAATTTTTGTCAAAAATTATATTGTCTTTATAAATGATATACAATTTTTCTACGAAATTTAAATATTTTTAGACATTTTTTGCAATATTGTTGGTAGAATTTCAATTATTTTTAATATTCAAAATTTTCATCAAATTTCTCGAAGAATGAAATAATTGTCAAACATATTTTTTTTTAATTTGTCTTTCGACAATAATTAATAATAAAAATAGCAAACATTGAAAATAATTAAAGTTTGAGAAATTTTTGAAATTAACTAAATTTCTAGGAAAAATTTATTAAAATTATTTAAAAAAAAATAAATTGTTACAAAAGAATTTCAATTGAAATTTTTGAAAATAATTTAATTCTATTACGATTAAAAGAAATAATAATAGAAAGTAATTAAATTTTTAAAAATCTTAATTTCTACATGTAAAAAAATAATAAGGATAAAATATTTATTGAAAAATCAAGTTATTGTTGTTTTCCAATAATTTTTAATTAATGTTATTAAGTGTTATGAAAAGTTTGAAAAAATATTCAACTGCTTCCTGAAATTAAATATTAAAATTAACTTTTAAAATATAATTGAATTTTTGCAAAATATTATTTTGGTTATGGAAACAATTGAATTTTATCAAAATTTTGAAAAATAATTGAATTACATTAAAGAATTTTGATCAAATTTTAGAAAACAATTAAATTTTTGGCAAATACATTTATTTACATTTTATTTAAAAATAATTGAATTCTAAAATAATTAAATCTCCTAAAGAATTTTGTCAAAAGATATTTACATAATTGAATTCTTTTGACGAATTTTAATTAAAAATGGTTTTGAGGAAATCGATTAAAATAGTATTAAAAAATAATTGAAATTCTGCGATAAGTTTTATTATTCATGAAAATAATTGAATTCTTGTCAAAAATGTTATTTTCATGACAATAATATTGGATTATTTCAAGGAAATTTGGAAATGAATTTGTAAATAATAAAATTTCTATGAAATTTTAATTATTTATGTAAATAATTTAATGTCTGCGTAGAATTTTATTGAAAGTTTTTTACAAATTGGATTCTTTTATAAAATTTTATTAAAATAATAGCCATTGAAAATAATTGAAATTTTGGCAATAATTTTACTAAAACTTTCGAAAAATAATTTAATTTCGAAGAAAAATTGTATTCTTTATAAAAATAATTGAAATTTCGACAAGAAAATTACAAAATATTTGGAAAATAATTGAATTTCAAAGAAAAACTTAATTATTTATAAAGATAATTGAAATTTTGTCAAAAATTTTACTAAAAACTTTTTCAACATAATTAAATTTCTCCTAAAATTTTATTACTTTTGTTTTTCAAAAATAATTTAATTTCGTGGCAATTTCATAGTTTATTATCGCCAGCAAAAAAGTTCCAAAAATTCATAATTTTTCTACAAATTGGTAAAATTTAATTTTTTCCACTTTCTAATAATATCCCTAACTCGAATAAGTTTCTGTAATAATTTCTCATTTCCTCTTTTTCACCCCAAATCTTTTATTAGACAAAAAAGGATATTTAAAAGTATGTATTTTTATTTACCTACAATGTTTCGAGCAGCTGTTCTATTTTTCATGTTTGTAAACTAGACTGCGCGGATGCTTCTCTTGTAAAATTTTTATGTTTTAGTTTGATTCTATTTTTATGTGGAACAGTTGATGATGCTTTATTTAGAGAAATCAATAGTCTGATTATGGGGTCAAAGTTACGAAGATTTTACAGATTTATTCTTCCTTTTTTTCGCTTGCATTTTCGGTTTCTGAAATTGCACAAAATTCCGGGGAAAAAATTACGATTCAATAGCTTTCAATTTTTTTTTTCTTTTTCGAATTTAAATTCTATTATTCACTATAGAAAAACGGATTTCTTGCCAAGTAAATAAATATTTCCTTGGATGAACCGATTTATGTTTATTTTTTAGTTCCGAAATGTAGAAGAAAAAAAATTTTTTTATTGGAAAAATTATCTCAAATTTATATTCAATTATCACTTGAAAATAATATTGTAAACTATTCACAATTTAAGGAAAAGAACATTTTTTTTTTAATATTCGTCTGAATTATAAATTATTGTAAAAAAATGGAAATTGAATCTAGAGTTTTAATTAGCACTTGAAAATATTATTGTAAATTATTTAATTTTTATTATTTATTTCCCTCATAAATAATTTTTTTTTTAATTTAAGAAATAGAAAATTTTTTGAATATTAGTGTGAATTATAAATTATTGTAAAAAATGGAAATTGAATCTAGAGTTTTAATTATCACTTGAAAATAATATTGTAAGCTATTTACAATTTAAGGAAAAGAAAATTTTTTTTTGAATATTAGTCTAAATTGTTAATTTGTTGTAAAAAAAGAAAATGGAAATTGAAACTTTGGAGTCATAACAGAATAAAGCTGTCGTGTTGTTTTTTCTTTGTTTTTTGTTTTTTTTTTTTTTTGAACAGCTCAATTCTCGGGCTCTCATTTAAATGCTTTTAGGAGAAACAGTGCAAAAGTGCATATATAGAAAAGTTGATAAATGAGGGAAATAAGTTTTGAAAGTTTATTTAAACGTAAATTTATTTTCACGAATGTCAGGTAAACGTTGTGAGTGAGGAAAGTTTGGAAATTGTACGTGACTTTTAAGGTATGTGTATTTGAGAAACGCGACCTTCTTGCGCTCAAGCATCAATAATGCATCCCTTGAAGGCATTTCAAAGTGGATATACAATGCTTGCTTTGCCTGAAGATTGGGTTTACTTCTCGTAATATATACATACATTGAGAGAGCCACAAGCATGTTGAATTGATATAGAACACTGTGTCTGCATAGCTAAATGTCTCAGTAAATGTTCTTTCCCCTAAAAAATTATAATAATAATAATTTCATTTTATTCAAATTTTTTACTATTTTTGTTATTTTATTATTATTTATTATTAAGAAATTTCATTTCATTCAAAATTTTCACCTTTTTTAATATTTTATTATCATTATTATTATTATTGTTATTATTATTATTATTTATTATTTTATTAATATTTTTTTATTTTTTACTATTTTGCTTGGTGAATAGTTTTTTCAACCGTTTCTAATCAATGATCGCAATGAAAAAAAAAATATTTTATTCCACGCGAAAAGCAATTAAATTTTTCTTACAATATTTTCTTGTTCAAACAGTTAATTAACTGCGAAAGAAACTATTGATTTTTTTTCTATTTTCTTACCATTTAGTTTCAATTTAATTTAATAAATATAATAAAAACATAATGAATTTTTCTAGTTGATTAGAAAAATTAGAATAAATAAAACCTTTTTGAAAGTATCTATAAAAAATATTGTAAAGACAACTTTTCGAAAAGTCATTTTATTTTTGGAATTTTTGCGCAAAATTATTCGCTTAATAATTTAATTATAAAGAAAAAATTCTATGAATGTACTTGAGGAATTAAATTGTTTAAAATAAATAAATTATATAGATGAATAAATTTACAAAACTATATAAATAAAATAAATAAAAAAATAAAATAAATTTAATTTTACATTTTAATTAGTGTTAGAATAAAAAAAATTGAGAAAAATGAAATATTACTCGAAATTTCAAAGAAATATGGAAGTATATAAAAAAATATATTTTTCAAAATGAAAAAAAAATATGATGGAAATTTTTCTCGCGACTAAATTATAAACTGTATCAAAAAATGTACGCCCATTTTGAGATAAAAGTAATTTAACACTACATCTGGCGATAGATTGAAATAGTCACAGTACATAATGTGTATAATTGAGATTGATTCTCGCGTCACTTGATAAAGTCTCTCGTCTCTCTCTCTCTCTCTCTCTTTACTCTCGTTATTTTACAATTGAACTGCTATATAGTTTTAAGTGTAATTTTCTAAAGGTAAAAATATACTTTACTGTGAAGCCCCATGGTCACCTATAATGTACGTAGGGTTTCTCAGATGAACGTTCTCGGTTTTCTCGAGTGGAACAAGGGTGGCAAGATAAAATCAGTCTACAGCTAAGAACCACATTGTTCTAGGCTTGCTAAACAAGATGTTCAAAAAGGAAAATACGATAAAAAAAACGACTCATTCTCTAAAAAACTCTTTTTTGCTTTAATAAAATCAGAAAAGAGAATTACACAAGGGGCTTTTTTCAACCTATTTTTTTCTCTTCATTATTTTCGAGTATAAATAAAATTATGCTTTAAATTTCTGTGCGGTGCGGAAATATTTTTAAATACGAACTATGAATTTAATTATTATTATTATTATTATTATTATTATTATTATTATTATTATTATTTCCAAAACAGTTTAATATTATTCTTGACAAATTTAATTTTTTTTTACAAAAAAGACGAGATTTGTCCAAGATAATTCAATAATTTGAAAAAATTAATAAAATTCATTGTAAGAATTTCAATTATTTCAAAACAATTTTAATAAAAGTCTTGGTATTTGTTCAATTATTTTCAAAAATAATAAAAAAAAATAAATAAATTCATCGCAGGATAAATTTGACTTCAATTATTTTAAATACAATTTTATTTCTTTTTTTTTTGGAAATAATTCAATTATTCTTTTAGATTTTAATAAAATTATTCCCAAAATTCGAATTATTAATATAAATAATTTTTCGAAAGAATTCAATTATTACAGAAAAAAAAAATTATTTCCGAAAATTCAATTATTATTGAATTATATTAATAGAATTTTTCCAGAGAATTAAATTATCTTTATAAACAATAAAATTATTCGACGCTATTTAATTATTATGAAAAAAAATATATAATAACATTCTATAGGTAAGAATTCAATTATTTTCGAAAATTTTAATAAAATTCTTCCCAAGAGTTCAATTCTTTTCATAAAAATTCAATTATTTACATAAATAACAAAATTCTTCGCAAAAACCAGAAATTTAATTATTATCAAAATATTTCAATGAAATTCTTGTCAATAATTTAATTATTTTGTAAATAACAAAATTTTTCAAAGAATTCAATTTTTATCAAAAAATAATTATACCAAATTTAAAGAAAGAATTCAATTATTTTTCAAAAATTCAATTATTTTAAAAAATTTTAATAAGATTCTTCAAAAAAAAAGTTCAATTATCCTCATAAATACAAAATTTTTTATATAATTCAATGTTTAAAAAAATTTTTTAATTAAATTCGCCAGAAAAGTTCAATAATCCTCATAAATAGCCAAATTATTTAAAGAAATTTCATTACTTTTGTAAATAATATAAATATTTGCAAAAATTAAAGTAATTAACAAATTTTTTAAATTTTACCAAAGAATTCAATTATTCTTAACATTTTTTTTAATTTTTCGTAAAAATTCAATTATTTTTTTCAATAATACATTTCTTTCGAAGTAATTCAATTATTTTAAATAATTTCAATTTTTGGCAAATGGCAAAAATTTCAATTACTTTTAAAAATTTGCAAATGAATTAAATTCTTTCAAAATTTATTAACAAAATTTTTATCTTTATAACAATTCAATTTTGAGAAAAAATCAATTATTCAATTAATTATTATTTGTGGCTGTATTTTAATAATTAAATTCTCATAGAAGTTTCTATAATAAATATTAATTTAAAAATGAATTTTACACTAAATTTTAGATAATAATCAAATACAAAAGCATTTTAGCATTAATTTTTTTAAAATAATTGAATTTTGAAAATTTTTAATTACAAATTAAAGTGTTTGGAAATCTAAATTTTCCGTACTTTTAAGTCAGAATTCTGTAAAATTAATTATTTTCATAAAAAGTTGAATTGAAATATTTTTTTAAATTATTAAGAATTTAATTCTTTCTTTAAATTTTGTATTAATATTTTTTGATAAAATTGAATTCTTAGAAAAATTTTGTTACTTATTATTAGATTTTTATTTTCTAATGCATATTTAATTTAAGAATTTCCGAATAATTTAAAGTTCATAAAATTGAATTGCAAAAAAAGGATTGAAAAATTCTGAAAGTACTTTTTTAAAAATTATTAAAAATAATTGATTTTAAGAATAATTTTATTTAAATATTGAAGAAAATAATAATTGAATTCAAATGATGAAAATAACTTTTTCAGAAGTTTGTATAATTTTTAAAATTTATTAAAATCTAAAACGATTTGAATTTGAAATTTTTTAAAAATCTTTATTTCTCACGAAAAATAATAATAATTAAATATTTCTTAAAGAACAAAAGTTATTTTAAATAATTATTTAATTATTAAAAATAATTAATTTTGAGAAGAATTTTCAGTTAAAAACTCGAAACAAATTTCCGTCGAATTAAATTTTAAACAAACAGGTTTGAAAATTCTTTAAGAACATTTAAAAATATTTTTAAAAATAATAGATTTAAAGAAGAAATTCATTTAAAAATTGCAAAAATTAATTATTGAATTGAAATGATGAAAATAACAATCCAGAAGTTACAGTAATTTCTTAAATTCATCAAAATTAAAAAGATTTGAATTTGAAATTTTTCAAAATCCTTATTTCTATCGAAAAATAAGAATAATTATTTATTAATTAAAAAAATACGTTATTTTATTTCTTAAATTGAAAACAATTTATTTAGAGAAGAATTTCAGTAAAGAACTCGAAAAAATTTCCCTAAAATTGAATAAGAATATTTAATTCTTATTCAATTCTAATTCCACTCTAATTCAATTCTGATTCAATTCAAAAAAATTTAAGAATTGAAAATTCTTAAAGAATATCAAAAAAATTTTTTTTTTTAAAATTTTTGTTTAGAAGAGTTTTTTTATTTGGAGTTTCAAAAATTTTTTTAGAGTGAATCAGAATATTCTTTCGCGTCAGGAAAAACTTCAAAATTTCATCCAATAATCAGGGAAAAAGAAAACAAAAATTTTCCCATCAACTCCAATAAATTAGAATTTAATTTTCAATTAATTAAACTTTAACACGATTTTAAACAGTTAAATTGTTTGAAAATGAGTAATTTTCAAGTTTCGAATCTTTGGCTAATTGAAATTTTGGAAGGGGGCGGAGGGGAAGAAGTGAAATTTTCAAGTTTACTCGCAAGTACTTGTATAAGTTATTGATGAGTAAAAGCACTTTATAATAGCTTCTCGTTGTTCGGTATTAGTTTCGTGAATGGATATTTAATTTCGAAAAGGTTGTGCACATCGTGTATACAATCTCCCCTGTATATATATATATATTAATGCATTCTATACTGATTATAACATCAATAACACCTTCTTGTAACTGTATATTTGAGACGTGTAATTTCATATCCCCCATGGGACTCTTAAAATTCCAAACTGCATACAACTTAAGCTAGATTATCCGAGCAGAGGTTTCCTGAAAGATAAACATTCCCCATAGACAACATCCGTCTAACAAGTTTGACTGCATCCTTTTTCTCATGCTCCCATAATATTGATTCTGTTTTCCCAAGCGTTGTTTTCTATTTTGTTTTCTATTTTGTTTTCTTTCTTTGCTAATTTCTTCTTTGTAGTAAATTATTCACTATTTTATTTTTTGATACTGTAAATTTTTTATTTATTCAAATATAATTGACTGTTAGCAATTAAATATTTTTTTGAATCGAATAATATTTTTCTATTTTGTTTTCTTTCTTTGCTAATTTCTTCTTTGTAGTAAATTATTCACATTTTTTTTTATACTGTAATTTTTCTATTGATTCAAATAATTCACTGTTAGCAATTAAATATTTTTCTAAATCGAATAGTATTTTTCTATTTTGTTTTCTTTCTTTGCTAATTTCTTCTTTGTAGTAAATTATTCACTATTTTATTTTTTGATACTGTAAATTTTTTATTTATTCAAATATAATTGACTGTTAGCAATTAAATATTTTTTTGAATCGAATAATATTTTTCTATTTTGTTTTCTTTCTTTGCTAATTTCTTCTTTGTAGTAAATTATTCACTTTTTTATTTTTTGATACTGTAATTTTTTTATTGATTCAAATAATTGACTGTTAGCAATTAAATATTTTTCTAAATCGAATAGTATTTTTCTATTTTGTTTTCTTTCTTTTCTAATTTCTTCTTTGTAGTAAATTATTCACATTTTTTTATACTGTAATTTTTCTATTGATTCAAATAATCCACTGTTA
Organism: Leptopilina drosophilae; assembly: GCA_032873175.1. Classification (NCBI taxonomy): domain Eukaryota; kingdom Metazoa; phylum Arthropoda; class Insecta; order Hymenoptera; family Figitidae; genus Leptopilina; species Leptopilina drosophilae. The sequence goes on along the minus strand of CM065478.1, from coordinate 75,572,150 downwards.
GCAATTCAATATTTTTTTGAGTCGAATAGTATTTTTCTATTTTGTTTTCTTTCTTTTCTAATTTCTTCTTTGTAGTAAATTATTCACATTTTTTTATACTGTAATTTTTTTATTGATTCAAATAATCCACTGTTAGCAATTCAATATTTTTTTGAGTCGAATAGCATTTATTCTAGTCAAGTAAATTCAGATTTACTTAAAATACTGAAACTATTGGTTCAAATACAATTTAATTGAGTCCAGTAAATATTATTCGATTCAGGCAAATATTTTATTTCTCAATAGTCAATTAACCGTTTCCTTGTGTCAAAAAAAATTTTGTTTAGTGTATAAGAAATGAAAATATTCTTTTTCTTCAAAGATATTTTCTCTTCCAAATGAGAAATGTTGTGAACTTCATCCAATTAATTAGTAGAAGTGGAAATTGGTTTTAATGGACCAAAAAAAATTGAGAAGTGGGAAAATAATAAGAGAAGTTGATGAGAAAAAAATAATTCTGAAACTAATGTGAAAAAATTCTTTTTCAGGAGCAACTGCAGAGGCGAAAAGATGAGGAGCAGAGACAGGAATACAATCGTTCACTCCGTGACTCGAAGAAGCTTCAGGCCTTGGAAAGTCACGCGACGAGTCTCTCTGGGCAAGAAAATCTTGCCTATGCTCAAGATGAGGTGACTACCGTCGGACGAACTCCCATCACTCCAAGTCATGTCACTCCAGAAGTCGAGGAACCCCCGAGACCACTCAGTGAGTTCTTAGAATTTAAATTAGCCCATTTACTCGAAAATCCTCGAGAGCAGTTCGCATCCTTTTTTGGTCCCCGAGAGGTTTTTCCAATTTTTAGAGAAAAATTAATTTCATTCCTATCTTTTCTATTTTTCTATTTTTTTTGTTCTTTTTTCGTTTTTTTGTTCTTTTTTCGTTTTTTTTGTTCTTTTTTTCGAGACATAATTGTCTAATGCAAATGTGAAATTGTTTCAGCTTACGGAGAGGTGGTTGCGTCCCTCGAGAGGCTGCAACTTCAACTGCGAAGTATATCCGGGGCTTTGGGAATATCGGGACCAGGTGTCGAGGCTGAATTGGAAGCAGTTCGAACGCTTTTGGTTCAAAGGCGATTTGCAACCGCTTTGTCGACTCATCACGCCTTGAAGAGTCGATTGAGATCTGGCAAAGTTCTCAAACATTATTCGGAGGATGCGTCAACTCTCGCTCGAGATGTGAGTTTAATATTCTCTATGATTACAATCCCCTTTGACTGCGGCGGTGGAATTTTCTTCTTTTTCTGGAACAGTGAATGATATTTTCTCTCAATTTCGGAAAATTCACGAATTAGAAGCTATTTTTCTATTTAGTTTAAATAGTTCTCGATTTTTTTGAAAACTGATTCGCAAATTTTTGTGGTTACTGAAATAACTCAGATTTTAATTCGATTAAATTGAAAAAAAGTTAATTAGTAAATTAGTTGACGATATTTTCATTTATCGAAGTTTTGGTACTTTTTTGTTCTTTTGCTTCTCTACATTCTTCTTTGATAGAATTTTCAAGGGAAGAATTTTTCCTTATTTGAATTTTAAGAAGAAAAAAAAGAATAAAGTAACTTACACTAGTTTCATAATGAAAATTAAAATTCGGATTAAATTGTAATTTAAACAGTCGGCAACTTCTGACAATTTTCAACAATTTTCTCCATTTCCACAAGTAAAATTTGTCTATTTCCGAAGAAAATCTTATTAAATCTCAGATTTCAAGAGTTTATTAACATTTTTCGACTATTTGAAAATAAAAATACTTAATGAAAATTCAACTATTATCAAAAAATTTGAATTAAAGGCAAGAATAAAATTATTTTTAGAAATAATACAATTGTTCGCAAAAAATCAATTATTTTCAAAAATTTAAATAAAATGTTTCCTACGAATTCAATTATCATTTTTTATGAAAACATTTTAAAGACATTCTTGACAAAAAATCAATTACCTTTATGAATAATATAAACTTTCGCGGAAATTAAATTATTTTCCGAATAAAATTTTAATCTTGAAAGAATTCAATTACTAAAAATAATTTTTTTATTAAAAAAGCAAAGAATTTATTTGTTTTTAAAATTTTTAATACAGACCAAACCAAGAATGATATTTTTCAGATTTCGAAATAATACAAGAAACAAAAATTGTTTAAAATAATTTCATTCTTTCGAGAAATTTAATTAATATTGCATTCAATATGTAATTAAATTGTTATAAAAAATTTAATTTAAAAATTTTTAAAATTAATTGAATTCTCAAAAAAGTGTTATGGGAATTTATAAAGATGATAATTTTAACAAAACGGTCAAAATTTTTTTGAAACTATATGCAAATTTCTTTATTTTACTGTATAAACAAAAATTATTTTTCATGAAACTTTTTGCTCTGTAGAATTAAAAGCATTTGTTTCAATTTGAATAATTTAGAATAATAAGGATTATAACGATTTAATTAGAGAACATTTTTAAAAATAGAACATACATTTTTAACTTTTTAAAAATATTTCCTGTCGTATTTAAATTTGAAAAAATTTTCTCAATTCAATTGTGGACATTTTTTAAGGATAATTTTTAAAATTTTTGAAAAGCAATGAATTTTGACGCAAAATATTCAAAAAGTTCAGATATTTTATGTAAAGAATTTAGACACTGAATTGTCTTTTTTAACAAAAATTTTCTTTTTTTTATTGCAATTTTCGAAGAATCAAGTATTTTGAAAATTTTTTATTGAAATTCTGGAAAAATCGTAAATTTTTAATATTTTTTATTACAATATTCGAAGAATCGAGAATTGTCAAAATTTTTTATTGAAGTTCTTTAGAAATCGTGAATTTTTAATATTTTTGATTAATATCTGTGAAAAATTGTAATTTTATAATGTTTTTTATTAAAATTTGTGAAAAATCGTAAATTTTTAATATTTCCGATTAAAATTTGTAAAAAGTCGTGAATTTTTAATATTTTTTTATTACAATTTTCGAAGAATCGAGAATATTCAAATTTTTTTATTTAAATCCTGGAAAAATCGTGAATTTTTAATATTTTTTATTACAATTGATTAAAATTTGTGAAAAATCGTAAATTTTTAATATTTTCGATTAAAATTTGTGAAAAACCGTAAATTGTTAATATTTTTGATTAAAATTCTTCAAAAAATTAATTATTTTTCTTAAATTGTCCAGAAATTTTCTTATGAAATCCAAATGTTTTCGAAAAAAATTACACTATAATGTTTCATTTTTAATTTGTAAAAATTCTTTAGAACTTTGTAAAATTCTCTTAAAAAGTAGTAAAATTTACTATAAAAAATTGTTGTCTAAAATAACTTTTTCTATTCTTAAAGGCAATTTTTTAAAAATAAATTACTTCGAATTTAGTCAAATTTATCCTGAAAATAGTAAAATTTGACAAGAATTCCAAATAATATGGTTTCAAATATACCGTAAATGAAACATTTCTGTATAAATTCTTGAATCATAAAAAACAAGATTTTTAGTAAATTATAGATTCGAACGTCCAAATGAGTAACTTTTTTCAACTTCATTAAAATTTGAATTTTGTAAGAAAATACATATTTTTTCGTTTATTTGGAAATTTAATTCCTTTCTAAGAAATGTTGACATATTATTTTCTAATTTTATTCCAGTAATTTTCGAAAATATTTCAAGAGAAACATTAGAAAAATAGTAAAATAGAAAAATAGAAATATAGAAAAAGTCAAATTGAAAGAAAAAAGTCATTTATTTGAACAATGGATTTTGAAGTTTATGAATTTTTCACAAATAAAAAAAATAATATGCGTAGGCAACGCCCACGATTGCCATTCATGAGTGAGAGAGATAGAGAGAAATTCCGCGATTTAATGAGGAATTCAAGGTCATTTACGAAAGAGTCATTGCTTCTTGTTGACGGTGTTTAATTGTCATTTTATACACAGTGTGTCGAGGTCCTGGAGCAATGGCAATCATCAATGGCCGCAAAAGCCGCAACAGCGGGGGAAACGATAGCCGCCGCTGAGGAACTAACAGCCTTACTAACTAGTTATGAAATGGAAGGTCTTCTGTTGGCTCACGACTCGATTATCTCCTGTGTGGATGGCTTCCAGGCAAAACATAGTTCCTCCTCACCGAGCGGTCCACCTAGTCCGTCGTTAAGTTCCCGTGTAGCTGACAATATCAAGATCATTAGAATAGAAAAAACCAACGAACCTCTAGGGGCTACCGTAAGGAATGAAGGAGAAGCTGTCATTATTGGTAAGTTGTGGTTAACCAACTGCAATGGAACTTGAAAAGAATTTATATTGAGAAAAGTACTTTTTTTCTCTCCTCCTCCTCCTCTTCTTCATTTTCTTCTTTTTAGAAAAGCCTAGTCAATTATTTCACGGATCAAAGATTTATGTGAAAATAATGTTGTTTCTCGCGATATTAAAATTTACGGCCGGAATTTATTATTTTATTTAATACCGTTTTAACCAACGAGAATTGGTTTTCGTTAAACAACTTATTCACTTGATGGTCGAGTTAATATTTTAAATAATCCTATTGATTAAAATATAATTGAATATTCTTTGAATTGACAGTGACACATTTCAGTTATTCGATTAAATTGTAAATCGATGCGACAATCTTTTTTTAAATTACATTTTATTAAGGTTGTTGATTGATGAAATCTGTAACGTTTCCGATCGACGATTTAAAAGAATGTTAAAAATAATATTATTATTTATTCAGTCGAAAATTGCAATCAATGCGATTATTTAAATTCTAAAGCGATCATCAAGAGAATTGATTGTTTAATGAAATTAGTTTGTTGAGTAAAATTTCGTTTTTAATTTAGTTCCACTGCATTTCGTTGCAAAACAATTTAATAAACTTTTGTCAAAAAAAGCTTTTTCGAATTTGTAAATTCTAAATTTCAATTTCTCGAAAATTTAAAAAATAGAAATTTTTAATTTCTATCAATTAATTAAAAAGTATTTTTAATTAAAATTCATTGTAATGTTTTGTAAAAAAAGAATTTTCATTTTTATAAAGGAAGTTTAACTTAAACAAGTATATTTTTCAAAATAAATAAAATCGAAGGAAATCAATTATTATTACAGCATTTGTTCATGAAATGATTCAAAAAATTCAATTATTTTCAAAAATATCGGTAAAAAGATAAAATTCTTGACAAATTTAAATACTTTTACAAATAATAAGACTTTCCACAGTAATTTAATTATTTTCTGAAATAACAAAAATTTTCACAGAAATTCAATTATTTTTAAACATTTTAATAAAATTTTTCGCAATACTTCAATTATTTTCATAAATTTTAAAATTCTTCACAAAAATTCAATTATTTTTAAAATTTTAATAAAATTCTTAGCTCAATTTTTAATTATTTTCATAAATAGTAAAATTTATCCCAGGATTTCAATTATTTTTAAAAAATGTTATTAAAATTCTTAGCTTAATGTTAAAATTCAATTATTTTCATAAATAATAAAATTCATCGCAGGATTTTAAATAAAATTTTATTTCTTTTTTTTTAAATAATTCAATTATTCTTTTAGATTTTAATAAAATTATCCCCAAAAATTGAATTATTTATATAAATAATTCTTTAAAAGAATTTAATGATTAAAGATAAATAACAAAATTATTCTCGAAAATTCAAATATTTTTGAAGATTTTAATAAAATTCTTTTGCAAAATTTAATCATTTTCAAAAATATCAATAAAATTCTTTTCCAGAATTCAATTATCTTTTTTTATGAAAACATTTCAATGGTATTTTTAACAAAAAATTCAATTATCTTTATAAATAAAATAAATTGTCGCAGAAACTTTATTATTTTTAAATACAATTTTAATCTTAAAAGAATTCAATTAATAAAAAAAATTGGTTAAGGAAATTATTTTAAAAATTGTTTAAAGTATTCAATATAATTAAATTCTAAGAAAGAAAGTAAATAAAATTTTTTTTGAAAAGCATTGAATTTTTAGAAAAATTGCTTTGAGAATTTATAAAGATGATAGAATTCTTAGCAATAATTTAAATATAATATTAGTAATTTTTGTTTGTAAAAAATAAATATAATATTGTTTAAAATAATTAAAATCTGTTAAAGAAATGAAATGAATTTTTTCGCTGAATTACATTAAATACATTGAATCTTATCGTGAAATTTTATTAAGATTCTATTGAAAAAAATTGAAAAATTATAAAGAATTTTATCAAAATTTATTTAAAAAATTTAATAGGCAAAATTGTATTCTACAATTTTTGAAAATAAAAAAAATTAGAAGTAATTAGTGAATTTTTTTCTATGTTAAAAAACTTAATTCTGGAGTAAAAAAATGTTGAATTTGTATTACGTTTTCCAAATTAAAAAAGTATTTAAAAAAAATATATTTATAAAGAGAAAAACTTTTGTTTATTTGCAGATTTAAAATTATATTGCAATTTCCATATGAAATTTTCAAAACAAGATTATTTATTCCCTTTCTTGTAAAAGTATAAATTTTTCTTTCAATCGCAAAATCAAAAATTATGTCAAGACCACAAAATTTGTCAACTACACCGTCATTTTTATCAATTGTTAATTTAGTTTCTAATTTTTACAATAATTTTCAATATTCAGGAATAAAACGAAATTGAATGATGAGTGACGAAATATTTGTTTCGAATTGCAGGTCGTGTGGTGCGAGGAGGAGCTGCCGATAAATCGGGATTGTTACATGAAGGCGACGAGGTGCTAGAAGTGAATGGCGTTGAAATGCGAGGAAAGAGTGTGAATGAAGTCTGTGACATTTTAGCTGGAATGCAAGGAAGTCTGACGTTCCTAATATTTCCTGCACCCACAACAAATTCTAATTCGAATAATAATAAACGAGAAGATAATCAACAGGTAAATTCAATTAGTGCAATTAATTTTCCCAACTTTCGACAATCTAATCCCAATCAATTATTTAATATTTCACTTTACATTCAATATCATATTATAATCAATTTGCCATTAATATATCAGTGCAAAGTGTTAATAAATCAATTATTAATTACTGCGTGCAACTAAATATTAATTTTATAACACTAAATACGTTAATTTCAAATCTGTAAAGCAATTTAGTTGCATTATATTTGGAAAAGTAAATATAGAATTTGGAAGGGGGGAAAATTTAATTGTTTCTTTTCAAGACATTAATTATTGGAAAGAGTTTCGAAAATAGTTTTCAAAGATCTGACTGTATTTTTTACACTGTGAATAAAAATCAAAATTGCATTTTATACAAAAATGTTTGTATGGAAAATTTATTTTAATTTGGCACATAATTGGATATTTCGTTGAATAGACACAACATGTGCGGGCACATTTCGACTACGATCCAGAGGAAGATCCTTACATTCCTTGTCGGGAATTGGGAGTGAGTTTTCAAAAAGGCGACGTGCTTAACGTTATTTCTCAAGAGGATCCTAATTGGTGGCAGGCTTATCGAGAAGGAGAGGAAGATCAAACTTTGGCTGGTTTAATTCCCAGTAAAGCCTTCCAGCATCAGTGAGTTTTTCATTTTTCACTTTTATACTAGTTTTCATTTTGATGGATTCAATCATTCATTCATTTTGATAAATTGTTAATTATTTAGCATTAATTTAATTATTTATTTCCCACGATTTTCAGACGTGAATCAATGAAACAAACAATTGCTGGCGATAAGTCAACTGTACGTGGTTCGAAAAAATCCAGTACGTTACTTTGTGCGAGAAAAAATCCAAAGAAGAAGAAACGAAATAAATTTGGTTCGAATTTCAACGACGATGGATATCCTCTTTATGCAACGACTAGTATTGACGGTAATTTTAATAACTAATTTTAATTTTTAATTTTATAACTATTTTTTTTACTTCTAAAGCTACTTTTTGCTAATTGTATTTGTAAAGTTTTTGTAAAATGAATTATCGAGTGCGAAATCTAAGAGAATTATTTCTTTTAAACTCTGTAAATAAGGAGAAGTAAAATTAGTGGTATTTTCGTCTCTAAGTACTCCAGATAATTATTTTTTACTCCGAGCTTCGTCTTCAGGAAAATTCTCGTTCGCAATTCAAACCACGAATATTTTTTCACACAATGGAATAATTGAATTGTTTTCAATTTATTTGCAGATTATGATAGCGAAGAGGTGCTTACATATGAAGAAGTGGCCTTATACTATCCAAGAGCGAATCATAAGAGGCCGATTGTGCTCATAGGTCCTCCAAATATCGGTCGACACGAACTTCGACAGAGATTAATGCAAGACAGCGAGCGATTCGCGGCAGCAATACCACGTAAGAATTCTTAACTCTCTAACAATTTCAATAATCACAAAAAACTTACTGAGCAATTATTTTTTACTCATTCGCCAATATTCTCTTCATTAGACACAAGCCGACCGAGAAAAGATTCAGAGATCGACGGACAGGATTACCATTTTATATCTCGTTCACAATTCGAGTCGGACATTCTCTGTAGGAAATTTGTCGAACATGGCGAATATGAGAAAGCCTACTATGGAACTTCAGTAGAGGCAATACGTTCCGTCGTCAACTCAGGGAAAATCTGTGTTCTAAATCTTCATCCACAGAGTTTGAAAATCCTGAGAAGCTCCGATCTAAAGCCATACGTTGTTTTTGTTGCACCTCCAAGTTTAGAGAAACTCCGACAAAAGCGAATAAAAAATAACGAAAACTTCAAGGAAGACGAATTGAAGGATATCATTGAGAAGGCAAGAGAAATGGAGGACAAATACGGTCATCTCTTCGACATGATTATCATCAACAATGACACCGATCGAGCGTACAATCAACTACTGACGGAAATTAATTCACTCGAGAGAGAGCCTCAATGGGTTCCAGCATCATGGCTCCAGTAGTATTAAGATTTTAAATTAAAAATAAAAAAACATGAGCCAGTCTCTACCAAATTTCGGACTGAGAAATTGATTTTACCAGCCCACAAAAAAATGAAAATATCGAAAAGAAATTAAAAAACGATTTCCGGTATTTACAAAATACACTGTGAAATCAAATAGTTAATAGTGTTTAGAGTTTTGCAGACAAATAAATAACATCAAGTGGCATGTAATAAACGTCGTCTTAGATTGTACGAAAAGCAAATATATATAAATATACTTATATAGAACAAACAAAAAAAAAATAAATAAAAGCAGTGAGCCACCGCCGAATTTTGCTTCTTAAACGTCATCGAAGCATTTTTTGTGTATCTGTTTTTTCTCAATCGGCGAGAGCGATTTCTAATTTATAATAATATCTAATTTATATACTCTTGTTCATGGCACTCGAGTCAAATTTTTGTAATATTTGTTAACGAACTTTCACCGAGTTACTTCGCACGAACCTTTTTCGATTCATAAAAAAGTGATTTTAACGCTGAATCACTTTCTCTCTCTCTCTCTGTATCCTTGCGTGAAAACAGTCGGTCGGTCTTCTCATCACTATTAAAAAAAAAAAGCCAATGTCTGTCGTAAACCTAGAATCCAAAAAAAAACCCTAAAATTAAATAACAAATTTGCAGGAAAATTACTAACGATTTACTGTTCGCCATAGGCTATCTCGTGACTGTTTTTAGAAGAAAAAAAAACAAATCGTGTTTCTAACGTATAGAGTCGTTAGTGCAATAGACTTAGCTCGAGTATATTCCAAAAAAAAAGAATGTCAAAAGTTTTTAAAAGAGAGCAGTTAATGGATACATTATGCATCGATTGTCGCATTCATTCCCCTATCCCTCCACCTTTTTTCTAATTCACATCGTTCGTCGAATCAAAAAAATTGTATATCTTGAACTTTTAATTTTTTTACCTCCAACAATGTTAAAAATAATGCACCAAAATGCAAAAAGAAACTTTTTTTTAAAAAAAAAAAAAGAAAGACTTAAAAAGTATTCGAAATTAGTTTCTTTTTTTATGCCAGTGTGTGAGTGTGCGTGTGTGAATTTTATAAGTTACAGTGACTAAAAAATAAACAATGTAAGGATCTTCGTTAGATTGTTTAAGAAAAAAAAAATGCCTTTTGACTTTTGAGATCCAGCATTGTGCCAAGAGTTCAAAACGAACATTAAAAAAAAATCGGAAATGTGCCAAAATTTTTTCGTTCTAATTACGAAAAAAATTCCCCAAGATTTTTTTTTTTTGCAAATATCTTGCGCGCTCAATGGCACTTAAACTCATCAGCGTGTTACTCTGACTGTGTAAATATCTGTGCAATTGTATAGAGAAGAAGAAAAAGAAGAAGAAGAAAAAAATAAGAAGGAGAAAAAATGGAAATTGTTATCGTTAGATTTATTTCTTTTTATTATAATAATTGTGATCTATTGTCACCAATTTTTATTAATTATTAATTATTATATTATTATTTTATTATAATTTACTATTTACATTTAAAGAGTGTACATTAACTATTATTGATATTGAAACGAGAAGCTACATAGAGTTGTATATATTATATATATATATATAAAAAATATAAATATATACACATATATATACGCACATGTAAACGTGTTCTAGTGGAGTAAAAATGGAATCTCGACTATTATTTTTGCTTTCTTGTTTTCGAATGATAAAATTTACGTGAGTGCCATCTCAGAATTAAGCACTTGAGAAAATGTTTTGTCATAATTCGAGATAATATAAACACCGTCCAGTAGTTTCAAAAAGAATCACTAGTTATTTTTTTTAATGCTTGTTCATTTTTTTTTTTAGAAAAAAAGGACATTATATTTATTAAGAATGAAAGAGAGAAAAGAAAGCTTCACTAGGATACTGACATTTTCACGTATAAATATGATTTTAAAAATAAATTGCGAATCGAGTAATATAAGTGGAAACAAATTGAAGGTGGACAATTGAAGACTTGTGCAAAAAAATTCTAATACGTTGTGTTTTTTTAAATAAAAAAAAAAGAAAATAATAGTGTTCGTGGATGCGGGTATCGATGAGTGAAAATTGAAATCCTACACTTTTTGATGGTAATGTTCCTCTGAGCAATTATCTGTATTTACCCGAAAAGGCGAAAAACTGCTTTTTTTGCAGAGAGGCGAAAATAGCGATTCTTGATATTGAACTAAGATGATATGATATAGATTATATATATATAAATAAATAAATATTTACGTATAAGCAGGGTGGACGTTTTAAATATTGTGATGGTAATAGAGAAATGATTTATAATGAACAATCGAGGAAGAATGTTTTATATCATTTTAAAAACATAGTTCAATATCAAGTGATAATATGACTGTACAACCGCGCCGACATTTCACGTTCCACCTCACGTTCTGTTACGAATTCCGTTGAATAAAGGTTATTATAACATTTTTAATGCCTTTCTACTTATAACTTATTATAGATTACATTAATTGTTAACACGAATAGAAATACTTTTAAATTTTTAGTTATATGGAAATTATAAAGAATTTATTTTCAATTTTTAACTTTTGTTTTTTCTCAAACTGACGAAAGTTAATCAAAGTACATATTTTTCGTATTTTTTATAGAAAAAGCCAAATTAAATTTTAAATTCAATTTAGTGAGAGTAAAGAATTTAATTTTGAACAGTTACAAAAATTTTAACTTGCATTTTGGTAAAAAAATACATACAATTTTGTATCAATAAGAAAAGATTTAGATAACATAATCTGAAATATGTGTTTATTTCCATTTGTCAATGAAAAACGAATTTAGTAACGTGACCTAAAAATTTGATATTTGTTTAATTTTTATTATTAAAAAATCACAATTTTTATTTAAATTCAACTTTTATAGTTTAAAATGTTCAAAATTAAATTTTTCACTCGGCAAATTGTATAAAATTCAAAAAAAATTTATTTTTAGTTTTAATGGAAACGTATAAAGAATTTGATTTTCAACAATTTAAAGTTGTATTTTGCATTTAAAAAATACAATTTAATGTCAATAAAAAACAAATTTAATAACATAGACTAAAATTCAATATTTGTTTAGTTTTTATTGTTCCAAAACTGTAATTTTTATTTAAATTCAACTTTCAATAGTTTAAAATATGCAAAATTAAATTCCTTACTCAACAAAATGCATAAAATTCACAGAAAATTAAATTTTATTTTTAGTTTCAGTGGAAACGAGAAGAATTTAATTTTCAACAATAAAAAGTTGTATTTTGCATTTAAAAAATACAATTTTTTGTCAATAAAAAACGAATTTAGTAACATAGACTAAAATTCAATATTTGTTTAGTTTTTATTGTTCCAAAACTGTAATTTTTATTTAAATTCAACTTTCAATAGTTTAAAATATGCAAAATTAAATTCCTTACTCGACAAATCGCATAAAATTCACAGGAAAGTAAATTTCATATTTAGTTTTAGCGGAAACAAAATGAATTTAATTTTAAACAATTAAAAGTTGTATTTTGCATTTAAAAAATACAATTTTTAGTCAATGAAGATTGAAGTTAATAACGTGACCTAAAAATTTAATATTTGTTTAGATTTTATTAATAAAAAATCACAATTTTTATTTAAATTCAACTTTAATAGTTTAAAAAGTTCAAAATTCTTTACTCGCTAAATCGCATAAAATTCACAGAAAAGTAAATTTGATATTTAGTTCTAGTGGAAACGAAAAGAATTTAATTTTAATCAATTAAAAGTTGTATTTTGCATAAAAAATACAATTTTTTGTCTATAAAAAACGAATTTAGTAACATAAACTAAAATTCAATATTAGTTTAGTTTTTATTGTTAAAAAATTGTGATTTTTATTCAATTGCAACTTTTAATTGTTTAAAATGTTGGTAATTAAATTCTTTATGCTTTCACTGAATGTAATTTTAAAATTTAATTTGACGGTAAATTCAAGATTAGCACAAAAATTTAAGATCGTTTTTCCTTTACTTTTCCTGATTTACAGACAAAATTTTTACTTTTTCTACGGAATTGAGTATCAAAAATTCAAATTTTTAAAGATTTACATTTAAATTATTATCAAAATTAATATATTAATAATAATAATTAATTAATTAATTTATCTAAAATTTTAACTGAAATTTTGTTTAATAAATAACGGTTTATTAGAAAATTCTACAATTCAATTAATTAAAAAAAATAATTTATTTATTGAATAATTAAAATATGTTTCTCGAAGTTAATTTCTTTCTAGGAATTTAAAAAAAACCTTTAAGATTATTTACATTTTTTGTGAAATTAAATTAGAATTTTAACGAAAATAATTAAAAGTTGGCGAAGATTCTTATTATTTATGAAAATAATTAAATCCCTAAAAATAATTTTATTAATTATGAAATAATTAAATTCCTAAAAATAATTTTATTAATTATGAAAATAATTGCATTGCTACAATAAAAATTTATAAAAAAATGGTAAATAATAAAATGTCAGTGAAATTTTTATTATTTAGGAAAATAATTAAATTTCTGGGAAATTTTTATCATTTATGAAAATAATTAAATATTTGCATGAAATTTTAGTAAAAAATTTTTCTCAAATAATGCTTTTCGAAAATTTTTTGAAAGTAATTGAATTTCGAGGAGGAATTTTATTTAAAATTGAAGTAAAATTATTATGAGTAAAATTATACGTTTACCTAAACAGATTTATGCAAATAATTTTAACATTATTATTATTCTTGTCAATAAAATGAAAGTGTGAAGAATCTGGGACATAAGTCAATGATAATTGGAACATCCCACGGAAAGTATAATTTTAGTAAATTTTTCATATTTGAGTACAATTAGTACAATTAGTCTTCAATTTAAAAAATTGTTTACAATTTATATAAAACATATTTATAAAAATAAGATACGTTTACTGATTTTTAAGACCACATTCCAATGGCCGCATTCAAGTTTCTTTTTCAACTTAGCAATTATTCAGAAATTTTCCACTACCCTTTCCACATAAAGAGAAAGGTGCTAAAATATATCTATATACATGTATATTATTGTTTTTCTTTTTTGTTATTGTTATTATTATCAAGGAAGACCATAAACTGAAATAAACAATAATGAAACGAAACATTGACTCAGATATATTCAGGCTCCACAATCTAGTTCTCAATTGACAGCATGAAAGTAGACATCTGATTGGTAGTTTCGTTTAAACCTAACCTCTCATCCAATAACAATCGTGTACAATCACACGGTCATTGAACTTTCTTCCATTGTAAAACAGCCTCAAGGCGGAAGTTTCACTGCGAGTGCCGAGTGTCACGTCAGTAACCTTCCTGCAAGAATACAAAGCAGTTGCAAATTTTATACCAAAAGAGTTTAAAAGTGATAAAAACGCAAGAATTCAATCAAAAAGTGGAACCAATAGTAGAGAAAAAAACGGGTCCCTTATCGAATTATTTGAATTCAACCGAAATGGCACCAAGACGGCGACCAATTTACCAAGACGAGAATACCTCATCAGATGAAATGAGTGACAGTACGTACCAGCCATTGCAGCCATTACATAAACGCTCAAGGCTTCAGGCAATAAACATGGCTGATGAAATTGTACGCGAAGGCGTTAAGAAACGAGGTCGTGGTCCATCGAAACGTCCTTGTCTCAATCGAAATGCCCAAATGGCTCGAGAAAATCGTCAAAAGAAGAAGGAGTACATTGAAAAAATTGAAACAAAGCTCAATCAATTGCAGCAGGAGAACAAAAGTCTCAACACAGTGATACAAAAGCAGAATATCGACATTAAAAAATTAAATGCCGACGTTTCCTACATGAAGAGTGTTCTCAATAATAAAAGCAGTATCACAATGTTATTGAAGTCAATGAATCAGAATTTGGAGAAAATCCGAAGAAAATCACAAAAGGAGCCAGCGTTACCACCCACATATCAAAAGAACGCTCTCTCCGACCTTGAGCCATTGGACACGAAATTATTCAACGACAACTACAGAATAAAATTAGAAAGCAATGATCACAATAATGACAGTTATCAACTATTGGCTGAAGCCTACAGGATGAACAACAATATGTCAAAAACCGGTAAGATTGCTAAAAAAACGGCCCATCCCTTTGAATTTGATCATAATTATACGAGCCCGATGATTTTATCAACAGCAGATGATGAGGATCAAATTTTTCACGATACAAGGCAGGAGGAGAATTTGAAGAATCTTTATCCAGTGACACCTGTTAGCTTAGATGGCAGCAAATCGGAACCCTCACTCGACGACATGGATGATTTCAACGATTTTTCCAATTTCTCCACGAATAATATTTTTGACGATCTCACACAATTGGATATGTCAAATTCCCTGGACTTTGGTCAAGACGCAACAACGTGTACAACGTTAGACGACGACTTTTTCCGTGGTTTGGACGAGAATTCCGGTATTTGTTTGCACGTCAATCCCAATAGAGTTTCCCTGGAATTTTGCTCCTCCTGCCAGATGAATAGCGCAAATTCAGTGTTAGAATGAGAGCAGGATATTCGATAACGAGGGAATCCGATGGGAATTCTAATTACCTTCGTCGCCGTCATTTAAGGATCTTCAGGGAACTTTCATCTTTGGATAAGATTTAGTTTTATGTCAACAAATGGTCGGTATTTGATACCTATATGTATATAATTTTTATTTTATCATTATTGTTCTGTTTAGTTTTGCATTTAAAGACTTTGATAAATAGAAAGCCATCGAATATTTATATTATTTTCAGGCTTTCGTATATACATAGGAAAAATAAGTTTTTTTCCAGACAGACAAGAAACGATTTTGAAAAAATTTCTTTCTGAAGGGAATAATTATTTCTTTGGAAAAAAATTTTTCCTAAATTTTATTTCTTTTTTTACCCTTATAATGCTCAATATTTCGTATTTTTATAAAATCAAATTTTTTTGCAGTATTTTCAGACTATTTCCTTCAGGAATTAATTTTACTGAAATCTTTCATTTAATGTTGTCTCTTCAAATTCGGATAAAATTCAATAAGAGAGTTTAAATACGAATTTTGTAAGAATTTGAAAGGTTGACATGTCTTTCGAAAATGGTGAATTTAATTTTTAATCTTCCTGGAAAGAAGTAAATTATTCTGTTCACTAAAAAAAAAAGAATGTACGGACAACTTCTTTGATTGAAAAAGAAGGGGTATTTTAAGTGATGTAAAAGTTATAATAATACGTACGTATGATAGATATGTAATCGCGCTTAGAGGATTCCTCCGATTCTGTAAAGGATTTTCATTTTTCCAGGAAAGCAGCTTGGTGCCGTGCGGTAACGCTGATATTAAAAAAAGGTGGGCGTCGTTTCTTCGTTTCGTAACAAAATCTTTCTGGTTTCAAAACTAATGCTACACACACTTTCACTTGCATTTTTAGCAATTTTATTCAGAACGTTTCATTATTAAAACTTTAAAAGTCATATAATGAAATCATTCACAATTTTAAAATAATAAAATTCTATTCAAAGAAGAGTCTAAAGGACAATCAAGACATAAGTCATTTTTTGGATTTTACACGAAAAAGTTCGATATAATTTGAAATTTTCTTTAGTTCAAGGGTAAGAAATTTAATTTCGAACAATTAAATTCGGAAACAAAAGTTGCATTTTTGAATAATAATCACAATTTTTTGGCAATGGTAACATTTGTTAATTTTTAGGTATTTTTTATCTAAATATAATAAATAAAATTCGTTTTTATTGACAGAAAATCATAAATTTTATTCGAATGCAAAATTTAAATTGTTCAAAATGTTTGAAAATTAAATTCTTCACGTTTCCACTGAAAGTAAAAATTAAATTTAATTTTATACATTTCAAACTACTAAAAGTTGAATTTAAATAAAAATAAAAATTTTTTAACAATAAAAACAAAACAAATATTAAATTTTTGGTCAAGTTGCTAAGTTCGTTTTTTATAGACAAAAAATTGTGTTTTTTATGCAAAATACAACTTTAAATTGTTGAAAATCAAATTCTTTACGTTACCACTAAAACTAAAAATAAAATTTTTTTTGTATTTTATACAATTTGCCAAATGAAAAATTTAATTTTGAACATTTTAAACTATAAAAGTTGAATTTATATAAAAATTATGATTTTTTAATAATAAAAACTAAACAAATATTAAATTTTTAGGTCACGTTACTAAATTCGTTTTTTATAAAAAAATAACTGTATTTTTTTGCAAAATACAACTATTTCAATTTTAAACATTTTAAACTATTAAAAGTTGAATTTAAACAAAAATTACAATTTTGGAACAATAAAAACTAAACAAATATTTAATTTTAGTCTATGTTACTAAATTCGTTTTTTATTGACCATAAATTGTATTTTTCTTGCAAAATACAACTTTTAATATTGTTGAAAATTAAATTCTTTTCGTTTCCACTAAAACTAAAAATAAAATTTACTTTTCTGTGAATTTTATGCATTTTGTCGAGTAAGGAATTTAATTTTGAACATTTTAAACTATTAAAGTTGAATTTAAATAAAAATTAGAATTTTTTAACATTAAAAACTAAACAAATATTGAATTTTAGTTTATCTTACTAAATTCGTTTTTATAGACAAAAAATTGTATTTTTTATGCAAAATACAACTTTTAATTGATTAAAATTAAATTCTTCACGCTTCCAATAAAAACAAATTAAAATTGAATTTTCTTTAATTTTGCAATCAATAATTGTCATTTTCAGCACGAATTGAAAATGTACTTTTCCATTTTCATGTAAAATACGAACTTTTGCTCCGATAATTAATTGATTTCTTTCTTTTTATGATATTGAATAGTTTTAAAATATCAGCATGTTTTTTATCATCACAATCGTGAAACACATTAGCTGTGAGCATAGAGATTTTGTCACAATAAAATAATTTATTGTATGTAAAATAATGTGTGCGAGATATTTACGATCTGTGGAATGTTTACAGTAACCTGCTTGGAGATTGTTTACAATTTTGGACATTTCTCGGATCATTAAAAAAAACGATGATTATTATGATCAGGTTGCAGCTTGACCAGGTTAAGTATAAAAGTATCGAAAAAGAAAATTTTTTATTTTTACTCTTATCCAATTGACACACTGCAACCAATTTTAATATATTGCGATCATTTTTCTTTTTAAGCTAATTATGGTCTGAGAAGATATTCACTGCTGTATAAACTGAGTAGTTATTTTTATAACAACATAAACTTAGGATGAAAGACTGATTAAATGTTCAATTTTTTTTTAATTATTAGATAAACTTTAGTCGATATAATTTGGTTAATTTAAGTTTCAGGGAACCAGGCGTTATGAGTATTTTCATCAGCATTATCAATGGGCACACTTAACACCAGAGGGCGAAGGATATTGTGTTCGCTCAACAATTGTAATTTTGTTATTCTCGGCAGAATTTTAACCGATCAGGCATGTTTTCTTTTTTAAAACAATGCTCATGAACATGAATATCGACAATTTTTTATTATTTCCATTTTTCAGAACAAAAAATATCCTAGGAGCTACGAATTCACCTTCACTCTCTGGTCTTAAGGAGCTAGAAATCTTTACAGAACTCGGAGGAATGGTAAAACGAAAAAAAATAACAATTATTGTTATTGCGACAAAATTATATTATAAAGCATTACAAACATGTAATTTAAAGGAGAATTATAATCTATTGTTTTCTATGTAATTACAAAATTTTTTTTCTGTGTACAATAACCTTTCCTTAGAACTAAATTTTCGCACGTAAACAAATTATTGTTTTCTCTTCTGTATAAAGTAAAAAAAAATTAAAAAGTAAATTTCGTTAAAGAATCATTGTTATATCTCATTGTACACTTATTTTGAAATTTTGTACAGTATTGTTTTCAATGTGTTTGAAAAACTAGTGTTTACAAATTAGCTTTTTTTTTTTTAATTTAAAGTTACTTTTCTTTGTCAGATTGTTAATATAAAACGAAAAAAAATGTTTCAACTTACTTCAAAAATTAAATTATACAGTACTTTTCTTCTTCTTTTTTTTTACAAAAAATTCTTCGATTCATTCTTTTTTAATTCATTCAAACTTGTAGTAATTAAATATTTACAATAAGACGCAAAAATTTAAAAATCTACTCTTCTTCTTTTTTTAAAGTCCAAGTCTACTAAAAACTCCAGGTTTTTTCACGTGAGCAATCGATGCGAAACTGTTGAATGTAACTTGCTTTGGAGATGTTCCCGAAATGCCGAGTCGGGCTTTTGCTGGCACTGACGTCACTCTCTCAGAAGCTGAAAATTTTTTTATTTGAACTAAAAAATTCGAAAGAAAAAAATAATATAATTAAAAATAACGTAAATGGAGTTTAAAAAAAATGAATGTATGAAATATTTATTATTATTATTTATTTATTTACCTATTATATTTTAATTATTTTTATTTTTCGTTAGAAATTAAAATTTTCAAAAATTTTAAATTAAATTTATGAGAATATTGTAATATATTATATTTTTTATTTTATGAATATTTAATAATTAAATTGAAACTATAATTCCTTTTTAAATTAACTTTTATTAGAAATTTCTACGAGAATTCAATTAATTAGATACAAAAATAAGTAATTTATTGAATATAATTGAATAATCCTCGAAATTAAATTGCTACAAAGAATTTAATGAACAAATTTTAATAAAATTTTACGAAAATGTGGACAAATTTTAGAAATAATTGAAATTCTTCCAAGAATTTTATTAAAATTTTTGAAAATAATTCAGTTTCTCTAATTATATCTAACTTCTCAAAAATTCAATTTTTAAAATTATTTTAAACATAATATTTATATAAATCCATTATTTTAAATAATTATTTAAATGCAAAATTTAAACTTTTCAAAATGATTTTTATTATTTATAAAGATAATTGAAATTTTAATAAACATTTAAAAAAACTTTTGAACATAATTGAATTACTGCAAAGAATTTTATTACATTTGGAAAATAATTGAATTTCTCCAATTATTTGTCACTTCTATGAAATTCAAATTTTTTTCTGTTTTTAACTGAATTTCTTCTATAAATTTATTATTTTTAATAATTAATGAAATATATATTAAAGTATTTAATTAATTTCAGAAGAATTTGAGTTATCATTTTTCAAAAATTTAGATTTTCAAAATTTCCGGTTAAATTAAATTAAAAATTAAAATTTTCTAAATATTTCCAATTTCAAATTTCCCTTTGAAGTTTATATATTTATGAAAATTATAAACGCAACTTTTTAACTAAAAATAATTTTTTTTTTAATAATTTTTTTTTTGTAAATTTTAGATGAATTTTTTTATTTAAAGGCAAAAATAATTAATTCATTGAATTTTGTGTGGAATCAAATTAAACTTTTATCAAAAACAATTGAATTTTTGCTATAAAATTTGATTATTTATGGATATAACTATAAGTTATTAAGAAGAAATTTATAAAAAAAAATAGTAAATAATTGAATTTTTGGGAAATTTAAATTTTTTTAAAGTAATTAAATGTTTGAGTAGAATTTTACGAAATTTTTTTTAAAAATAATTTGATTCTTTTGAGAAATTTTAATAAAATTTTTGAAAATAATTGAATTCCTATAAAAAAATTATCATTTGTAACAATTAAATTCATTTGGAAAGTTTTATTTTTAAATAGTAAATAATTATGTGAATTGAGAAAAATATTAGAAAAGAATTAAAATTTTGCCAAGAATTTTATTAAGATTTTCTCAAACTAATTGAATTTCTCCAATTATTTGTAACTTTCCCAAAATTAATTTTTTTACTGTTTTTTTAAAAATAATTTTCTTCCATAAATCCATTATTTTTAATAATTAAGTTCATTGAGAAATTTAATTAATTTCAGAAGAACTCGAATTAACATTTTTAAAAAATTTAAGTTCCTTCAACTTTCAGGTAAATTAATTAAAAAATTTTTATTTTATAAAATTTCAAACGAAATCATTTTAAATTTCTTCTATTTACGTTGGTGAAGTTCACAACGTTTACAGTCAACAATTTTGGAAGAAAAATATTTTTTTAGAAAATTTTTATAAATTTTTGTAAAGAAAATAGTACGATTAATTTTTTTGATTAATAATTTACAAGAAAAAATATTTGTGAACAAAAATTTTTATTTTCTTTTAGTAGGAAAATAATGTTTTTCTTTCAATCGTTGATCATTAAACGTTGCAAACTTATTAATTTATAAAAATTGTAAACACCAATTTTTATTACTAATTTTGATGTTTGAATTTTGGTGGAAAATATTAATTTACAAATTAAAAAAATTAATTATTTTCTTAATGTTTGTGTAAAAATTTTTTTTTAATTGTCCTTTAAAGATAATAATATTGAAAAGAAAAAAAATTCGTTTATTTGAACGTTCAAAACTTTAGAGACATGTGAATTTTAAGAAGTTGAAGTAATAAAATTTTTCAAAAATCTAAGTTCATGAAATAAATTAAATTAATTCAAATTTGATGATATTTTCTTGAATTTTAAATTTTGTTTTTGCTTCTTGTTATTGTAAATCGAAAAAAACGAAAACTTGAGTCAAAAGGAATGCAAAATTATTATTTGCTCAAATTCTTGATTTTAAGTCGTGAAATTAGAGTAGAAATTTGATAATTTTTTAGTCATTTTAATAGTGATTATCTCACCTAATTTACTGTTGACTGGCATTTTCTTAATAGTTACTGGACTCCTCTCATTGACTGTAATACTCTTGGTATTTTTAATAAGTTGCTTTACGCTATTTGACGCCGCTTTGATATGAGTTTCACGATCAGCTCTCATTGTTCCTCCGGGCTTCTTTATTGTTTTCGACTGTTTATTCAAAGAAACAATAGTCGTTTTAGCAGTAGGCACTCGAGCTTTCAGGATACCTGCAGTGGGTTTCGCACTCGATCCATTTTTCATTGTACTTGCAGTGACAGTCTCATTTTTTTTCAACAGATCCTTACCACCGAGTCGATTAAAAACACTAGAATTTCGTTTAATCACATCCTTACCGAGTCCAGTGATATTAAATGTTGTCGTTGATTCCGCTAAATTAGTGGTACTTGTCACAGAACTATCGCCCAATCTGTCGAATACAGTTAATTTTTGATCGATGGCCTTCTTGAGAATTTGCTGACTTCTCACTGTTGTGCCTTTGGGCATTATCACTTGATACTCCACATCGTCCTTGACTGCTTTCAATCTCTTTTGTGATTCCACTTTCCAATCGTTATCATTGTCCGAATGATCTGAATCACTGTCGAGTATTTCGATTTTCTTCTCGATTTTTCTCTTCACTGGCTTCTTTTCCTCGACGATTGGTTTCGTTACTTTTGAGAGCATACTTTTCTTGACGATTGTACTTGGAGTTGTGGCCAATTGGGTTTTTGTTGCTGGTGCTACGGGTTTTACTTTACTAAGAACTGTGCTTTTGGGAACAACTTTAGCGACAACTTTTTTTACAACTGGTTTGACGACAGTTCTCGATGGCGGTGGTGGCGTTGAATCTTCCGTGTCGACTAAGAATTTCTCACATGTCGTCTCTTCGACGACTCGTTTTGCATAGCGAAGAATCGCTATCATATCGCCCATTAGCGTAATGCCCATTTCTTTTAAACTCGGCTTATCTAAATCGGGAAGCATGTCGGGTTTTATTCGATTATTCGAAAATACAACCGCGTGTTTTGTAGCCACGTCCTGTGGGAAGCCGGCGTTCTTGAAGAATCGCACCCAGTAAGCTGGAGAAAAGAGATTTCATTCAAAATTTATAAAACTAGAACTACTTCGGATAGAAAATTTGACAAAGCTAGTTTAAATAAATTCATTTTCAATCTTTCTTTACGATAAACTCCTTTCCTTTTCTAGTAATTAAAGTTCAATCAAAAAATAATTCAAATCAAGGAAACATTAGTAGAGTCTCGAGAAAAAAATATTTCATCAACTAAAAACTCCTCGTTCTTTTGAGAAAAAAATTTACTTTCGAAACCCAAAAAAAGACGTGGGTGTATTTTTTAATTTATATTTCAACTTACCTGACAGAGCAGTTGCCATTTTTCTATAAAAATAGTTAGAAAATTTTGAGAAAACAAACCAAACTTTTGTCGATTTACAACATGTTTTCTGACAATTCACACCGCAGCGGCTCAATGAAAATATTTCGCTGAAGAATTCAGGACTAAATATAAAGACTGGAAAAATATGTTTTATTTAAAAATACCTTTTTGATCAAAGATATTTTGGGTATTTCGTAAAAAATACGAAAATACTAAAATACACTATTAGAGCATTGAGTACGAAAATTATTGTAGATGGATTCTCAACTTTAAGTGTTTGCCGCCAGGCGGCGCTAAAACTTGTCCAATTTCAAATAGTCGGAAACTGGACTAGAGGGAAAATATTTCATTTCAAAAAAACTAAAAAAGTGTTCAAACGTTATGACTTTTTAGTAATTATTATTGAATAATAATTAAAAATTCTTCTGACTGTTGGCTATAAAGTCGAAAGACATTTCAGAAGCAACAAAATAAACATAATCTTTGGCGCTTTATAGAATGCAAAGAAATTGAGGTTATGTTGGTACTTTTTGGAATGAAAATAAAGAAATCAACTGTCAACGCTGTCAACTAAAATAATAATTTTCGATTTAAAAAACTCATAAAAAAACTTTTAATTAAAGTAAAATAGTCAACATAGTACAAACCTAACCTTAAAGTGATTTCGTAAACAAAGTGTCAAATAAATTACTAAATTCGTCAAGAATTTGTTGTTTTTAAAAGTCTCTTTTTTATTTAACAAATCGTACATGCGTTTTTCATTCATTCTACAATTCACATGACACAATTTTTTAATAATTCTCCATACACTTGAATATATTTTTATATATTATGACTTAATTACTGTGTTTGACTTACTTTTCTTTCTTTTTCTTCCTGCTTTTTTTTACATAAATCTTTGACAATTTTCATATACAGCCTCAACCATCGCATTGAGCATTTACTTCTAATATTATGGACAAATGAATAAAAAAAAGTACAATCTATAAATTTAAAAAAAGAAAAGAAATTAATATACTTTTAATATAGTGTGTAATTTTAATATTTTCGTAAATTCAATATTAAATTATTTATAATGATATTGTGCAATGATTGTTTTTATCTAATTATCAAAAAGGTTTTGAAAATTGTAAGTTGTATAACAAGACAATCATCACAGATTATAAATGAGTTCAAAAAGAGAACTCACTAATATATTAAAATTAGTAATATTTATATTTAACTCTATTTTTAAGCAGAATATCTCGAAAAACTTGGACTCTTTCTTGATTATTTATAAAAATTATGTTATCTCAAATTTCTTTGAAAAAATTTTCAATAATAATTTATAAAAATAAATTATTATTCAAAATTTGGTTTTTTTTTTGAGTAAAATTTCAATGTTTTTTTTTATTATTAGCAATAACATTTTGCCTCGCATTTTGCTTTCGAAAAATAATGAAAATCTCTTTCATTCAAAAACTTACATTATGTATAGTAATTAATTTTTTCCTTTTAGCTCTTTTCGATTATTGCATTTATTAAAGAGATTATTTTTAAATAATCTCGAAAAATATGAAATTTTCTAAATAAAATTTTTTATCACTTTGAAATAAAGCAAATTATTTGAAAGAATATTTTCTTGTTACATTTTCTTCAATATATTTAGAAATATTTCAATATTCAAATTTTAAATATTTAGAATGAAGAAAAGAAATTGAAAACAGTTTTTAAATAGTCTCTATATAGTGAAAAAAATAAAATTTTTCTACAATACGTCTTTTTGTAATTTATTGACGTGCTTCATTGACAATTTTTGCAAGGTACTATATTTATTAAAGAAATCAAATTAAAAAGAATGAAAGAAACAAGAAAATAAAGAAATATTTAAAAACGAAAGAATAAAAAATTAAATGGAAAAGAATTTTTGTGAATTAATATAAATTTTGTTTAGAAATACTGAAAATCTATACATAAAAAAAGACCAAAAAGTCCGGAATATTTTTAGAAACGAAAAAAGAATTTGTTTAACTTAAATTTCTAATTTTCTAAATTTTCTAATTTTTATAAAAAATTAATTGTTACTAACACTATACAATTGTCTCAAAAAGAAACAATTCTTGAATAGAAAAGAATTTTTTTTCCGATTCTTTTTTTTCGTTTTTTGTACCAAAACTAGTTCCGGACTTCAGTCTTAAAAAAAATAATTCTTACAGATAAAACGAAATTTTACAAAATGATCTCTCACGTTTATACTGCGAATGAAAATCAAGAATGATTATTTCCTTCATCTAGCAATTTAAAGTAAAAATTTCCAAACTATTTATGGCTCCTATAGGTAACGCATTTCTTCTAATCCATTAATTAAGTACACTAATATTTACAAACTCTAATACTTTTTTTGCGCGCATATAAATATTATCCGCTTACATATTTTCTTTCATTATCAGCTTCTCATCTGTTAAAAAAACAAAATTGAAAATTAGACAGTAGGCAATTTTATTTTTTTATCAAGAAATAATTAATTCAAAAAAAAGTTCATCAAACCTAAATTTTTCTGATCCGTCGCCATGGCATTTTCTTTCATCTCACTTGGCTTCGTTAAAGTTTCTTTAGCAGAATTGTTGATTGTGGAAGTTGCTTGCGTCATTACTGAAGTTTGCGACTTTTGTAAAGCATCACAAGTTTCCTTTAGTTCAACTAACGTTTTATTGTACACAGAGTCTCTTGATTGAAGTGCGTTTATCTGTAAAAGAAAATAATTATGAAACAATTTTGTCGTAATTAAGGAAAAAAAATTAATATAACGTCGTTTATAATCAACGGCTGGAGGAGAAAGAAATATTTTTCCTGGCACAAAAAGAATAATGTTTCAAAAAATCTATGTTGAATAGTTTGCTTCACAGAAATTTATCTAAATTGAAATAGAAAAATAGTGAAACAAAAATTTTTCTTTCAAAAACAATAGTATTTACAAAAAAAAATATTTGTAAGAAATAAAATTTAAAAACGAAATATTTCTTTTCTACATTTTTAATTGAAAATAATGGCAAAAGTTTTTCTGGCAAAAACAATAAAATTTACAAAGAAAAAAATAAAATTTACAAAAAAGAAAATTTGTGAGCAAATTTAATGTTCACAATTATTTATTTTGTAAATTTTATTGATCAAAAATCTATGCAGAATACTTTTTTACACAGAACTTTATATTAATTTAAATAGAAAAATAATAGAAAATTTTTTTTTTTCAAAAACAATAAAATTTACAAAAAAAATATTTATAAACAAATTTAATGCTCAAAATTATTTATTTTGTAAATTTTATTGATCAAAAATCTATGCAGCATATTTTTTACACAGAAATTTATATTAATTTAAATAGAAAAATAATAGACAAAATTTTTCTAGCAAAATCAATAAAATTTACAAAGAAATAAATAAAATTTACAAAAAAAAATATTTATGAACAAATTTAATGTTTAAAATTATTTATTTTGTAAATTTTATTGATCAAAAATCTATGCAGAATTTTTTTTACACAGAAATTTATATTAATTTAAATAGAAAAATAATAGACCAAATTTTTCTAGCAAAATCAATAAAATTTACAAAGAAATAAATTTTTCTAAATTTGATTGAACAAAAATTTGTGCAGAATAATTTTTTACACAGATAATTATATAAATTTAAATAGAATTACAAACTTTTCAATCAAATTTCAATTTTTTTTGCAATCGGAAAAGAATATTTTGAATAGAATGGAAAAAAAATGTAAATAGAATATTTTTCTCGAGATGAGAATTAATTTTTTTTAATGTCCAAAATAATTTTCCAATAAAATTGAAATTAAATGTAAAAATATCCTTATTTCTATTATCGTTCAAAACTTTAGCAACGGGAAAATTCGATATAAACCTTTTTCGAAATTAAATTAAAGAATTTTCATTTTCTTTTAATTGTTTCGAATTGTTTGCTATTTTTAATTTTAATTTCAAATTTTAAAAGTTTAAAATTATGTGTCTTCTTTTCCTCACCTGTTCGTGAATAGTTACAGAATCACCACGTAATGTCTCAACTTCTGCTCGCAAATGCTCTGCCTTGTCTTGCAATTTGTCTAAATTACTCTGAAAGAAAAAAAAATGTTAAAATTGAATTATTTTCCACTCTTTTTACAGATTTGTTTCTCATAAGACCGCGAAAGTCCCCCACGTTTTTCAAACAAATACGAAAAATTAATTTTTGCTTCAAAATTTGTTACTTTTACTCCTTTGAGTTACAATTAATTTCGTAAAGTGTACATAAACAGATTTAAAAAAATTAAACTAAATAAACTAAAACGAAATAAAAATTAAATTCAATTCAATTAAATTATTTTGATTTTTCGTTTTTTAAAAACGTTGCGGACTTTTGCCGTATTTTTTCGTGCAAAAATTGATTGGAATTGAATATTACATGGTCCTTTGCTTGTTCATCGCGTGCCCAATCGAGTCGAGCGGTTATATTTTGATTAATGATTGTTAAATTTCTAGCTAATTGAGAAATGGTTGATTTCAAATCCTCAATTTTAATGTTCGTTTCATTCGTTGACTGCAACTGAGGCTTCTGCGTTGCATTCATTAACTCCTGCAAGGAAGTCTGTAACATTTTTGGCAAATAAAAATTATATAGTATTTCTTAACTCTTTATTTAAGTAAAATAAAAATTTAATTCAAATCTTGATAAAAATAAAATAAATATAACCAATATAATCGAAGTATCGTCAAATTTAATTTTAAAACAATAGAATTTAAAACGTATTATTTTATTACAATTATTATTTTTATTAATATTTTTATTAATATTTTTATTATTATTTTTATTAATATTTTTATTATTATTTTTATTAATATTTTTCTTAATATTTTTATTATTATATTACTATTAATTACGTGCTTTTATGTAATAATAAAACATAATGTTTTTTTTATTACGTTTTTTCATAAATAAAAATAAATGAAAAAAAGAAATTGAAAAATAAAAAACTGAGAAAAAACGAAACGAAAGGAAAATAGAGATTGACTGAAGTTTATTACCTGAAGGCTGCTTAATTTCTGTTGCGTAATATTTTGTGTGTTTAACAAATTCTTGTTTGCATCTTTTAAGAAATCGACAGTGGGTTTTAAATCGCTAATCTCACTACCAACTTTGGCCACACTAGTTTGCAGAGACATAAAATCTTTCGGTATGCTCGCTAATTGAGGTTCTGCTTTTAAGGACTCTTGCACTTTTTGTAAACCTCGTTGCATGGCAGTTATCTGGAAAATATAAATGCAATGTTACAAGATTGTAAAAAAAACTTAATTTAAATTAACGAAATTATTATTAAAAATATTTAAAACATCAATTAAATGATATTTGCTTCTAATAAATAATTTATTGGTTCAAATGTAATCCATTTCCTCAATAAAAGAAAAAACAAAATCAAACATTTAGAATCTTTATAATTTCTTTTCTTAATATTTGAATATTTAAATAAAATAAATAAATAAATAAATAAATAAATAAATAAATAAAAAATAATAAATAAATAAAAAAAATAAAAAAAATAAAAAAAATAATAAAAAAATAATAAATAAAAAATAATAAATAAATAAAAAAATAATAAAAAATAAATTTTGTTCGGTTTGATAACATTGGAGAATTTTCGAGATATAAAAAAAACATTATTTATTCAGAGCGTGTGTCGTATTTTTTTTTAAAGCTGTATTAAAAAAACTAATAATAAATTAATCAATTACCTGATCTGTTAAATTATTGAGCTGCGTGTTAATATTCGAAAGTTGAGTAAATATGATACTTTGGTTTTTTTGTAACTGTTTGGAAGTAGAATCACATTTTTGAATAGCATCCGGAAGGCCTTCGCTTCCTGCTATCACTGGAAAAAAGAGAAAGTGCAAAATTTTAGTATAAAACTGGAAATTGACAGTAGATGAAAAATTCTCCCTCTCTCTTGAGAAGAGGAAAAAAAATTATGCGAAAATTGAGAAAAAAAATTAATTTCCTTTTTTTGGAAAAAGAAGAGAATAATTTTAATTATGTACAATTTCTTTATTTTTGGTTACAAATATTCCAGGCAAGTTGATAATATTGTTAACATAAATTATTGAATATGGTCATCTGGGGTAAATGTAAACAGAATATTTATTTCTTTTTTACCAAAAATGTAAAATTTTTTCCGATGACCAATAAAACTGAGGGGATTTTTAGCTTTTACAATTTTCATAAATATAGATGAACTGCGAAAGGATTTAATTTGAAATTTTTGGAAATTTCCATTATGAATATGAATTTCATTAGAAATTGTATCTTAATTACTTTCAAGACTAATACAATTTTTCACAGAAATTCAATTATTTTCTAAATATTTTTTTTCTTGTCAAAGTTAATTATCAATTAATTATTATTAATAATAAAATAAATATAAAATACAATTATTTTCCAAAATTACAATAAAATTCCTGTCAAAATTTCTATTATTTTCAAAAGTAATAAATTTCTTTTGTAAAAATTCAATTATGTTAAAAACAATTTTTACAAATCTCGAGAAAATTTCAATTATCTTTACAAGTAATAAAATTCTTTTCCGAATTTCTATTATTTTCGAAAAATTTTCAAATAAATTTAATTAAAAAACAAAATTGATAAAGTGCTACACAAACAAAATTATTATCATAATAAATAAAAACTTTACAAGACTTTAATTATTTAAATTTTTTTTTATAAATTTCCTCGCGTGAATTCCATTATTTTCACAAAAAATATAAAAATTTCACAAAAATTCAATTATTTACAAATTTTTTTATAAATTTCCTCGCAAGAATTCAATTATTTTCATAAATAATAAAATTCTTCGCAGAAATTCAATAATTTTAAGAACATTTTTTAATTTCTCGTCAAAATTTCAATTAATTTCGTAAATAATAAAATTCTTCACAGAAATTCAATAATTTTAAGAACCTTTTTTAATTTCTCATCAAAATTTCAATTAATTTCGTAAATAATAAAATTCTTGTTACAATTTTAGTTATTTTCAAATCTTTTCACAAGAATTTGACAATTTTTAAAAAAATTTGATAAAATTCTAAACAAACATTTAATTATTTTTAATAATAATTTTCCGGGAATTCAATTATTTCAAAAAATTTTTTTTATACATTTCCTCGCAATAATTCCAATTCTTCCGAAATGAGTTAAATTTTTCAATATTAATTAATTTTCTAAAAATAATGGATTTATGGAAATTTCAGATAAAAACTTTAAAAAATTGAATTTTGCAAAAAGTTACAAATGATTGCAAGAAATTTAATGATTTTTAAATGTAATAAAAAATTATTCACAGAAATTCAATTATGCAAAATTTTTTTTTTAATCTCTGTTCAAAATTTCAATTAATTTTAGAAATAATAAAATTTTTCTCCGAAAATCAATTATTTTCATAAATTTCAGTAAAATTCTTGACAAAATTTTAATTATTTTCAAAAATTTTCCTCAGTTCAATGATTTACGATATTTACTATTTAAAAAAAATTTTTCAAAATAATTCAATTATTTACGAATATAAACATTTAATTATTTTTTTTAAGAATAATCAAAATTTCACAGGAATTTAGTTATTTCCAAAGTTTTTATTAAATTCTTTAGCAATAATTTCCTTATTTTCATAAGTAATAAAATTCTTTTTAAAAAATCAATCATTTTCAATTTTTCCTGAATAATAAAACTCATTGTTTTAATTTAAATTGTTATCAAATTTTTTATTTAATTTTTTAGCAATAATTTCATTGTTTTCATAAATAATAAAAATTCTGTTTAGAAATTCAATGATTTTCATGTAAATAAGAAAACTCATCGTTGAATTTTAATTATTTGCAAAATTTTTATTAAATTCTTCAACAATAATTTCACTATTTTCATAAATAATAAATCTCTTCGTTGAATTTTAATTATTTTTAATATAATGTTTAATGAAATTCCTCCAAAAATAAGGAATTATTCTCACACGCATGTTATGCGGAAATTCGTTCAAAGAATACAATTATTGAAATATTTTTTGACAAAAATCTCTGTAAAACTTCAATTTTAAGAAATATTCAGTTAGTCAATAAATTATTTATTTTTATGTTTAATTATCATTTACTTTAATTCTCCTAGAATTTTCCATAATAAAAATTGATTTAAAAATTAATTTTATAGTTTAATTTTAGATAATTTTTTATTTTTCGATAATTTTAGATAATAATTGAATTATCATACTTTTAGTTACCAACTCTGTAGAATTCATTTTTTTTTAAAAAGATTTAATTGAATTTTTTTTCGTTGAAATTATTTGTAGTTTTAATTTTTGTAATGCATTTAAATGATGTTTTTTCCGAATAGTCGAAATTTCATAAAATTGAATTTTAAACTAATGGCTTTCTTGAAAATTCGCAAAAAACTTTTACAAGAATTATTAAAAATGCGAAGATTGTAGTAAATAATTAATTAATAGCATATAATTAATAATAATTAATAGTACATAATTAATAGTAATTAATAGTATACAATTAATAATAATTAATAGTATATGATTAATAATAATAATTAATAATAATTAATAATTAATAGTAAATAATTTAAGGAACATGAATTTTAGTAAAATATTCAAGGTAATAATAATAATATTCTGACAAGTTGATGATCCCAAAGTTTTGAACGTTCAAATGAACGAAATATTTTTTATTGAAGATATTTTAATAAATTACTAATGATAAAAAAATTTAAAAACTAAAATTTTACATTTACAAACTCAGTTATTAATTTTTTTTTGTTACACATTAATTGCTTCAATAACAAAAATAAAAAAGTACAAAAAGAAAATTGATTAAAAATTAAAAAAATGTTGACGACATATCCGCAAGATTGTTGTTTTTGTTGTTGTTGTTTTTTCTGTACCTTGATCTAATTCGCTTCGTAGGGTTGTGAGTTGCTGGCGTACATCAATAAAAAGCCAGATTAAACTAGCCGTGGCAAGGACTGCGGCACAAGCCAAAAAAGCGCTACAAGCTCTTATGAGTCCAGGACATGATTGACTTCTGTTTCTCGATTTACGGGGACCACGTGTCGAGACATTCCACAATTCAGAGCATTCGTCACTGCTGTCTGACAGCAATTCCTATATACGCAAAGGAAAATAATGACACGGGTTAGGATATTTAGGGGAAAACTATTCATTCGCATTAATCACATTTCCCTGAAATTTTTTCATTATTTTTATCGGGACAAGCAAATAAATAAATAAATAAATAAAATTCCTTTATCCATTCTTTCCTTATCTTTTCTCTCTAATACAGTAAATTTTGAATAAAGTAAATTATCTTTTTTTACATTAGGATGATTGAAATGAAAAAAAAATAAAAATAGAAAGTAAGTTTAGTTAAGTTTTAGTTAAGTAAATTATTTTTTTACATCAGGATGATTGAAATAATAAAAATAGAAAGCAATTTAATTTCAATAGAAAATTAAAATAATTCAATAAATTACAAAAAATGACAGTAGGGTGACCACAAGTTTCAGTTTATCAATTTCCCGCCGACATTTACCTGCCACAATTTACTGACAAAATTATTTTACCACGTTCAAGTCCACAACGTGAACGAAAAAATCAATCAAATCAACCAAAAAAAAATATTCCTAATGTTTCGAACGTTCAATTGAACGAAAATATTTTTTTTTTACTTCTTCCAATTCGTATTTTATTTACAGAAAAATTATTTTCGAGATTAAAACAAATTAATGTTGAACTAAATATTGTTTAATTTCAATTATCTTTCATTTTTCGACAGTAATTTTCGAAAAAAAACTTAAGTTTGAAAAAAAATTTCCTTCATTTGAACGTTCAAGACTTTGGCCCCTTGAAAAAAATTATTTTTCACTTTGTAAATTAATAAAAAATAACGCAGCAATATTGCCACGAAAATATTTATAGAAAAAAGTAGATTCATGTTTATGATCAAATAATAATTGTTTTACAATTAAATACCGAATTCAAAATTTAAAAATAATATTAGAATAGATTAAACAAATTTTTTTTGGAAATTCAACACTAAATCAATTATTTTATAAAGAAAGTTCGAAATATTCTTCTAGAATTAAATTACTTAAATGCAAAAACTAAATTTTTCAGTGATCCTAAAGTTTTGAACGTTCAAATGAACGAAATGTTTTTTCAATATTTGGAAAAATTTGCATATAAAAAAGAATATAAATTATTTTCTTAGTTAAGACATTAATCTACACAAAAAAGAAGAATAATTAAAATTGAACAATATTCAGTTTTGAATTAGTTTGTTTTAATGTAAAAAATAATTTTTTTTGTAAAGAAATACAAATTAGAAGAAGTAAAAAAAAATATTGTCCCTCATTTGAACGTTCGAAATTTCAGGAACATTAATTTTTAATAATAATCATAAAGTTTTTTCATTTGTAATTTACACACTATTGACAAATTTCCAAACAATTTCAATTTAGTGAAATCTTGCGAAAATAATTTAATTATATTAGTTTATAGTTTATATAAAACTAAGAAATATCCAAACAATTTAAATTTCACGAAATCTTTCGAGAATAATTGAAACTTTTGACAAATATAAATAAAAATGAAATATTTTTAAAAAAATTTAATTATAAAATTATATGATTTCTTCGAAATGAAAGTAAATTTTTATAAAATTTTTTTTATTCTGTTCGAAGATAATTGAATGTTAAAAAATTACGATAAAACAATTTAAAGAAATAGTTTTTAAATATATTCTAATGTATTTTTCGAAAATAATTTAATTTTTTCAAAGAACTTTTGTAGAATTTAAAAAAAAGGTAAAAAACTAATTAATTTTCTAATGAGATTTTAATTACAAATTTTGAACATATTTTTTTTCTCCAGAATACTAAAAAAAAACAATCTTTATAAATTAATAATGCTATTATTTTTTTGTGAACTTCTAAATTTGCGGAAACTTAATAATTGTAAATAGTGAAAATATCAAATTTTATAAAAATAGAAGCTAATATTTATTAATTTACATTTTTATATTGCATTCAAAGATTTTTCATTAACATTTTCAATAGAATTTTGATTACTTTCAAAATTTGAAAATTAAAATTATTCAGAAGTCAATTAACGAAAATTGTAACAAAATATTAAATTTTATAAAACTAGAAACTAATTTTCATTTTTTAATAAACATTTAAAGATTTTTCAATAACATTTTTGATAATTAAATTAATATTTTCAAAATTTGCAAATTAAAATTCTTCAAAAGTCGATTATCAAAAATAGTAACAAAATATTAAATTTTATAAAATTAGAGTTAATTTTCAATTTTCATTTTTTAATTTACATTTAAAGGTTTTTAATATTAACATTTTTGATAATGAAATTAATATTTTCAAAATTTGAAATTAAAATTCTTCAAAAGTCAATGATCAGAAATTGTAACAAAATTAACAAAATATTAAATTTTATAAAATTGGAAGCTAATTTAAAGTTTTCATTTTTAAATTTACATTTGAAGATTTTTCATTACCATTTTTGATAATTAAATTATTATTTACAAAATTTGCAATTAAATTTCTTCAAAAGTCGATTATATCGACAAATTCTACCAAAATACCGAATTTTATAACATTAGTTCTAATTTTTAGAATTTTCATTTTTAAATTTACATTTAAAGATTTTTCATTAATATTTTTGATAATTAAATTAATATTTTCAAAATTTGCAAATTAAAATTCTTCAAAAGTCGATTATCAAAAATAGTAACAAAATATTAAATTTTATAAAATTATATTAAATATAAAATTAAAATTAGAGTTAATTTTCAATTTTCATTTTTTAATTTACATTTAAAGGTTTTTAATATTAACATTTTTGATAATTAAATTATTATTTACAAAATTTGCAATTAAATTTCTTCAAAAGTCGATTATATCGACAAATTCTACCAAAATACCGAATTTTGTAACATTAGTTCTAATTTTCAGAATTTTCATTTTTAAATTTACATTTGAAGATTTTTCATTACCATTTTTAATAATTAAATTATTATTTACAAAATTTGCAATTAAATTTCTTCAAAAATCGAAACAAAATACTTGGGGAAAAAATTAATTATTTTAAATTAAATTTTACGAAATTTCAATTAATTAAAACGATTTTTGTCATAGATGCTGGAAAAATATAATTATCTTAAAAAAATTATTCAAAAATAATTTTCGTATTTCAATTGCATTAAAAAAATGTGATATTTTGTTCATTTGCCAAAAAGTCGAAAAAACTTTCAATTTTCATAATCTGTGTAACAAAAAATTTTTTCCTGTCGTTTTTTTTTTATTTTAGTGCCAAAAATGTTGTTTCCCTGACTTTACTGACATGTGGCCACCCTGAGAAAGTTACTTTGCCTATTAATTCATAAGTAATCATTAATAATTAATAATTAATTATAATAATTAATAATTTCAAATTAAATTAATTAATTTATGAATAAATAAAAAAATTACTTGACTTGAAACTAAATTAATCGAATTTAAGATCAATTACAATTAAAATTAATTACAAATTAATAACTTTCTCCAATTTGTTATATAAATTAAATTTTCTGTTTTTATGTTGAAAATTTTATGCGTCATTCTTATCAAGCTATCTTTAGTCACAACAGTTATCATGTTTATTTTTTCCGTTTATCAAATATGAGATACAAATCTTACTTATAAAATAAAAATCAATTTTCGAAAAATGGGACAAATAGCAGAAAGATTTTTTCCAATAATATCTCATTTTTTCTCCCTCTAATCGTTAATAGCGTTAAATGCGAAAATAATAGTTAAAAATTGTGACGAAAACTTCGGAAACGAGAGTAAAACTAAAAATCTAAAGTAAAAATGTTTTGGTACAAAATATTTTACTGGATTTATTGAAATGTGAATAATTTCTGTTATTCTACTTTCGAAAGGATGATGGGGTGAAAAAAATTCTAAAAGGAAATAGCTGAAAAGGATCTGCGCCCCACTTTTAATTTATATTCACAATACCTGAGATCTGCGTTTTCCATTACATCTTCTGGAAACAACACGATGGGGTGCGAGGGCGTCGAGTTCTTTTCGTTTCTTCATTTTTTTCACTGGTGGACGAAGTGGCACGGTGACAGCAACTGAATCCATCTTAAAAATTAACGTGCGTCTAAAGTTTTGCCTCAGAAACTTTTAATTGTTGTGCCACGTTTTTTACTCTAATTCTCGACTAATATAATACTTTCTTTTCAAAGTCTTCTACGTATATTCTATACTATTTTATTACCTTCGCGTTATTTTTCTCTTTTCGATTAAATTTCTTTCAATTTATCATTTTTATTATTCGATTTATTATTCTTGTATTCTTCTTTTATTATTTCATATAATAATTTATAATAATTGTCTTCTTCCTATTCCATATTCGTTGTATTTTCCTCAAGTCACTGAAATTCCATTGTTATAGCAGATACACGCACATTATACACTATATGGATTACATTTTATTAGGAAAGCATATACAACGCAGAGTTATCAGTGCTTTATCAAGCGATGTGCGGATACAACTTGTTGGCAGCGATTAAAGGCCCAGATTTTATTATTAATTGAAGCATTTTTTTTTCTTCGCAACTCATGAGCAGTCACTGCATGTTTATTCAAATTGATATTAATACTATCGAATTCCAAGAGTTTTTTCTTCTTCTCAATATTAGTAATTGTTGTCGAGCACAGAAACACATTTTTTTCCACTAAAGGCATAATTTAGATAAATACGTTTTTTCATTCGTTGTTCACAATCACCTCTAAAATGTTTTATTAATTCATTTTTGTGCTTCTAACTGATGGGAAAATAATTTGTTTGTTTTTTTTTCAAGTAAATCACAAGAGATACACTTGAGAATATTTACTGATGTTTCAACTATATAAATGGAAATTTTTCTTTACAATAATTTTCTTTTTTGGTTAAAAAGAAAAAACAAAATGCAAACAAAATTGTGTTGAACAAGTAACACATTCACTTGGGAAGTGATAAGACGCCTTTCCTGTTGGGAAAATTTATCACCCAGAAATGGGGGAATTGATAAAAATCCGGATATACTTCTATTTTCCAAAAAAGTAAAAAAAAAATTGGAATATTTTTCAATTGTAATCATTCTGTTTGGTAATAAATTTATACGATTATTTACCTTTTAATATAAATTTTTTAGCTAAATTTTAATTATTTACCAATATTATTCCGATTGTTTGGATTAAAAATATGTTCCTTATTCTTTGAAAGCATCAATAGTTTTATTTAAAATAAAATGTGGCTAAAGTTTCGAACATTCAAGTGAACGAAATTTTTTTTTCACCTCAAGTATTTTCGTTCATTTAATCGTTCGAAACTTTAGGAACATTGAAAAAAAGATTTATTATTATTATTATTATTCTACGAGAATTCAATTATTTAAATAAAAAAATTAATATTTTATTAAATACTTGAATAATTCTTGAAAATTAATTCATATAAAGAATTTTATTAACAAATTTTTAAATAATTTAATTCTTTTGACGAATTTCAATGAAATTTTTAAGAATAATTACATTTTTCAAAGAATTCGATAAAAAATTTATTAATATTTTTAAAATTCTGCAATTAGCTTTATTATTTATGAAAATAATAAAAATAATTGCACATAAATTTATAAAACATTTGGAAATAAAAATTGAATATTCTTGTGAAATTTATATTATTTCTTAAATAAAATTAAATGTTGGCGCTTGTAAATAATTGAATTTCTTTTTGAAAATTATATTAAAATTATTATTATTAATATTATTATTCGACGAGAATTCAATTATTTAAATAAAAAAATAAATAATTCATTAAAAACTTGAATATTTCTTGAAAATTAATTCTCATAAAGAATTTTATTACCAAAATTTTAAATAATTCAATTCTTTTGACGAATTTTAAATAAATTTTTAAGAATAATATTACATTTTTTCGTGGAATTCGATAAAAAATTTATTAATAATATTTAAAATTCTGCAATTAGTTAAATTATTTATGAAAATAATGAAATTATTGCAAATAAATTTATAAAATATTTGGAAATAAAAATTGAATATTCTTGTGAAACTTTTTTTGTTTATTAAAAATAATTAAATGTTTGCGTTCGTAAATAATTGAATTCTTCTGCTGAAAATTTTTTATTAAAATGTAGTAAATATTGTAAATCATTGAACTGAGGGAAACTGTTGAAAATAATTTAAATTTTACCAAGAATTTTATTAAAATTTTTGAAAATAATTAAATTCTTTCGATGAATTTAAATAATATTTTAAATAATAATCACATTTTTCAAATGAAATTAGATTAAAATTGTGTAAAAAAATTTATTTTTTATAGAAAGAATGGAATTATTGCTAAGAAATTTATAAAAAAATTTAGAAATAATTGAATTTATGTGGAATTTTTATTAGTTAAAAATAATTGAACGTTGGTGTAGAATTGTATTAAAATTTTTGTTAAATAATTGAATTCTTTTGGCAAAATTTAGAAATAATTGAAATTTTTTACTAATTAAATAAATAAATATAATTATTGTGACAAGAATTTTATTATTTTTAAAGAAAATTTTATTTATTTTAGAAATAATTGAAATTGTTTAATAAATAAATATAATTATTGTGACAAGAATTTTTTATTTATAAAACAAAATTGAAATTTTACTAAGAATTTAGTTAAAAATTCTGAAAATAAAGGAATTTCAGAGAAAAATTACTTTATTATTTATTATATGAAAATAATTCAAATTTTTTTTTTTTGTAAAATTATTTATTATTTATGAAAATAATTGAATATTTGCGTATAATTTATTAAAAATGTCTGTAAATAATTGAATTTTTTTGGAAAATATTTAAAAATAATTGAATTCTTTTCGAAAATGTTTGTAAATAATTGAATTTTTTTGGAAAATTGTTGAAAACAATTGAATTCTTTTCGGAAAATTTTTTTAATAACTGAACTCTTTTGCCAAAATTTTTGTAAATAATTGAATTCTTTTAGGTAATTGTTTTTAATAAAGAATTCTTTTGGGAAATTTTTGAAAATAATTAAATTCTTTTGGGAAATTATTTTTAATAATTGAATTATTTTGAAGAAATTTTTATGTAATTGAATTCTTTTGGAAAATATTATCTAATAATAATAATAATAATAATAATAATAAAAAGAAAGATTACATAAAAATTATTTCTCTCGACGACAAATATTTCAGTAACCTCTTTAAAATGATAATTTACCTTTCAGGATTAATAGCAATTTCTTACTATTTAGCTATGACTTATTTATGAGTCACTATAATCATGTACCATAGCAATAATCTAGGTGTAGATTTAATCTATTTTTGAAATGTTTATATTTAATGTTGTAAAAGTTTTATCGTTTTTTACTCATCTGACAAACATTTATATTAAAATTTTATTTTTCTTTCGTATTGTGATGTGCTACCTGTATTTATCGGGATGTGACATGCACTTAAAAAATTTTTATTATTGCATAGCATTAAAGTTATG
The DNA here is from genome assembly GCA_032873175.1 of Leptopilina drosophilae. NCBI lineage: Eukaryota > Metazoa > Arthropoda > Insecta > Hymenoptera > Figitidae > Leptopilina > Leptopilina drosophilae. Next base: position 75,532,484 of record CM065478.1, on the reverse strand, counting down.
TCATTATTCATGAAACTCGTTTCATACCAACTCGACTATAATATATATATATAAATATTGATATATATATATATATATATATATATATTATATATATATATATATATATATATATATATATATATATATATATATATATATATAAATATTGATATTCATTTAAATGTATATATATTCTTAAAATATTTATTTCATTTATAAATTACCTAGTAATTTATTTCATTAAAACAGGAATAAATTATCATGTGATCAAATTATATATTTTAATTTACAAATTAATGTCCATTCCATTATTATTTATTTAATTAATTAAAAATTATATTCGCACTCATTAACTAAAATCCGTGCTAAAATCTGTTATTCAGATTCATTCATAGTAATCTGTTATTTTTTGTTACGATTTGCTATTTTATTTTACATTTATTTGCTTCTTGTTAAAAAAGATCACTCTTATTTACTTTTTAAATTAAATACCATTTTTAGTCCTTTTTTTATTATATAAAATAAAAAAATATATTTTTATTTAAATTACCAGTGAAATTATTTTGAACAAATATTATTATTATTAATTATTAATTAACGTTAATAAATTTTTTACTATTATTTTTGTAGTAGTAATTAATTAGTAATTAATTTAGTAGTAATTATTTAGTAATTAATTTAGTAGTAATTAATTGGTAATTAATTTAGTAGTAATTAATTGGTAATTAATTAATAAATTCAAAAAAAATATTTACTAAATTATTATTATTAAATAGTAAGAAAATTACTATTTATAAATATTTACAAAATTGTTATCAATAAACAAATTTTTTTTATTATTTTATCAGTCAAAATTAATAAAATGAACACTATTAATTATTTATTAATAACGATTCAATTATAACGTTGATAATAAACTAATAAATATTAATAGATAATACAACAATATTAATAAATAATTCTAAAAAAATTATTATTATCAAATATTAATAAAATTACTTCTATTAATAAATAGCAATAAAATTATTTCCACAACCAATAAAAAAAAACTTGTCACATATAAAGTAGAAAAATAATTGAGAGACATTTTATGATATTTCCAATAAATTTGATATAGAAAAATTCGATAACAGACACTACTCTGTACTAAATATCTTTCTTAACAATATAGATATACGTAAATCGGTTGACCTTGTCCCAATCACATAAATTATTGATAATCCAACGAGTCACACAAAATACTTCAGGTACCTTTTAACGACTTTTCAATTTAATTAACTATTCATCTGGTTCGTTTGCGAGAATAAAATAAAAAAGGGGGAAAAAAATTTCAAGGACGCGAGTACCAAATCTACGATATTCTATACTAGAAACAAAAATATCAATCAAAATTAATTCTCAAATAAAAAAAAGAGAAAAAAAGTGAGAGTTTGATTCAAGAAATCCAATAATGTTTTAATTGTATGTGACAATCGTTGACAATAAATATCAGAAACAAGGTTATCCTTGTCTTCTATATAAAAATTTATGTGTCTTGATATTTTTCTCTCTGTAAAATAATATGTTTACGATACTTTTAAACATTTTTATTACACGTAATTATTTCTAAAGCAGTCATCTCTCATAGACAATAAAAAAAAATAAATTACAACAAAAAAAAATAAAATCTATTTTTAAGAAGAGAATTTTTTTTGCAAAGATTATATTCTATATTGGCACAATTATCGGAAATTTTATCGCAATTTATATCACAATTTTCCAAATAGAATATAAAATTATAATGAGATTTTTTTATATCTGTCAATAATTGTATAAACCGAAAAGCAAAAAGTATAATCAATTCAATTTTATTAATTTGAATAATTTATATTTTTTACCATTCAAATCTATTAATTTGAATAATTATTTTTTTATTACTTAAATCTATTAATTTGAATAATTTAAATTTTTTTTTTATTTACTATTCTTTATTTACTTTAAATAATTAAAACTTTAGTATCAATAACCTAGTAAAATTTGATGATAAAAAAAAATGGAGAAGTTTATTATCACAAAATTTGCAAATTGTAAAGGAAACATAAAGAAATGAAAATCCTCATTTTCTTCTATTTTATTACGCAAACTTAAGTAAAAGTAAATTCTGTCTCTCGAGAAGTTAATTTAAAATGATGACGGAAAGCTAAGAAAAAAAATATTCAGAGCCCATTAAAGATAAAGGACAACGACGCCTCGAGAAGAATACACAAATGTCTCGCGGCATAATTACATTTTTTCCCAAGTGATAATTTCACAAGAAAAAAAAAATTATTATCACCTAATAAGCAAATTAACTCTCAATTCAAAAAAAAAAATATTCTCGTCGACAAGAATATTTTAACTAAAGAATATTACAATTTTTATTCTTTCAATACGTTTTTAACATTTAGAAATTTTTTTCAATTTTTCTTCGTCTTTTGGTTTTTTCTCTTTAAACACTAAATGTAAATTAACAACGAGAATAGTTAACTAGTTCGTCGTAAATAATTCACCTAAAAAAAAAAATAGTCGTGGAAAATTTTCTTATGTAAAGCTCTTAGAATTTCACTATTTCATTAACAGGAAAATATAACTAAAATGTCAGTGATAACAATTTGTCATAAACGTTACATATTCAGCTTTAAAACAATACAAAACCGAGAGAACAAATTTTTAAATAAAATTGATAAAGAACGAAAAAATTTTCTAGATTTCCCTCTAGAATATAGAGGCAATATTTTGCATCTAGAAAAAGAAACGAAAAGCAAATTTTTCAATTTAAAATAAAAAAAAATTTCGAACGTTCGAAATTCGAATAATCGAAATATTTTCATCATTAGAAATAAAAATTAAAAACAAAAACGGAAATTAATTTTTTTCCGTTAGTGACGAAAAATTAACGAAAAGTATAAAAAAATTGTAAATTATAGACGGAAATTATAACCAAACTTGTAAATACAAAAATGATTACAAACATTTCACAGAAACATCAATAAACGAGTGTATCTCTCGTAATTTTTGGCCCACAGGGAAATTGAAATTTTCCACGTAAAGGAAAATTAAGGTCAAAATTATTTTCCAAGAGATGGTAATAACAAACAACCGTAAAGTCTCCTTCTTTCTTGAACATAATTAAAACTATGACACTTTCTATCACTAGAAACTGGAAACATTATTTTTTTTCTCTAATTTAAATTTGTCAAAAAGAAAATTCTTCGTAGCATTTCGTGAAATAAAAACGACGCACGAAATGCAGACCACCGCCTAGATGCGATTCTGAAATAAAACTGCGACTGTGCTGTCGCCTTCGTGTTTCCGCGTAATGCCAGAGGCACCCGGTCGATTGCCGTCGACATTGAGACAAGTGAAGGGTAGTAAACGAGGGTTGATTCCTCACATATCACTCGCATAATGGAGGCATCTTCAGAAATATGATAGTTTTCCCCTTTTTTTCTCGAAAAACAGGGTTTCATTTAATTATTGAAAATTAATTTCACCAAAAAAAAATTTACAAAAAAAGATTAACGAACACAATTAATGAAAAAAAATTAACAAAAAAAGTTTTAACAAACAAAATTAACAAAAAAAGTGTAACAAAAGAATTTAGCAACGCAAATATTTGACAAAATAAAATTGACATTTAACAGAAATTGTTAACAAAAAAGTTTAATAGAAAAATTTAACAAACAATCAAAAATAAATTAAATTAACATTTGACAGAAATTTTAAACAAAGAAAATATTTGAGAATAAAATTTAACGGAAACGTTTAACAAAAAAGTTTAACATGAAAATCGAACAACAAAATTTATCAGAAATGTTAAGAGCCTAAAGTTCTGAACATTCAAATGAACGAAATTTATCTATTTCTTCTAAAACTTAAATTTTTACTGCAATTATTTTGCGTTACTATCGAAAAAATGAATTACTGAGTTTCCGAACGTAAAATTTCGGTTTTTAAATTTTTTTATGATAAGTATTTCATTAAAATATCTTCAATAAAACATAAATCGTTCATTTGAACGTTCAAAACTTAAAGATCATGAAATTTTTAACAAAAAGATTTAACAAAGAAAGTATTCAAGAACAAAGTTAAACAAAGAAAACATTTAACAATAGAAAAGTTAAAACAATTATTTTGAGAAACTGATCCAAATGTTTTGAATCTTCAAACGAACACGAAATATTTTTCACTTAAAATATCTTTTAATAAAATATTTTCAAAAATATTGATAATATTATATAACATAATATTTATAACATGTATAACATAATATTTTTTAATAATATTTATATATTTTATTTTTATTTTCATAAATTAGTGAATGAATTGAAAATGCAATACTTGAATTAAAAATTCAATACTTGAATTTTATCTTTAGAAACAATAATTAATTTTTTTTACAGAGACGCAAATTTATTTTCACAATTTTAATTTAAAAGGAAAAAAAAAATTCCATTTGTTTTGAACGTTAAAAACAGGATCATTTGCGAAAAAACTAAATTAAATTTCAAGTAATTAAAAAGTCCATAAAAAATCCATTCCGGAAATTACGAGAAAAATTAATTTAAAAAAATCGACTTGAACAGTAAAATAAAAAAATTATTTTCATTATTATCCAATTTTTTCAAAGATCTAAGCTCGAATAAAATATTCAAAACTTATTAGTAAAATTTACAATATGTCGAATTCAAAAGTAAATTGAATAATAAAAAAGTCGACGTTCAAAAGAACGAAATTTATTTATTTCTTCTTCAAATTAAATTTTTATTACAATAACTTTTTGCGTCACTGTCATAAATATTGTTAAGTTCAATAAAAGTTTATGTTTACTTAAAATTAAATACGAAAAATTTTTTTTTAAATTATTACTCAATGGACGATTATAATTAGCAGAAAAATTAAAAGAGTAAATTATTTTCTCCTGCAAGGAATAACGTTCAGATAACAATAATCTCTTGCACGTATTTATCTAAGCGAAAATTATTTTTATCTAACAATTTTTTAATTTTTAAAAATATTTTTTCAAAAATATTTTCCCACTTACTGGACTTTATGGAAATATCCATTTTCGCCAATTCGCCATATAAAATTACGGCCAGCCAAGAAAGAGCGATTAGCCATAAAGTAATTAAAACAGCAGCAATCCATAAAGAGATTTTCACCGATCTTCTGCAGCCACAAAAATTGTTATGTTTCATTTTCACTATAGCACTAGGACGATGTCGTCTGAAAGAATCGTAATAAATCATTTATTTTGTCAAATCAAAATTACTGCCAATTATAATATAAAACCAAAAAGTGTATTTTAATTCAAAATCGTAGCAAAGAATATTAGGAAACAAAAATTTCACTAATTCTAAATTTATAATAAAATTCACCACAACGTAAATTAACGAAAAAAATTTACAACTGTATTCTTCAGTGTTAACGTAACAATTTACCTGGAAAAAAAGTTTCCCCTTTTTTAGAAAGGGAAGATTTTTATTTATTTTAACAATAATTATTGTCTATTTACTAAAAATAACAATCGAAGACTTTATACAATTTTTTCCGTTGATCAACGTTGCGAATTTCAACTTCGTTTTTGTTGGCAATATTACCAACAATATTCCAACGTTAATATTATCAACAATGAATTTTGTTTTCAATATTTTTGACCAATAAACCGAAAAAGCACATGACATTTGTTAGGGTTAATAATCAACTAGGAAAACAAAAGAATGTAAAACAAATTAAAAGTACAGTTCCCAAAAATTGGAAACATAATAACATAATACCTAAAATTTCATTAATTAATTTGTACCAACTCAAATTAACTTTTAAAATACAACCGAAAAAGAAATAAGGACAACTTACCTCTTAATTTTCTTCTTCCTCTGTGGCGTAAACACCAAATCCGAAACATCGGATTCACTTTCTGACAGTAAGTCAAGAAGATTTAATGTTTCTTTATTAGTGACATTTTCCATTTTTTGATCAAACATAGAGGCAAATGAAAAGAAAAACAATTGCGAAGATTATGTGTTTCAAAAACCAAAAACGAAATCAAAACATAACCTCACTTTACATTATTTTTAAAAATAACACTGAATTCTCGTTGTCAATAAAAATGACATCACGTTATTTTGATAACACTACATTTGTGAGACAATAGTTACATTGTCGTTTACTTAGAAAACCAGGTAAAACAGTTAAAAACATTAAAATAAAGTGAGAATATTAATATACAATTGAAGGGTAATTTGACATTTGACATTAATATTTCCCGGCAATGCCATCTGTTATTTTCCTTTAGCACTCAGTGACATCTGGCGGAGAATTTCAAGAGTCTCGTTTTCAAATGGTAAGTAAAATCGCGAGGGAATTTTAAATTTGAACAGAAGAAATAAACAGTTTTTCAAGTTTTTTTTTACTTTTAACGAGAAAACGTTTATAGTAAGTTGAATTTTAAAGGGAAATTCTAAGCATTATTTTAACTAGGATTATATATTTTTGTTTTTTTACACTTAACTGAAGAAAGAAAAATAAATTATTGGTCGTAATTTTATTACATAAAAAATATTCAGTAAAACCCGTTTCCGATTGAGCCAAAAAATAATCTGGCGCATCTGTCAAAAAGACCGACCGTAAACATAACCTACAAATATCTGTCAATTTTTGCGAGTTTTGCTGTGGAATTTTTCTTCATGAAACGATTCACAAATTAATTATGTTAATTTACACAATTAAAGTGCATTTACGGTACATTTTTATCAAATAAATTAAATAAATTAAATAAATATTTTTAGTTGACACAAATATATATTAAGAAAATACAGGATTTTTTCTAAATTATAAAAAAAAATGTGAATTAATTTAGTGTAGGAAAAATATTTATCTTTATAAGGAACTCACATTTCGATTCAGTAAATTTGCACATCAGGAATTAAGATAAAGAATAAATAGCAAAACGACGAACAACGGAATTAAGCCATAAGAAAATTACTTCGCTTGCTCCATAATAAAAGACCTTATGTAAAAGAAGGGTTTGACAACTGTATATATAATTTTTATTATAGAGCTATTATCAAGAGATGCGACATTCACTCTCATTAATAATATTAAAATACATTAAAAAACAATTAAATCGATATTTTAAAAAAGAGGGGATCATTTCCTAGTAAATCATCAGAGACTATGCAGTACAAATATAAATAATAATTATTATAGAAATACGAAAGTAAAATAATTGTACAAAAAATAAATTCAATTAACAAATTTATGAATTCAATTATCAAATTTAAAAATTCAATTATCAAATTTATAAAAAAATTTCTTTTTAATGTTAAAAAATTTTTAAAAAAATTAACGAAAAAAGAAATAAAAATAAATTGACAAGAAATTGAATATAAAAAACAATTTATCGAGAAAGGGAATTAATTCTAAAAATAAATTGATTGTGGAAGAATAATTATAAAAAGGAATTTGTTATTAAGAAAAAATTATACTTACTAAAAAAATAATAATATGACTAAGAATTAATTATTAAAAAAATTAGTTACAAAATAAATACCGAAAAAAATATTTACAAAAAGAATTAATTAGCAAACAAAATTAATTATTAACAAAATAATTGTAAAATCAAATTAGTTACAAGTAGAAGTTAATTATTTAAAAAAATTATATAAAAATATTCTTAAAAAATGAATTATGAAAAAAAATTGTAAAAAAATATTAAAAAATTAATTATAAAAAAAATTATCGAGAAAAATAATTATAAGAAAAAATTAATTACAGAAAGAAATTAATTATCAAAAAGTTAACAAAAAAAAAAAATTTAAACGAGAATTACTTATAAAAAAAGCTAATTATTGAAAAAATTAGTTACAAAAAAATACCGAAAAAAATTTATAAAAAGAATTAATTTCACAAAATAGTTTAATTATTAAAACGAATAATTATAAAAAAGAAATAGCAAACAAAATTAATTATTAGCAAAATAATTGTAAAACAAAATTAGTTACAAGTTAATAAAATTATTAAGGTATTATTAAGTTATTAAAATTAATGAAGTTAATTATTTTAAAAAATTATATAAAAATATTCTCAAAAAATGAATTTTAAAAAATAATTATAAAAAAATATTTAAAAATTAATTACAAAAAAAAATTATCGAGAAAAATAATAGTAAGAAAGAATTAATTACAGAATGAAATTAATTATCAAAAAATTAACAAAAGAAAAATAACTATAAACGAGAATTACTTATAAAAAAAAGTTGATTAAAAAGAAAAATAATTAAAAAAAAATAAATAATTACAGAAAAAGTTATTAAAAAAATAAATAATTACAGAAAAAGTTATTAAAAAAATAAATAATTACAGAAAAAGTTATTAAAAAAATAAATAATTACAGAAAAAGTTTTTAAAAAAATAAATAATTACAAAAAAAATCCAATAAAAAAAATTATTTATTAAATAAAATTAATTATTAAAAAAAGAGTTCCACAAGAAAAAATTAGTTATCAAATAACTAATTATAAACCACACATAAAAATTTGGTTTTTTAATTAATTCAGTAATTAATAACCATAAACAATGACAGAGGAAAATAAAAACAATTTTAAAAGGCAAATAAGTGATATTTTATCGTCAACATTTTTAGTGATGAAATGTTGCGGAATTTGGCAGCCATTTCACACTTTATTTTTGAGAATAATTTACCTATTCTACTCAATTTTTATGATATTATTAATATTAACAACTGGACTAGCCCTAATATGTTTATTAGTATTTTCTCCAACGAATAAAAAAGAGTTAATTGTAGAAAATTCATTTTTATTGTTTACGCTCATAAATGGTTGGACGAAAGCTGTGGTAATTTTATGCAAACATAGAGATATTAAAAATTTATTATACACACTATTGGAGGACCAGTGTCAACCACAAGACAAAACTGAAAATGCTATACAACAAAAATTTGATAACGAAGCCAGGTTTGTATTTTTTTTTATTATAAAATATTCCTTTTGACAACTGAAAATTTTCAATGCCCCTCTTATATAGCACTGAAAATTTATCCGAAAAATTTTTAATTAATATCCTAAAGCCAATTAATTGAATATTGAATATTATTTATAATATTTAACTTTTAATTTTTTTTAAATTTATTTATATTTAATTCCTAACAAATATTTAATTCCAAATTATCCAATTAATTAATGATTTAATAGTGAAAATTGTGTAAATATTTAAAATATGCTCCGATTAAATAAATATGTTGGGAAAATTTCACACTCTAAATTTTTGCTAACAGTTTTAGGCAAAAAAACCTAAAATTTACATTTGTGATTTAATTTTTTTAAACTTTTACAGTTTAACATTTTGAATTTTAGAATTTTTTTTTTATTTTGGAACTTTTATACTTTGGGACTCCATATATTTGGATACATTTTGGTTTTTGGAATTTTTGTATTTTGGAAAAATAAATTTTGGATTTTTTAATTTTTGAACTCTTTTCTTTTCTTTTTTTTTAACTTTTGGTTTTGAACTTTTGTTTTGGAACTTTTGTCTCCCTACCAGAAACCTGTTTTGAACGTTCAAATGAACGACGAAGTTTTTCTATTTTTTTTTTTAATTGTTTATTTCGTAATAAAAATAATTTTATTTGTTAAAAAGATTAATGTCTTAACTAAGAAAATGTTAAATTTTAATTCTTTTTCTTTTTTATTTGCAAATTTTTAAAAATATTCAAGTAGATAAAAAATTTCGTTTATTCGAACGTTCAAAACTTTAGGATCGCCTCCCTACCTTACAAATATAAACATAAATATTTAAAAATTGATATTAAATTTTTTTTATTTTAATTTTTTAATTTTAATTTTTTAATTTTTTTAAATATGTAATTATTTTTAATTTAATTAATTAATGGAATATTTTCAAAATAGGAAAGTGAATGTCGTTTATTCACTTATGGTTGCAACTGCAGTGATTCTAATGTACACGTCAATTTTTACAATAAAAGAAAGTGAAGAAAGAGCCGCGGCTCTTAATACATGGCGACCGTACGATTTTAAAGATGATTATTTTAAAATAACCTGGTTGCATGAATTTTGCGCTCATTTCGCAACCGCAAGTGTTCATATGGCCGTCGATTCATTGGTGCCCGGATTTCTAATTCAACTCTGCTGTCAATTAAAATTTTTTGAGCACAGAATTAATAGTTTTCCATATCAAATAGAAAAACTGCAAGTGACTCAAGAAATTAAACGAGAATTCGAATTATCTTTTATTTCAAAATTTGTTGTTCATCACATCACTATGTTTCGGTAAAAAAAATAATTTTTACACTGAAAAAAAAATTTATTTGATTCAAATAACCGATTATTTGTCTATAATCAAATAAATATTTACTTGAATCAAATAATTTTTATTTGAATTAAATAAATATTTACTTGAATCAAATAATTTTTATTTGAATCAAATAAATTGTATCTGAATCAAATATTTCAGTATTTGAAGCAAAAATTTTAGTATTTGAAGCAAATACTAATTAATTGATTCAAATAAAAATTATTTGATTTAAGTAAATATTTATTTGATTATAGACAAATAATCGGTTATTTGAATCAAATAAATTTTTTTTTCAGTGTATAACAAAATCACTGTAAAAAGGCATTTTTAAAAAACTAAAACGAATTAAAATTAATGAATTACTTAAATAATTAATTTTAATTGGTATCGTAATGAAAATTATTAAAAAACTATGTTCCTAAAGTTTCAAACGTTCAAATGAACGCGATAATATTTTTTTTACTTCCTCTAATTTGTATTTCTTTATAAAAAAAATTTTCTTTTAAATCAAAAGAAATTAATTCCAAACTAAATATTATTTAATTTTAATTACTTTTAGTTTTTTGGATAGCAATTTTCTAAAATACTTTAGGTGAAAAAAAATTTCGTTCATTTAAACGTTCGAAACTTCAGCCACATAAAAAACTAAAAAGAATTAAAATTAATTAATTTTAATTCGATTTAGTTTTTTAATAATTTTAATTACCATTTATTTTAACTAAATTAAGACACTTTCGTAAAACTTTGAATGTTACGAACGAATATATTTTATTCCACTACTTCAATCCGTTTTATTTTAAATGAAAAATAATTTTTTTTTGCCGAAATACAACATAGGTATGGAGAAAGAATCAAAAATATATTTGTCGAAGTTTTGTTCTCGCAATTTTTTTCAAGTCTACTTGTTATTTGTTTAACTGTTTATAAACTTTCGAAAGAACCATTGAATTATAGCAATGCAATGACCCTTGTTCCCTATGTGATTTGTATGTTGGCGCAACTTTTCATTTATTGCTGGTATGCCAATGAATTAATGCTCAATGTAAGTATTTCTTTGAAGTTTCCTATAGTGTTATAATAAGAAAGAAAACATTTTTTATTATTTCACAATATAAACCCTAAAATTTCTTTCTTGTCGAAACCCTCAAATGTGTAAAATTTCTTTCCCGAGAGTAAATTTTCTATTAAAATTTACTTTACAAACGTTGTAAGGATCAAAACTTTCAACTTTCAAACTTCAAAAAGGATAAAACTTTTATTGCTCTAAAATAAATAGTGTGTTGTGTAAAATTCAAGATTTTTAATGATTCCCAAGTTTTGAACGTTCAAATGAACAAAATATTTTTTATTGAAGACATTTTTATAAATTATTAATCACAAACAAATTTAAAAACTGAAATATTTAACATTCAGAAACTAAATAATTAATTTCTTGGATATTAACGTAAAATAATTGCAATAAAAATTTAATTTGTAGAAGAACTAAATAAATTTCGTTCATTTGAACGTTCAGAACTTTAGGATCTTGATTTTTGTTTGCTAATAAATAACTAAATTTATAATTGTTTTACTTATTTTTACTTCAGTTTTTGTATTTATATTTTTACGTTACAAAAAAAATTATTTTACAGAGCAGAGATTTGCAGAAGACTATTTTCGAAACAAACTGGTTTTCCCTTTCAAATGAAACAAAAAGAAGTCTGATAATAATGATGATTCGAAGCAAAAAGCCGATAGTAATTTCAATCGGTTCAGTTTTATTTGTAAATTTAAATTCCTTCGCATCGGTTAGTAGAAAATCTTTAATTTTTAAGAGTAGTGAATTTATTGCCTATAAAGAGAATTCGTAAAAAAATATAAAAATTTATAAAATTTACTAAAAGTTATTTGCTTATTTCATTTCTAATATTTATAAACGACTTTTAGATTTTGAAAACATCTTATTCGGCATACAACGTTTTACAACATTCAATCTGAAACCTACACCCGTTTTTTTGTTCGTATCTTCTCCTTCTGAAATATTGAAAATTTAATAAAAAAAAGTAAATAACAAAGGTCAATTTTAGATCAAGGAAAATTTAAAAACATTCATCACAAATGAGTGAAGAAGGACGAAGCTGAAGTCCACAACGTTTTTAAAAACGAAAAATCAAAAAAGAATTTTTTAAAAATTGATTTCATCTTCAATTTTTATGTGCCTTAATTTTTAAGAAGTTAACTGTCACTAGGATACAATTATTAAAACATAACATGATTTAGAATCAAAAATAAAAATACCTTATACCATTATTTTATTTCTTTCGTTTTTAAAAACGTTGTGGATGATTTCAGTCTCATTGAAGAGGAAGTAAACAATTTTTTAACTACTTACAATCTGTAAATTTAACTTTAACTAGTTTTTTACTAAAGAAAAAAGTGCGAAATTTATTTGCTAAACGATTAGTGCATATAAAAAGATTAAAGATAAAGATTAAGATTAAAGATAAAGATTTTACTAATTTTTTAGTAGAAGTAAAATAATAGAAAAGCTGTACAAGTATTTTTACGAATTCTTAGACTCTTCTAGTATTCTTAAAATACTAAAATTCATGTCTTAAGCAACAAGTGCGTGCGAATATGCATACGCAGAACAAACATTATAGAACAATAATAATTTTATGACAAAGCCATAAGAATAATTACCGTCGCTCTCATATTTGTCTTTTATGATAAAACACAAAGGGTTATTTTCAAAGAGAAAAGTCGCATGTTTCCATCAATAAACCGTACATTCTAATTTTTAAATAAAATAATCGTCGACTATACTGTTTTGTATGGATTTTATACAAAATATCCTCTTTCTCGTATTTTTGCGAAAATAAAAGAAACTCAAATCAATATTGAAAAGAAGTGGGGAGTAAAAATGCATCATTATTTTATAAACCTTCGACGATTACTGTTGTTTCTTTTAATAAAATAAAATAAATAAAAGAAAACATTTTTACCTTTCTTCATTGGTTCATAATATAATAAATAATTTCATTCTTTAGAGGGAATAAATCGTAATTTACATTAATAGTACAAATTATAATTATATTAATAGTCTACAGTAATTTACATTAATAATAATTTATAAATATAAATTATAAGTTTAATCAAAACTGATTGTGATGCGAAAGGAAAAAAGCAATAGAACAATGAGAAGACAGGAGAGGAATATTTTGCCTGAATCATTTTTTCTAATGAAATTTTGCGGTTTATGGCAACCGGACACATCGACATTGTTGCAAAAAATAATTTACGATATCTATTCAATTTTTATGATAATCACTATTATTGTGACTGGCCTGTCGCTGATAGGAGTCATCATTTCATCTGGAAACATAAAAGATGCCATTGTGGAAAATTGTTTTCTACTTCTTAGCTTTTTCAATAGTTGGGTGAAGGGGACGATTCTTTTACTTCGACAGAGGGACATTAAGTCCCTGTTAAATGTTTTGTTGAGAGAACAATGCCAACCTTCCGATAATGTTGAAGTAGAAATTCAAAGGAAGTACGACAAGGAATCAAAGTGAGTGAATTATGATAATTCAATTTTAGACTTGAGCTTCTCTTAATTTTAATTTGAAGAGTTGAGTTAAATTTTAGCTAAACTTAAAGAGATAAACTTACATTATAGCTACAGTTAAAGAATTAAAGGTAAATTTCAGCTAAACCCAAAGAGTTAAAGTTAAATTTTAGCTACAGTTAAAGAATTAAAGTTAAACTTTAGCTAAACTTAAAGAGATAAAGTAAAATATTAAAACTACAGTTAAAGAATTAAAAATTAAACTTTAGCTAAACTTAAAAGAGATAAAGTTGAATTTTAACTGCAGTTAAACAATTAACGTTAAATTTTAGTTATGAGTAAATCTTCTTTTCGCAGAAAAATAACAATTATTTACTCATCTTCAGTGGGTTTAACAGTGGTGTGCATGAGTTTGGCTGTAATTTCAAAGCAAGGAGAAGAGCGAATAAAACTTTTAAATACCTGGCGACCGTATGATCTTAATGTACCATTATATTTTTGGTTCACTTGGATTTACCAATTTTTGGGCTACATTGTTTTGGCCAGTGTTCACTTAGCCAGTGACACTCTAATACCAGGCTTCATCATTCAACTCTGTTCGCAACTGAAATTTTTACAGCATCGTTTAAATGAATTCCCATCAAAGAGCGAAGAAATTCTGCAAACCTTAAAATGCGATAAACTCGAATTAGAAAAATCTTTCATATCGAGGACCATAACCCATCACAATACCATATTTAAGTAAGATTATTGTATTTCATTAAAAATATTTCGCCATCAAAAATATTTATCTAATTAATCTAGATCATTATTTAATCTTATTATCTTATTATCTTATTATCTTAATATCTTATTATCTTATCTTATTATCTTATTATCATCCTTTATCATCTTTTATCATCTTTTATCATCTTTTATCATCTTTTAATATCCTTTACCATAAAGGATCTTAAGAAGATAAAAGGTCTTATAAACTTATGACCTTTTCCCCCAGAGCATCTAAACTTGTAGTAGCAGCATTGGCAACATTGTCTCAATATTATAAAAAATGAACAACAATATTGTCAATGTTGCTGCAAATTTAGATGCTGTTAGGGTTTTACTATTCTATATTAAATACAGATTTGCAAAACATTTGAGAAGTGCCTTTGTGGAAATGCTTTTTATCCAATTTTTATTAAGTCTGATCATCATCTGCTTCAGTGTGTTCAAAATTTCACAGGAAAGTGCAATTAATTACTTAAATGTAGTGCCTCTTTATGCTTACGTCTGTTGCATGTTGATGCAACTCTTTATCTTTTGCTTTTATGGTAACAAATTAATGTTAAATGTAAGATGTAATTTTAAGATTCATTGGTATTTTTTAATTGTTCCTACTTTTTTTTGCAAACTAAATTTTCAAACAAATAATCATAAACACTTTTTAAAAAAACAATATTAAATAATATTTTAAATACTATCTAGATGAATAAGTTTTTTACAACTATTTATGAAGCTGAAGTCCGTAACGTTTCTAAAAAGGAAAAATTATACAAAGAATTGTTTTTATTCCTCAATTTTGTTGTGTACCACTTTTTAAAACGTGACGCAGATTTCTAACAAATAATTAAAATCTAAAGCTGATTTAATGAATATCGTCGAGCTTTTTTCGTTTTTAAAAGCATTGCGGATTGTAGCTTCAACAATTGTTGTCAAAATTTTTGTCAGAAATACAAAAACTTTAAAAACGTGAAAAATATGTCAAATATATTATCAATTGATCCATTATTTAGAGTAGTAATTTACAAGATACTGTTCTGGGGATAAATTGGCTCTGCCTCGAGTCAGGAACAAAGAAAAGCCTCATCATTCTGATGATTTGTTCCACAAAACCGATTTTAATTTCTGCCGGTTCGATGATGTTTGTCAACTTGGATTCCTTTGTAACAGTTAGTAATACATTTTTATCAATAATGATTCCAAAGGTTGCATGCAGTAAGGTTTGATAACTTTTAACAAAAATTGTATACACTCTAAAAAGAAAGGTACGAATTTAGTGCCAATTACGGTACTAAATGGTAATTTTGTTCTATTTTAATACCGAAATCAGCTCTAATAAAGAATCCTTTTTTACAGTTTTTCTTTTAAATAATACAGAGAAATTAAAATTTTCACCATCAAAAATTGACAAATCTGACATAATTTTTTTTTAAAACATCATCTATTTTATTTACCAATTTTTAATGTTCCAGATTCTGAAAGCTTCTTATTCGGCATTCAATGTACTCCAACATTCTGTATAGTTTGCGTATAAAAAGACTTGTGACAAAGTATATATTTTCATAAAAATATTATTTAACCCTTTCTAATAAATTTTTTTTCGTTTCGCTTATTTATTTTTTGATTCTTATTATCTGCAGTCAAGAATGTTAAAGGCAGCGAGAAGTGGTATTATTAAATAATAATGGAAAATTTAAATTTAGTCGTACATATAAAACATTGCGTTTTCTATGAAAGCCATAAGAAAATTACCTTCTTGTGTGTATACAATAAAATAACCATATATTAAGAATAATAAGGGTAGCTTTCGAAATAACAGTAATCGCATCGATTGCGGCGAATTAAATAGATGCGACATTGTCCCTTTAAAAAAAAGGATGAAGATCAATAAACATTGTAAGAAAGTGGGGACTAAAAATACATCATTCGACTGGAGAACTTTATTCACAATTGTTGTGTTTTCAGTTTTAGGGAAACTAGAAATGAAGAATAAATTAAGTAGTATTTAAATTAGTTCTCGTTTCCGTTTATTATCATTTCTAATATCATTTCTAAACTCATTTCTAAAATCCTTTCTAAAATCCTTTCTAAAGTCATTTCTAAAATCATTTCTAAACGACTTTTTATTCGAAATTTTAATAGTTTTCCATTTTTTTTGCCATGATGATGGAGAAGTGCAACGAAAGTGGCAAAAGAAGTCGAAGGAATATTTTACCGGAAACTTTTCTTGTCATGCAACTCTGTGGCCTTTGGCAGCCATTCAATTACAATTATCAAAAATGCATTTATATTCTCTATTCGATTTTTGTTCTGTTCATAGTGATTTCAGTAGGACTATCACTTATACTGTTTATTTTTATATCGTCCGAAAGAATTAAGGAAGCGCTTGTAGAGCATTCGTTTCTGCTTTTTACTTTACTCAACGCTTGGGTTAAAATATTTATATTTTTGAGCAGACAAAGAGACATTAAGAGTTTATTGAATACATTATTGGAGGAGCAGTGTCAACCGAAAGATAAAACAGAACACAAAATACAGAAGGAATTTGACACAAAAGTCAAGTTGGTTCTTTCTACTAAAAAAAAAAAATGAATCTAAAACTATGGCTCCCACTTAATTTTGGAAATTGTTTGTATTTTTAGTGAAAAATGCATTTCTTTTTAAACCAGTATCAAATTTTTAACAACTAACTAGATGATGATAGTTGTGGGTACTGCTGCAACTTTTAATGTTTCAAAATTAAGTGAATCGTGTGTTAGTTTTAGCTTCTCAGCATATAGTTAAAAAAAGGAATTGTTTTTAAAGAATCAATAAGGATCGTACAATTCTGATAAATTTTCATAAATTATTATTGTATCTGCAGAAAAGTAACAATCACATATTCAACCATGATTGCATTAGGCGTAACTTTTTTGTACATATCAATATTGATAAGTGATGAAAAAGTACAAGCTCTGTACACATGGAGACCGTACGATATGAAATTCCACTTTTGGATAACTTGGATTCACGAATATATTGGTCACTTAATAACAGCAAGTATTCACATTGTTGGTGATACAATGGTACCTGGTTTAATAATGCAACTATGCTGTCAATTAAAGCTCTTGGAATATCGTCTAAATAAGTTCCCCCGTCAAGTGGAGAATATTCGAAAGACCCTAAATTCTGCTATGATTAAAAAATCATTTGAGTCCTCATTTATTTCTCAATCAGTGAAACATCATAATACGATATTTTGGTAAATAAACATTTAATATTGTGTTTCTCTAAAATATTTAAAATACTGCAAACAAAAGGGATCTTATTTTAAGATTTTATTAAAGACTCTTTTAAGTTATTTTGGAATAGTTATAAAAACCATTGATCAAAAGTATTGATCTCTAAGATCAATGAGAAGGATCTAAAAGTTGTTGACAACTTATATACAAATTGTTTGTAAAGAAATATATATTTTTCGCAGGTTCGCAGAAAAAATCAAAAACTTATTTGTGGAAATATTATTTGCACAATTTGTAACAAGTTTCATTGCAATTTGTGTCACTATTTACAAAATTTCGAAACATCCTTTAGATTATGAAACGTCGTTGGCACTCTTTCCGTTTGTATTTTGCATGATGATGGAACTTTTTATTTATTGCTTCTATGGAAATGAATTAATGTTTATTGTAAGTATTTTCTTTTTGAGGAATTCCGCTTTTTAATATTTAAAAAAATAAACGCTGCAATGGTGCGAAAATTATCAAACCTCGATTATCCGAACTAATTCCGGTTGGGGACCTGAATCTAAAACTTCTACCAAAATGTTTTTTTGTAACGAAAAAAATTATTTTTAAATACATAAATATTGCAATGGACTATTTTTTCTTTTAATCTTTGTGATTTCGGTTCAAAACTTCAGAGATCTAAAAGTTCGGATAGTAGAAAATCGCAAATATTTGAGTGTTATTCTAATTTTTTATACTTTCCACTATTGATGGCCTTTTTTGGGTACTTACTTAAAAATCATAATCAAATTTCTTTAGGTTCGTAAAATTCTAGTATCAATAATTGTAAAAATGATATTTTGGGTTTAAGGTAACGAAAAGGATGGGATAAAATGATTTACAGTTCGGATAAAAAATGTTCAGATAATAATCGAGGTTTTAGCAGAATGTGTTTTTTAATGATTCTAAGATGATTGTTTTTTTTAAACAGAGCAGTGATTTGCAGAAAGCAATTTTCGAAATAAACTGGCTCTTTCTTGGTAAAGAGACGAAAAAAAGTCTGATAATCATGATGATTCGTTCGAGAAAGCCCATTTTAATTTCTATCGCTTCAATTGCGTTTGTAAATTTAAATTCTTTCGCATCGGTAAGTGTGCAAATTGTTATAATTGTCGGGACAAATTTTGATTTTCATAATTTAACATTTTTTAGATTCTTAAAGCATCATATTCAGCTTTTAATGTCCTACAACATTCTGTATAACTTCCATGGAATAATTATTTAGTGTATAATAATAATTAAGTACTTATAAAAATTTATATTGAACAAAATATTTTCATATAAAAGAGACTTTACCTCAAGATTGTAGTTTAATAAATGAACCATTGCTTCCAATATTTAATTTTATGTTACAATAATTCTTTTAAAGATTTTCAAGTTAGGTAACTTCCATGATGTTATCAAAAATTCGTTGAATATTTCGATCTATTATTATTTAAACAAACAAAAAAATATACAGAAGTAAAATATTTGTAGGTGACTTTTCCCTATGTTTTAAATACAGGATAAATGTTCGAAAAAAATCTGGTGTACTTTCATATAGTCTGTGAAAACAAAGTTTTAATCCGAAGAAAAGTTACTACATATACTTTTACAAACTTTGCGACTTTTAATTTCAACTTTACCAGAAATAATTATAAAAGTCAAGAGAGAAGTTCCTTTTTCGAAAATTTAACATCAAAGTCAAACTATACTTGAATAATTTCAAAAAATAGCATAGAGAAGAAAATAAGACATTGTTTTTAAAGTACAGTTTACTATACAGTCAAGTTATTGAACTCGAGCAGAAAATGCCGCAGTATTAAATAATTTAACAGCAATTACTTTTATTATTATATTTACAAAATAAACTTTGCAACTAGAAAATATGAAAAGGGTTTTTCAAGAAGCCATAAGAAAATTACCTTGTACATAATAATAAAATTGCCATATCCACAATAATAAGGGTTGCATTCAAGAAAGACTGCGTATAATCATCGATTGCGGTCATTATAAACCCGATATGCGACATTCTATCTCTTCCATTAAAATGAAAAAAATCGGAATCAATAAAGAAGGAGCAGAAAAGCAATCATTCAACAACACAAACATTGTTTTAGCAATTCTTGAAAATTCCCAAAAATAGCATGAGGAACATAATTTTTAAAAAATTAAAATAAAACCTTTCGGAAAATTTAAATTCTTTCCCATTTTTTCTATAATCGAATAAATAACAATGAAAGAAATGCAAAATATGATGGTAGAAAAACACAATGATAATGTGAAGAGAACAAAAAACGATATTCTACCGACGACTTTTTTATTTATGAAACTCTTCGGTCTTTGGCAACCGTTCGATTTAACAATTTTGAGAATAATTTACAGTGTCTATTCAATTTTTACTATTTTCACAATGCTTTCAGTTGGATTGTCCCTTATCTGCTTAATTATTACATCGGAGAATGTTGAAGAAGCAATGGTTGAGAATTCATATTTTCTGTTTACATTATTGAATGCCTGGGTGAAAGCTGCAATTATTTTGTGCAGACAAAGAGACATTAACAGTTTATTGAATACATTGTTGGAGAATGAGTGGCAACCGAAAGATACAATTGAGCACGACATTCAGAAGAAATTTGACGAAACCGACAAGTATGCATTTTTTATTTACACTTTTACCAAAATTATATTAATCGAAATACTAATTAATAATTGAAAGCAAATGATAAAATATTAATAATTAACATCAAACATTTTTTATCGAAACATTGGAAAAGCTGTAAAAGTATTTAGTTATATTCAAATCATCTTTAAAATTTGGACAAACTCCACTAATTTTAAATCCAAGTATCAAACTGATAAATCAAATTTTGTTATCAAATTGATGCCCAAAAATTTGGATCAAATAAAAAATTAATCTAAATGTTTGGCATCGATTTGATCCACTTTGGTATACATCAATTTGATTCCTTCAAGAAAACCGTGTCTCTAAATTCCTTTCGTGCAATAAAAATATAAAAAATAGTTTTTTAAAACAGTTTTCTTAAACTATTTTGTGAATTACATTAAATAAACGAAAATTTTTATTATTACAAACTGCAGAAAATTGATAGTCACTTATTCGAGCATAGTCGCGACGAGTGTGATTTCAATGTACGGATCAGTATTGATGAGCGATGAAAGGGCACAAGCTCTGAACACATGGAGACCATATGAATTGAATTTACAACTATATTTTTGGATAACATGGACTCACGAACTGATTGGTCATTTTGTAACAGCCGGTGTTCATGTAATCGGCGACAGTATGATGCCCGGATTCATTAATCAAATTTCTTGTCAATTACAATTTTTGCAACATCGATTGAACAACTTTCCACAGCAGGTTCAGAATATGCAACATAATTTTGATGCCAAAATAATTGACGAATTCGAGTCGTCATTTATTGCAAAATCTGTTGTACATCATAATGACTTGTTTCGGTAAATGACTCTTAATAGGAAAATTTATTAACAACAAATTTTTCTATTGACACGGGATTTTTTGCTATACATTAAAATGTGATTAACAATTATCATAAATAAATAAATATATAAATTATTACATTAAAATAAGATTTATTATGCCAAAAATTCAACAATCGTTAATTAATAATCATGATTATCAATGATTGTTACATTTTAATTTGAAAAAACAGTTGTTTTAAATGTTCATATTTAAAATATACAGTTTTGGGGAAAGGATAAAAAATTTATTTGTCGAAATACTGTTCGCACAATTTGTTTCGAGTTTAATTGCCATTTGTGTAATTGTGTATCAAATTTCCAAAGAGCCTCTGGATTTGAAAAATTTATTAGCATTCCTACCGTTTTTGATTTGTATGCTATTGCAACTTTTTCTTTATTGTTTTTATGGAAATGAGCTAATGTGTAATGTAAGTATTTTTTATTTTTGTAAAAAGTTCAAAAAGTGTAATAAACAATTTAGGAAAGAAAAGAAGATCCTATAATGTTCTGAACGTTCAAATGAACGAAATCTATTTATTTCTTCTAAAAATTAAATTTTTATTGCAGTTATTTTGCTTCACTATTCAAAAAATTAATTACTGAGTTTGTGAAAGTACAATTTTTGTTTTTCAAATTTTTATGTGATTTGTAATTTATTAAAATGTCTTCAATAAAAAAGTATTTCGTTCAGTTGAACGTTCAAAACTTGGGGATCATAAAAAATGTATCAAAATAGTTGCGAAGCCACTTTTTCTTGTCTCAATTTGATATGCTTAGAAAAGTTCTGAACCTAATAGAATAAAATTGCAACAAATAAGTACATTTACGTAAAAATTTATAAATTTTCTGAAAAACTTTCTACAGAAGTTATTCTAATAATAATGTTTCTGAACTAGTTATGAACAAACATTTTTTTTAGTTTTAGGAACAAAAATATCACTAAATTCACCTACATTGTGGGATTAAATTTTTTCAGAGTAGAGATTTACAGGAAGCAATTTTCGAAACAAATTGGCTGTTTCTTGGTAAAGAGACGAAAAAAAGTCTGATAATAATAATGATTCGTTGCAAAAAGCCGATTTTGATTTCAATCGGTTCGATTGTATTTGTTAATTTAAATTCCTTCGCATCGGTTCGTATAAAATAACACATTTTTATTAAGAGAAATTTGTCATAAAAAATTCCCGCGCAAAACAGAATTACAGAACACCCTCATTAGCATTCAATAGTAAAAGATATTATTGTTTAGTCACTAAAATAAATTTTCTTTTTCAGATTTTAAAAACATCTTACACAGCATACAACATTTTACAACAATCAATGTAAACCCCTTCAACCTTCATCGTGAAAAACTCTTTAAAAAATATTTCTTAACATTTTTTTACTTCTCCAAACTTTTTCGTTCAATTTTCTATAAACACTTGCAATTTCTGAAGGACTAATTTTTTATTAAAAAACAAAATTTGAATTTCCTTTCAAAATAAAATTTCCCAAATTTTAAGTGCCAGTTTTTGATTTTTGGTTTAACTTATGAACTGAAATTTGATTTTTAAGTTATTTTTTATTTAAAATGAATCGAACAAAGAAATCTTTACTTAATTTCAATGTTCACGCCTATAAATTAAATAATTGACTTTTCTAAAATCAATTTTCGAAAGAAAAATGTAAATTACATGTATAGAAAAATTTATAAAATGAAATAGATATGTACACGTATTTCCTCTGTAATATGCAAGTATTGCTAAAGTCAGACGCAATTGACAATGTTGAATAATGTAACAGTAATTATATGTAACTTACTTCCGAATACATTTTATATCCTACAAGGGGATTTTTTTTTAAAAGCCATAAGAAAATTGCCTTATAGAACGAGAAGGGTTGCTTTTAAAACATCATCGAGTTATATATTAAAACTTACATTATAAATGGTTGCTCATTCTTTGAAAATAAAGATCAATATTTAGTGGGGACAAAAACAATCATTCAACTTCTGCTCTTTGAAGAAAAATTAAAGTCTAAAAATTCACCAAATTATTAAGATTTAAAATTATTTATTCTAAAAGAACCAGAAAACAAGAGCAAGAACAAGAACCAGTTAAAAAATATGATTAAATTAAAAAATAATTATCAATAATAATCAATAATCAGTCAATCTATAATAATTTATTTATCATATAAGAATTTATTCTCAAGAATAAGAAATATTTTCAATAAAGAAGAAAAACGCAATAATGTTGGGGAAAAATAGTGAATACGGAAGAAAAACGATACGAGACATTTTGCCTACAACATTTTTTTTCATGAAACTTTGTGGTCTTTGGCAACCATTTGTTGACATACGTTTAAAATTCGTTTATATGTTCTATTCAATTTTTATTATTTTTACAATGATTTCAGTGGGAGTATCATTGATGATTTTGATTATTTTTTCCGATAGCATTAAAGATGCGACAGTGGAGAACTCATTTTTATTGTTTACTTTATTTAACGGTTGGGTGAAAGCAATAATTATCATACAAAGAAGAAATCATATAGAA
The DNA here is from genome assembly GCA_032873175.1 of Leptopilina drosophilae. Classification (NCBI taxonomy): domain Eukaryota; kingdom Metazoa; phylum Arthropoda; class Insecta; order Hymenoptera; family Figitidae; genus Leptopilina; species Leptopilina drosophilae. The sequence continues at coordinate 75,508,558 of CM065478.1, read as the reverse complement.
TCATTGTTGCGCGGTTTATTGGATGATATGTGTCAACCTTTGGACAGTACCGAAGAAGAAATACAGAGAAAAATTGACAAAGAAGCTAAGTGAGTTTTAATAAATAACTATTCTTTTCCTACTGACATAAAAAGAGATGCATTATTGTTGCATCTTTTGAAGAATAAAGACGCATTTTATTCTTTATTGGAACATGTCACAATAATTTAAATTACAATCGCAATAACATGGGATGTTAAATGATTTTGATTTTGCAATTTTGAAGAATAAAGACGCATATTATTCTTTATTGGAACATGTCACAATAATTTAAATCACAACCACAATAACATAGGATGTTAAATGATTTTGATTTGAATTCAACACTGTAAAAAAAGGTTCCAAATAAAATAAAGCCAAATACTGACTTAGTACCAAAATTGGTTCTAAACTAGTGCCATGCTTTTTAGAATCGTTTTCAAAATTAGGATTTTTTATGGCTTTTTAATTTTTTGAGATACCTTTCGAAGAGATTTATCAACACGCACTTGATTTCGGAAATTAGAGTTTAGAATTAAATGTATTCTTTCTGTTCTTGAAATCAACATCAAGTTTTGAAAAATAAAGTAGGTGCAGCAAGATTTTGCTGAAAAAATTCGAAATACCGAATCTAAATACAAAAACCCGAAATAAATAAAAATACAACTATTAAACTATGGACTATTTAGAATTTAAATGTAAGAAACATTATTGCAGGAAAATTACAATTATCCACGCGACTGCAGTGGGAGTGGCAGTAGTGTCAATGTACCTTGCCGTTCTTTCAAAAACAGGTGATGAGAGAATAAAAATTTTAAATTGTTGGCGACCCTATGATTTGGGAACACCGTTAAATTTTTGGATAACATGGCTCCATGAATTCATTGGACATCTTGCAACAACTGTTGTTCATTTATCTGCCGATACACTAGTGCCAGGTTTTATGATTCAAATCTGTTGTCAAATAAAATTTTTGCAACATCGCTTACAAGATTTGCCATTTCAAATCAGGAATTTTAAAGATCCACATTCTAAAATTACGAAACAGGAATTAGAGACGAGTTTTGTGGCGAAAACTGTCGTGCATCATAACACATTATTTCAGTAAGTTCATAATGCATCTTTTATTTTTATGAAATTCTTTTCAAAGTCTTATAAAATAAAACAATTGCTACTTTTAGGTTTAAAGTGCTTTAAGCCTAAACGTTTTTTGTACGTGGTGTTTCTGAACGAATTTTTAGTGCTCAAAACGAATCCAAAGTCTAAAAGTTGTGTCACTTTCCAGAGAAGGAATTGAATCCCCTAAATAGCGTTTTTTTGCCACTTTTGGAAATTTTAAGCTAAATCCTGGTGTGCTGACAACTTCACTGTAATTCAGAAATTAAAGACTGAATCACCCTTTCAAAAATGGCACAAAAAACCCTATTTTTAAAGTTTTCAACCCCTTTTTTCAAAAGTAGGACTTAATGCTAAGTTCTCGACACAGGATTCGTGTTCAGCACGGAATTACGATTCATTTTATTAGCAACACGATTTTCTTGAAAGCATCAAGCTGATAACAATTTGGATCAAACGGATGCCAAAAATCTGAATCATTAATGATTTGATTCACAATTTTGGCATTTTGTTGCTCTTTGAGACTTTCAAGTCAACTGTGAAAACTCATGCAGAACAGTATGTAATTGCTAATAAAATCCTGAATTAAAATTAAAAATCCCTATAACTTGCAATCAAGATCAAATAACATTTTTCCTTATCGCTAACTATACAGATTCGCAGAGCATTTAAAAAATACATTTATGGAAATATTGGTTACACAATTCTTCTTGAGCCTAATAATCATTTGCTTCAGTGGATACAAAATTTCCAATCAAAGCACCCTTGATTATGCAAATTTGTTGACACTCTTCTCATACATTATCTGCATTTTAATTCAACTTTTCCTATTCTGTTGGTTTGGGAATCAATTAATGTTGTGTGTAAGTAATTTTAACAAGTTTTGCTTACTCGGGTCAGTATTTTTGTTTCAAAAATATAATTTTTTGCCTTGGCTCTCAGTGGATTTTTTTGGCAACTTTTCGGATTTCTAAGTTACTGTTTAGAATTTTAAGTACAGTATACTATAGTATAGGTTCCTTGAAAAATGAATTAATTTTTAACGGGAAAAATTGTAATTGTTAAAATTAAAATAAAAATCTTTTAGAGCAATAATTTGCAAGATGCCGTTTACGAAACAGATTGGCTCTGCTTTGAAAACAAGACAAAGAAAAGTCTGCTAATAATCATGATAAGAACAGGAAAACCCATTCTAATTTCTGCTGGTTCGATAATTCTGGTCAACTTGAGTTCATTTGTAATCGTAAGTATCAAGTTTTACTCATTATTAAAATTTGTGTTTCCAAATTATTTTACTTTTCAGATACTAAAAGCCTCATACACTGCTTATAATGTCCTACAACATAGTGAATGATTGAAAAATCACTAAAGCAGATAAACTGTTTGGTAACTCAGTGTTTGTAAAACAAAGTCCGGCCTTAAAAATTCAATTTTTCATCAAAAACATAAAATCGTGTTATTTTTGAACAATTTTCTTTTTGTAACTATTTTTTTGTAACAATTATTAAGTATAAGTATTTCGTAAAAAAGTACACAATAAGAGATGAATCTCTTTTTATTTTTTGCTTCTATAAAAACGTTGTAGACTTCAGACTCATATTTTTAAAAATTCAAATAAGAAGACAACAAAACATTTTCTATACAATTTTCTAGTAATATTTGATAAACAACTTTATATTATACAAATAGTGTATTATAATAACAAATAGTAAACTGTACGCGTGCATATAATTAGAGATTAATTATTCATGAAAATTTTCCAGCGTTACGAACGTGACCAATTTATAATGTACATAAACAATGAAAATGACTTCCTACATAATAAAACACTGAAGGGAAGATCTCGCATCGTGCTATTTTTGTACCACGAGGAAGTTTGTTAGAAATTATAATATATAATGATCTCAGGGAGTTGACATATGATAAAATTATAATGATTGCATTATAGAAACAGAAAATGAATAACATGTACAGTTACGTGACTGTTTGATAGAGATGTAATTTTTTTTAACTGAAAAATAATATTCCCATCTCTATGTAACTTTCATAAATGAATTACAATCAAAATACGTTTTTTAATAAATTCTTCTTTTATACCAAAACGAACAGAATCAATTTCTTATTTTATATTTTCGAACAGTTTATCTGTTTGTAATTTATAATCTGATTTACAGCTTATAAATTTTTAAATGTGTAACCCAGAAATTTTGATGGAAAATAAAAGTACTTTGTGTTTGGTATAATTTTGAAAGTATGTCTCCAAATACTTTGATGGAAAGTAAAAATACATTGACAAGGAGAAAAATAAATGATATTCTTCCTCTAACGTTTAGATTGATGACAATTTGTGGCCTATGGCAACCGTACGATTTGTCCCTTTATTTAAAAATTTTATACCTTTTGTACAAAATTCTTGTTCTGTTCATAATCATTACAATGACACTGTCATTAGTTTGTGTGACATTTTTCTCTTATGGCGACATAAAAGATTCGTTATTCGAAAATTTATTCTTACTTTTTACACTTTTGAATGGTTGTATTAAAATATCGGTGATATTGATGAGAAGAAGAAAGATTTCATCTCTTTTAAATTCATTGGCGGAGTATAAGGCAGAAAATTCAAAGGAGGAACAAATTCAAGCCGAATTTGACGAAGAGGCTAAGTAAAGTATTAAAAAAAATACCTGCAATTAACTAATTATTATAAATACTTTCTTTTACAGGCAAATCATAAACGTGTATTTTTTTATAGTCTGCATTTCTCTAATAACACTCAACGGAAGTGTTTTTCTCGTTGATAGAAATGAGCGAATAAAAGCTCTAAACGTTTGGCGACCATACGATCTGAAAGTTGGTTTACACTTTTGGATTACTTTTTTTCACGAATTTTTCGGACATTTATTAATGTCAAACTGTCACATATGCAGTGACACTTTAATACCAGGAATAATGATTCAAATTTGCTGTCAATTAAAATTTTTACAGAACAGATTGAAAACACTCCCAACTAAAGTTCAAAGTGTTAATGATACAAAGGGTAAAGTTGAGAAAGTAAAAATTGAGAAAAATTTAATCGGCGAAATTATTGAACATCATAATGCAATATTTCGGTAAGTTTAATTAAATTTCTCGAAATTACCCTTTTGTCACTAAATGATAAGTCATTTTGAATAATTTGATATCAATTTTCAAGGATTTCTAAGCAATTGAAAGAAACATTTGTAGAGATTTTATTTTTTCAATTTCTCCTAAGTTTGGTGGTTATATGCTTCAGCATTTTTAAACTATCGAAATCAAAAGCTTTCGATTCCACATCTATGATTATTTATCCATACCTTTCGGCAATGTTATTTCAATTATTTGCATATTGCTGGTATGGAAATTTATTAATGTTGAACGTAAGTTTAATTAATATGATTTATATTATTTAATATATCAGGGTTGCCACAAATATTTAATTTTATTTTACCCTGACTTTTCCCTGATTTTCAGACAAAATTCTCACTTTTTCCCTGACCATGAAAAATATTCTGATTCACTCTAAAAATTATTAGATACTCAAAAAAATGTTCCATTAAATTTATCTACAAATTTCATTAATTGTAAAATTATTCAAAAACATCAATAACTAAAATTTTAAATAAATATTAAATTATTACTTTTCCACAGGAATTAAAATTCTTCAGAACACTCAAAAAACTTTTTGAAATTCAAACCATGAAATTTTTCAAGAAAAATTTAATTATTTACAAAAATCCCAATAAAATCCTTCGCAAGAATTCAATTATTTTTAAAAGTAGTAAATTTTCTCAAAAACATTCAATTATTTGAAAAAATTGTAATAAAATTCGTTGCAATAATTCAATTATTTTCATAAACAATATATCGATTATTCGGTAATTTCATTTTTTAATCAATTTTTATTAGAAAATTCTTAAAAAATTCAATTATTTAAATTAAAAAATAAATAATTAATTGAATGATTGAATGTTTGTTAAAATTGAATTCTCATAAAGAATTTTATCAACAAATTTTTAAATAATTGAATTCTGTTGACAAATTTTAATAAAACTTTCAAGAATAATTACATTTTTCGAGGAATTTGATTAAAATATTGTGTCCAAAATTAATTAAAATCTTGCGATGAGTTTTATTATTCATGAAAATAATTTTTAAAAATTTCCAAAAATGTTATTAAAATTTATCTAAAATAATTGAATTTCAGTGAAGAATTTTATTATTTAGAAAAATAATTCAATTCTTGTAAAGAACTTTGTTAAATTTTTTTCAATAATTGAACTCTTGCGACGTATTTTATAAAATTCTTTTTAAATAATTGATATTTTTCGAAAAATTATTTGAAATTTTTTATATTAAATAATTGAATTTCTGTGAAAATTTTATTAACTTATGAAAATAATTTAATTATTTCAAAGAAATTTATTGAAAATTTCATAAATTATTGAATTTCTGTGACATTTTAACATAAGAATTTTATTTAAGTTTTTTAATATATTTTAATTTTGAAGAAAAATTGTATTATTTATAATAATAATTGAAATTTTGTCGAAAATTAAACATTTTTTTTTAAATAATTGAATATTAATGAATTTTATTACTTATAAAGATAATTGAAATTTTGACAAAAAATTTGGAACATAATTGAATTTCTGCGAAGAATTTTATTACTTTTGAAAATAATTTAATTCTTCCAACGAATTTTTATTCATGTTTATAAAAATTATTGAATTTCGGTGAAGAATTTTACTATTTCTAAAAATAATTGAATTCTTTAAAAAAACTTTGTTAAATTTTTTTCAATAACTAAACTCTTGCGACGAATTTTATAAAATTCTTTTTAAATAATTGATATTTTTCGTAAAATTATTTGAAATTTTTTATATTAAATAATTGAATTCCTGTGAAAATTTTATTATTTATGAAAATAATTGGTTTACTTAGAAGAAATTCATCAAAAATTTTGTAAATTATTGAATTCCTGTGAAATTTTTCTAAGAATTTTATTAAAGTTTTTAAAAATAATTGAATTTCGAAGAAGAATTGTATTATTTAAAAAAAAATTGAAATTTTGACGAGAATTTTTAAAAAATGTTTAACATAATTGAATTTTGGAGAAGAATTTTTTTATTTTTAAAGATATAATTGAAATGACCAGAATTTTAAAAAATTTTTGAATATAATTGAATTTCTGCGAAAAATGTTATTACTTTTGAAAATAATTGAATTTCTGAAATTATTTGTAACTTTTCCAAAATTAAATTTTTTTAGTATTTTTAATTGAAATTCTTTTATCAATCTAGTATTTATGAAAATTGTAAAAATTATTCATTACATAATTTATAAGTCATAATTTTATGATAGTTCTTTAAAAATTAAGTTATTTAAAAAGAAATTAGTGTGTGAAATAGAAAAACTTTAAGGTTTTGTTTTAAAATTCGTGGTTATTTTTATAGTTTACAAGGCAAACAAAAACATCAAAATTTAGAGTTTTTTCATGAATTTTTGAAATTCGATTTTTTCCAGTGCTTTTACTAAAAATCCCTGACTTTTCCCTGAATTCCCTGACTTCCCTAACCTGTGGCAACCCTGTAATATATATAAATTTAATATATAAATATGAGTTACATATCTCATTAACAATTTCACTATATAATTTTGTGGACTTTATAAATGAAAAGCAAATTTAATATTCGTTTCAGAGCTCCGAACTGCATTCATCAAATTGGCTCTCTCTTGAAAAAGAAACAAGAAAATCTATTGTTATTTTAATTATTAGATCATCACGACCAATAGTCATTTCGGTTGGTTCATTAATTTCTGTCAATTTGGACTCTTTTGTCAAAGTAAGTGAACTTTATGCGCAAACTAATTATTTCCTAAACGTAATAATATTAATTTAATTAGCTTTCTATCAAATTTTTAGATTCTACGGGCCTCTTTTTCAGCATTTAATGTTTTGAAGCAAACGGTTTAAATTCTACCGCTATATTTTTTAACTTCTTCGTGAAAAATTCGTTCAATAAAAAACAAAAGAATTTCAGGATATTCCAATAGTTATTTTTTCTTTATTTTGTACTAGAAAGAAAAAAGTTTATTGCGTTAATTGTATGTGATGAAACAAATATATAGTTTAAGATAAGATAAAAAGAAACATTTTACGAAATTAAAATATTTTCAGCATTATTATGATTTACATATAATATTACCTTGCACACAGAATCTGTATGCGGTGGCATTAAAAGTTTTAGTCTTTGTGCGATAGCTGAGAGAAAGCCACTTTCAATTTTTATACAAAAGAAAAATAGTGCAAATAATGCCGTAATTATTAAAATATCAATTGCTTTTTAAAACAAGATATTATGCTTTGAATTTAATTTCTTTATAGTTTTGTCTGTTCTGTTATATACTACTAGTTAAAAGTTAAAATATTTCGAAAAAAGTGATTAAATAATTAACAATAAATTTTGAGTAAAGTTACCACAACGTTTCTAAAGATGCAGAAAAATCGTTTTTTCGTTTTTCTTATTCAAATCTTTTTACTGACCGCCTCGGGAAAATGTAGTGAAACTAATGCGACTATTTGTTCAATAACGTACGCCGAAACCCTATTCAAAGAATTATTTGGTGGTTCCACATCTCCTTCATCCAACAGTCCAGAAGTTCGAGAAAAATTCAACAAAGCCAAAGGCAAATTTCGAGGAATATTTCCAGGTTGGTAGTTGGTACTGATAACTATCCATAAGCAAATTTATCTAAAACAATCAAATTTTAAATTAATTAATAAATGTAATTAATTAATCGTGTAAATTAATAAATAATGTAAATTTATTAATAATGTAAATTAATTAATCATGTAAATTAATAAATAATGTAAATTAATTAATAATGTAAATTAATAAATAATGTAAATTAATTAATAATGTAATTTAATTAATAATCTAATTTAATTATTAAATAAATTAATTAATTATTACAATTTCGACACTAAAAATTCCACAATAGGAACACTTTGGTGCGGAGCAGGAGATGTTGCTACAAACGAAGAGGAATTAGGATATTTTAGAGAAACCGACTATTGTTGCAGAAATCATGATAATTGTGAAATCAAAATTTATCCTGGACAAGTAAAATATGGTCTCAGTAATGTCGGTCTTTTTGTAAGGTACCAGTTATAATTCCTACAATAATGCGAATTATAATCATCCGCAAAAAATTAATACCCTTTTTTTCCAGATCACATTGCACTTGTGACGAAGAATTTCACCAATGTTTGAAAAAAGCTCGTTCTCCAATTTCATTGAGCATTGGAAAAACGTATTTCAACATTCTCAGGCCACAATGTTTCAAAGAAGATTATCCAGCTATTTGCAAACTGAATGAACTGTAAGTATTTTTTTTAATCAAATAATTATAATTATATAATATAAAATTTTACTGATTCATGATCCAAAAATTTTGAACGTTCAAATGAACAGAATTTATTTAATTCTTCGTCTAATTCAATTTTTATTACAATAATTTTGAGTCACTATCAAAAAAATTAATTTTTAAAGTTTTTAAACGTAGAATTTAAGTTTCAAATTTTTATTCCAATCATTAATTTACGAAAATATTTTTAAATACAAAATATGTCGTTCATTTGAACGTTCAAAATTTGTGGGTCATACTGATTTGAAAATTCGGAACGATATATTTTTTAACATATAAATAATTAAACAGAAAAATGAACTACGGAAAAAATTTATTTAAACAAAATATCATTTTTTGCGAGTTATAATTAAATGTATATTTATCTCGAATAAAAGTGCAGAATTATTTACTTCTATTCAAATGTTTAAATAAATAGAAACTTTCTTTGGTGCAAATAAAATTTTTATTTGAACCATTGTATAATAGAATTTAGTTGATAACAAGAAAAATTTATTCAAACCAAATAAAATTTATTCGAACCTAATGAATAAATATAAATAAATTCTCGTGCTCATTAGAACATTCAAAACTTTGACAAAATTAAAAAAATAGTAAATGGAAATAAATAGAAATTTCTTATTTCTACTTTCTATTTCTAAATTTTAATAAATTTTTTTTCTATATAATATTTTTAATGAAAGGAACATTTTTCGTAAAATTGCAACTTTTTAAATTCAACTTTTCCAGATCACTTTATGGAATAAGATGCTTAGAATATGAAGAAGATAAAACCAAAAGTCGTGTATGGCAATGGAGAGATGCAAAAATTTTTCCAGCTAGGAAGAAAAATCCTCTGGAAAATTGGCCCGATTATTCCGAAATTCCTTAGGAAATATATTAAAAATTCACTTTTTTGTATTAAAAAAAATTGTAACTACAACTTTAATAATAATCTATAATAATAATACCAAAAAAACAGAAAAAATATAAAATAAAATTTTGAGGTTAATGATCAGAGTCATTTTGACTCGGAGTGATCGTTAACCTAAAAGTTTTATTTCCAATAATTTGTTATTCTTTGAATACTTATAAAATTTTCTCAATTTACTGTGCTATAAAAATCCTGTTATTGTAAAAAATTCCAGGGGAATAAATTTCACTAAAACACAAATCACTCTATTTACAAATCTTACAAATTGTCATACTTTTGACATGACAGTTTGGACTGTATTTTGAAGAAAAAGAAGGACTGTATTTTGGATTGTAAATAAAAATAATTTTTGTTAAAACGAAATTTGTATAATAATCTTCAAAAATATGTACAAAGCTAGAAATTTCTTTAGATTAACAAATATTTTATTTTATAAAAAGATCTTATTTGTTTTTTTGGTTTTTATTACAAAAATTATTTTAAAACTTCACTATTTTCTTTTTTTTTTATCATTGCCCGATAAAGTAACAATTGATTCAAGACTGTGACTTTGCCAAAGGGTCTCAAAACCCCGGAAAATTTTCACTTTTTTAACCAGCGTTTCTACTCTATCAAAAGTAACAATTTTTAATCAATTAGAACTGTCATTTTCTACCCTACTATTATTTCTGTCAATTTTTTATAGTAAATAAAAAAAAATTATTAAACAAAATGACTTCGTGTCTAGAAAATATACAAATTCCACCATGTACATGGTTTGAGTCGGGAGAAAAGAGAAATACGATAGTTTCAATGATTGCAGGAACCTTGGTAATAAATTTTCCACTTTGTTTATCTCTACCCCTTTCCCTGTTTTTCGAAATTACAAAATAATATTCTAAATGTTTCTATAAAATATTTTATTTTTGAAAAAAATTCTCAAATTAATAGCTATTGTCAAAAAATATATGTAATTTCGAATCAAGAAGATGGGGAAATAATTATTTTTAGGTTATATCGTAAATTGCACCTGTAGATTATTTATTTCAAGAATTTAATGATTAAATTTGTGTAGATGTAGATGTAGATTAAAGTTTAATTGTAATCCATTCTTTGTTAATTGATATTATTTTGTTCGAGAATTTTTAAGACAATTAGTGTTTATGATCCCCAAGTTTTGAATGTTCAAATGAACGAAATATTTTTTATTGTAAATATTTTATTAAATTACTAATCATAAAAAAATTTAATAACTCAAGTTTTACTTTCACAAACTCAGTAATTAATTTTTTGGATAGTGAAGTAAAATAATTGCAATAAAAATTTAATTTTTAGAGGAAATAAATAAATTTTGTTCAGTTGAATGTTCAGAACTTTAGGATCTTAAATGTTTAGATTTTTAGTGCATTTATTATCTTTAGTAATTTTATTATTTTCACTTTTTAGTACTTTTAATTGTCTTTGTGCTTATTTTGTAGTAAAAAGGACTAAATATTATTACAAAATAATTTAAGAGCGTTTTTTTTTAATTAACAAAAGGAAAATGGCTTTGTAAATACAAAGAAAGTAAATTAAAAGTAAATACTTTCAGTGTAAAAATAATGAATATGTTTCTAATTGTATTATGTGTTTCTAGTTTTTTACAGGATGGTGGCTTATTATCGATGCCAATGCAAAATTCCCATCGGAAATGAATGGAGCCTATCATTTATGTGGAATATTCGGAACAATATCCCTCTTTATGTGCGTAAGAATAAAATAATTATTGTCGAAAATCTAGTACTCTGAAAAAATCTGTAATCTGGAAAAATTAAAAAATGTATTCCTTTCTAGCTAATGTGCAAATGAAAGTTTCAGCAAAAACGAATTTTTTTTTTAATTTTCAGGGTCAATTCCGTAACGAATGCTCAAATGAGAGGAGACAATTACGATGGTGGATGTCTAGGAACAAGAGGAGCAAGAGGCTGGCTTTTTGTTGGCTTTGTAATGGCTTTTGCAGCATTGATTGCTGCCTGTTGGATTTTATTCGCAAATTACGTGACAATTGGTTAGTATAATATTTAAATTTTTCATCACTATTTTATTAAACAAAAATATATGAAAATATTTTCCAAAAAAAGTTTTCGAAACTAAAATTTTGAATATTCAAATCAACTAAATTAGAAATATTTAACTCCTAGTACGATTGATTAAAAATACACATTTTTTTATTCTATTACAGGTGATAAACATAATTGGCCCGGAGTGGGTTTATTTTTACAAAACGTGTTCATTTTCATGGGATCACTAATTTACAAATTTGGCCGAACTGAGGACAGTTGGAATTAATTTTCTTTCAGTATTTCTATAGCAAAGAAAATTATCATTAAGTTACTTAATAAAACTTTATACATTTAAGTTTAAAATTATATACCATTACAAAAAAAAATATTTCCCATAAGTACTGCGATAATATTTAGTCATCTACTTGTATAAAAATTTATTATTCATTTTACGCTTTGTATTTACATTAAAATAAAGTCTTCTGACTAAACACAAATTATTTGTTGAATAAATAACCCAAAACGAAAAATCCACTTCTAAGTATTAAAACGAATGGAAAAAAATACGAAAAATAAATACAATTAAAGTAATTTTAGAAATGTTTAATTAAATCGAAAAGAATAACGAAACAAAAAATAAATATCTTGAGAAAAAAATATAATTAAAGTAACAAAAAATAAATACCTTGAGAAAAAATAAATACCTTCTTATAAATTATTTATTATTATTTACTTTTTTTATTAATTGTTTAATAATAATTAATAAAAAAAAGTAAATAATAACGGAGAAAATCTGACTTTACAATCTCGCGCTGATTAAATTTGTAAATAAAAAACCGCCGAGTTGCATAATATTGTTTACAAATATCGTCATTGTAGAAAGTAGTAATTAAAAATTAATTGAATTATTTATTTCCCACTGGAAAAAAATTTTTCTACTACCAAATTTTTAAATAGTGAAAAATTGACTAAAACTCGTGGAATATAACAACAGTTGGAAGCGATAGTAAATATTTGAGGAGATTCAACAAAATTCGTAATTTTGGCAGAACATTTTGTCAACGCGGACCAATAGGAACGTCGCATCTGGATCAGAGTTACCAATCAGCTTATGCCACACTATTACATGTTTCATTGCAGCCGACAGATCATCTGAAGACAGACAACTGTTTTCAGCCTCATAAGTTTATACCCGTAAAATTTATTTAGTTCAAATGGTGGAGAGATTATTAAACATTTTTTAAGTGCAATACAAGAAACTAAAAAGGTAAGAGAATAAAATTTCTCACTAGAGTGCTAATAAGTAGGGAAAAAATGAAACCACCGGTACACTATACTTAGACTATAACCAAATTTTTGACAGCATGACAAGAGAAGAGAGACATGGTTGTTTTATTATCTACTTTTTAAGAAATTAATTTTTTACTTGCAGATCACAATGAAATTCAAAAATATTTCACTTATTGCTTTGTCGTTAATCACAATTTGCTTGTTATTCGACAAAAGCAATGGACTGGCTGTGATGAGTGTTGATATTGGCAGTGAATGGTTTAAAGTTGCAATTGTCTCGGTAAGTGTTGTTGTTTAATTAAAAAGAGAAATTAATTATCGTATATTTTCGGTAAAATTTTATTTTTGTCCCACGGGGAATTTTCCTGAGGGTTGTACAAAAAAAAACCAAAAAAAGGTTTTGTTCTAGCCATACTGCGACAAAACCATGCGTCAAATCTTTTTTTTACTTTTAACCATACGTATTTTTTGGTTTATTTGACAATTTTTTTATTTGATTCAAAATCATTTAATATTCATGTTATTTTATTTTTGGATATATTTGGATTATTTTCTGTTTTTCCACTGTAGTTATAATTGATAAAATATTTTTTCAATTTAATAAATTGTCAATTTTTAAATAACGAATAAATAAAATAAATTAATAAAGCATTTATTTTGTTTCGAAACATTTTATTTTTAGAAGCAAATATTAAATATTAAACAATATTATTCTTGGTTGAAATTTGGCGTTTATGATCCAACGATTGGAGAAAGAAAATATTTTTTATGCAGATAACAATACTCTTTATTTACAAATTTTTATTAATTAAATTGTTGATAAATTGTTGACAAAAAAATATTGTTTCAAAAAAAGTTTTTTGGCTAAACGTTTGCATAGAAATATTTTTCCCTGAAATCGTCGTTAATAAACGTTGCGAACTTGACTATAGTGTACAATTTAAAGTAATTTTAGTAAAATAATTATACTTTTAATAAAATACTTTTAAATAATTTTAATAATAATTCTAAGTAATTTTAATAACAATTTAAAAGCAATTTTAACAATTTAAAAGCAATTTTAACAATTTAAAAACAATTTTAATAACAATTTAAACACTTTCAGCCTGGAGTGCCGATGGAAATCGCGTTAAACAAGGAATCAAAAAGAAAAACACCAGTTGCAATTGCATTTCGAAATGACGAACGAACATTCGGCGAGGACGCACAAGTGGTTGGCGTGCGATTCCCTCAAAATTGTTTCTCCTACATTCTCGATTTACTGGGGAAATCAATCGACAATCCAATGGTGCAATTGTACAAGAAACGCTTCCCCTATCACAACATTGTCGAAGACAAGGAACGCAATACAATAATGTTTCAATTGAACGAGAATACAACCTACACGCCAGAGGAGCTTCTCGCTCAAATTTTGTATCACGCTAAAGAAATGGCTGAGAAGTCAGCCACTCAGACAATAAAAGAGGCAGTAATTACCGTACCGGGTTTTTTCAATCAAGCCGAGAGGAAAGCCCTCCTAAAAGCCGCCGAACTCGCTGGTATCAAGGTTCTTCAACTTTTCAATGACTACGCTGCCGTTGCCTTAAATTACGGAATTTTCCATAGCAAAAACATCAACGACACCGCACATTACATTATGTTCTACGATATGGGCGCTAGTACAACAACAGCGACAGTTGTCAGCTATCAGAATGTGAAAACAAAAGAGCGAGGATTTGTCGAAACTCATCCACAGGTCAGTATCGTGGGAGTTGGTTACGATCGTACTCTCGGCGGTATTGAATTTCAAATTAGACTTCAAGAATATTTTGCCCGGGAATTTGACGCTTTGAAAAAGACGCCGAATTCAGTGTTCAAGAATCCTCGGGCAATGGCCAAATTGTTCAAGGAAGCTGGACGTGTGAAATTAATTCTCAGCGCAAATTCGGAATTTTATGCACAAGTCGAGGGACTCATTGATGATCATGATTTTAAATTGTTAGTCACGAGGGAGAAATTCGAGGAATTGTGCGCTGATCTTTTTGAACGTGCTGTTAATCCAATCAAGGATGCTTTAAAAACATCGGGTGAGTGGAGAAGGCAAAAAAAAAAATTTTGTTTTCGATTTACGACTATTGTGATTTTTAATCGTTTTTCTTTTGTTTTTAGCTTTAACGATGGATTTAATGACACAAGTGGTGCTCGTCGGTGCTGGCACTCGAGTGCCAAAGGTTCAAGACATGCTGTCTGAATTTGTCAAAATTGAGTTGTCGAAAAATATCAACACTGATGAAGCTGCTGCTTTGGGAGCAGTTTACAAAGCCGCAGATCTCAGTCAGGGCTTTAAAGTCAAGAAATTCATCACTAAAGATGCTGTTCTATTTCCGATACAAGTTGTTTTTGACAGAAACACCAACAATAAAGTAAAACAGGTTCGTTTAATGACACCACTTTTTAAATAGGTATTTAACCATTTTTTCAGTAGACATTAAAATTCTTCAAAACATTTTAAACAAGTAAATTATTTTACAAAAGGTTTATTTTAATAATTGACATTAAAAATCATAGAGTTAAAGAAAGTTTTTGAAAATAATTGAATTTTTGACAAGAATTTTATTCAATTTTTTTGAAAATAGTAAAATTTTATCAATAATTAGTAACTATTTCAAAATTCCATTCTTTAAAAGTATTTTTAACTAAAATTCTTCTATAAATTTAAATTTTTCGACTATTTTCAAATAATGCGACTTTTATCGACTTTTATTTAAAAAATTGCGACCTTTTCCACTTTTTTTTACAAATTTTGCGCCAAAATACAATATTTTTGGTATAAAATGCAACTTATTTCAATTTTTATATCATGCAAAGTATAACTTATTACAGACAAACTTTTAGGAATTTATTTTTCAATCAGTTTTCTAATTAAATGTTTCAAAATATTACAATTAAAAAGATTTTCAATAATTGAAATTCTGTAAAATTTAATTAAAACTAAATCATCTTTTCAAGTGTTTTTTATTCCAATTTTTGAATATTAACTTTTAAAGAATTTTAGTTGAAAATTTTTGAAATAATATTAAATAGTCAAAAATTATAATAAATAATCATCAAGTGTAGATTCAATAAAAATGAAAATTAATGAAAAATAGGTTTTATAAATAATATTAAAATAGTTTAGAAAAGAACAGTTCTCTGAATTATTTCGTTCTACTTTTTTTAAATTCAATTATTTTCAATATTTCCGAAAATTAAAATTTATACACAAAATAATAAAATTAAAATTGTTCCAAATTATTTTCAACATTTTGGAGAAAATAATCATATATTCCAAATTTTCAATTAAAATTCTTGAAAACAACTTTGTTTTCAATTATATACAAAAATTCTTCAATTATTTTTGAAAAATTATACATCACAATATTTATAAAAAATTAATTCTTATAATTGTTTTATTACAAGTTTTTAAAATTCAATTACCTTCGAATAAAGTGAATAAAAATTTTTTTTAATTAACTATTTAAGAATTTTTCAGAAATAATTTATTTATAATTACAATTTTTTGAAAAATTTCATTAATTTTTTTATATTTTTAAAAAACTCAATTATTTTTCGTAAGATTTTGACAAATTTTGAATTATTTTTTAAATGTTTTACTGAATTTAAATCAGCTTTGAAAAGATTTCACCAAATTTCAATTTTTTAGACATTTTTTAATTATATTTAATTGAGGGGCTGGATGCTATAATGTGTTACGCGCCATTTACTTAACATGGCGCGTAACACATTATAGCATCCAGCCCCTCAATTGTAAAACTTTTTGTATTTTTAATAAATCATTTAGAAATATTTTTATAAAGTTAATTTTTACGAATTTCTTTATTAAATTTTTTGAAAATGTTCTACCTTAACTAATATCTTTAAATAGAAAAATGGACGGTTTAAATTATTATAAAAAATTTGATTTTTTTATTTAAATAATTGAATTTTTGAAGAAGCTGCAAAAAATGATTAAAAATTCATATACATAATTGATTTAGAGATGAAGTTTAGTTAAAAATTGTAGAAAGTAATTAAATTTATAAAAGGGTTATAGTTTTAATGTTTAGAAATTATTAAATTTAAAAAGTTGAAATTAAAAAAATTTTATTTCCTGTGAACAAAGAAGTAAGAAGTATTTGAATATTTATTTAGCTAAATTATACAACTTTTGATTAATTTGAATTTTTGAGACAGCACTGAATTAAATAATCGAGTTTTTCAACTTTTTTTTCTATTATTAATCGACTAAAGCGACTTTGTTTATTTGTTAAAGTCGATCCGAGGCCTGTATATCCATTAATGTTAACAATTAATCATATTATTTATTAAAAAATTTAACTAATTCCTGAACAATTTGAATTATTTAAATCAAAAATATAAGTCCGTTAAAATTGTAAAATATTGTAATTGAACATTGATTTAGTTAAAAATGAATTTAATTACAAAAATGTTTGTGCCTAAAAAAATTCTAAATAAAAAAAAATAATAAAAGAATGGTTCGTTTGAAAGAGTTCTAAAATTCAGGGACACAATTTTTTGACAGTGAAATATTTTCAATTAATCTCGATTTCATTTCCCAGGTAAAGAGAACGTTGTTCAGTAAAATGAACGCTTTTCCACAAAAGAAAATCCTCACCTTCAACAAACACACGGAAGATTTTGAATTTAACGTCAATTATGCTGATTTGGACAGTTTGCCAACTGGAGAATTGGAGTAAGAATTTCCCCTAAATTAAAATTGTTAAAAAAAAGTTAATAACTATTTTATTCACTAACAAATTTTTTATTTTATTCCTCCAGAGCTCTTGGTAATTTGAACATATCAGTCATTAAACTGAAAGGAGTTTCCGAAGCTTTAGCGAAGCATGCAAAAGAAAGCGCCGAGAGTAAAGGAATTAAAGCTCACTTCGCCTTGGACGAAAGTGGAATTCTCAATCTAATTAACACGGAATTAGTATCGGAGAAGACGAGTCTGGCTACTGAGGAAGAAGGTACCTTCTCGAAATTAGGTTCGACAATCAGTAAATTCTTTGGAGGTTGGTTGTTGGTAAAATAACTGCATGCTTGATTTTTAATTAATTAATAATTAAAAATTTTTAATTAATTTTTACATTCGCATTTTCTAAATAGAATAGAAGTGGTAAATATTGAAAATTGGAAATAATATTTCAATTTGTAATAATTGTTCATGATGATGTTGTAGGTTCTGAAGATAAGGAGACAGTGGAAAAAGTAGAAGAACCAGTGAAAGAAAACATCAAACCTGTGCACGAAGAGCCCGAATATCCCGAATTGAAGAAGGAAACCGAGGACAAAGAGAAGGAACCAAAGAAGAATGAGACAAAACCAACTGAAGATAAAACAACAAACAAAACGGAAAAAGCGGACAAAGAAAAGAAACCAACAATTGTCACACTGAAGGAACCAATCGTTTCTGAGGAAACTAAATTTGGACCATTGCCCTTGGAAGAGAGTCAATTCACCAAATCACTCGAAAAGTAAGTTTAAAATTTCCCTTTCCCTCTAATTCTCTAATTTCCTTTTCTCTCTAATCAAGAGCAACAATTTTTCTTTCTTTTCGGAAAATAAATATTTTTCCAATTAAACTAATAATCTAAATTTATTTAGGATAAAAGCATTGAACGAATTCGATAAAGAGAAGACGAGGCGCGAAACGGCTTTAAATAATTTGGAATCATTTGTCATTGACGCACAACAAAAATTGGAGTCTGAAGAATATAAAGTGGCCACAACACCAGAGGAGACTGAAAAAATCATCAAATCATGCAGCGAAGTTTCCGAATGGCTATACGAAGATGGATTCGATGCAACCGCCGATGTTTATGAAGAAAAATTAGCGACCCTCAAAGCATTGACGAACGAATTATATGAACGAGTTTTCGAACACAGAGAAAGACCCGAAGTTATTAAGGGAATGAAGTCAATGTTGAACGGAAGTCGAGTTTTCTTGCACAACATGCGCAATTTGAATAAGTCCAGTGAAATTTTCACTGAAATCGAAATTGAAACACTGGAAAAAGTCATCAACGAAACGCAGGTCAGTAAATAAAAAAAATAATTTCTCTTTATCACGCACAATTATTTTGATAATAAATAAAAAAAATATATTTAAAAAGTACTCAAAGTTTTTTAAATTAAAAGAAAATTTCTATTTTCAGGACTATTTTGATTTAGTGAAACGCACGTTCGCCGAAACTGCTTTGAATGCAGCAGTGCCATTCAAAGTACGTGACATGGCTAATAAAATGGCACTCCTCGATCGCGAAGTGAAATACTTACTCAATAAGGCAAAGATTTGGAAGCCAAAACAAGAGCCAGTTGTAAATGCAACAGAGAATGCCACCGCTGGAAATAAAACAAAGGATTCCAATAATTCTAAATCTCTTCCAGAATCGGAAAAAAATAAGACTGAAGAGGAAACAAAAACCGTTCCCGATAGTGAAACCGAATCGACTGATTCGCAAGAAGAGAAATTAGTATTAGAAGGCAGTGACACGACGGAAGAAAAGAAGACGGGCGAAAAAGCTCAACATCAAGAACTCTAGTGAATTGAATAAGATCAATGAAAAAAATTTAGTTAAAAAAAAAAGATAATTTTTTACTCCTACATCCAATTACACAAGGATGGCTTCTCAAATGCATTAATTTTGATGCTGACAGAATTTAGAAAAAAAATGTATTGATAAAAACAATCAACACACAAGAAATGCATTTGTATGTACAAAACTTCAATTTGTCTGTTTCTACAGGAGTTTTTACATTGTTTCGCTTATATTCCTTAATTAAACCAAGTGGGAAAAAAAGACATTTTAAACAGCAAAGTTGCATTTTCTTATCGGTTTTTATATTTATAAAACTAAAATAATAGGTAAATTTTCGCGAATGTGTTTGAGTGCAGTTTTTTTAGAGACTTTTATTTCATAATAATAGTTTTTATGTGTAATAAATGGAAAAAATTGCAATATAACATATTTACTAAAGAGAGGATATGCAAACAGTTAATTTTAATGATAATAAATATTTATAACATTAAGAGGACATTTAAGATCGATTGATATTATTTCTTGACATAAATGCTACTTTATTAGATTTATTAAAAAAAAAGTATTATAAATTAGTACCTTAGAAGGAATAATGATCGAAAATATAAATCAATCGATTTTAAAAGAAATGGTGAACAATCAAATGTAATCGATGCAATCACGTTTAAATTAATTTCTGTGATTTTTTAAAATCCAAGACAAAACTACTAGGAAAAAAAAATTGTTGCCTTTTTATCTGTCTGCTTTTTTATCTCCCAAGTATTTTTCAAAGCAGACGAGACAAAATATTGTACAAAAAAGAAGCGTTTCCTCTCTCTAGTAAACTCAGATCAACCCTTTCAGTGAGAAATTACTCTAAAGGGTGAAAAAATGTTTTTAAATGTGGGTACTTAAAAAAAAATAATATTAATTTGTTATATCAGTGAAATATTTCATTTTTTAACTTTAAAATTTATTGATAAATATAGTTTCTACTTTTTTTTGAATTAAAATATAGGAAGGAATCTATGAAAAGTGTTAGGAAATAGAAATTTAAAGAAAAGACTGTCTTTTTCAGGATAAATATTTTACTGAAAGGGTTGAACACGCTAAAAAGTGATGTACAGAAAAAAAATAATTAAGCAAGTTTTTGTCATGAGAGTTATAGAAAAATGTTACATCTTAACTATAATACAGTGTTTCAGTACTGCGATTAAAGAGAATTGTCATTATCAGACTGTAATTTACCTCTCTCTCTGTGATACAGCAAGTTTTGCTGTAAATTTTCTTCTCAAAAAAACACAATATTATGCACGAAACTTAAAAATTTAAGATTACTTTTCCATTCCACTGATTCCTCTCATGATTACAATTTTGTTATTTATTGATTGGGGTGAATAAATTGTATTTATAAAAAAATTTTTGTTTCATTTATCCCAAAATTTCTTTCTCTAAGTATATTTTACTTTTGAAAATATTCGCTCGTTCAATAAATTGTATTTATAAAAAAATTTTTTGTTTCATTTATCCCAAAATTTCTTTCTCTAAATATATTTTACTTTTGAAAATATTCGTTCGTTTAGACTTTGGAATTTTTAGGAAAATCGTAGATTACTAATTTTTCTGTTTTGATAAATAGTGATTCGAATAAAAATGAAAAAATAGATGACAAAATTTTTATCAACAACAATTTTTAATAAAAAAAAAAATTACATATTGATTTGTATGATTTTTCGTTATTTTTTAACACCCAGTATAAGTTTACTACGAGGGAAATATTACGGCATATTTTCTTGCGCTTTTTTCTGACGTTTCCGACATTAATTTTTGGAAATTATTCTGAAAGAATTGCGAAAAATGAAGATTCCTTACGAAGAGGAGTGAATTGATCAGAATGTAGATTAAAATTATGAAACACCGACGATGCAAACGATGACAACTAAATAATAAATATATACTCAACTCCCTAACCTCTAAATGTCACATGGATGCAATAAATATAAAAAGCGCATATATATTTCCTGCGTATATACATAACAAAATAAGTGACATTAGTATGATTGTAAACATTGTTTAAAATAGAAAACATAATTAACGAAAATGGCTTGCCGAAGGATTTTAAACTTGCTGTGCAAAACAAATCGACCAATTTGGGTAATTACTTCTCTAAAAACATAAATAAGAGTAATAGAAGAATTTTTTGCTATAAAAGAAAATTTGCAAACTTCTGGTTGGTAGTTTTAAATTTGATTACTATGATAATTTTGGCTTGCTTCTTGTTTAAAAATATAGTTCGCAATGGCCTCGTCATTCATTCAATATGATCCGGATAAAAAACCAAACTCAGAGGAGAAAATTAATTTGCAAGATTTGCAAGCACCGGAGAAGAAGGATTTATCCTTTGACTACATGATGAAACAATCGGCAATCGAATCTGTAAATAGTGCTTCTCAAACGTTAACTGTCACTTACAGTGCAATTGAAGCAGTCAGTAAAGACTATAGGTAAAAAATTTAAATTTTTGTTGTAAATAGAAAACAATGTCATATAAAAATTAAATCAAAATTAAATCAATTAAATTAAGATTAAATTAAAATTCAAACCAATATTTTAATTCGAATTTGATTTTAATTCCTTAAAAATAAAATATGGGGAAATTTTTTTCTCCCGAAATTTGGGATTATAAAAATAGTTTCTTATTGTAAGAAATTTTTTGTATTTTATAGAAAACTACTAGTGAATATAATTTCACTATTGCAAGAAAGTTTAATAAGAGAAGTCAGCGACGAACACTGGGATGTTATCGTCTTGGTACGAGGAGAAATGCAAAAAAAGAAGCAAACAATTAATGTAAGTTTTTGGAAATATCCCACCATTTTTTTTTAATTTTCAAATTCTAAAAACATTTTTCCAGCGCTTAGTCGGATATGTGGAATACGTTCAAAAAATGGCAGTAGCAACAACGGAAGTTACTTTCTTGACGGGAATGGACAATTTATCAGTCACTCTCTGTCAAAGGATAGATGACGCAGTAAATAATATTCAAAAAGAAATAGCACAAAATAAAATACTCGAGGAGGAATACACGGTTATTCAACAAAAGTGTATATTAAAGGATAAGGACGATCCACCAGAGAGTAAGTATTCAATTTTCCTTTTTAATTTTAATGACAAATTCAACTAATTTTTATAACAAATAAATTAAATTTTCAGTTAAAATTGTTGACCTGGCGAAACAAAAAGCTAAAAACTCGGAGGACACTGACTTTGTCGAGATCACCACACCAGTAGATATATAAAATTTAATATTAAGCGGCAAACTTTTTAGAATAAAAAAGCAATTTTCATTGTTACCTTCGTTTCTTTTATTTAATCCTATTTTTAATACAAACATTAACGTCACAATATTATCGATTTTTATTCCAACGAACTCGTGTGTTTTTGAAATTTTATTTCGCTGATGAGTTGAGAAAGAATAGTTTAGAGAAATAGCACATAATTTCCGAGTTTTTTTAAAACACTTATTCACAATTTAAGAATCTAATTGAATTGTTACTATATGTCGACCTGGCACCATAACTAAACCCAGTGTTCTTGCTTCCGTTAATTTATGATCCTCGGAAAGATATTCTGTGCATGAGCCCAATATGACATTTCCATCACGATCCGTGCATAAAAATGCTCCAGTCAAAACACGACCATCTGTGATTTTTATTCGAAAAATACGATTCAACCAGCCTTTTAATTTTTCTTTAGCTAACGACTCCTTAGTTGGGGGCGTCTAAAAAATATACCAATTTTGAAAAAATCCCTTAAAAAAAGAGAGAAAAAAACGAGAAATTTAATTAGGACTTACTTCACCATTACCAACAACTTCCTTCTCCTCTTCTTTGCTAACTGAAGAATTCTCCACTTCTTTCATGATTAATTGATACTTTTACAAAATTTCCAATCAGGAATTATTTTATTTCTATATAAATTGTTTCAAAACAAAATTGATAGGTTATGGAGTATATCCAAAGGATCTCAATTCTGAAAGATTCACCTCATTGAAGTCTTTCAAACTTTTCCTGCTTTTCGGAAAAATAGCCAATTAGTATTAGTTACATTCTTTTTTCCCGAAAGAATAATAAACAAGGGTTCTTTTACAGAAAGTGTTATAGAAAAATTGTATGGCAAAAATATTGACAAAGTGAATTTCGTTCTCTCATAGAGAGAGTGCGCTTCGATCGATATATCCGGTCGTCTGCTACTTCCGTGACAGGAACAGAAACGTCAAACAAAAACCCAAATATTGGATGAAATTGAAAAATATTCATCGTTTTATTGTCAATATTAGAATAAAAAATGCACGATGCTTACGAAGCAACTGCAATATTAAAATTAACAGTTCAAATTGAATCGATAGCAGCTTACGGTAAATATATAACCTCAATTTTTGCTTTGGCAGTTTTAAAAAGACTTTTTATTTACAAAGAAAGCCTAAGATTTACAAGACAAAAGATTTACAATGCAACATAAGAAATTAATGTTTAAAAATTAAAATATTACCAAACTGTAACTATCGTAAAGCAGGGAAGAACTTTATTTTCCCATTTTTCGATCTTCTGTTCTCGAGCAAAGACTGTTTTTTAAGTGTCATTAAATTTGTTCTGAGTGTTAATTGTATTTCAGATGATAATTTACTAATTGGTACAAGGGAAGGACATTTGTTAATGTACAATGTTCCTTCAAAATCGCATGATCATCACAAACTGGAATTATTGGGCCACAACAAAAATTTCAACAAAAAACGAATTTTACAAGTCGACGTAGTGCCGGAGTATAATTTGTTGGTTCTCTTAACAGGTATGTTTACAAAAATCAGGAAAAATTCTCCTAATCATAATTATTCACACAATACATTTAATTTTTCCAAGAAACAATTACTCCCAACTTGCGAATTTTAATATGTTTTAGGGTTTTTTTCCTAAATATTCTTTTCGTTTTTCGCTTATTGTTATTCGTTATTGTTCGCTTATTCATTATTTTTACACAAGTGGCATTTTTTTTCATATAGACAATATAATATGTATTCACGATCTGAAATCTCCGACAATTCATCAAATTTGTCAACTACCGAAAACTCGAGGTGCAACACTTTTTGCGTTGGATATGCAAAAACAAGAGAGTTTGACAGGAGAAAAGAACACGACAGTTCGTTTATGCGTTGCAGTGAAGAGAAAACTACAATTGTACTACTGGAAGGAGAAAATTAAGAGTTTCGAGGATTTTCTCAAAACTGAATTGACTGTTTCTGACATTCCGAGACAATTAGCGTGGTAACTTTAATTGTTTTGTAGAAATATTTTGTATGATTATTTTTTACGCAAATCATTTTTCAGGTGTGGTGAGACACTTGTTTTGGGATTTCGCAGTTTTTCCTACACTTTAATGGATTTCAATGGTGTCATAAAGGAATTATTTCCCACGGGTAAATCACCGGAACCTAGTGTCACTAAATTATCGAATACCTCATTTGCGTTGGGCAAAGATTCCCAATCGATTATTATGGACACCAAGGGGGATTTAGTGCAAAATAATCCGATCAAATGGTCCGATTCTCCTAGCGAAATAGGTATAAATTTAATAATTAATTTTCAACTACTTAAAAAGCAAGAATGCCACGATTTTTAATTTTTTAAGTTTCTTAATTTTAATTTTTGCAACTTTGAACTTAATCTTTTTTTGACAATTGAAAATATAGCGTCCGACGATCCGTATCTCTTGGGTATCGTTCACGATTCTTTGGAAGTTTACACTCTAGAAGGTTGCCAGCATATTCAAACTTTACCGGAATTAAATAAAGCGAGATTTATTTACCGCTGTAAACAAGGAAGAGTTTACGTTGCGTCAATAAGTCAAGTATGGTGTGTAAATGCTGTCGATTTAGCCCAGCAAATAAGAACGCTGCTCGAGAATAATCAATTTCAACTTGCTCTGAAACTGACGGTAACTTGTCTGACAATTTTTCCATTCAAATTAATTAATTATGAATTACGAATTAATTATTTAATTATTTAATAATAATTAATTAGATGATTAATATCTTCTCTATTTTTTTGTAATTTATTTTCTTAATTACAGAATCTTTCGGACATAAAAGAAGAGGAAAAGTCCAAGAAGACCCACAAAATACAAACATTATACGCGCATCATCTTTTTTACAATAAAAAATTCCAGGAGGCAATGGAACAATTTCTTAAACTCGGAACTGATCCTTACGAAGTCATAAGATTGTTTCCCGATTTAGTGTCACAATCGAATGTCAACGAAAGCAATGAACCGGTGGCGGGTCTTCCAAAACTTCAGGATCGCGATTTGGAAAATGGTCTACTTGCTCTTATCGCCTATTTGACGGAAGTGAGACACAAACTATTGGGAGATACTCACTTGCAGGGTAAAGATAAAACTGAAAAAGGAAAAGAGAAGGACGAGAAGGGAAATAACATGACGGCTGTTGCTACACAACAATTGTTGAAAATTATAGATACAACCTTATTGAAATGCTACCTACAGGTAAGAAAATTTTCTATTAAGAATCTTTTTATGTTGTCAAAACTTTACTTCAGGACAGGGCTCGAAGCAGTGAAACTGTTTTAAAAAACGGACTTTACGGACCAAAAATTAAAAATGACGGACCATTTACGGACCAACTGACAAAAATAGAATCAGGCCGAATCAAATATAAGAGAAAATTTTACTTAAAACTAGAAATTTAATTTTTCATAACTATAAAACATGAAGAAATCGATAACTTCGAGTTTTCGATTCGAAGTCTTCGATTTCTTCATGTTTTATAATAATTAATATTAATTACTAATAAAAATAATTTATAATAATTAAAATCATTATCAATTCAATTATTATTCTTCAGAATTTTTATCTAAAATTCTTCTTTATATCCATTATTTTTAATAATTTTTGAAAAAGTTCTTTGACAGTTTTCAAATTCATTTCTTTACAATATTTAATTTTACGAAATTTCAATTATTAGTTAAATTCTTTTATTAAATAAATATTAGAAAATAGAAACTGAAAATAGTATCTAAAAAATTCAATTAAACTTTTTCAAAAAAATTAATTATGAAATTCAATTATTTTTTAAAATTCACGCTTTATTGCTTTTAATATTCAATTATCTAAAATTTTAACAGAAATTCATTTTTCTGAAATAAAATTCATGAAATAAAATTCTAGTAGAATATTCTACTAGAATTCAATTATTTAAATAAAAATAAAACGCAATTAGATAATTTATTGAAGAATGGAACATTTCTTAAAATTCAATTCCCATAAAAAATTGTTATCAACAAATTATCAAATACTTGAATTCTATTAACGAATTTTAATAAAATTTTTAATAAAAATTACATTTTTAGAGAAATTCGATTAAAATTGTATTAAAAATAATTTAAATTCTACATTGAATTTTATTATTTATGAAAATAATTGAATTCTTGCCAAAAATTTTATTAAAATTTTCAAAAATAATTAAATTCTTGTAAAAAATTGACAAGAATTCAATTATTTTTAAAAATTATAATAAAATTCTTGGCATAAATTGAAAATATCAAAATTCTTTGCAGATCTTTAATTACTTTCAGAAATTTTAATGAAATTTTTCACAAGAATTTAAATATTTTCGTAAAATAATAAAAATCTTTGCAGGGAATCAATTATTTTCAATAGTCTTAATAAAATTCTTCGCAAGAATTCAATTATTTTTTAAAATATTAGAATTTAAGCATAAATTCAAACATTTTAAAAAGTTTTGATAAAACTTTTCTTGGTTTCTCAATTATTTTTAAGGCAATTTAAAAAAAATTTAGCAAATTCAATTACTTTTAAAATTTTAATGAAATTCTTCGAAAAATTTATAATCTAAGATTTTAACTGAAATCTATTTTTAAATAAATGTTTATTAGAAAATTCTATCAGAATTCAATTATTTAAATACAAAAATAAATAATTTATTGAATAATTGAATGTTTCTTGGAATTCAATTCCTATTAAAAATTTTATTAACAAATTTTTAAACAATTAAATTCTTTGGACGAATTTTAATAAAATTTTTAAAAAGAATTTTATTATTTACGAAAATAATTGAATCCCGGTAAAATTTTATTAATTATGAAACTAGTTGAATGATTGTGAAGAAATTTATAAAAAAAAATTTGTTATTAATGAAATTCTTCTGAAATTTTTATTATTTTTTTGAAAAAAATTAAAAGTTTTTGTAGAATTTTATTAAATTTTTTTTTTAAATAGTTAAATTCTTTTGGTAAATTTTATAAAAATAGTAGATATTGAACAATATTTAATTTTTGCGAAGAATATTATTACTTTTAAAAATAATTCAAATTTTGCAATGAATTTTATTAAAACTTTTGAATATAATTGAATTTTATTACTTTAGAAAATAATTGAATTCGCGTGATAAATATTGTTAATTATGAAAATAATCGAAATTTTTTAATGAATTTTAATAAAATTTTTGAAAATAATTGAATTTTTGTTGAAGAATATTGCTATTTATTTATACAGATAATTGAAATATTGACAATGTTTTTATTTTTTTTATTACAAATATATGAATTTCGGAGAAGAATTTTTTAATTTCTAAAGATAATTGAATAAAATTCGATTGTACGAACGTCGATAATATTGCTGTTTTTGAAAGAATTAATTTTTTTCCAGACTAATGATGCCTTAGTGGCTCCGTTATTGAGATTAAATCACTGTCATCTCGCGGAGGCTGAGAAAACATTGATAATGCATCAGAAATATCCAGAATTGATTATTCTCTACCAAACGAAAGGTCAGCACAAAAAAGCTTTGGAACTTTTGGAAAAGCAATCAAAGGAAAATGATTCTAGTCTAAAAGGAACTGAGAGGACGATTCAATATTTACAACACTTGGGAAGAGATCACATGGATTTGATATTGAAATTTGCCGGATGGGTTCTCGAGCAAGATCCAGGGGAGGGTCTTCGTATTTTTATGGAAGACATTTTGGTACGAAGTCAAAATTGAATTAGTTAATTAATTATTGAATAATCAATCGTTAATCGTTAATTAATTAGAAATAATAATAATAATAATAATAATAATAATAATAATAAAAATAATAATAAAAATTATTATAAGTAAGTTTATTTATAATAATAAAAATTATTATTATTTCCGATTATTAAAAATAAAATGACGAAAGAAATTATTGTTGAACAGGAAGTGGAACAACTGCCGAGACCAAAAGTTCTCGATTACCTCCTGCGCTTCCATAAGGAAACTGTGATAACTTATTTGGAGCACGTTGTCTACATTTGGGAGGATACGAATCCTCTGTTTCATAATGTTTTGGTTCATCAGTATAAAGAAAAGTGTTTGGCTTCAATGAGCGAAAATGCTACGCCTGCGGAAAAGCAAAATGCTCAACACGTGCGACAAAAGTTGCAACAATTTTTGCAAAAATCAACACACTATACACCGGAAACTGTACTGCGGGATTTCCCCTACGAATGTCTGTTCGAGGAGCGAGCGATTATTTTAGGAAGACTTGGTCGACACAAACAGGCCATTTCGATTTACATTAATTTATTGAATGACGTCCCAAAGGCCATTCAGTACTGCAACAATGTTTATGCAAAATTTGAAAGTGAGAATAGTAAAAATATCAGGAAGCTGAAGTCCACAACGTTGATCAACGAAAAAAAATTGTTTACTAAGTAAATTAATTAAAAATAATGCATTAATATTGACACAAAAATATTTAAATAAGAAGATTGAAGTTTATGTTTTTTGATAATAATTTTTGAACAATAAAATATTAAATTAAAAATAATATTTTATTGTATTAAACAAATTTTTTTCGTTGATAAACGTTGTGGACTTCAGCTTTCTAAAATATCAATTGAATTGAATGCTCTTTTGAATAAAGGAAACTTCTTTTTGATTTCTTTTTCAAATTCGAATTTTATTCGTTCCGAATTTTTAGAGCATCAAAATAAAAATGAAAAATTTAAATAAAAGAAAATAATTCAAGTAAATAATTATACAAATGGAAAATTTTTTCAGGTCAAAGCGGTGCGGATGTCAATAAACAAGACGGTTCTGATGAAGTACACATTACACTAATTCAACAATTATTAAAACCGGATAACGACGGTGTTTCCGATTTAATGATGGCTGGTATGTGTAAAATTGATTTCTGAAAATTTAATAATTAACTCTAATTCTCACTTGAAATTTGAATGAAAAAATTGTTCATAGGTCATGTTCCGGAAATGCAGAGGACTGCTCAACCGGATTTGGAAACAGCTTTGGAATTACTGGAGGAACATGCTTCGAAAATTAAACCTCTGAAAGTTCTTGAAGTTCTGCCTGATAATGTTCCAATTGGAAGGATAAAACATTTTTTGGAAGCAAGTTTACAGAATAATATTAATGAAAAGAGAAGAATGCAAGTGCTAAAGGGACTTCTTTACGCCGAACATTTACAAGTACAAGAACAACGGATGCACTATCAATCGCAAAGTGTTCTCATGACTGAATTCAATGTGTGTCCCGTTTGTAAAAAGAGATTTGGCAACCAGAGGTACGTTTCCAACGTATTTTTAAATTTAATATAATATAAATCAAATCAATTGAATATAAAAAACTCAAAATTTAACTATTTATTTAATCAATCAATTAATTAAAATTTTTATTTATTTAATCATTTGATAAAAATGTTTCAGTGCATTCGCAAGATACCCGAATGGCGATATTGTACATTATTCCTGTCAAGTGCGAAAAATGTAATTTCTTATGTTCACAAAGATATTCTCAATTTTAATTGAGGAAAAATTTTTGTTTCTTAAAAAAAGAGACGTTTTGCAAATAGTCGAAACGGACAGTTTGCCATATTTAAAGACATTTATACATATTACAATTTTTTATATTAATTACTAGGTTAGGTTTCATGTAAATATTTTAGAGAATTTTCGAAATTTTGTTATAGAAAATAACTTTCGATAATATTGTATAGACAGAAATTTGTAAAATAAATATAAATTTATAATTCCGCAATCATTCTAATTTCTAAAGTAAATTTTTGACTGTTCACTAAATCGGATTTTTCGAAAATCCGAAATGGAAAATAGACAAAATCGGTTACAATTAAAAATTTGTAAATGCAGGTCACTCACCGTTTTATGTTGAAGTTTTATAAACGGGTTGAAGAAAAATGAAACAATAACGAAAAATTAACCTCCAAATTCCAGTTCCGCAATTACGAAACTTCTTCTTCGCGTTGGCGAACAATTTCGGTACACACTTCACTTGGAAAATAAATTGCAAATTAACTTTTACATTAATTATTAATCACGAATCTTTTTTCTTAACCGTAAATTATACACGTCTACTAAAAAAAAAAACACTGCTAAAAATAGTTCCCGCCAATTTCCTGACGGGAATGTAAGCCCAATATTTGTTAAACAATTAACTATTTTTTTAATTCTCCTCTTCACTCAAATGTGAAGAAAACTTCACAATTATTTACATTAACACACTATTTTCTCCCAATGTAGACACAATAAACACTTTCATAATCAAAATCATAAATTTTAAAGCCGTGCAAATATCAATACGAAAACCCGGAGGGTGGGGAGGGATTAGAATTTTCCATTTTGAAACAAATTCACACACTTTATAACTTAAATTCGCAATTTATCAACTGATAAAAATTTAAAATTCATGATTCACTTCACTTCTAAATCACAAGAACAGCAATCACAATAATTATAATCTGAGAAAAGAAATTTCGCACTAATTTGTTTATTCTTCTCGCAACGACCGTTGCACGGGAACTGATTGAAAATTGCAACAATGTTCGGTTGGTAAACATTATTTTGGCGGGAAGTGTATATTTAATTAAAAATAACGATAAATTTATTATCTACTTAACTTTATAAATACGTTGTATTAAAGAAAATTTTATTGAAAATAATATTATTCCAAAAATTTGTTCTATTTCACGCAATATATAGTAAAAATTATAAATTTTTATTAAATTTGCAATGCATGTTGGGTAGAATCTTCTAATTTCTAAGCTTTTCTATTGGTCGTCTCGCATTATCCAATATGTGACGAGCGACTATTATCTCGCTCGAATATTTTCGATATATCGAATTGCGATATAAAAAGCGCTAAATTTTAATATTTTATAAATAAATAAATATAAATAATTTGGTGATTCTAAATAATATTTCCCACGGGTCGAAGCGCAAATCTCTGAGACGAAAACATAAAATTCTTTGTGCATTTGTTGGAAGAATTGTCACACTTAAATAAATTCCAAACTTGTTGTGTTTATATTAAGAGTGAAAAACATTTCTTGGAAATGTCATAAATCTAGAAAAGTTAAATAGAAATTGGATATTGAGTTTCTTAGGTCATAAAAACCTAATCCTTCGAAGTAATATAAAAAATATCTCAAGTGCCGTTTTCTATAGGACAATGGAACATGTGTTCAGCATATTTGTTGACTGCAGGGATTGTAGTAGAATTTTAGAAAATACGAAATGTATGAAAACTATTTAAGACTTTGAGTAATATAATTAATATTGATTATATTATATTATTAATAATTATTGTTATTAATTATTATTAAAATGCAGTAAGTTGTATGTTGTGAGATGATACTTCGTAAATGTGTGAGTGTCAAATTATTATACGATGTACAGTGTGTGTGTGTGTGTCTAACTGACGCATGCGCACTTCTATAAATTTGGACTTAAGCGGAGAACGTCTTCGCTTGACACTTCAACTTTAGTTCTAATCTTGACTCTGACTTGAAAGGTTGATCCTTTTTGTATCTCAAGACATTTAAATAAACTTACAGGGTTTTACCATCGAAAGGAGAACTAATAATTATTCTTCTTTCGAATGGGTTTCCCTTCCGTTGTACCGGAATTTAACATTTTATTATTTTAAACCTTCCCGCTTCCTTTTTAAAGGATTAAACTAAAGAGAATCCGACCAATCAATTCACATTGTTAGAGTTGCGTAATAAAACGTAACTCGGCTCGTAACATAAATTGGGGGCTCGTAACCGGTCTTTAGTGCGGGAATTTGAAATTTAATAATTTTGAATATTTTTTGAACTTGAAATAAAAATAGTGACAAGTCCTGAGATGTACAATTATTACATCTAGGTTTTGGATAAACTTTAAAATATTTAAAGTGATTATTGAACTACAAATGTATAAAAGAATAGTATTCTTTTGAGTTCCTGAATGAAATAGACGTTGCTGATGTCCTGGCGAATCGTGGAAGATCCTGAGTTCCTGAGAGCTGTCAGATGCCGCTCATCTACAAAAAGTGTTGTGTTGTGCGGAAGTGAATCCTCATAGAGGAATAAAAGGCCATTTTCGAAATTTTCAGTGAATTTTATTTCAAATCAGTGAAGTGAAGAAATTAACTACAAAAAGGTCAGTTAAGATAAATTAGTGAATGATTGCTAAATTTATGTAAAAGATATTTTCCTTTTTGATAAATTTATTTTCTTTTGAATAAATTCAAAATATTTTTATTGAAACATTTAATAGGTTGAATATTTTTGAAAGAAAAAAAAAAATTTTATTTTGGTATTGTTTGTTTCAATAATTATTGATAAAAAAAAAATTAATTAGGTTTATTTTAATTTCATTATAATAAATTATAATGTCTGAAAATCAAGAAGGAAATAATCTTCATCCTCACATGGAAGACATGGAGGAAGAATTTGAGAGCAATGATATGAATGATGATTTAGAAAATAATGATTTTGTAAATCCGGAAAATCGTGTAAATGCATATGATTTTCAACAATCTCAGAGATTAATGAGTCGCATAAACCCAAATGATCTTCTTGAAATAGCAGATATAGTAGGTCAGCATTTGCAAAATAAATTAACTGACAATCCGCCGGAATCGTCAACATCAAAATCTAACATCCCTTCGGTTGCGGAAATAAATTCTGAAAGTTCGGTTGAAAGTGTTACTAATGACATTTCGTCTTTAAAATATTTTGTTGAACTGATATCGGAATTTGATGGAGAAAATATCCCAGTTCAAAAATTTATTAAAGAATGCTCATGGTTAGCAGAAAAAACTAGTTCGCAAATGCAACCTTTTCTTTTAAAATTTGTAATAAAGAGAATTAAAGGCAAGGCTGCTGAATTTATTTTGCACTCTCAAGCTGAAACACTTGAAGAACTTTTAATAGAACTTGAAAAATCATTTTCTTTCTCCGACGATTACGGAACGATCGTTGGCGAAATAACTAATTTACAACAAGCTAATGACGAATCGGTAATTGATTACGCGACAAAAGCACGTAAATTACTTTTTAAGCTGTCTCAGCTTTCGCGAAAAGATATTTTACAACCAAATTTTTTACATTTTAAACTAGCAGAAAATGATCAATTAGTGTCAAAATATTTTATACAGGGATTAATTCCTAACATCGAGTTTCGTGTTAATCTTCGTAAGCCAAATAATTTGAAACAATCTATAGAATTCGCGTTACAAACCGAACAATATGTTTCAAATATCAATAAACGCTCTGCTTCTTCGGACGAAAATAACGAAAATAAGAAATCAAAAACGGTCCTTAAAATTGCTAACAAAGAAAAAAATATTGATTGTTATACTTGCGGAAAAAAGGGTCATTACTCTCGTAATTGTCTTGATCGCGTTGAAAAAGAATCTTCGGATGATAGTGAATCTAATGATTCTAATGATAGTGACAACCAGTCTTCAGAAGACAATAACAAAATTGAGTGCGAATTTTGTAAAAAATCGGGACATTCTACGGAAAATTGCATGTTAAGAATATTGAAAGAAATAACGAAACCTCGATCTGTATTATGTTTAAAAAGTTATAAAATTTCAAAACATAATTAAAACATTTAAAAATGACAAGCTTTTGATGGGACTTTACAACATTTTGCATAAATTTTCAGATACTGATTTTCATATATTCTTTGAGTGAATATGTGAAATATTGATGATAATAGAAATAACAATTTCATAAATTTTAAGGTTGTTTTCCCATGTGAGTTGCAGAAGAGACTTATGTGAGATATATCACAATTGACATACAACAAGACGACAATCCTAAACCTTAAACACGAGGTGAATTATACACCTGTGTTTCCTAAAATTTCCATTGACGGTTGTAAAGTGATACTCGATTTGAGGCATAACTTTTCTTCTTGCTTAAGATTCAATGGGATAATAATCGAAATAAATTGTTAGAAAATAATTGAGTTATTTTCGAAAAGATTTTCTTTTATGTGAGGGTTTCCAGACCACAGGTATGGAGATTATCGAGGATAATCAAATTGACGCAAACAATGTCAATGACTTACGATGAGATTGTGAATCTATGAGATCGTAAGGTGGACTGCAGCCACAAATTGGTAATGAACAAAAAATTGTTCACCAATTTAATCCATATCGGATCTATGCGCTGAGGCATACGATCCTTGTAGTGGTGAGATTCTCCCTAAAATTGAATCAAGTTTAAATTAAATATCATTAAATAATGAATACTTTTAATTTTTATGTTAACTGAAACAATATAAGTACATGAAGTAAGTTTTAAATTTATTTTTTGGGATAAAATAACTTCTCTGTATATTTTCTTACATTTTTAAAACAAAAAAAAAAAATAAAAAAAAAAAAATTTTTTTTTTCCTTTCTCTCTCTCTCTTTATAATTTTTTTAAAGATTTAAATTATTTTTATCCTTTTGAGGGGGAAGAGTGAGATATGATCAACTACCCCTTGATCATTTATATTAATAATAAAAAACAATAATATATAAAAAAAAAAAAAAAAAAAAAAATTTTAATAAAAAAAAAAATAAATAATAATTTTATTTTATCATTGATAATATTTGTTGAAATATTTTAATTACTTACTTTAGTTTAGAAAATTCTTGCATATTTATAAATTATGTCTTAATAATTAGAATTGAATGTAAGTGTTGTACAGTCCTGAGCATAAGTACGTGTGTCATAAATAGTTTATGTGTAAACTATGAATACAAAAATAAAATAATTTTTGTAATTAATAATTGAAGTAGACAAGTAAATAAAACAAAATAAATTAACTGTTTTCCTTTTGTCTTTACATTGATATCAGTAAATGTTGTTGTAATCATAACCATAAAAGTTGCCGATATGCCGAAATGTGTTCGTGCATAGCAACGACATTGTTTTTTAAATCATAAAACAATTATGGAGATGTTTAGCATTTACTTTCTGTACCAGATTTATTGTGAAATTGTGGTAATTAAAATTTAGAGCAAGCTTTATAAAATTTTACTATCGAAAATTTTCTTGTAGGGGGAAGGTGTGACGAGCGACTATTATCTCGCTCGAATATTTTCGATATATCGAATTGCGATATAAAAAGCGCTAAATTTTAATATTTTATAAATAAATAAATATAAATAATTTGGTGATTCTAAATAATATTTCCCACGGGTCGAAGCGCAAATCTCTGAGACGAAAACATAAAATTCTTTGTGCATTTGTTGGAAGAATTGTCACACTTAAATAAATTCCAAACTTGTTGTGTTTATATTAAGAGTGAAAAACATTTCTTGGAAATGTCATAAATCTAGAAAAGTTAAATAGAAATTGGATATTGAGTTTCTTAGGTCATAAAAACCTAATCCTTCGAAGTAATATAAAAAATATCTCAAGTGCCGTTTTCTATAGGACAATGGAACATGTGTTCAGCATATTTGTTGACTGCAGGGATTGTAGTAGAATTTTAGAAAATACGAAATGTATGAAAACTATTTAAGACTTTGAGTAATATAATTAATATTGATTATATTATATTATTAATAATTATTGTTATTAATTATTATTAAAATGCAGTAAGTTGTATGTTGTGAGATGATACTTCGTAAATGTGTGAGTGTCAAATTATTATACGATGTACAGTGTGTGTGTGTGTGTCTAACTGACGCATGCGCACTTCTATAAATTTGGACTTAAGCGGAGAACGTCTTCGCTTGACACTTCAACTTTAGTTCTAATCTTGACTCTGACTTGAAAGGTTGATCCTTTTTGTATCTCAAGACATTTAAATAAACTTACAGGGTTTTACCATCGAAAGGAGAACTAATAATTATTCTTCTTTCGAATGGGTTTCCCTTCCGTTGTACCGGAATTTAACATTTTATTATTTTAAACCTTCCCGCTTCCTTTTTAAAGGATTAAACTAAAGAGAATCCGACCAATCAATTCACATTGTTAGAGTTGCGTAATAAAACGTAACTCGGCTCGTAACAAATAGAATTGTGCAAATTAAAAGCATAAATAATTTAAACATAACAAATAATAAAGATTTTAATTTAACAAATAATCTATTGTAAAACTAAATTCCTAATAGATAACTAATTTTAAAAAATTCTAATTATTTAAACTATATAAATTATTATACAAGTTGATAAACATTTTTTTTTTACTTTTTGAAAATTTTTACTGAAAATAAAGATTTTAAAAATTGAATTATTAATTGTATTCTAATTGTATTATTATAATAGGAAACAAATTTTTGATAATAAATAATAATTTTGTTAAATTTTTAAGTCGGGAATTTCGTCGGGGAATCACGAAAATTTTAAATACTCCAAAATCTGAATCACCAGAAGCGCGAAAATTATACAAAAATTTTGTGTACTTTTTCTGTTAATAATTAATAATTACAAAAATTATGGATTGTAGCAAAATTGATTCAGTTGTTTGAATGAATTATTATTTCTTTCTAAAGATAAATTTATTATTATAATAAATATTTTATAAAAAAGAAGACTCGAAATGTCATTTACCTTGCGCTGTAGGTAAGTCAGTTTTCTTCATTTTCAACCGAGTATTAATCATTTAAAAAACAGCATTAATTTTGCTGTTTGGAAAAAGTCTTGCAGATCTACGATTATAATTGAAATACCCTTTTCAAATTAACCATTTTCCATACAAAAAAAAATTCGTCTTTAGCCTCTGTTTGTGTGTATACCTATATATTTACAGTCTGTGCAACGAACCATAAACCAAAATGGCGGCAAGAGCACTTGACAGTTGTGTTGCTTTCAGTTGTCATTTGTTTTCGCGCTCGTGAACCTCGTGCCGTGTGATTATGTGAACAAGTGCACAGAAACACTATTATCAACACGACTCTCGGTGAGTAAAATAAAGGATAATTTCTCCTATTTATACAATTCGTGTTAAATTTACAAAGGGTGAGAAAAAAAAGTCAATTCTAAGAATTTTAACGATTTCCAAGGTGCAAGGATCAGGTATTTTTCATGTATTCTCCACAGGTATGTTATATTATTGAAGAAAAGATTTTAAGTCTCTATGGGATGTATAAAATAACTTTCCAAATGTGATCGTCAAAATTGAATTTCGAATGTTTGTCAAAAATTCACGACACGTATCGAACTTTGACAATAAAAGTGTGTATTATGTAGAATTTCTTTATTTGATTAGAAAACTTTTATATAAATCGATGAGACACTTGGTTGAGGTTTCCTCTCATTATTCTCCTTCTTTTATTTTTTACCTAGTGAATAGTTTATTTTGTAACAATATTGTTATAAATGTTCAAAATCCTTATCGTCCTTATTAAATGACGCCAAATGAAAATAATTCTAGGTTATGAGAGAATTTTTTTCGTTTCCAATATTAGGTAAAATATAAATTTTTATCCATCTTTTTTCGATTTTTTACTTAGTGGAAATTTTTACATTTTTATTGTACGGTAATTTATTTTTGTTATCAATTTGAAATAGTAGACTTATTGAATTGAAGTTTTTAATGAGAAAACTAAAGGTAAATGTACTGTAAAGTGATATTTATTTTTTTTTTTGTAAAATATGTGTAATAATAAGCATGGAGTGTAGATAAAAGAAAAAGAATACAGGATATGTAAACACAATTTTATTCTCTTGTTAAATTATTCTAAAGTCATTCTAAGATTACTTAAAATTGGTGGATAGATATTTTTAAAAATGCAATCACATGCGAAATAGTAGATAATTGTATAGACAAATCCTCTAGTCAGCATATCTAATTTTTACCAACTTGAATACTTTTTGTGTCAATTTTAATAATAATAATAATAATAATAATAATAATAATACTAATAATAATGATAAAATAATTTAATAATAGTTTTTAAAAATTTAATATTATTTTGAATTATAATTAGCTTTATAATATTCTCATATTTTCTCGAATCATTATTGTTTACCTCTCTTATAATATGTATTGAAAAAATTTCACTTTTTCGATAAATGTTCTTAAAGTCTCGAACGTTCAAATAAACGACTATTTTTTCTTCTCTTAATTTTTAATATTTACTTTATTCTTATTTATTTATTTTTCTTTTATTACTCAGTGCTTCCTAAATTATTTCAGTTTTTCATTTTTTGACAAATTAGTCAATATTTCATGAAAAAGTTCAAAAGGAACAAGAACGTAAAAATTTCCATAAAACATTTTTCTAAAATTGAAAACAATTTTCGTCAAAACAATTGAAACAGAAGTCTTTAAATTATCTAGATAAAAAAATGACAAAGTGTTTCTAAACGTTTGTTTTTTTTCACATAAATAAAAATGTTTTTGACCTCTTTGAGTTAAAAATTGTCAAAGATAAATTTGATGAGAATAACTAATACCAGTTATTTGTATTGTTCTTTTTATAACAAAAGAGTGTATAAGAGGAAATGTATTTTTCTCGCTTCGTAAAATCGAATTGACTTGACAAGGTGACAGTACCGCAATTTCTGAACGAACGATTTATCTTTGTCAAAAAAAAAAGAAAAAAAAACTTGAATCGCAAACTCACGTAATAAACAATAAGAAAATATCAATTTACAAATAATAATAAAATAACGTAGACTTCGAAGAAGGTAAAGTGGTAAAAAATTAAATGTAGAATGAAATAGAATAAGTTGCATGGGAAATAAAAAATTAAATAAAATAAATTAACTAATGAAATAAAATAAATTAACTAATGAAATAAAATAAATAAATTAATAAAATAAAATAAATAAATTAATTAAATATAATAAATAAATAAAATAAATAAATAAATTAAATTCAAAAAATTAAATTAAGTGAATGAAATGTTAAGTAAATTGAAATAAAAAATCGAATACAATTGAATAAAAAAAAACTAAAAAAATTAATGAAATCTAAAAAATTAAATAAATTGAATGTAACGTTAATTAAATTGAATTAAAAAATCGAATACAATGAAATAAATAAAACCAAACAGAAATGTATTCTAACATTCGAGTTTCAATAATACTTTCACCAATAACGAATTTAACAATTAATGTTTCATTTTATGATTACTATTTTATCTACATAGATTATAGCCGTGTGTTCTGCTTATAATCACGTCAAATATAATAAAAATCGATAAGTCATCATTTACTTTGAGTCATGCTATCAAACATAATATATACATACATATTTTTATATCAAAAATTGTTTGTTCAATCGTGTTCCTATTTTCTCCAACCCATCATCTCTCGCTGCAGGTATATTATTATAATTTTATTAAACATGAATATAGAGAAGAAAAAAATTCTTTTTTTTTTAATAGGAATCACTTAACACCAATGTTGAAATAAGACGAAAATCTTTTCTAATTCCGATGCATTTGTCATTTGCAATTCATAATTTATTGCAATAAATTATGTATGAATGATAATATATGTAGAGAGACGAATCACAATTCGTAATTCTGATTTAATATTATTCCTGTTAGATGAATCTATTTTTTTTTAAATAGAATTCGCAGAAATAGTTTTTTTTATTAAAAAAATTTTTTTTTACCATTATTTACTATGGGAAACTAATTATAAATTAATTATTTGCTACACTTGGGAAAAAATTTTTTTCTTTCTAAATCTGAATTGTGATGTTAAATTGAGACATTAGTATTATAATTAGTGTTACAAAAAAAAAACAAAGTGACACTATAGAAATCTTTGAAATTTGTTTTATTAATTTGCGTCGCAGTGTAATTTTAATTTGCAGAAGAAATAAGAAAAATGTTCACTTAAACGTTCTCGCAACTTTAAAATGAAAACTAAAAGAAAATGAAAACATACTGCGATTTTAGTGAAAATTAAAAAGTTAAACTCTACTTTACTGATGGAATTATTGTTAATATTGTAAAATGGAAAAAGTAAATCGTTAAACAAAACATGAAACATAATATAAAACATAAAACAAAACATAAAATTAAAAAGTTAAACGTTAAAACTTAAAACATAAAACAAAACATAAAATTAAAAACTAAAACATTAAAACATAAAACAAAACGTAATACAAAACATAAAAATTAATGTAAAACGTGAAATGAAACATAAAATTAAAAATTATACCTTAAAACTTAAGACAAAAAATAAAACAAAACGTAATACAAAACATAAAACGTAAATAAAATATAATATAAAACATGAAATAAAACATAAAATTAAACTTAAAACATAAAATAAAACATAAAACTTAAAATATAAAACAAAACTTAATACAAAACATAAAACATAATGTAAAATATGAAATAAAATATAAAAATAAAATTAAAACATAAAATTAAAAACTTAAACATTAAAATTTTTAAAAATAAAATAAAATATAAAACTTAAAACTTAAACATTAAAGCTAAAAACATAATAAAAAACATAAATATAATATAAAACATGAAATAAAACATAAAACTTAAAACATAAAACAAAACTTAATACAAAACATAAAACATAATGTAAAACATAAAATAAAATATAAAATTAAACTTAAAACATAAAATTAAAAACTTAAACATTAAAATTTTTAAAAATAAAATAAAGTATAAAACTTAAAACTTAAACATTAAAGCTAAAAACATAATAAAAAACATAAAACATAATATAAAACATGAAATAAAACATAAAATTAAAAACTTAAACATTAAAACTTAAAACAAAAAATAAAAAAAAACCATAATACAAAACATAAAACGTAAATAAAACATAAAATTAAAAACAAAATAAAACTTAAAACTGAATCATTAAAACTTTAAACATAAAACGTAGAATATTAATTGTAAATCGTTAATCTTAAATCTTAAATCGTAAATCGTAAATCGTAAATCGTAAATCGTAAATCGTAAATCGTAAATCGTAAATCGTAAATCGTAAATCGTAAATCATAAATCGTAAATCGTAAATCGTAAATCTAAAATCGAAAAATTATAATAAGATGTCGATGAAAGAAGAAAATTTAAAAGCATCTATTCGTGGAATGTGTCGAGGGGTATTTTTAGAGAATCTGAAATTTTAATTGCAAGAAGGGTTCTTTCCCCTGCCAAAATAACTAGGTCCTGTGGCGCAACGGATAACGCGTCTGACTACGGATCAGAAGATTCCAGGTTCGAATCCTGGCAGGATCGATTATTTTTTTTTAATTAATAATTAAAACTGCTTAATTTTTCCCTTGTACAGCGTTTTTTTTCATTCAGTTCAAATATATTTGATTGACAATTCGCGATGTTGAGTTTATAAAAACGAATATTTTTTTTAACTTCCATTTCTTTAAGAATTAAATTTTTTTCTTTTTTTTTGAATTGATTGATTATTATTTAATGCAGACGTTTTTATACTATTTTAGTTCAGCTATAGGTATAAAGAAGCCGAGTAAGCATATAAATGTTTTCTATTTTAAGATCAAAACTATTTCTATATACATACCGAGGTTAAAACTGCTGTACAATATATTATTAAATCGAAAAGTCATTGGCATTTCTTCTCGAGCAGTAAAAATGTATGTTTGCAAATATTTGATTTTGGTATTAAGGAAGTTTCGGGAAATAGAATTTAATCAATTATGTTTAAATGTATTTAAAGGTATTAATCATATTGAAATGTATAGTGATCGCTAATTTGGTAAAAAATTATTAGGAATTATTATTCATTACCTTTCGTTTTCTTTTTTATAATAAATTTCCGAATTTTGCGACAAAATATCATTTTTTTAGTATAAAATGCAACTTATTTTGATTTTTATAGCGTGAAAAGCAATCTTTGTATAATTTTATTTTGAAATAAGTTTTCTAATTAAATGTTTAAAATATTAAAAATAAATAGGTTTTGAATATAAGTAAAATTCTATATAATGTAATTTAAACTAAATCATCTTTTTCAAGTACTTTATTACCACTTTTTAATATTAACTTTCATAGAATTTTAATTGAAAATATTGGAAATAATATTAAATTTTCGAAAATTTTAATAAATAATCTTCAAGTGTAAATTCAGTAAGAATGAAAATTAATAAAAAAAAAGGTTTTAAAAATAATATTGAAATAGTTTTGTAAAAAATTCTCTGAATTATTACATTTTAATTTTTTAAGATTCGATTACCTTCGAAATAAAGTAAATTAAAATTTTTTTAAATTTACTACTTTAGAATTTTTCAGAAATCATTTAGTATTAAATTTTTTGGAAAAATTTGAGTAATTTTTTTATATTTTTAAAAAACTCGATTATATTTTAAAAAGATGTCAAATTTTGAATTATTTTTTTAATGTTTCACTAAATTTAAATTACTTTTGAAAAGATTTGACCAAATTTCAATTTTTTGGACATTTTTAATTACGTATTTAATTGTAAAACTACAAAGTTAAAGTTCACAACGTTTATCAACGAAAAAATCAGTTCAAAATATAAAATATTATTTTTAATTTCATATATTTAAATGTATAGCAATTATTTTTAAAATATATAAACTTTAATCTTTCTGTTTAAATATTTTTGTGTCAATATTCATGCATTATTATTAATTAAGTTACTAAAAGGACAATTTTTTTTCATTGATCAACGTTGTGCACTTTAACTTGATTAAAACTTTTTGTATTTTCATACATTTTTTAGATATATTTTGAAAAAGTTAATTTTACGAATTGCTTTATTAAAATTTTTGAAAATATTCTACCTTAATTAATAAATGTTTAAAAAGAAGAATGAACGGTTTAAATTATTATAAAGAATTTAATTTTTTGTGTTCAAAATATAATTAAATTTTCACAGAGATTGTAAAAAATGAATGGGACCAAAGTTTTGAACGTTCAAATGAACGAAATTTTTTTTTATTTTAAGTTTTTTTTGAAAATTACTGTCAAAAAATGAAAGATAATTAAAATTAAACAATATTTAGTTTGACATTTATTTCTTTTAATCTCAAAAATAATTTTTTGGTAAATAAAATACGTATTAGAAGAAGTAAAAAAAATATTGTCGTTCAATTGAACGTTCGACACTTTAGGAACATAAAAATGATTAAAAAATCATTGAAATAAGAGATTTAGAGATACAGTTTAGTTAAAAATTGTAGAAAATAATTAAATTTTTGGAAGGGTTATAGTTTTGGTTTTTAGAAGTTAATAAATTTCAGAAGTTGCAGTTTTTTGAATTTCATTTCCTGTGAATAAAGAAATAAGAAGAATTTAAATATTTATTTTGCAAAATTATCCAAGTTTTGATTAATTTGAATCTTTTGCCAACACTGAATTCAAAAACCGACTTTTTTGAACTTTAGCCTTAGAATTTAATTTTCAATTATCCACAAGTTTTGAATGTTCAAATGAACGAAATATTTTTTACTGAAGACATTTTAATAATTAATTATTAATAATAAAAAAATCTATAAACTAAATTTTAACGTTTACAAACTCAGTAATTAATTCTTTCAATAGTGAAGCAAAATAATTGCAATAAAAATTTAATTTTTAGAAGAAATAAATAAATTTCGTTCATCTCAACGTTTAGAACTTTAGGGTCCTAATTTTCAAAATTAAGCGCAAGTGCCAGTTTCAGCTTCTTAATGACAAATTAGTAAAATTTTACTACCTTGCATAGTAGAACAGTAGTACTCAAAATTAAAAGAGATATTTTATTACATGTTAATGTTAATTTGACATTAATTATTATATTTTTTTGTGTAGTTATTAGGTACATTAAGTATATTCTTTGTTGAAATGTTTTATTTACATTCATTCATATATACAACATGCGGTACTCAAATATGATTACTTTTCACGAAATT
Source organism: Leptopilina drosophilae (assembly GCA_032873175.1). Lineage (NCBI taxonomy): Eukaryota > Metazoa > Arthropoda > Insecta > Hymenoptera > Figitidae > Leptopilina > Leptopilina drosophilae. The sequence goes on along the minus strand of CM065478.1, from coordinate 75,464,011 downwards.
GGGGTTAATGACGGTAATAAAAAAAAATGTCAGTTTAAAAGGGCAGTTGTTTTCTAATTTATTGATGGGAGTTGTATCTTATCGAATATTCTGTTAATAGAATTAAAGTGATTGGCATCGCGAGTGCTGTGACAAATTGTATTAAAATATATACATATACAGAACTCGATTTTATAATAGAAATTGATTTACCAAACAAACGCGCTAAAATTATCAACATAAATATTCATATATTACTTTTTCGTTGCTGCACTTTGCTATATGCGCAAGAAAATATTATGTGTAGGCGAAAAATTATAGTTTTTCGACGATTCGTTATTTAGAGATAATAAACTTGCTTGGATAAAGAATTTCATAATAATTATTAGATAGAAATTTTCCGATTCACGTGAACAATTATTATTATAATAATTAAAAATTTGCCTTTCCTTGTTGTATTGCGAATTTCTGCGTCGCAGCGTCACTAAAGTTTTGAACGTTCAGATGAACGAAATTTATTAAGTACTTTTTTAATTCTTCTTTTGTTTAAAATAACATTGTAGTATAATATTGCGGTAGGTTTTAAGAAAAAAAATTAGAGTGGAACCTCGAGAACCAAAGTGTCAGGTAGGATCCGATTCGGATAATTCCGAAACTTCAGATGATAGAATTTACAAATATTTTCTTTTTTTACTTATTGATAAATGATTCTTCTTTATTTTCATGAGTTTTTTTGAACCGATTGCTGCAAATTTTGTACCGATTGATGCAAAAATGGAAATTTTGGGTTTAAGACAACGAAAAAGTTCAGATATACTCAGTGCTTCGGATGGTACGAATAATCAAGATTCCAAACAGTACAATGATTTTAAACGTTAATTTTTTGTTTTCTCTTTTTGTATTTTGATAATAATTAAAGTTTCGTAACATGCCATGCAGGAAAATTTAAATACAACTCCAATGTTTTTCCAATTCGTATATAATTGGATATGTTACTTTCGAGGAATTTTCGTGTTTGTAATAAACTTTAATTAAATAAAACGGAGCCTTGATGCTATAGCCGCGCGCTCTTTTAATTACTATATAATTTTGGCGTAACTTCCGAATAAAAGTGGAATAGACATATTTTTTTTTCTTCTAATTAGCAACAAACGATGTTATTTTCTTATGGTTTAATTTTACGCCGCAGTCTAGTTTGCGAATCGGGGCTCGAATTTCCGTTGCCGGAAGTTGGATGTTTATAATGTAGTTCGATGCACGACGTAAAATAGTAGAGCGAATCTTTTTTTTTTATGGACATCTCTTTCTCTCTCCATTTTCATGAATGAACATTTTTAATTATATTCTTGCTGACATGACAACTGAAGAATACTTGTTTTGTTTTCTCTTTTACAATCTTTAACGTTGCTTGTGGTATTCTTAGTGAATTGTTAACATTTCTAATTTCTTTTATCAATTATTACTATTATTATTACCATTTAGGATCACTTTTAATGATAGAACGTCCAACGTCCTTCCGGCAGGACCAAAAAGACTCAGGTGAGTCCGTCCGAAATCGCTAAATAAAACTAACATGGATCGACGTAAACAAAAAGTAAAATATATCGTTGGAAAGGTGATGAAACAAGCTTTCAGCGCATGTAAATGTCGAGCTTGTAAGTTCAAACCGAAGAGCAGGGTAGCTTAAAGAAGTTGAATTTTCCAAAAATTCATGTAATTTTTAGTCAAAAAATGATGAAACCCGGTCCTGCCGGCAGGACGCTGTTTGCTTTGTTTAAAAGGCTACCAAGCCTAGTCATATAAATTTAGAAATTTGATATTTACATCATTGGAAAGCTTGTTTCATTACCTTTCCAACGATATATTTGTTTTTGTTTTTATCTGCTTCCATATTAATTTTATAAAGAAAATTTGAAGAGAGTTTTTATTCAATTGGCCGCAATTTTGCTGATTAACATTAAAAATGAAATTTTTTAAATTAAACAAATAGGTTTCATTCTTTGAACGTTTCTGAAGAAAAAGAGACTAAACCGGCCAAAATATATTGATTTTTGTGGATTTTACATTAAATTTACGAAAAAATGTTTTTTTTTTCACTTTTTTGAAACAGCAAGTTTGAGGGCTTTGAAAAATGGTTTAATATTATTATTTTAAAAAGTCAAGTACATGGATTTTTTCGTCTTTTCATCTACTTTAAACCCAAGGAGTTCGGGAAAAGAAAAATTGAATTCCCTTTTTTTAAAAGCGTTATTTTCGGAACATCCTTCCGGCAGGACGGGCGCTTGGACGTTCTATCATTAACTCGAAGGTGCCAAAATGAAACGAATTGATACCAAAAATACGTGTCAAATGAAAAATTAACCCAAATTCGGGTTAAATTTTTTTAACCAAATTAATTGTTTGGTGTAAAATTGTATCAAGTTGCCACAAGTTGATTTGAACACCTTTTTGAGAAAACGCTAAATGCGTGATTTTTTCTGTTCTTCTTGGCATTTGAAGAAATTTTCTCTTTTGTGCGCCGACAAAAATCGTCGTAAATTATTATTACCTTAGGGAAAAAATAAAAATTTATGATTTAAATTTCCTTATGGTTTATAAAAATGACTTGAATATGCGCACGGATATTATATGGTTAATCGAGTGTGGAAATAAAAATATGAGAATCAGTGATGAGTAATAGTGAGAATGTAAAAAAAAAATTCCGCTTTTCTTCAGCTGATATTTAAGCTCCTGACGTCACAAAAGGTACACTAATTACTATTCCTAAAGCCTTGAGCTAAGAGCACTTATCTCTCACAGTTGAGGCTCTAAATGCGTAGTTGCTCGGAATTTCTATCAAACACTGATGCATTTTCGTGGTCTTCTAATTTTATTCTCTTTTCGGAAAAGTAAAAATTGGAAAAAAAAAATTTTTAAATGTAAGGAAAGTAAAAAAAAGATGTTTCATTTTTATCTCTTTTTACTTTTTTTGGTGGAAAGATTGAAAAGGGTAAAAAGAGTAAAGAAAATAAAAAGAATAAAAAGAGTAAAAATTTTTTATAATTTTATTTTTAATAATTTTGAATAAATTTGAATTCTTTCAATAATTTTCAATAAAAATTCTTCAACATTGGATTTGTAACAAGTGTAATTTAATATTTTAAATAAATTTTTTATTTTCCACTAAAGTTGACAACATTTTAATCAAATACTTTTATGAAATGAATTATTTGCCATAAAATAATTTATGTTAACATTCAATTGTTTTCAAATTCAATTACTTTGAAAATTTGAATTCAGAATTCTTCAGAATTCATTTTTTTAATTTAAAATAAAAAACCAAAACAACTATTATTTCTAATAAAATTTTATAGAATTCCAATAATGTATAAAATTTTGTTATTCAAATTTTTCAAATTTGATTGTTAAAAATTTTAAGGAAATACTGAAAAAAATCAATTATTTTTAATAAAATTTTACAAAAATCCAATTACTTTCCCAATTATTTCTAATAAAATTTGATAGAATTTCAAAACTGTTAAAAATTAAGGAATTAAAGAAAAAAAAGAATTTAAAGAATTTGAATTCTATCAATTTTTGTAAAAATTTCCATTCTTTTCGAAATTTTTTATTAGAGTTTTTTTAAAATTTGTTTTTACAAATTTTAATGAAATTTTTTATTAAAAAATATATTATTTTCAATAAAATTTTACAGAATTCAATAAAATGAAATTATAATTCCATTATTTTAAAAATTTCGCAATTAAAATTATTTAAAATTTTATTTTATTATTTATTAAAATTTTGTGATTGAAATTCTTTAAATTTGATTTAGAAATTCTTAACGAATTACTACGTTAGTGAAGTTCACAACGTTTATAATCAACGATTTCAGATAAAAATTATTTTTTTAAGCAAATTTTGGTAAAGAAAAATAGTAAAATTGTTTTTTTAAATAATGATTCACAAAAAAAATATTTTTGAACAAAAAATGTCATTTTTTGGTAGGAAAATAAATTTTTTTCTTTCAATCGTTGATCATAAACGTTGCAAACTTCACCGACGTAATTACTTGAAAATCAATTCTTTTTTTCTTTAAATTTGACAAAAAACTCCATTATTTTCAATATTTTCAATTAAAATTTTCCAATAATTAATTTTTGAAACATGATGTTTAAATGTAAGGAAAGTAAAAAAAAGATGTTTTATTTTTATTTCTTTTTACTTTTTTTGGTATAGAAAGATTGGAAAGGGTAAAAAGAGTAAAGAAAATAAAAAGAATAAAAAGAGTAAAACCAGTAAAGAAAAGTTAAAAGAGTAAAAATGTAAAAGTGTAGAAAAGTAGTAAAAAAATAAAAAAATAAATAAATAAAAAGAGTAGAAAAGTAGTAAAAAAAAGTAAAAAGAGTAAAAATGTAAAAAGTGTAGAAAAGTAGTAAAAAAATAAATAAATAAAAAGAGTAGAAAAGTAGTAAAATAAAAAGAGTAGAAAAGTAGTAAAGTAAAAAGAGTAAAAAAAGTAAAAAGAGTAAAAATGTAAAAAGTGTAGAAAAGCAGATTAAAAAAGTAAAAGGACTAGAAAAGTAGACCAAAAAACAAAATTATTTCACATGAAAAACAATTCCTTACTCCCAAGAGTATAATTATTAATTACACTCCTTTTAATACATTTTTATAGCTATATACATATATAATTACAAACATATCTATAAAAAGTCTGCTTCATTTGAAAAAAACAAACAAACCAGATGGGAAATTTGTCTAATTTAGTTTCGACTCACAATTCACGTACATATTTAATTTAATTTCTAATTTCCAAATAAATACATTATTATTGAAGTTTTTTTGCGCGCGCACCTTTTATAGATGTTTGTTTATTTTTTTGTTTAAGAGAAAAAAAACTGGAATAAATTGTAGACATTAATTATTATTCGTTTACAAAAGGAAAATGAAGGCGAAAGTAAAATTATGTAGTAAATGTTATAATGTAATTAGCTACTTTCATTTTTCGACAAGAAAAATAATAGAATTGCTTCACTAAAGGCTTTGAACCGCGCAGCTTATAACTAATTCGAGGTCCGCGGTATTATCATTGTTGTTGTTATTATTATTATTATTATTATTATTGGCCTTAGAAATATACTCGCAATAAATATGATTGTCTTCAACACCTTTTGATGTTCAAATAATTTTTTTGAAATAATTTTTTTTTAATTCTTTTCAATTTATAATTTTCGTTTTATAATTTATATTTCAATAAATCTTTACTCGCGGTTGAAAAATGGGAGATTTTTTTCCAAACTGAAATATCGTTTTTCAAAATGAGATGAAAAGGAAGTCGTATTAAATATATGAGAGTCGAGATTTTAATTATAGATTATAGTTATTGAAATGAAACGGTAAAAAATAATATAAATTGATTTTTGAAAAATTTCTTAAATCATTTATAATTATAGTTGAATTTTAGTTGGGAAATTAAATATAGCTATTTATTATTTATAACAATTTTATGGTACGTGCTCGTACGTAAAGTGTAGTAAACATAAAAATTATTATGTAATTTACTGTAAAAATTAAATAACAATTAATATTTAAATAAAACAATTGGAGATTTTATTAAAAATAATGGACGTTTTTTTAGATATCATTAACATTTTTTTAAAAATCAAATTAAAAAAAAATTTAATCGCAAAAATTAAAACACTGAAATTTTGTAAAATTTTATTAGAAACAATTGCTTATTTGGTTTTTTATTTTAAATTTAAAAAAAGGAATTCTGAAGAATTGTAATCAAAAATTTTCAAAGTAATTGAAATTGAAAACAATTGAGAAAACATAAATTATTTCATTGAAAATAATTGATTTTATAAAAGTATTTCATTAAAATTTTGTCAACTTTTATTGAAAATAAAAAATTTATTTAAAATTTTGAATTAAAATTGTTGAAAATCCAATGTTGAAGAATTTTGCAAAATTTAATTGATAATAATTCAATTTTTTATAAACATTTCATTAAAATTATTAAAAAATGAATTTTAAAAAATTTTTAACGGAAATTTTGAGAAATAAATGAAATTTAGTCAAAATGATTTGTAAATCATTCATTTTTTTATAAATGTTTCATTAGAATTACTAAAAAAACAAATTTTTACGAATTTTAATGTCAAATTTTGACAATAATTGAAATTTTGAGAAAACTTAATAAAAAATAATTAAATTTTTAAAAATATTTCACTAAAATTAGTAAAAATTTAATTTTGCAGTATTTTTATTGAAAATTTTTTTAAATAATTATAATTTTGTAGAATTTAATCAAAAATATTAAAATTTTTTATAAATATTTCATTAAAATTAATAAAAATTAAATTTAAAGAATTTTGAATGGAAATTATGAAAAATATATGAATTTTACTCAAAATGATTTGAAAGTAATTCATTTTTTTTTATAAATGTTTCATTAAAACTTCTAAAAATCAATGTTGGAAGAATTTCAATTGCAAATTTTGAAAATAATAGAAATTTTGTTAAATGTTATTGAAAATAATTAAATTTTTTGTAAGTATTTCATTAAGATTTCAAGACAAAATAAAATTTTGTCGAATTTTAATCTCAAATTCTGAAAATAATTGAAATTTTTTAAAATTTTATTGTAAATAATTGATTTTTTGAAAAAGATTTTCTAAAATTTTTTAAAAATCGAGCTTTGAGGAATTTTTATTGAAAATTGTTAAAAGCTTGAATTTTTTTTACAGTTTTATTGTAAATAATTTTAAGTTTTTAATTATTTTATTTAGGTTTAAAAAACGAATTTCAAAGAATTTTAATTGCAAATTAATAAAAAATATATTTTTTGTAAATTAATTGACTTTTCTTGTTTTTCATTAAAAATACAAAATTGTTTTGAAAATAACAATTATCGAAAGAAAAGGCAAACTAAATTCACACGCGACTATTAAAATTATAATTATTTTAAACATGTGAGTCAGTTAATTCTATTAAAAGGTTGGAATAAATTTGGATAATGAGAAAGAAAAGTGTGAAGAAAACCTTTGTTAGATGTAAGTTCAAAACTTTCAAGTGCATTTAGTATAATATATTGCAAAATATTTCCAAGTAGTTTCGTCACTTTTTTTTTGTTGTTATTAGATTAGATTAAACTATATATCGCAGTTTAACAAATGTGAGTTGTTCATCGATATGAAAAGATTGATTCTTTTGATAAAATGCTACCTTTTTAATTAAAATTTTTTTCCCTAAATTACAGTTTAATTAAATGAATTCTACTTTAATTTTCTTCAAAGTAAATTCTTTTTCTAGTTTCTTAGTTTTCTTTATAGAATTTATTTGAATTATTTTAACGAAGTTTTTTTTGTAGAATTAGAGAATTTTTTTTGTATACTTCAGAGAATTTCTAATTTTATCATTTTATTGTAGAGCTGTAAATTTTCTCCTCTACTTTTATATTCCTGTGTGTAGAAATAAAAAATTTAATTTTCCTCGAGTAATTTTAATTATATTAAATTTTTTCTAATTTTATTCTGTGTGTTTTTTTTTGCATTTCGTTTGTCTGGCAACAATTTGCTTATATAATTTTATTGCTTTTTTTGTTCGTTCTATTTTTTTTTTTGTTTTTCCTTTTCTTAGAATTGTTGGTATTAATATTTTTATTTTGATAATTTCTATTTTTTATCACGTGTATTATTCTAATAATTTTTACTGCGATTATTAGATTTTAATAACTTTTTTTTTGTTACGTTTTATTTTTTTTGTTCGTTTCGAACGTTTAAATGAATGGAATTTTTTTTCACCTTCAGTGTTTTTGAAAATTACTATCGAAGAAAGAAAAATAATTGAAATTAAAGAATATTTAGTTAATAATTAGTTTATTTTAATTTAAAAAATAATTTTTTTGTTATTAAAATACAAATTAGAAGAAGTAAAAAATATTGTTGTTTCATTTGAACGTTCGAAAGTTTAGGAATTTTTTTTTATGTTGATGTTTTTTGTTTATGTTTTATTTTGAAAATATGTTTATGTTTTCTTTTTCTTTTTATGTTTTATGGTAATTTTTTTATTACACTTTATGTTAATTTGTTATTTTCGTTTTCTACGATTTATGTTGATGTTGCTTTGTTGTTGTTTATATTTTTTTCGTTGTCACTTTTTATTTTAATAGTTTTTTCATTTATTTATTATTTTATTTATTTTATTTTATTAGATTTCATTTAGAATTTATTTTTTATATTAGGTATTACTATTATTATTAATTTCCTGAATTTAATTCTTTCAATATATTATTATATTGACCTGTGTGAAATCGTAAAAGAAACACTTCCAGAGAGACGATTTCTAATATCATAATTGTTGCACAAGAGACTTATTATTGAAAAAAATGTATTATGAGTTTTAAATTCAGTTGTGTCTGTGTGCATAGAAATTACAAAATAGTTCAAATACAGTTCGTGTTTGAAAATAATATCTAAAAATTAAGGTCAGACACAATTTATTAAATTTCAATGTGTACAGTAGTCTATAATAAATGTGTATAGCTATCTATATAGTGAGAGAGAAATGAAACTAACATTTAATGTGTCTGGAGTCTCTATAATTGCGTAAATTATTCACCTTATTTGAGGTCTAGTTTCACAGACACGAGGTTCCCTTCTTGTGCATTGGGTGAAACTTTTATTCTTATCTCGATTGCTCCTCTTATTATGGTCCACTTTCTCAGTTTTGTCTCTATTATCGTCGGCATTATTTTCCATTTTTTTGCCATTTCAGTTTAATTAGCAAAGTATTTTTTGTTTCTTTCAATTTTTATTTCCATTGTACTGTTATTTTTATTATTATCATCATTTTCACTATTATATTATCATTGCAATAATTAATTACTTGGAAAATCAATTATTTTCTATTAAACTTGATAAAATTTAAATTATTTTCAACATTTGCGATAGAAATTCTTCAAAATTTGATTTTTATCAATTTTAATGAAACGTTTATAAAGAAAGGAATTATTTTCAATTAATTTTGACTTAATTTAATTTATTTCTCAAAATGTCCATTCAAAATTTTTTAAAATTAAATGTCATATAATTTAAAAATTTTTTAATGAAATGTTTATCAAAAATTTAATTATTTTCAACTAATTTTGTCTAAATTTCATTCATTTCTCAAAATTTTTTATAATTTTACTTTTAATAATTTTGAATAAATTTGAATTCTTTCAATAATTTTCAATAAAAATTCTTCAACATTGGATTTGTAACAAGTGTAATTTAATATTTTAAATAAATTTTTTATTTTCCACTAAAGTTGACAACATTTTAATCAAATACTTTTATAAAATGAATTATTTGCCATAAAATAATTTATGTTAACTTTCAATTGTTTTCAAATTCAATTACTTTGAAAATTTGAATTCAGAATTCATTTTTTTAATTTAAAATAAAAAACCAAAACAACTATTATTTCTAATAAAATTTTATAGAATTCCAATAATGTATAAAATTTTGTTATTCAAATTTTTCAAATTTGATTGTCAAAAATTTTAAGGAAATACTGAAAAAAATCAATTATTTTTAATAAAATTTTACAAAAATCCAATTACTTTCCCAATTATTTCTAATAAAATTTGATAGAATTTCAAAACTGTTAAAAATTAAGGAATTAAAGAAAAAAAAGAATTTAGAGAATTTGAATTCTATCAATTTTTGTAAAAATTTCCATTCTTTTCGAAATTTTTTATTAGAGTTTTTTTAAAATTTGTTTTTACAAATTTTAATGAAATTTTTTATTAAAAAATATATTATTTTCAATAAAATTTTACAGAATTCAATAAAATGAAATTATAATTCCATTATTTTAAAAATTTCGCAATTAAAATTATTTAAAATTTTATTTTATTATTTATTAAAATTTTGTGATTGAAATTCTTTAAATTTGATTTAGAAATTCTTAACGAATTACTACGTTAGTGAAGTTCACAACGTTTATAGTCAACGATTTCAGAAAAAAATTATTTTTTTAAGCTAATTTTGGTAAAGAAAAAAAATAGTAAAATTATTTTTTTAAATAATGATTTACAAAAAAAATATTTGTAAACAAAAATTTGTTTTCTTTTTGGTAGGAAAATAAATTTTTTTCTTTCAATCGTTGATCATAAACGTTGCAAACTTCACCGACGTAATTACTTGAAAATCAATTCTTTTTTTCTTTAAATTTGACAAAAAACTCCATTATTTTCAATATTTTCAATTGAAATTTTTCAATAATTAATTTTTAAAACATGATGTTGAAATACTTTTCTAAGATCAATTATATTTTAATAATAAAATTTTACAAAATTGCAATGATTATCAAAATTTCTGCAATTAAATTTCTTCAAATTTTTTTTTAATTTCTCAATGAATTCCTTTCTAGAAATGTTTGTATAAATTATTAAATTTATATTATTTATGTTTCTAAAGTTTCGAACGTTCAAATGAATGACATTATTTTTTTTCTTCTTAAAATTTGTATATCTTTAGAAAAAAAATATTTTTTAGATTAAAACAAATTTATTCTAAACTAAATACTGTGTGATATCAATTATTTTTCTTTTTTCGATAGTAATTTTCCAAATTACTTAAGGTGAAAAAAATTTCGTTTATTTGAACGTTCGAACTTTTTGTTCGTTTGAACTTTATCATTACTTTCGAAATATTCAATTAAAGTTTTTAAAATTTTTTTTTTAATATTATTATTTATTATTTTTTTTTATTATTTTAATATTATATTTTTGAAAAGTAAATTATTTTCAATAAAATTTAAAAAGAAACCCTATTGAAATATTTAAAAGATGAAATCTATTTTCAATAAAATTTTACAACAAAAAAATATTTTTGAGAAAGTAAAAACTTTTCGAACTACAAAAAAAAACGTTTGAATTATGTTTTAGAAAATAATTCTTAACGACTGTGTTAAATTTTAGTTTTAATCTTATTGCATTTTATTATTTAATAAATAGCAAAGCTAATATTTATTTTTTTGCTGAAATCTTTCGCCAATTTTTACTTTTATTATTTTTTTTATAATAAATATCTAATAAGAAGTAAAATTTTCCTTTATTTTTTTTCTTTTAATTTTTTTATTATTCGTTATGATGAATAGTATAAGAAAAAGTTAGACAAAAATTTCGTCACATATAACAAAAACCAGGACCTTTTTTTATTTCCAATATGACATTTATTTCTAACCATAATTTTATCGTAATTTCATTTTTCGATTTCTAATTTCTCTTACTGTACTTAACCTGAATAAATATACTAACGATTGAAAAAAAATTCTGTTGTAGGTGTATATAAAGGGAGAAAGGTGTCATGAAACGGCGAATTTCCAAAAATAGAATATAACTCTACATAGCTGAAAAGAGAAGAGAAAAGAACGAGTTGTTTTTGTATGCAAACAGGCAGGCAGTGAAGAAGAATTATTACGTAAACCAGACAACATGCTGTTTATTTAATTACATTTAACTTTGGATACTGGATTTAACTAGAGTAGCAAGGATCAAATTTATCCAATGGGATTGCAGAGAAGTTGAATTTAATTGTAAATTATCCGCCGGACTCAGCATCACGGAAGAGGTGTGTCTATTTTCATGTTATACACGTCAAGTTTGAAAGCCTTTGTTCCTCTCGCCTTATTAAGTCTAAATTACGGACAGGAAAATTGCGACATCCTCCATAACTAAATACATACAGTCGTGTCTTCTCCTCGCACTCTCTCTCTGATGGACAACGAGCTCTGGACGAGACAAGAGACGAGAGTAACATTTACAAAAGCCTAACTGTAATCTCTCTCTCTAGGATCCACTTCTCTTTTTTTCAAACTGTAATTTTTTTGCTAAAAAAAATTCATGTCTCGAATTGTATTTGACAATTTTGGTATTTTTTCGATTTTTTCGACTTATTGCCAACAATAATAGGGCAAAAGCAAACAAAAATACTTTTTTTGTACTAAATACAACTCATTTGAAAGTGTAAAAAGTACCTATTAGTCGAATAATTTTTTGAATAATTTTTCAATAATTTTTCAATAATTTTTCAATAATTTTTTTATGATGATTACAATTTTATGTACCCACTTAATTAAAATACGTAATTGGAAAGATTTTTCAAAATTGAGATTTTATACAATTTTAATTATAAAATTAAATATCTATTTATTATTTATTACAATTTCACGATACGAACTCGTACGTAAAGAGTAGAAAACATAAAAATTATTCTGCAATTTACTGCCTAAATTAAATAATAATTCATATTTTGTTAAAATAATTGAAAATTTTATTCAAAATAAATACCTTGGTAAAGTTCACAACGTTTATAATCAACGATTTCGGAAGAAAAATATTTTTTTAAGCAAATTTTTATAAACGTTTGATAAGAAAATAGTACGTTTAATTTTCGGAATAATGATTTACAAAAAAAAATATTTGTAAACAAAAATTTGTTTTCTTTTTGGTATGAAAATAATTTTTTTCTTTCAATCGTTGATCATGAACGTTGCGAACTTCACCGACGTAAATAATTGACGTTTTTCAGTATTTCATTAAAATATTTTTAAATCAAATTTTAAAAAAAGTAAATCGCAAAATTTTAAACATTGAAAATTTGTAAAATTTTATTAGAAATAATAGTTTTTTTTGGTATTTTATTTAAATTTAATAAATGGATTTTGAAGAATTATAATTGCAGAGTTTAAAAGTATAATTGAAAGTTTGTAAAATTTTATTTAAAATAATTACATACATTTTTTGTAAATACTTCATTACAATTTCAAAACAAAAACAAATTGTGACGAATTTAAATCTTAAATTTTGAAAATAATTGAAATTTTGTTAAATTTGATTAAAAATATTTGAGATTTTTCAGTATTTCATTAACATTTTTTTAAATCAAATTTTAAAAAATTTTATTTGCAAAATTTGATATATTATTAGAATTCTGTAAAATTTTATTAGAAATAGTAGATTTTTTGGTATTTTATTTAAATTTAAAAAACGAATTCTGAAGAATACTGATAACAAATTTTCAATGTATTCGAAATTGAAAACAATTGAAAAAACATAAATTATTTTTTTTGCAAATAATTGATTTTATAAAAGTATTTGACCAAAATGTTGTCAACTTTGATTGAAAATGACAAATTTATTTAAAATATTCAATTAAATTTGTTGCAAATCTAATGTTGAAGAATTTATATTGACAATTATTGAAATAATTTGAATTTTGTATAATTTAATTGAAAATAGTTAAATTTTTTATTTAAATATTTCATTATAATTATTAAAAATTATATGAAATTCTATTTTAAAAAATTTTTAATGAAAATTTTGAGAAATAAATGAAATGTAGTCAAAATTAATTAAAAATAATTCAGTTTTTTTATAATTATTTAATTTAGATTTTTAAAAATTATATGAAATTCAATTTTTAAAAATTTTGAATAAAAATTTTGAGAATTAAATTATATTGAGCCGAAAAATTATTAAAAATAATTCATTTTTTTAAATAAATACTTCATTAAAATTATATGAAATTAAATTTTAATTTATTTCGAATGGAAATTATGAGAAATAAATGAAATTTTGTCAAAATTATTTGAAAATAATTCTTTTTTTTTATAAATGTTTCATTAAAATTGATAAAAATCCAATTTTGAAGAATTTCAATTGCAAATTTTGAAAATAATAGAGTTTTTGCTAAATTTTATTGAAAACAATTTTTTTTTCATAAAAAAATTAGATTTCAAATGAAATTAAATTAAAAAAAATTTTTAAACATTTTTGAAATTCTGTAAAATTTTATTAGTAATAATAGCTTGTTTGGTTTTTTATTTTAAATTAAAAAAATGAATTCTGAAGAATTATAATGCAAATTTTCAAAGTAATTGAATTTGGAAACAATTAAAATAGTATACATATAAATTATTTAATTGAAAATAATTCATTTTCTAAAAGTATATGATTAAAATTTTGGTCAATTTTTATTGAAAATAATAGATTTATTTAAAATATTTCATGAAAATTCTTGAAAATCTAATTTTGCAGTAATTTTATAGCAATTTTTTTAAATTATTAAAATTTTGTAGAATTTAATAAAAAATATTTAAATTTTTCATAAATATTTTATTACAATTATGAAACTATAAATTTTAATGAATTCTGAATGCAAATTTGGAAAATAAATAAAATTAGTAAAAATTATATGAAAATAATTCATTTTTTATAAATGCTTTATTAGAATTACTAAAAATCAAAATTTGGAAAATTTTAATTGCATAGTTTGAAAAAAATTTAAATTCCGAAAAATTTTAGTAGAAACAAATAATTTCATTTTTCTGTTTTTCATGAAACTGTTAAAAAAAGTAAAATTGAAAAAACAATGTATTTTCATGTCTGTAATTATAATTCTCGGAAAACTTAATAATTTCTAACTATTTCTCCGATTTTAAAATTAATCAATTATTTGAATAATATTTTACTAAATTTCTATAAATGAAATAAAAAATAGCAAATTGAGAAAATATGAGAATAAGAGAAAAAATACAGTGAACAAAAAGAACCGAACGTTTGTTCAGTTAGTTCGAAACTTTAAGACGTGGGTGAAATTTACAACGTTTATGATCAACGATCGAATAAAGTTAATCTTTTTAAGAAGAAAAAAAATAAACTCTATTTTTAGAATTAAATTTTTATTTAGAAATGATTATTTTAAAATTATTCCTGAAAACTTTTAATTTAATCACGAAAATTTGTAAAAAATATTTTTTAATTGAAAATTTGTAAAAAAAATATTTTTTTATTGAAAATTCATTTTGAAAAATATTTTTATTCAATTCTAAATATTGTTGATCGTTCTAAATTATTGAAACGTTGTAAAATTCGCACCAAAATACTATTAATACGGCCATGGAAATTCGATAGGAAATTAAAAAGACTTTTTGAAAATTTCAATTTTCCTTTGAAAAATTATTTACTTCTATTTCTCACGGTTCGAGATGAAAAGAACGTATTGATCGATGTTGTAAATAAGCTTATCTTAATTAGCACACCTGTTGATTCTTGACAATCGAGTCAATTTTCATACTTGAATCTGTCACCTTGACTTCATATTTCTTGTAATCTCTGGAAAGTTCTTATTACCTTCAGGAAGAAAAAATTAAAATCATTTCCATTCAACTAAAATTTGCCAATAATATTCTATTTTTTAATTACTCTTCTCTTTTACTTTTTCCTCACTTTTTTCACTTTTCTTTTCTTCTTTTATAAAAGAAACAAATTTATGTTGATTATAAAATTTCAAACCGAAAATAACTCTCTATTTCTTGCCTTATGTAATTAAATTTTATTTTTCGTATTGTTGAAATAAGTATAAAAATGAAGGCAATTTCTTTTTTTTCGTCTTATTTTGAAATAAACAAGACGACCGTTTTCCTTGAATGGTTTCGAATAATAATTATAAGAATGATTATTGCGAAAGGATGTGGTGTTTAAAATGAGATTTAGAATAAAATCAGTGAAGCGTTCGTTTTTTCTCTACTTTTCTTTTCACTTCTGATTTCGCATTTGTAATATAATTTTCTGTTCGCAATGAGAGTATAATATACAGATTACCACCTGAAGTGAAATAACCGTGACATTATTAAGAATTCTGGTTTCACAGTGATTCATTCTGTTGTAATTTAAAACCCCTTTGGAAACACTACAAAACGAACGTTAGTCACCCAAGAATCCGGTCTTCTCAATAATCCATATTTCATACGAAAAGAAGGAAAAAAAACAATTTACTTCCGCTTCACTGCTGTGATCAAATATTGGTACACAATATCATGATTTCTAATTGTTGTGAAACAGGTTTTAGATTTCTTGTTACAAATTTTATATCTATTCGAGATAATCGAGTAAATGTGTAATTTACTCGATTAATTAAAAATAAATTTTTTAATTCATTTTTTTAGTTCATTAATTATTCTTAATTTCAATTAATTCAATCAATTCAATTAATAGCAATTTACGAATTCATTAGCTGGAAATAACTGAATTTTAATTAATTTTAATTTTAAATTTGTAATGATTAAAAATGTTTCATTTACATTTTTGGTTTTTGTTTCATTTTATTTATTTTTATTTTCAATTATTAAATTTATTAATTTTATATGCCTGAAGTTTTGAATATTTAAATGAACAAAATATTTCTTGTTTAAATATTTTCAAAAAATTACTGAGTAAAATAAAAGATATTTTTCAATCAACTACACGGTCAATCGTTAGGTATTAAAATAACACCAAAATGGATTAAAATAACACTAAATTGGATTATTTTAATCCTTTTTGGTGTTATTTTAATACCTAACGATTTACCGTGTAATTACAATTAATTAAAAAAAAGTAAAATAAAAGACATTTTTCAATTAACTAATTACAATTAATTAAAAAAAAGTAAAATAAAAAATGTTTTTCAATTAACTAATTACAATTAATTAAAAAAAAATTAAAATGAAAACTATTTTTCAATTAATTCAATTAGTAATCAATTAAAATCAAAACAAATGAATTAAATTCAGTGAATTTTACTAATGAATGAAATTAAGCTTTTAATTAAAGACTTCGAAGTTTCGAACGTTGAAATGAATTAATTTTATTTATTCATTACATTCAAATACTACTGGAAAATCAGTCGGGAATTAATAATCATTGCCTAATTATTTAATAAAAATTAATTACAATGATTTATTTGTCAAAAGACTAAAAATTAATTAATCTTCCAATTATTTTACACTCCTGAATTAATTATTTTTAATTTACATTTATTAAACGATATTATTTTCTTTGAATTTAAAAATTGTAAAGTTGTAAACTTTCAAAATTAAAAATTTCAAATGACAATTTTATTTTTCAAATTTTGCTAATTTGTTAATTTTAATTATTTTTTAATTTATTAATTTGTTAATTTTAATTTATTACTTTGTTAATTTTAATTTATTACTTTGTTAATTTTAATTTATTAATTCTAATTATTTTTCAATTTATTAATTTTTAACTAATAAATTTTTGAATATTATTATTAAATAATTGAAAAATTATTATACGCGATTGTATATAACGAATTATAAAGTTTGATGAGTGGTGCAATTATTTTCACGATAGGAATTTAATTTGGAGATTGTCTAAATGATTTTTTGATAAATGATATGGTCTCTGTGGATAATACGGATTCTCGGCTCGTTTATTCGCAAACTTTTGAAATTAATGTTGAAACTTGTAACAATCTCAACTTTAATAAGATCCCGAGAAGTTTGTGCGGAATCAAACTCAACACTAAACTTCAAATTCTTTGGTTATACTGAGCCGCAATGTGACTCTCGTCTATGCAATAAATTAGAACCATTAAAATATTCATTTATAGGAAGCAATTTAAGTTTGCGAAAAATCATTTCAATAATTTCTTCAAAGTAAATTTTTTTTCTTCATTTAGCGGAAAATTTTTTTTTTTTGCAAATTTTACTTTTTTATTTATTTGAAATTCATTTTTTGTTGATTGTTCGTTGCTTTAAAAATTGTATTTTATATTAATATTAATTCTAATTCTAATAATACGAACATTAATTTTAATTCTAATAATAATAAAAATAATATTAATAATAATAATAATAATAATATTAACAATAATTATTAAAAAAAAATTTTTTGCAGGAAAATTCTGATGACGCGATGACATTACACTGGTGGATGCATTGGTTCTGGATTACGGCGAATATTTTTGGTAAATAAAATATTTATCTAATTTTGATTTTTTGCTAACGAGAAAATATTTTTTTTTTGCTAATTTAGAAAATAAAAATCTCTTCCATGCAGAATTTATTTAATTTTTACTTTTATTCTAGTAATTTTGGAAAATATTTAAATAGAAAAAGAAATATTCGCGTTTTATTTAAACGTTTACAAAACTTTAGGAAAATAAATTTTAAAATCGTAAAAATGAATAAAATCTCTTCCACGCTGAAATTATTTAATTTTTAATTTTATTCCACTAATTTTTGAAAACATTTAAATAGAAAAAGAAATATTCGTTTTTTTGCTAATTTACAAAATAAAAATCTCCTCCACGCTGAATTTATTTAATTTTTAATTTTATTCTACTAATTTTTGAAAACATTTAAATAGAAAAAGAAATATTCGCGTTTTATTTGAACGTTTACAAAACTTTAGGAAAATAAATTTTAAAATCGTAAAAATGAATAAAAAACAATTTTGTGAAATAATTTAAAAATAAAAAACATTAATGTTGATTAATTGAAACTTTACCTTTACTTAGTTAAACATTTTTTTTATTTAGAATAAAATACGTTTTATTTTTATCCAACTTCGCAGGGAAGTAAATAAAAACTATTTTATTCAGCGGTTAGGAGTATTACTTTTTTTCTTATCTTTTGTATACAAATAGAGTGTATTGTTAAATTTAAATATAGCAAGACCTGGTTTCTCCAGTTTTTATCTTCTTAATTTTTAAAAGACATTTTTTTAAATAAATTTACTGGACGCGAAAAAAATAGCTTGAAATTGTTTGTTTATAAACTAAATAACTTGATTTGAATTTATTGATTTGCAACTTCTTAAAGTGGAAAAGAAAGAAAAGAGAAGGATTTTTTCACAGTCGGAAAAATTGCAATTAACACTTTGAAAATTGTGATTCTTTTTTCATCATTTTATTCAATTTTTTTAAAAATAAAATTTCAAAAAATTTTAATTGTCAATCTTTGAAAAAATTCAAATTCTGTAAAATTTTATCGAAAATAAATGACTTTATAATTTGTATTTGACTAAGATTTTGTAAAAATTAAATTTTTATGAATTTTTATACAAAATTTTGAAAATAATTTAATTCTTAAAAATAAGCTGGTTAAAAATTGTATAAATTGAATTAATTAAATAAGAGGGTGACAAAATAATAATTAACGTAGTTGCAAGTAGAATAGTATAAAAAAATCTCCTACCATTTTGCTAATTGTTAACTAATCTAAATTCTGTTTTTCAGGAATTATGGCAGTCCCCTTGCCATCGACCACCGAAGGGCCTAGAATAGAAGACGAAAATCAAATGTCGACCACCGATTCAATAGTACACTCGACAACACTAACGAAATTAGACGATAATAATAATAATAATAATAATAACAATAATAATAAAAGTTCAAGTACTGAAAATTTTAGAACAGCCAAAGCCATTGGCATATTTCCGTCTATGAATACAGCAAAAATAATTTCCAACAATAAACAATCAACGCCTGCTGCTGCTGGTTCTGATATTGTCACTATTTCGAGAACAAAATTAAAGGGATTGCCAGAAAGTGTAACACTTGGTGTTTATAATGATAATAAAAGTTCAGTGATTCGAATGCCAGGAGTGAAGAAGGATAGTAAAATTTCTTGGATTTTAACATCGAATAAAACGAGTCGAACAAAATACGGTGGCGATGAAAAAACTTCGGAGATTGTTAGAAATTTCAGTACCAGTGAATATGAAAGTCTCACTGTCTTGCCTTTACAGGAGGGATTTAAACTAGTCGTTAATAATAAAAGTACTCCATTCTCAGCCACTAGTGGAAAATTGAGAACTGTCAACGTATCAGAGGATTTACTAGTTGAGGAAGATCTCACTGCGCCACAGTTAATTGCCACTGCTTCTTCTATTCTTGATGGTAATTGATTTAATATTATTAAGAATCCATTATTAAAAATAATGGAATTTTTCTGGTAAAATTGTATTGGAAATAATACATTTTTTAAAAATAGTTTATTAAAATGTTTGAAAATCAATTTTTGGAGAATTTTGAATGCAAATGTTGTAAATAATTCAAAGTCTGTGATATTTTTGAAAATGTTTGATTTTATTGAAATATTTAATTGAAATTTTGCAATAATTAAATTTTTAATAATTTTAATAGAAAGTTTACAAAATAATTGAAATTTTGGTAAATTTTCTTGAAAATAAATGTTTTCTAAACAATATTTCATTAAAATTTTTGAAAATCCATTTTTGGAGAATTTTGATTGTAAATTTTTGTAAAGAATTCAAATTCTGTAAAAATTTATTGAAAACATTTGATTTTATTAAAATATTTCATTAAAATTTTTTAATATCAATGTTTGAAGAAATTTAATTGCAAATTTTGTAAATAATTAAAATTCTGTAAATTTATTTAAAAAATTTAATTCTATTAAAATATTTCATTAAAATTTTGCAAAAAATCTAATTTTAAAGAATTTTAATAAAAAGTTTGGAAAATAATTGAAATTTTGTTAAATTTTCTTGACAATAAACGTTTTTTAAACAAAATTTCATTAAAATTTTTGAAAATCAATTTTTGAAGAATTTTGATTGCAAATTTTGTAAATAATTCAAATTTTATAAAATTTTATTGAAATCATTTGATTTTATTAAAATATTTCATTAAAATTTTTGAATATCAATATTTGAAGAAATTTAATTGCAAATTTTGTAAATAATTCAAATTCTGTTAAATTTATAGAAAACGTTTAATTTTATTAAAATATTTAATTAAAATTTTGCAAAAAATCAAATTTTAAAGAATTTTAATAAAAAGTTCAGAAAATAATTGAAATCTTGCTAAAATTTCTTGAAAATAAATGTTTTCTAAAAAATATCTCATTTTAATGTTTCTAAATCATATTTTGAAGAATTTTAATTGCAAATCTTAAAAAAAATGAAATTTTCCAAAGTTTTCTTGAAAATAAGTATTTTCTAATAAATATCTCATTTAAATTTTTATAAATCATATTTTCAAGAATTTTAATTGCAAATTTCGAAAACAATGAAAATTTGTTACATTAAATTGAAAATAATTTATTTTAAAAAGTATTTTATTAAAATAATGATTAAAAATAAATTTTTGAATAATTAATTATTTTGAAAATAATTCAAAATTCGTAAAAGTTTGAATATATTTTTTTTAAGTATTTCAATAAGTTTTTGCAAAAATTAAATTGTTATGAATTCCTATAGAAAATTTATAAAGTAGTTGAAATTTTTCAAAATTCCATGTTGAAAATAATTGTTTTTTAAAAACAAATTTCATTAAAATTTTTGTATTATTAAAAAAAATTGTTTTTATATTCTATTCGTGATCAATTTTTAAAAAAAATAATTAAATAAGCATTAGAATACAACAACCTAGAAGACAAATGAATTTCAAATCATGTTTCCTTGCATTCTAATGCTCAATTTTATTATTGATTACTTTTTGACCAATTTCATTGAAATTCAAAAGTAATTATTTTATTAAAAAGAAAAATTTTCTATGGCACTTCTTTGAAAGAAGCTATCAATATATTCATGAAATGGAAATATATTCATGAATACTTGTAAATAAACATTTCAATGACATTGTTTCCAAGATATGCACCACGTGGAGGTAACAAATTATGTATACCTCAAAAAGAAAATATATTTAATTATTCTAAACAAATTAGGAATTTTTATACTTACATCGTTTACATTTGTTCATAATCAATGATTGAAAGGAAAAAAAAATTTCAATCCAAAAATAGTAGATAATTTGTTTAAAATTATTTTTTCTGAATTGATTTAATCTCAAAAAACTGTAGAGCAATTTTTATGGAAAAATTGGTAAATTTGGAACAATATTTTTTTCTGATATAAATTGTTGATTATAAACGTTGCAAAAGTCATTGACATTGTTTTTTTTCAAACTTTTTACCGACTACAAATTTTAAAATTTTAATTGTTGAAATGTAACCAAGTTTTGGAGTCCATAACGTTGATTAGCGAACAAAATTTTCTATATATTTATTATTCAAAGATAATTTACCAAAAGTCTTTTCGTCGATCATCTTTGCGGAGTTGATTTTCGTGCGAATGAAATTGAAATTTGTTTGTGAATTTTCTATTTGATGACATTTAATAATAAAAGGAAATAAAATGAAATTGCAGCTGAATTAAGTGATTCAACGAGACTCAGCCGAGCAAGAAGCGCTTTCTCGAGTGATTTTCAGAGAGATCAAAAACAGGATGATAGTTCACGATCACAAAGTAGTGATAGCGGTAAAAATTGTCCTGATGTTGGGGCAGAAGACAACGGTGCTTCTGTTGCAGATATTGCGATAATCACTGGTAGTTGTTTGGCGAGCATCGCATTACTGAGCACAATAGTGACCGTAGGATATATTATGTATAGGTAAATTATTTTCTCTACTTACATATAAACTTATTATATTTAAATTTCTCTCTTAATCAAATTTCCAACAATTTAATTTTCAGAAAAAAGTATTTAAATCCACCGCAAAGTTTGAACAGCGACAAGTGCAGTAATCCTGATAGTTCCGGCTATATTGATGACTCTACAATTAGAGTAAATATTCATGAATATTTATTGAAATAAATTTAAAAGAAATTAGAAACCTACAAATTGTAATCAATTCAGTTACTATCATAAATAATAATAGTCTTTGAAAAAGTTTACTTATTTTTATAAATAGTAAAATTCTTGACAAGAATTCGTGATGCTAAAGTTTTGAACGTTCAAATGAACGAAATTTGTTTTCTACTTGAATATTTTAAAAAATTTGCATGTAGAAAAGAAAAAGAATTAAAATTAAATATCTTTTTAGTTGAGGCATTAATCTTTTTAATAAACAAAATAATTTTTTTTATAAAATAAACAAATTAAAAAAATAGAAAAACTTCGTCGTTCATTTGAACGTTCAAAACTTAAGGTTCATGAGAATTCAATTATTTCCAAAACAATTTTAATACAATTTTTGTGTTTTAAATTCTAAAAAGATTTATATTTCCAATTTCTCTAAAATATTGAAGTTTCGAAAAGTTTTATTTAGAGGAATTATGCAAAGAGTCAAAATTTTGTCTGGACATCAGGGAAAGATTAGGAAAGGACGAAATAAATTTTGGTTTTCGCAACCCTGTTGTTATTTTAGTTGCAAATTTCTGTCCACTTTTTAAGTGTGAGAATTAAATTTATAATAATAAGATAATTTTTTTCTAGGATAATTCGGAAGAAATGTACAGCCTGGACAATGACTCATTCTTAAATTCATTGGAGGCAATGACAATACAAAATTATTGGACCGATAGCGTGAAACACACGAAACTGTGACAAAGTGTTTCTCGATGATGCAAAAAAATCAAGGGCGTTATCGAAATCAGTTGTTGGGAAGAGATTAAAAGAAGCGCTTTACACAGAGTACTTAAGCGTTCACGAACGCCTATTTATTATACTAAATTATTACTCATTAAACGAAAAAAAGCTCATCACAAGAAATTTTCTCCAAATTTACCTTCGAAAGGAGAATATATTCTAAATTTTTACTAATTTTATCAAACTTTAGTAAATTATTTATGGAAAAAAGAATGTTTTACTTTTTTTAATGTTTTTAAAACAAATTTTTTTATGAACGAATTTAATTTTATCGTTTTCATAAATTTTCGTAAAAAGAAACTTGTCGAAATAGGAAAAATTCAATAAGAATGAAAATTGAATTTTTCTAACAATGTTTCTTAAAAATTTGGAGCAATTTTCTTGTTAAAAAAAAAGAAAAAAAACCTTCGATAAGCGATTTTCCGATCACGCACGTATTTTCATTGAAGAATTTCAATTATTATGAGTAATGAAATGAACGAGGAACGATCATTCTCGACAGTTAAAAAAAATTGTTGCACTGAAATTTTTTGCCAACTATTTTCAACTTTTTGAAGTAATTGAGAATTTTGAAAAGAATATTTATTTGCAACGGAGTTATGTCATAATATTAAAATCGAAATATTTATTAATCATTTTTATTAAATATTTTTGTAATAATTACGTTCCATAATTGTTTGGGAAATTAATTATTGATCAAAATCTCCAACTAATTGTAAATTAGTTATATAATTTTTTAAGAAAAAGTCTTAGTTGTTGTTTTTCTTTTTTGCAACTTTGTATTTGTTACAGTCGATTAATAACGTAGTTTGAGAATTGACTAAAAATTTGTTGTCAGGGTAAACTGAAAAATCAATTGTTATAATGAAAAAAATTCTTAGGAATTAAGTACAAATATAAGACTAGGTCTAGGTTAATCGAAGTATATAAGTATATATTTGACTCCGAGTATGTACAGAATTTTCCAATTCGAGAAATTGGGAATTTGTAATATTGTGTATTACTTAAAATATCGCTTTGCGATCCACATCCCGCAATGACGTAAGTTTCTCACCTGCGCTTTTAAACAAAAAAAAGGCACTTTTTCAATTAAAATTATCAAGCAAGTTTTAATAAACATATTGTAAAAAAATACAATATAAATATATATTTCCGGAGACAGATTTCAAGGATAAAAAGAAGATCGGACCAAAATATACGTAGATTGCCTTTTTCAACATATCCATGAATAATTCGTTTTTAAATTTTCAATGTACGCTTTTTTCAATTCTCGATCTTTGGCTTCCAGTGAATTGTTTATGAATTTTTTTTCAGTTTTTAAAGTTTATTGTTATGATGTAGATGGAAATTTTAAATTTTAGAGGCGAAATTGTAAATAAATATTATATTATGATTGAAATAATATCGCTATTTGTGTTTTTGTATATAATATTTTTTTATTTTATAATTGTATAGTTGGTGATCGAGAATTAAAAAGCATTAATTAATTTCGGTAGTTGTGTTTATTCTGTATAAGAAGATTATATTTCTATAAGAAGAAGAAAAAACCATTTTTTGATAGGAGAATGTCTATTGTGATTATAGATTAACGATCTTAATGGAAATTAGCCACATTGTCACCGGGTTGTGAATAAAAAAATATTATTATTAAAATTTGTGTTATTCATTGCCTTTCAATTTATGTTTTAATTTATTTCTTTATAAAATAAAATTTGTCACTTGCAATTCAAATTTTTGTATATAGAAAACATTTAATTTTATCTAAATATTTCATTAATATTTTGCAATAATCAAATTATAAAAAATTTTAATAGAAAGTTTAGAAAATAATTGAAGTTTTGCTGAATTTTCTTGAAAATAAATGTTTTCTAAAAAATATCTCATTTTAATTTTTACAAATAAAATTTTAAATAATTTCAACAGAAAGTTTAGAAAATAATTGAAATTTTAGTAAATTTTCTTAATAATAAACGTTTTTTAAACAATATTTCATTAAAATTTTTGAAAATCAATTTTTGAAGAATTTTGATTGCAAATTTTGTAAAATTTTATTGAAAACATTTGATTTCATTAAAATTTTACAAAAAATCAAATTTTTATGAATTTTAATAGAAAGTTTAGAAAATAATTGAAATTTTGCTAAATTTTCATGAAAATAAATGTATTCTAAAAAATATCTCATTAGAATTTTTGTAAATCAGAATTTGAAGAATTTTAATTTCAAATTTTGTAAATAATTCAAATTATGTAAAATTTTATTTAAAACATTTGATTTTATTAAAATGTGTCATTAAAATTTTTTTGTGTTTTTGTATATAATATTTTTTTATTTTATAATTGTATAGTTGGTGATCGAGAATTAAAAAGCACAAATTATTTTTTGGTAGTTGTGTGTTTATTCTGTATAAGATTATATTTCTATATGAAAAAAATCATTTTTCGATAGGAGAATATCTATTGTGATTATAGATTAACGATCTTAATGGAAATTAGCCACATTGTCACCGGGTTGTAAATAAAAAAATATTATTATTAAAAATTGTGTTATTTATTACCTTTCAATTTATTTTTAATTTATGTTTTAATTTATTTCTTTTATTTAAAAAATAAAATTTGTCACTGTCAATAAAAATTTACCGCATGAACGTCAAGGAGCAAAAAATTTTAGGTTATGTTTATGATTTTTGGAGTAAAACTACTAAAAGTGAAATTGTTTATGTTCAATTCTTTGTTACATTCGAAATATTCAATAAATACCGGTTATTTTGCAATTTGTATAATGATTAAAACAGAAGTTTTAATACAAAGCATACAAAGTGAACTTTACAAATGTAAACAAAAATGTTCATTTGTCACATTGTTGTACAAACGTGTCTATTAATTAACACAATTCTTAATAGTTTATCTTTATTCATAGGATTCATAGCAGTGAAATTTTCAAGGAAACTTATTTGCCAGTGAATTTTCCTTGACAATTTGAGTTTATAAAAGATAAAAGTCGAGAATGTGTTTCAAATTTTGAATTTATTGTGACGTCAGAGTCGTCAGAGTTGAATGTTGAACATGCTGGAGGCAGTCAGCTGATCGTTTTGAAGCTGCATTCGCACGTGTTCGTAATTTCGTATATATTATAAGAGTCCTATAAAGACTATTTACTGAAGAAAATAGTCAATTAATTTAATAAAGATAAGTGGATTAGTGTATTTTGACGATAAGTAATACAAGGAAATGCACTAGTTTTGCATTAGAATCACGCAAAAGTGTTGGAAAAACAGCTTTTATTATGTTCTGTTTGCCATTCTTATTGGCAGAAGCAGAACATTGTTATTATCATATTCTTGCGAATTGCGACAAGTGAAACGCACTACTAGTCAAATTTGGAATTTTTAACATACAATAATAACAACCGTACTTAACAAAACAATGCAACGAAAAATATTTAATATACAATTATTTCAAAAGCGATTCTACAAAAAGCAGGCGGTTCGAGTGAGATTTGCTCCAAGTCCAACGGGTAAATTTTTCTACAATTCATATTCCTTATAAATAATAATACGGCGAAAATATCTTCCGATCTTTATTTTCAAATATTTCAATGTGTGAAACTTATGAAGGTTTTTAACCCTTTTAAGATTTCACTCTAATATAAACGTATAGGTTAGAAATCTCTTTGCTACGAAAATATTTCTTTCAAGACTTTTTATTTATTTCTTTTAAAAATTCACTCCTTTGAGAGTAAAATAGAAACATTGCATATTTTTAAAATATGAAGCAAAGAATAAAAGTAAAATACATAGCAAAGAAATCTCTTTGCTTCGAAAATATTTTTTTTCGAGACTGAAAAAAATTCACGACTTTGAGAGTAAAATAGAAAATTCGCATATTTTTAGGTTTTTTGCATCTTGGAGGTTTGAGAACAGCATTGTATAATTATTTGTACGCTCGTAAATACAATGGTTCGTTTATTTTGCGAATCGAGGACACGGATCAGTCGAGAGTTGTTCCTGGCGCAATGGAACAATTGCACGACGATTTGCTGTGGGCGGGAATTATTCCAGATGAAGATCCCATAAGAGGTGGTCCATCGGGACCGTATATTCAGTCGAAGAGATTGGAAATCTATCAGTAATCAACATAATTTTAACGCTCTGCAAAAGAAATGCTATTTTTAATCAAACATTTGCCAATTTTTTTCATTTTATTTTTCTCTTTCTTATTTTACTAATTTAGTAAACAAAATTTAAATTTTAGGGAAAATGTGAAAAAGCTCTTGGATAATGGAACAGCGTACCATTGTTTTTGTACGGAGCGCAGATTAGAAATGTTGAAACGAGAAGCTGCGCGTTTAGGTCAAGTGCCGAAATACGATAACAGATGCCGAAGTTTGAGTAAAGAAATGATAAAAGAAAAATTGGGCATGGAAGAAAATCACTGCATTAGATTTAAGGTTTGGATAATATTTAATTAAATTAACTATATTAATCTCTGTGGGTTTTCATTCATTCTATTCGCAGTATGAAGTTAGTTTTTGTATATGCTTTTGTTTTTTTTTCTTTTTCAAAACACTTTGGTTTTTCGATTTGTCAATATCAATTTTTATTGTTTATTTAGAGAAAAGGTTAATAGATATTGCTTTTATAAAATAAGGTAAGAAATTTTCATAATGTTGATTTAGAAATTTTATAATTATTTTTTGTTTATATTTTAAAAATTATTAGTTTCTTTTGAAATAAAAAGTTATGAAATTTTCGTTTTTAATTACAATTTTTAACAATAATGTTTTTTCTATTTTAAATTAATAACAAAAAATGTGTAGGAAGAATTTGTGTATTTAATAATTACAATTTTTCTTTTTTTATGTATATAAAGATATTTTATATTTTACTAGCTAAAAAAATGCTTGTGTACTTTCTCATATAATAATCATGTCTATTCACAATTCACATTTTTTTATTAAAGAACAAAATATTTAATTTCATTTGAAGAATTTCTTTAATAAGATTTAATTTTTTAACTTTCTAAAAATCAATTTATTTTAAGTTTAATCTAGAAATTAATGAAAAAATTTGCATAATTTCTTTTTCTGTATTTAAAAACGAAAAAAAAAATAAAGTAATTTAAACTATTTATATTTCTCCATCAACATTTTTTTTAAACTTCCATTTTGTAATTAATTTTGAAAATCATATTGTTTTTACAAAATTTGTAGTATTTTTTTTGCATAATTTCTATTTATTATCAAAATTTTTTTAACAAAATCAAAATATTATATTTTTAATCAGTATTGATTAATAGATAATAAGAATTAATTATTTAGTATTTTTTAATAATAAATTAACTTTAGAAATAGAATTTTAAAAGTTAAGTATTTTTATGAAACTGAAACTTGCATCCAGTTACCAGTCCTACTTAATTTTTGAAAATTCGATATTGGATTTAAAACAAAAAATATTTAACATTTAAATTTAATTTCTAAAATTAAGTAAAGCAGGTGCTTTACTTTTAGTTTAGCAAATCAAAATCATGAAAATTTCTTTCATTCTTTTCTATTAAACAATAATAAAGTGTTGTTAAAAACATTTTGTCGGACAAATCGAATTTCTATAATTTCTTTTATTTATTTCTAACAAAATTTGAAAATTATTTAACAAAATGTTAAATGTTATTAAAAAAAGATGAAAAAACTGGAATAATTTCTTAATTTTTTAAACATAATCTTTAATAAAAATTTAATTTTTTTAGAGATAGATGATAAATGTTTTGGCTCAATTAACTTTTTTTCTCTAATTTCTTTTTTAAATTTAATACTGAAAATAATTAAGAATATCAATTGTATTCTTTTAATAGTTGACAAAGATTATTAATTAATTTATAATGAATGAGAATATAAATTGTAATTTTAATTCGTAATCATAATTGTTATAGTTGCTGTTTGATTTTTTGTTTCTTAACTTTTTTGTAATTTTTCTTTTCAAATATTTTAAATTTTTTAATTAATGTATTGAAAATCATCGAATTATTGCAAAAAATTTTTAAAAAATTTAATAATAAAAGAATTCTTTCACAAAATTCCACTATTTAGGAAAATAACTTAAATCTCGCGGAGAATTTTGTTTAAATGTTTAAAAATTCTAATTAAATTCTTTTTGCAGAATTTCTTTGATTTTTTTTGTCAAATAATGGAGTTCCTTTAATAATTTTAATTAAACATTTTAAAAATAATTAAAATTTTATGGAGAAGAATTTTTTTTAAATTGTATTAAAAATAATTGAATTCTTGTGAATAATTTTACTATTTAAAATAATTTAATTATTTTTATTTAGAAAGATTTGTTAAAATTTTAGGAAATATTGAAATTCTTTCGTGAAATTTCAATAAAATTTTTGACAATATGAACAGTAATAAATAATTTTGTACTTAAAAAGTGATTTTTTAAAAATTTTTATTATGAAATTATTTTAAAAATTTATGTTTGTTAATAAAAAATTTTGTAATTTGTATAACAGTATCAAATTAAATACTACGTTCCGCGCGCTAGCGCGCGTATCATTTGCTAGTTCTTAATTTAATTTGTAACTAAATTCTTAATTTAATTTTTAACTAAATTCTTAATTTAATTTTTAACTAAATTCTTAATTTAACTTTTAACTAAATTCTTAATTTAACTTTTAATTTATTTTTTAATTTAATTAAGTTATTCGAATTAAATTCAATTTTCTTTGGAGAAAATACCGTTTATTTGGTTTTTATATTCAGGATAATGAATTTATTTTTTCGTTTTTGTTAATTCAGCTATTACCGACACCAACTCCTTTTAAAGATTTAGTTTACGGGGATATAACGTTTGACGCTTCCTCCGAAGGCGATCCAGTGATTATGAAATCCGATGGATATCCCACTTATCATCTTGCGAATATTGTCGACGATCATTATATGGGAATTTCACACGTTCTCAGAGGCGTTGAGTGGCAGATTTCCACTCAAAAGCATTTATTACTCTACAAGTTTGTATATTTTCCACAAACTTTTTATTTATTTCTAAAATTATAATTTTCTTTTCATTTTCCTCGGATTAAATGACTTTTTGCATTCTTGCGACTGTTTTTAAAAAGAAGTCCATTTTTTTCAAATTATTTTAATAATAATGTGATTTTCTCGATTTTTATTAAAGTATAAAGTATTTTGAAAGTATTTTTATCAAATATAATTTGTTTAGAAATCAAATCTTGAAGAAGTTCAAATAAAAATTTTTAATGAAAAATCTTCAAATGAAAATGAATGAAAATTAGCTTTCAAAAAATTGTATTTAAAATATTTTTTAGAAAAGTAATTCTCAGAGTTTTTATTTTTTATTACTCTTAGAGTTTTTAACAAAATTTTCAAAAATTCAATTATTTTCTAAAAAAATTTTCTAAATTTCAATAAATTGTAAATTTTCCAATTACATAAATATAAAAATCGGTTATACAAAATTTATTTTAAAACATGTTCAAAAAATTGATTCGGAAAGTTCTTAAAATAATTGAATTGGTAAAAATGTCAATTGTAAATCTTAAAATGAATATTAATGAAAATTACCTACCAAAAAATTGTATTTAAAATATTTTTTAGAAAAGTAATTCTCAGAGTTTTTCATTTTAATTTTTCAAAAACTCGATTATTTTAAATACTTTTCAATTACACATTTCCGAAAAATCAAATAACTACAAAAAATTACATTACTCTTAGTTTTTTAACAAAATTTTCAAAAATTCAATTATTTTCTAAAAAAATTTTCTAAATTTCAATAAATTGTGAATTTTTCAATTACATAATTTTAAAATATTTTTTATACAAAATTTATTTAAAAACTTGTTCAAGAAATTGATTAGCAAAGTGTTTAAAATAATTGAATTGGTAAAAATTTCAATTATAAATCTTCAAATGAAAATTAATTAGTCCAAAAATTTATAGTTTAAAGTATTTTTTTTACGAAAATAATTGAATTTTAAAATAATTACACTTGCAATTCTTGAAAATAATTGAATTCCAGAAGATTTGAAATTGAAATTATAATTTACGTTTAATTTAGTTATAATTTAAAACTCTCGTGAAAAAGTAAATTAAACAATTTTATTGAATGAAATTTTTGAATATACGAAAATATTTCTGATTTAACAAATTAATTATGTTTAATATTTAATAATAAAATTTCAATTCTGTGATAATATTTGCATTTTAGAGCTTTCGGCTGGACACCCCCACACTTTGGACATTTACCATTAATTTTAAATTCTGACGGATCAAAACTCTCCAAACGACAAGACGATATACGAGTCGATTTTTATAGACAGAACGGAATATTCCCGGTAGCTTTAATAAATTATATAACCACCACTGGTGGTGGTTTTGAGAGAGAACAAGGAACACAACAATGCTACAATTACGAGGAATTAATACAACAGGTACTTTTTACATTTTCTTTCTATTTTTCCCTATGCTATTAAATATATTTGTTAAATAAATCAAATTTTTACATTCATTCCATATAAAAATTATATTTATCTTTCTTTGCAGTTTGCAGTTCGGAAAATAAAACCAAGTTCATCGAAATTGAATCCGGAAAAACTGTTGGAATATAATCAACTCGAATTGTCCACTTTATTAGAAAATGAGAAAAATAATAGAATTTTTATTTCCAGTATTGTTAATTTGGTGTGTGAGACTTATCCCGATAGGTAAATCTTGTATTTTTGTTTTAAAAAACTAAATTTTAAAAAGCTTCAAATAAAATGTTCACAGATATTTTGTTTTTCAAATAACTTTTACAGAAAAACAGATGGCAGTTTAAAATTAGACGATGAAAATATACTTTCGACTTTAAAGTGGGCGAAAAATAGAATAACGAAATTATCAGATTTGGTTGAACCAGATTTGGCATTTTTGTGGATTGTTCCGCCTTTGTCTCAAATTGCAAAAAATCTCAAACATACAGGTGTGTTTATTTTCAAATGAAGGAATTTATTCATTTAGCAGAAAACAAATGGTAAAATTTCCATTTTATTCACAGATTCGGTGCAGATTTTAATTGAAAAATTAACAGATCTCGAGGAGAATAATTTTCAAAATAATTTCCTTCTACCTTATCTCAGAGAGTTTGCAAAGAGTAATTCAGTTTCGTTTCCTGAATTTATGAAAACACTTCGTTTTTTGCTCAGTGGACTGAAGGTTAGTATTTAAAAAGAAAAAATTCGTTTCATGAAATATTCTGTTATTATATAAAATTAAATTTTTATTTAAAAATCTACAACAATACAATAAAAAATTGATTTTTTTCAGGATGGTCCAGGCGTAGGAGAAATGATGGAGATTCTCGGAAAGGACAAAACTATAGAACGTTTAAAACGTTGTACCAGGTAAACAGTAGAATTTTTTTTTGTTTATTAATTAATATTTCATAGTTAATTCATTATTTTTATACTTGAGTTTGATATTTAGTGATTTTCTTTATTTTTTTTCACTTTTGATTTTTTTTAACAATCACGTTTTTGAAAGTAATTTTTAATAAGTGATAAAAAAAACTGTGATTGAACAAAAGTATTAATATTCTACTAGTGATGGGATCGACAAGAGGAATCGAAAATCAGTTCAAGGAACATAAAAATTTATTCGCAGTGAAGTTGAAAGGAAAATAGAAATTTTGTTTTTTTTTCAAGCAAGTCAATTTTTTTGTACATAGCGTGTAAATAATTTACCACTTGTATTACGAATTTTCTGAAAATAAAATTGATTTAAACGCGAAGAAAGTAATTTTTAACCAAAACTTAAGTTAAAACTACAAGAATATATTCAATTTTCTTTTCATGAAAAAATGTTTTTTCGCTCTCAATTAATGTGTATTAAATAAATGAGAAGAAATGTTGAATTCAAAAATTTAAGTTTATTTTAACTTCGAATACACTGAAAAGTTAATCGATTGAAATAGAACAAAGATTTTTTTTCTGTAAATTGAATATAGTTTTGGGTATAAATATAAAATCACATACATTAGAATTCCTCCCTCCAAGTTTTTTTTCTCTCTTTTTTTTGTGTTGAATTTTCATAGACTAAAAGCTATAGGAAATTTCGAATGAGTTATAATACTTCAACTACCATAAATATTTATGGAAATTACACGATTTTTTTTTCTTTTAAAGAGGGGAAAATATTTTCATATTTCGGGGGGAAAACTTTTACACGACTTACGCTTTTTTCGATGTTTTTTACAAGAATCTTTTCTTTTTTTATGCTCAATATTTTGTTTACCTACTCTACAATTATGATAATATATTGAAAGAATTATTTCGAGAAATTTTAATATTTTAATTAAGCGTTTTTTTTTAGAATTATTTCAATTTCTAATATAAGTTGGATTTCACAAATGAACAATTTTTAAATAATTCAATCAAATTGGTAAATAGGTATTTAGTATTTATACTTATTAATCGTATCCCTATAATTGTAATTATAGGAAAAATTCTTTTTTTTAAATTAGAATTGAGAAGATTTCCGGTAAAAAAATATCGACCAGACTAACTTTCAGAAAAATATACACTCAACACTTCGGTGTAACAAATTCATACGCATATATACATATCACAGAATGTTCAGACTTAAATGAATTACGGTGAAATAATCGTTTTCTACTTCCTGAATAATTGCGTGGTTTATTTTACTTTTTATTTTTCAATCTTTAAAGTTTAAACATTCTTTCCGAATATTATTAATGAAACAATAATTCATTTTTTCAAGAATTGGAAACACAAATTTTGTGTTAAAATGTTTATTAAAATATTAATTTCATTTATATTATTAATTTCTAATGTAAATTAATAATAAGAATGAAAAATTTAGCTAAAATACAATTTTAGCTAAATTTATTTTTAAATTGCAAATATAAATTAAAATTATAAATACGAGTATAAATATTGATTATTAATTGTATTTTATATAATTAATAATTTATTTTTCATATTGTAACATAAAGGACAAAATTTCGCAAAGAAAATTTCACCGAGATTCATTTACTACACTTATTTCCGATAGAATATTTTACAATGTGTCATAGAAGTTAAAAGTGAATAGAACTGTGAAAAAACAATTCTTATAAACTTGAGTAAGGCAGATTATTTTTTTTTCTCTCGAAGAAATTGATTTCTTCTTTCTTTTGAAATGTGCGCTAAAATTAAACTTCGAAACATTTACAATATTTTATTAGATGCGCTCGATTCACATTCACCCATTTTTTTAATCTACTATTTTGTATTTTTTTCAATTCACTTTTCTAAAAGAATTATTTCTATCGTACTACTTATTATTATAACTATTACTTTTATCATTATTACTATTATCATTATCATTGCCATTATCATTATCATTACCTTTATCATTACCATTATCATTACCATTATCATTATTATTACCATTATTATAATAATTATTATTAAAAATATTATTACTATTATAGTAATAATAATTATTATATTATTTTTTTTAATTACTATCAATATTATTTTTAAATAGTTTTCTTTAAATTATAATATGAGAAAGTAACAAAAAAATACATTTCCAAATGAAAAAAGTATAATTAATTTAAATGTTTGACAAATTTGAAGAACAACGAAATTTATTTCGAAAAATGATATTAAATAAATTTAGAAAAAAATTTTGAATTGGAATTTTTTAAGCTCAGTTTAGAATATACTTTTAGGGGGTTTTTTTATATAAAAATTACGCTTAACTCTAGTAGAAGTGAGCGAATTTTGATTTACTTCGAGAATATTAATTTACGCTGAGTTAACGAGATTTCCATTTTATTTCATTATTGAGTATTTTTTATCAAAGTACCTATACTCTGAATATTATTCGATGTGCTATTAAAATTTTTACTTAATTTTCCTTTTTGGATATTTTAAATCACAAACTATTTTTCTTACACAATCAACGAATTTTTACAAAGAGTTCGATTTAAAGAATTAAGAATATCAACAAATTTCCACAAGGAGTTCGATTTAAAGAATATCATCAACAAATGTTCACAAAGAGTTTTTTAAAGGTTTACAAAGAGTTTTTAAAGAATATCAACATATAGATTATTTACAGAAACATCAACGTTAATTATCCAATTATTGAAAATAGATTCTCATAAATTGCGTATACTTTTTTCTTTCCTTCCAAAATAATCAAAATTCAACTTTCAATTTTTAAATATTAAGAAATTTAATTTTGCTAATTAGAAGTAGTTTTTCTACAATCAGTCTTTACTAAAAAACTTCCGAACTGTCATTAAGGTAAAGGTAGTAGACGATACCAATTTTCAACAAAGAAGAAAAAAATGTTTCTCATATTTTCGATTTTTCAAAACGAGAAGCATTTTTCTGTCTAAGAAATCTTAATTTTCTACTTTTGTAGAAAAACAAAAGTGTAAATAGAGTAAACTCATTATCACATCGAAAGCACATTTACTGTGCGCAAATTTTCCAAGTTGTATAATATAAATCTACTTGACTGTCGAGAGAATATTGGTAACAAGATTTGAGTAGTTTAGAGTTTACAGACTTACAGAAAGGCGCATAAGATCGTTACCGAAAATTGTATTAGAGGCACCACACAGTCAAACGCTTAATTTTATAAATATATATATATTAATTACAATTATCTAACAAAGGAACTTAATTTTATTACAGACTTGTAAAAAAGATCTTAACACCTATAACAACTGTCCTGCTCGCCAAAAATTTATTTTTTATTGAAATATCAAAATTTTTCGAATTTATTTTCCTGACAAGACGATAAGAATTAATATGAGATGGATTAAAATTAAATTTAAATTAAAGAATTAATATGACATGAAGAACACATGAAGTTAAATAAAATTAGTTAGTCTCGAAAAAAAATGATATTTCAGACGAGCGTTGGCAAGGAACAATATATTTACAATAAAATGGAGTAAGAAGTTTACCTCAGTATTTCTACGTCAATATAAGAAGTTTACAAATTCACTGAGAGAATTCGAAAGTAACGTCGTATTTTTTTTCTACATAATAATTTTTGAGATAGTTTCTATAACTATGAGAGTTCGAAAAGAAGCTTACGATTAATAAGTTTTCTCTATAATATAAAACTATCTCATTCACATAAAATTTATGCGTAGCGATTGAACGAGTTTTGCTTTAATAATTCCACAAATCAAGGAGAAATTTTTCCTGCCACAATAATTACTTTATTACAATAATTACTTTCCTAAATTAATTATTTATCAACAAAATAAATATTCCTAAATTTTTAAAACCAATAGAAATTAAAAATCACCCTATAATATAAATTTTTAAAAAATTCGAAAATCAAACATTGCACTCAAGAATTTTAAAATTAAATTTCTTTTCTAAATTTCTTTCCTTGTTTTGTGGCAGAAAAAGCGTTTCAATCTCGTTCTCTATTTTGTGCAAAGCAGCGGTATTATTCCAATCAACAATACCTTTGATTTGAGAACAAAAGAAAAAAAAAGTATTTAAAACGTTCGTGAAAAATACACGTACATGTATTTTTATCTTTTGATTAAAGAGACTAGAGTTTTGGCACGTTAACTACTAGGAGGAAATACTGTACGTATTTCCTGAAAAGTAAACATTTCACGTGCCTTAACAAAACTAGGCGGTTTTTCTTTACCCCGATATATTTAGTATAATAAATACTTACTTCTTAGTATCGCAATCAACTATGATTGGATTCATTTAATTTTTTTTTGTTGACGTCAATAAATGACGAGTATTTTAAATAACAATATCCTATTTATCGTGCGTGATGATTAATTAATTCCGTTTACTTTTACCCTAATTAATTAATCATCGAAAACATATTTTGATTCGTAAAAAAATTAATTACTCTAGGAGAAAATAATAAAAGTATCAACCAGATAATTTGTTGATAAAATAGAAATGAAAATAGAAACAAAAATAGAAATAGAAACAAAAATAGAAACAAAAATAGAAATAGAAACAAAAATAGAAATAAAAATAAAAATAGAAATAAAAATAGAAATAAAAATAAAAATAGAAATAAAAATAGAAATAAAAATAAAAATAGAAATAAATAGAAATAAATAGAAATAAAAAAGGAATACAAATATAAATAAGAATAAGAATAAAAAATAGAATTGAATTAAATTAAAAATAAATTTAAAAAAAAATCATAAACTACACAGTCGACAGTAAAAGTTAATAGTGATTGAAAAAAGTTACTTTTTCAAAGAGCAAAAACTACTTTTTCACCGGCTTAATCGAAATTTGATCTGATCACCAATTTTCTCGCGTGATTGCCTGGCAAGATTAGCTGTTGAGATCGTTGATTGCTTGTAAAATACGCTTCACGTGACCGACCTTTGTAATTCCTAGCTCCTTCAAATCTCTTCTGGCCAACGATAATAATTCACGCCCACGAATATCGTGCGAAACAAAATTATCGACATACTCTCCAAGTTGAAGATTCTCCAGCCAACAGCAAACCTCCTGCACTCCCCAATGTGTCACTTGATCTCTCGCCGGATGATTGCCCGCATTTCCCACCGATCGCCTGAATTTCAACCAAAACAGTCCTCGATGTCGATTCTTCTTGTCGCTCTGCCAAATGCAAATAATGCAGGAAAAAAAATAAAATTTCCATTATTATCAGATAATTGAAAATAATTTTTACAACAGTTTACAAATTTTTAACCAAATTAACAAATTTCGAACAAATTAAATAATTTTAAACAAAAAGACCCGCGCAAGGAAATTAATTTTGTCCCAGGCGATTTTTCTACCAAAATTTTCAATTTAACCGTTCACACTTAATACAAACGTAAAAATCAAGATTTAGAAAAAATCGACTGGAACCGAAAAGTAATAAATTTCCTGCGGGACGTTTAAAAAAAATCATAAGACAATTTTTTCAATATACATTAGATACATTTCACTTCTGACAACTTTTTAGCGGGGATTTTGTACAATATGCATCAATATATATACGATCTTTCAAAAAATTAATTGACTTTGGTAATTGGTAATAATTACACAATACATCATTTGTTTACATTACTTAATTTTCAGCCTATTTGGAGTGGCTAGTGAATCAACTTGAACTTCCATGCAATTATGGAAATAACACCGACTCTTAATTATTTACAGATAACTATAACGAAAGGGGAGCAAATTATTTAAAGCGGGAAGTTAATATTTTTCTCTGAATTCACACACCTTAGGTTTCGTTATTATTTTTTTTTTACGAAGAAACGCAATTCTGAAATGTCGATAATTATGTTAAAAACAAAATTTGCTTTTGTAAAAGAGGAAACAACAATAAAAAGGATTTTTAAAGTAGAAAATGGGAAATAAAACCAAAAGAAGAGAAGGATTTTAAAAGTAGAAAATTGTGTAAACATATCGAGAATTGTAACGTGTTTGTAATTTTTTCGTTTTTTCCTTACCTGATCTTCAGGTGGTAAATGCTGTAGGTACACGAGACAAGTGCCGCCTTCGTCAAATATGCATTTTCGTAATTCTTGCTCCATTGTGGCGAGGGAGAGAGATAATTTATTCTCAAGATCTTCTCGTAATTTCTGTAAAGTGAAAATGGAAATATTTTACTGACAGTGGAAAATTATTGTCAACTAATAAAAAATAAAAGAATTAAATAGGATTTAAATAATTTAAATAATTTCAATAGTTTAAATAATTCAAATAGTTTAAATAATTTAAATAATTTTAAATTACAATAAATTATAACAATTATAACAAATTTGAATAATTGTTTAGAATCTACTAGAAATAATGTAAACATTTACAAATAATTGTAAGCAATTTCTTACTAAATTGTGCGCTTTGTCCCTCAACAATTCGCAAGATTCTTCGTACAATTGTCTGGCAGTGGAAACCAAGTCCGTGACAACGGGTCGCAAATTCGTCTTAAAAAATAATTGAATTTTTTGTAATTAATAAACAAGAATAATTCATTAGTAAACTAGTTAAAAATTCAATTTAAGTTTGACTCAAAACCTATTTAAAAATAAAAAATTTTCTAATTTGCACAATAATAATAAATTTAATTAATAATTCGAAAAATATTATTATGATGAGATTTAAATTTGAATAATAAATAAACATGTTAAAAAACACTAGATAATTTAATTTTTAAACTCTGATAAAATCTACTCACTCCTTGCAAAATTTTTCCATCGGGATGAACTTTTTCGAGGGCAACCGCAGTCCTCGCAGCAATTTGATAAAGGTCGGGTTCAAGACTCGGATGCGAAATAATGAGTAACTTCACCCATTTAACTAAAGTCGTGACAACTTCGATGAAACCGAGTAAAATGCTCATCTCCTCGTCAGTGAGTAACAATTGTTTGCCATCTATTTGCAAATGAGTTCGCGACTGTGATTGTGAAGTGCTGCTTAATGTCGACGACGATTGTGAGACTGCTGATACTTTCTGTTGTTTCTCCTCCCACGCTCGAAGTGAAGTTTCGAGTGCCTAAACAAAAGTACACAACTTAAAATTCTAATTCTCTTCAAATTTAATCCAATCTTTTCAAATTGTTTCTTTTTTTTAAATTTAATTATTTAAAATTTGAGTTTTCTTTTTTTAAATCTAATTATTTATCTACATAGATTTTAATTCTCTGGTAAAATTAAATTACTAAACTTCATTTCCGTCTTATTTGAGAATTTTATTTTTTTAATAAAGAATTATAGAAAGAAAATGTTTGTTACCCGATTTCTAAAGAGCATTTGCATTCGATTTTTGTGAATAATCCTTATAATTCCGGGAGGCTGGATCCACGCCTCTCCATCAACCTGAATGGGAACTCCCTCGTCTCCCAATATATTAATTTGAACGCTGTGACACTGTGCAATTCGATGATGTTGCAAATTAATTAGCCTGGAAGCAGCCATCTGAACGGAACCGAATACAGCGACAACTTCCAAAATTCGATCATCGAACGAGGGCGCTAAGAATATGTCTCCTTCCTTCGTTCCGCCCCAGAAGTTCGTGCCACCCATGAAGCTGGAAAATTAAACAAAAAGCTCTTAACATGATAATTTTTTTCTTCCAAGGAAAAAGTTTTCTGTTCACAAAATACGAATCAAAAAAGTAAAATATGCAAAAATATTTTTCTTCTAAAAGAAAATTCTAAAATTTCTAAAATTTCTATACAATTCTTTTTTTTCCCTTACCTTGGAATATTTAAGACGACAATTCCTTGCAAGGAAGGCAGAGGTATTCTTTGACCATCACATTCCAGTTGAACTCTTTGATCTAAATTTTTGTAAGTTTTCTGCAGCCATTGCTTTGAGCCTAAAACTCCATACCACATGTAATTTTTTGCGCGCGATCGACATTTTTCCGGATGTTCCTCTCGTTTATGATGAAAATCGAGACTGATCTTCGCGTCAATTCCAATGCCGAAATAATTATTCATCACACACCGTTCGAAATATCCTTCCCTATGAATAAAATGTGAACAAAAGCTGTTAATGAAATATAAGTAAAAAAATAAAATGTTCACAAAAACTATTAATAAAATAATATTAAAAATATTTTTTTGTCAAGATTTACAAAAGATAATTAAATAGTTAAATAGTATTTGAATAATCTTTGAAATTTTATAAATTGAAAGAAAAAATAGCGTACATGAGAGTTTCATCTGGATCCATTAATGGCGAAACAGCTGCACAAAGGGCGTCGGCATTTGC
The DNA here is from genome assembly GCA_032873175.1 of Leptopilina drosophilae. NCBI lineage: Eukaryota > Metazoa > Arthropoda > Insecta > Hymenoptera > Figitidae > Leptopilina > Leptopilina drosophilae. The sequence continues at coordinate 75,423,065 of CM065478.1, read as the reverse complement.
AAGTAAAGCTTGACTTATTAAACCAGCACCCCCGCTGACATCTGCAAAAATTATTAAATTTTTCTTCATTTCTACTTATTTAGTCAATTAGCCATTATTCTCGTTTTTACAGGACTCGAAGCAGTGAAAGTACTTAAAAATTCGGACTTTATGGACCAAAAATTAAAAATTACGGACAATTTACGGACTAATCGGCAAAAATAGAATCAGGCCGAATCAAATATAACAGAACATTTAATTTAAAACTAGAAATTCAATTTTTCATAACTATAAAACATGAAGAAATCGATAACTTCGAGTCTTCGACTCGAAGTCATCGATTTCTTCATGTTTTATAATAATTAATATTAATTATTAATAAAAATAATTTATAATAATTAAAATCATTATCAATTCAATTATTATTTTTCAGAATTTTTATCTAAAATTCTTCTTTATATCGATTATTTTTAATAATTTTCGAAAAAGTTCTTTCATAACTTTCAAATTCATTTCCTTAGAATATTTAATTTTACGAAATTTCAATAATTAGTTAAATTCTTTTATTAAATAAATATTAGAAAATAGAAACCCAAATAGTATTAAAAAAACTCAATTAAACTTTTTCAAAAAAATTAATTACAAAATTCAATTATTTTTTAAAATTCACGCTATATTGCTTTTAATATTCAATGATTATCTAAAATTTTAACTGAAATTCATTTTCATGAAATAAAATTCAATTTTTATTAGAATATTCTGCTAGAATTCAATTATTTAAATAAAAATGAAACGCAATTAAATAATTTGTTGAAGAATTGAACGTTTCTTCAAATTTATTCCCATAAAAAACAGTTATCAACAAATTATCACATACTTGAATTCTATTAACGAATTTTAATAAAATTTTTAAGAATAATTACATTTTCAGAAAAATTTGATTAAAATCGTTTTAAAAATATTTGAAATTCTGCATTGAATTTTATTATTTATGGAAATAATTAAATTCTTGCGAAAAATTTTATTAAAATTTTCAAAAATCATTAAATTCTTGTAAAAAATTGACAGGAATTCAATTATTTTTAAAAATTTTAATAAAATTCTTGGCATAAACTATAAATGACAAAATTCTTAGCAGATCTTTAATTACTTTCAAAAATTTTAATAAAATTATTCGCAAGAATTTAAATAATTTCGTAAAATAATAAAAATCTTTGCAGGGTATCAATTATTTTCAAGTCTTAATAAAATTATTCGCAAGGATTCAATTATTTTAAAAAATATTAGAATTTTAGCAGAAATTGAAACACTTTAAAAAGTTTTGATAAAACTTTTTTTTGGGAGAAATTCAATTATTTTTAAGACAATTTTAAAAAAATTTCCCAAATTCAATTATTTTTAAAACTTTAATGAAATTCTTCGAAAAAATTCAATTATTATAATCTAAGATTTTAACTGAAATCTATTATTAAATAAATGTTTATAAGAAAATTCTATCAGAATTCAATTTTTTGAATACAAAATAAATAATTTATTGAATAATTGAATGTTTCTTGGAATTTAATTCCTATTAAATATTTTATCAACAAATTTTTAAACAATTACATTCTTCGGACGAATTTTAATAGAATTTTTAAGAATTTTTTCGAGGAATTCGATTAAAATTGTATTAAAAATAATTGAATTCCTAAAAAGAATTCTATTATTTACGAAAATAATTGAATCCTGCTAAAATTTTATTAATTATGAAAATAGTTAAATGATTGCGAAGAAATTTATAAAAAAAAATTTGTTATTAATGAAATTCTTGTGAAATTTTTATTATTTTTTGAAAATAATTAAAAGTTTTTGTAGAATTTTATTAAATTTTTTTTTAAATAATTAAATTCTTTTGGTAAATTTTATAAAAATAGTAGATATTGAACAATATTTTATTTTTGCAAAGAATATTATTAGTTTTGAAAATAATTAAATTTTGCAATGGATTTTATTAAAAATTCTTGAAAATAATTGAATTTTATTACTTTAGAAAATAATTGAACTCGTGTGATAAATATTGTTAATTATGAAAATAATTGAAATTTTTTAATGAATTTTAATAAAATTTTTGAAAATTGAATTTTGTTGAAGAATTTTGCTATTTATTTATAAAGATAATTGAAATGTTGACAATGTTTTTTAGTTTTTTTTTGAAAATATATGAATTTCAAAGAAGAATTTTAATATTTCTAAAGATAATTGAAATTTCGACGAGAATTTAATAAAATTTTTGAACATAATTGAATTTTTGGGAAGAATTTTATTACTTTTAAGAATAATTAAATGTCTGCAATCATTTTTAATTTCTCTAAAATTCTCCAAATGCAATCGTACAATTTACGAACTTTTCATTCTTTTTGAATGAAATTACGGACTTTATGGACCTGTTTTCGAAAAAACGGACTTTTAAGGACTTGAAGCAAATAAGTTACGGACTTTTTCAGGATTTAGGACCTACTTCGAACCCTGCGTTTTTATGTTATTAAATGATTTTACTTAATTCTAATTTTATTCTTTATTCAATAAATTTTTGTTTTAGACTTTAAAAATTCAAAATGTACTTTACTTACTCGGCCACATGGGCAATCGCACTAGAGGATTGATAATTGGCAGTTTTTTAACTTCTTCCGTTTTGTCGACCGATTTTGCTCTTTCGTGTCGAAGGCTTAAACTCGATCCTCCGAGTCTTGCAGCCGATGCTGCCAACGAAACTACTTCGTTTGGTTTCAATAAACTACCGCTACTTATTCGTCTCGTTGCTTGCGGCGAACATCCATATTCGGGTAACTCGACGTTCACTGAAAATTGAAAAGAATATGTTTTATTTAAAAAAAAAACTTAAAAAAATATTTGTAATTAACAAAGAGGATGAAATTCATTTTAAAAAAACTTACATTTTTCCATACTCTCCCCGCTCAATCGTCTCAATTTTGAATTCAATTTATTCTCCTTCTCATGGCGACTGCCAATCGATGCCGACGGACTCGGTGGATCGACAATAACGCTGATTGTCGGCGGGAAAATCTGCTGCGACTCCTTTCTTGCATTCTGATCCGACGAGACAGTGAAACAGCAAACGGGACTTAATAAGTTTGTAATTTTCTCACCGCCCTGCGAATGTTTATCACTTTTCTCCTGTTCATTGCTATTGATTTTCAACATATTCGACGAGAATTCATGATTCTTTGCTGCGAATAATAGATCTTGATTTTCAATTTTAATATTTCTTGGCGGTCTCTTGAAAGATCGCCTCGCAATGTCACTGCCCTCGGCAAATTGTGCGAGACTACAATATTTCCTTGGCTTCTCCACATTCTCCGATTCCAAGCATTCACGCACAGAATCATATTTCTCGCCCAACATTGTACTTATTAAGTCCTGTCCCAATGAACTCAAATCATCAATCATACTCTCCGATTGACTCTCATAGATTTCAGAATTCTCCGCCGAGTCAATGTGTCCAATTTCGGGACTGTCCGATTGTTTTGTCGAGTCTAAAATATCGCTGTCTATATGACCTGGAAATTGTTAGAGAAATTATCCAAAAAGGAGGGAAAAAGGGGAAAAGTGTTGAAAAAAAGGGGCGAATCTTGAACATTAATTAATTCTTACCAATTTCGCTCTCACTATTTTTGACATTGATACTCTTTGAGTCGAGTGTATCGGAAACTGTACTGTCGAGACTGATAATACTGTTACTGCAACTGCCCTTTGTTGGATCAATTTTCACCTCACCTCGGTGCATATTTTCGAGGGAGGCATTCTTAGAAAAAGCCGTTTCCGAATCAGGTGAAATCATTGCGTCCTGAATTGTTGTGTCGTCCGTTGGTGAACTCGTGTCCAGAGTCGTTGGCGTTACAGTCACTTGAATATCAGATTCGGTCTCAATTTGATATTCATCCCCGGCTTGCTCTCCGTTTGTCAATATTTTACTTTGAGCTTGTTTCAATTCTGTTAGTGCTCTTTCAACCATTGGAACTTCAAAACTAAACGCTCTGCAATCGAAACAAAAAATATTTTCTATTCAGTTTTCTGTTTTAACATTTGGACTTTATCCCTGAACTTAAAGAATTCTAAAACATTTCTCAATAAATAAAAATAAATTCAATCGTTTCAGAGAATTATATTTTTTTTTAAAGCGAAGAATTTTTTCTTACACTTGAGGCATATTGGAACTGTTTCTTCTACTGTCGGCAAAACCATCAGGTGCGGGTAATGTAAGCATTTCGTCGGCTTGAGAATCTCTTCGCAAATCTGGCATTGGACTGAGAGAGGCAACATTGGGAGTTGGACTTGAACACAAAGAAGATTCGGTACTACTTATAGAATGTAACGTTGCCACAAGGGGAAGATCCAAATTCACTTTTTTATCTGAAAGAAATGGGCAAAAATTTGTTAATAAACTTAAAATGGCTTTGCTTTTCATTTCATTCAAAGAATAATTTATTTTCAAAGATAATTATTACCGTAACATATTGAATTTCGCTTCAGAGATTGTTCTTCACTGCAAAGTTCTGTGAGGTCTGCGAAACTTTGAATCGCTCTCTTCAAACTGTCGGCCCTTCAAAAGATAAACGCCGCAATTGTAGAAAATTGAATAAAAATAAAGAAAATTGAAAAAATAAAGAAAATTTGAATAAAACCAAAAAAATGGAATAAAATTAAAGAAAATCAAAGAAAATCAAATAAAATTTAGAGAAAATGGAATAAATATGAATAAAAATGAAGACAATTGAATAAATTTGAATAAAATGAAAGAAAATCAAAGAAAATCAAAGAAAATCAAGTAAAATTTAGAGAAAATGGAATAAATCTGAATAAAAATGAAGACAATTGAATAAATTTGAATAACATTTTAAAAATGGAAGAAAATGGAATAAAATTAAAGAAAATCAAATAAAATTTAGAGAAAATGGAATAAATCTGCATAAAAATGAAGACAATTGAATAAATTTGAATAAAATTTTTAAAATGAAAGAAAATTGAATAAAATTAAAGAAAATGGAATAAAACTGAATAAAAATATTTGAATAAATTTTAATAAAATTAAAGAAAATGGAATAAAACTGAATAAAAATATTTGAATAAATTTTAATAAAATTAAAGAAAATGGAAAAAAATTTTAAAAATTGAAAAAAATGTTTAAAAATTGAATAATAAAATCGTTGTGATAGGAAATATTCGAAAAATACCTGGACAATAAAGCATCCTTATCCATGAAATCCTTTCTTTTGCGGACCCGCTTCAAATTAGTGATATCCTTCTCGGGTTTTTCTAAAACACCCTTTTCTTGGTGATCTAGAGATGGAATGTTTTCAGATCTAAAGTTATTAAATTCCCTGTCGTCTTCATTGTCCTGAAAATCACTGTCATCGATTTGTAAGATTTTTATCAATGAATTCAATTTTTGCTGAACAATATCACACTTTTCTGCAAGTTGTTGGTCCCCAGAATTGAAACTGATGTCGATGACTCGTGCCGTAAAATCTTTTACTGTCTCGCACAAAATTCTGTAAAAACAAAAACAAAAACATAAGAATATAAACTCTAAGTATTTCAACATTTTTAATTATTAAACGATATCCATAATTGTAATAAAACTTAATAGTAAAAGTTTTTGCAAATTTTCGACATCAATTGTGAACGATAATTTACTCACTTGGCGTTGGATATAATAAAACTATCTTGATTTGATTGCAGAATATTCGTTATATGTGAAAGAACACTGTCCTCATATTCTTGTACTAACGCAGTACTCAAAGGCAAATCAGTTTGATTCATTGATAATTTACGACAGGGTAATGATATGCTTCTTTCGAATGTCATCACACTCCAGCGATCCAACATTTTCGTACTGGCTTTCTCGTATTTCTCCAAAAGCTGTGGCAAGTGTGTATCATCATCGCAAGACGCTCCCCATCCTAAAACTCTTGCCAAGTCATTCCCCGTTCCCAATGGTAGTACTCCAACTTGACATTGTTTCTGTAAAATAATTTAACCAATTCAAATACCAAAGACTTTTCTCCCCTAGCATTAATGAACTATTTTCAAGATTATAAATTATAATTCTCAATTATATACGAATCATTCGCATTATCGCTAAGAAAGAAAGCAACAGCCTTTCTCAATAAATTGATAACAAAAAAAAAAAAAAAGAAAGAAAACTCAGTGCGCCATTCTACTTTTCACGAAACAAAAAATACTTTCCTGCATTTTCAAACTCTTAGGCAACAAAAAGAAAGAAACAATTTCAGAAGAGAAAAATTGTGTGCCACATTCTTTGATGACTTACCGCCTAGAAAGAAAGTTAGATAACTTTAGCGCAACTAAATAGGTGCAAAGCTCAGTCGATGATTGCACCTGCAATAAAAGAAAAAGAGAGACACGCCATGCTGTAGAAAATTCGACAATTTGAAAAAACGCAAGAGGGGAAAAAAAGATGGTGCAATCGAATCAAAAAGAAAAATGTTAAATCACAGCAGAAAAAAATTATCGCAGTTGTAAAAACTTGTGCTGCAGTTTTCATTCAAAAATTTCATCGTGATTAAATACAAGAAGCATCAAAATAATAAGAGAAACGAAAACAAGAGAGATAAATAAAAATTGAGAAAAGAAGAAACAATACTGAAAATATATTTTGTGAAAAGTATTTTGTTAGTGTTCGAATTTAAGAAAATATTAAAAAAATGTTCGAAAGGAGAAATAAAAAGAAAAGAAGAAGAAGAATTATATCGCAGGCCAAATGTGAAGCAAGAAACATTTGATTTTGAATTCCTGCGATTACTCACGTGCATTCCTAACCGATCAATCTCGGAAAGAACCCAACCAACTGACCCATCTCCACTGCATACGAGAATCCGGAATGGATCGAAATGTCGAAAGAGTCGCAGCCTGTTCGTATGTATAATTAATAAATAATCAAAATATTTTCAAATAACTCCTCTTTTTCTCCGAAGAGAGGAAAATAAATAAAAAACGAAATTTGCAACTATTCCCGCAAATTTCAAAATTTTCATGAATGAAATGAATTACAATTGTATAAAGATTTGGTAATTACCCTGGTCCAGGACCACCTTTAATGAGATCGAAAACTTGCGCTGGATTAAGTATTTGCTTGAATCTTCTGAGAAATTTAATTCCTTGATTGTCGCCGGATTTACTGTTAACAAATACTAAAAGGGGACTGCAACCAATTGGCCGCACTGCTTCCCAGGCTTCGTCGCTACCTGTTTCGAAGGTAAACATATCTTCTATTTAAATTCGAAATAACTGAACGTGAGAAATAGGATTGATTTCTGTACATAATAGTGTTTTTGTTTTACAAAAATAGAAAATTTCAAAATGAATTTAATTTTTTAGCAATTCTACGTGAAAGGAGATTTTTTCTTGAGAATTCGATTACTATCGAGTGAATAATAAGATTCTTTCTGAGAATTCAAGTATTTTCAATAAAATTTATGAAATTTTCTGGAATGAATTCGATTATTTTCAAAATTGATAAATACTTCGTAAAAGTTGAATAATTTTCGCTACAATTTTGAATGACAATTTCTTGAATTCGAGTGAATTCAATTTTTTTCAAAATTGATAAATGCTTCGTAAAAATTCAACATTTTTCAATACAATTTAATAAAACTTCTCGAATGAGTTCAATTATTTTTAAAATTGATAAATACTTCGTAAAAATTCAACAATTTTCAATAAAATTTAATAAAACTTCTCGAATAAATTCAATTATTTTCAAAATTGATAAATACTTCGTAAAAATTCAACAATTTTCGATACAATTTTGAATGACAATTTCTTGAATTTGAGTGAATTCAATTTTTTTCAAAATTGATAAATGCTTCGTAAAAATTCAACAATTTTTAAAAAAATTTAAGGGGAGATTCCACTGATTTTTTTTTTGAATACCGAAATTATTTTTTTTTAATTTTTGGTTAGTATGATAATCTAAAAATACGGGAAAAATAGTCTGAAGCGATAAGAATAGACTCGCTAGCAGGAGAGTAGGAATAACATCACCTTTCCACCTCGAAAAATCATGTTTTTTCATTAATTACCTAACTGCAATTTGTTTATTTTTAAATTTACATTTTTTCTTTTTGCACCGCTTGAAAGAGTAGTTCTTAAGTAATAAGAAATGTCTACTGTTACATATCAAAGGTTATGTATATAACTTTAAGTTAAATTTTTGTATATTTGGTCCTTTAAACTTTAAACGCGTTTTTCTCGAAACTACACATTTTCAACTTGTTTACACTCTCATTTTTACAATTTTCAACGAAATAACTTGCAATTTGGACAGCATGCTCCTTGAATGTGTAGTTTTCGTGTAAACTAGGATATTTAAAATTCATTAATATTTATAAAAGTTATTAACAATTTAAGTTGCAAAATTATGGTCGAAAAATTAAAAAGTCTGCCATTTGGTTATTTTTCAATAAATTTTTTTTGTTCTAGTTTACACGATAGCCATAATGGTATAGATTAAGAAAATTTTTGACTTTTTTAGTTTAGATTAATTGTCGCAGAGAAAAAATGTAAACAACTTTTAGAGGGGACCACTTTCGGCAGCCATTTTCTAAGACTCCATTAAAAAAATAAATAAATAAAAAATGGTTTTTATTACTATAACACAAGTATTTTATTGTAAAAAAAGTTTAACTAAGAAATATTTATTTTACTACCTATAAAAATTTTTTTTTAAAAAACCTTAATTTCTGTGGAATCTCCCCTTAATAAAACTTCTCGAATAAATTCAATTATTTTCAAAATTGATAAATACTTCGTAAAAGTTGAATAATTTTCGATACAATTTTGAATGACAATTTCTTGAATTCCAGTGAATTCAATTTTTTTCAAAATTGATAAATGCTTCGTAAAAATTCAACAATTTTTTAAAAAATTTAATAAAACTTCTCGAATGAGTTCAATTATTTTAAAAATTGATAAATACTTCGTAAAAATTCAATAATTTTCAATAAAATTAAATAAAACTTCTGGAATGAATTTAATTATTTTCAACATTGATAAATACTTCATAAAAATTCAACTATTTTTAATACAATTTAATAAAAGTTCTCGAACGAATTCAATTATGATTTTTAATATATTAATTAAATGTAAAATGTTAATTAATATGAATGTAAATCAAAATTCAAATCAATTAAAAAAAATTATAAATGTTAGGAAACGAAGAAGACATGAAACAATAATTATTTGATTTTTGAAAAGTGAATATAATAAAAATATTCGATTAAAAAAAATCTGTTCCTATATTAGATCAGTTCACCTAGAATTGCTCTTTTATAAAAAAAAATACTCGTACTAGTTTTTTTTCCAAAAGCAAAGAGAAAACACAAAATTCTTAAAGACTTGTAATAAGAATGGCTTTTCAATGTTTCTTACTAACACTTTTCTTGTTTAATTGTTACCTATACTATGCAATGCTGTGGGAGGCACGACACTAAGTCTTCCTGGTCCTAGGGGGCATCTATCGCTCATAGCAGGTCTACATGCTGTGTGAACAGTGGCTCTACACCATAAACATCTCCAGTCTTGCAGTCTGAAAATCGAAACGAAATTAATATATTTCCATTTTCTCTTTTTCGACACGTATTTTTTATTTTTTTCGAATGGAAAATTTACCTTAAAACAGAGCCACATGTTTTGTCGCAAATAGAACATTTTGATGATACAGGCAAGTTTCCTTCCATCCACTGATGAGGCATTGAAATATTCTGTAAAAATCATAATATGAGGTAAAAAAAAATTAATATTAACTTCAATTCTGTAATATTATGAATTTAATTGTAATACTCGTAAAAATTATTTAAAATAAAAAAATAAAATATAATAATAATAAATAAAAAATTATTTAAAAAATTTTTTTTTTAATTTTTTTTTCGGGGTTGTCATAAAAAATTTTAATTTGTTTCTATCCTGACTTTTCCTTAATTTCTAGGCTAAATTTTGCCCTTTTCCCTGCCCCCTGAAGAATACCTTTTTTGTAAACTATTATTTCTTCAAAATTATTTTTATTATTTCATTCAATTATTTTCTAGAATTTTTATCAAAAATTCTTCATCAATTTTAGAGCAATTAAATTTTTTTCAATAAAGTTTCACGTAATAAATTAAATATATACAAAGAATTGAAAAAAAAATAGTTCTGCGAAATTCGATTATTTCAAATTTTAAAATAAAATATTTTTTAAAAAATTATATTAAATAAAAAAAAGTTTTGACAAAATTCTTTGCAAGATTCAGTTAAAATTTTCCTGTGCATAATTCAGTTATTTACAATACAATTCTTAATTTTTACAAATAATACATTTTTTATGGAATTTCAATTATTTTTGAACAAAAAAAAAATTTAATATAATTCTTCGCAAGAAATCAATTTATTATTTTAAAAATTTTTTGATAAAATGCTGTATAAATTTAAAAAGTTATAATTAAATTGATTATGGACTACAATTATTTTCGTAAAATATAACATTTTTCATAGAAATACAATTGTTTGTAAAAATCTTCAAAACGATTGAATTATTTTTGTAAAAAAAAAAAAAATTCTTCAAAGTAATTTAATTATTTAAGAAATTTTAATAAATTTCTTCTCAAGAATTCAAATTCTTTATCAAAAAGTTTCAAAAAATTCTGACAATTTAAATTGTTTAAAAATATTTTTGATAAAATTCTTTACAAAATATTAATTATTTTCATACATAACAAAACTTATCGCAGAATTTCAATTATTCTTCATACAATTTTCAATAAAATGATAGAAAATTGCATTTGAATTAATTAAAAAAAAAATTCAATTCACTTTTTCAAGAAAATTAATTCCTACGGAATTTTTATTTTAAAGTATATGAAAAATTCAGATCTTCAAAGATTTTAATTTGAAACCTTTTCAAGATGCAATTATTTCTGAAAGTTTGCGCTATAATGCTTCTAATGTTCAAATAATATTTAAAATTTTAACTAAAGCTCAATTTTAAACAGATTTTTATTAGAAAACTTTATGAGAATTCAATTATTTAAATACAAAAATGAATAATTTATCAAATAATTGAATATTTCATGAATTAGAAGTTTTATAAAGAACTTAAGCAAAATTTTTTTAAACAATCAAATTCTTTAGAAGAATTTTAATAAAATTAACAGTTATAGTTGCTTCTTTCGAAAAATTTTATTTTTAAATTCTATTAAAAACAATTGAGTTTTATTATTTATAAAAATAATTGAATTCCTGGAAAATGTTTATTATTTATGAAAATAATTACTTGTCTGCGTAGAATTCTAGTACCATTTTTTTTAAATAATTTAATTCTCTTTCAATATTTTATTATAATAGTAGACATTCAAAATCATTGCAAGAATATTTATATTCAAAAAGAATTTCTACGAAGAATTTTATTCCCTTTGAAAATAATTAAATTTCTGCAATCGTATTTGTACCTTTATTCCAAAATAAAATATTTTTTGTATTATTTTGTATTTTGTATTATTTGTAGTATTTTAAACCAAAATTCAATTTTAAATCAATATTTATTGGAGAATTCTATGAGAATTCAATTCTTTAAATGCAAAAATACGTAATTTTTTAAATAATTAAATGTTTTTTTAAAAATTGAATTATAATTTAATTTTTTCCAGTACTTTCGATAAAAATTCTTTACTTTTCCCTGATTAACCCTGAACTTGTGTCAACCCTGTAAATTCAATTGTTTAAATAATAAACTAATAAAAATACAAAATAGGAATTAAAAAGACGAAAGTACGATCCAAGGATCATCAACATAATCATACCCCATCCTTGTCTTCGATAATATCCTTTCCGATTGATGCTAATGTGGTCCATTTGCAATTGTTTATTGCCTTAGCGCTACATCTTTTGTGTACTTTATATTTACATATTTCACAACTTAAACCATGTGAGGTAACACCTGAAAATAATTAATTGTTAATATATTATTAATACTTTTATTAAAACTGATGTATTATTCCTAATAATTATTATGATCCCCAAGTTTTTAAAGTTCAAATGAACGAAGTATTTTTCATTGAAGATATTTTAATAAATTAAAAATCATAAAAAATTTATAAACTAAAATTTTACATATACAAACTCAATAATTAATTTTTTTTGGATAGTGAAGCAAAATAATTACAATAAAAAATTAATTTTTTCGAAGAAATAAATAAATTTCGTTCATTTGAACGTTCAGAACTTTAGGATTCTTAATTATTTCTAAAAGAGAAATATTGAAAAATATATTTAATATTAAAATATATTTTTAATATTAAAATGTTTAATGTAGTAAAATCTTTTTTGTAAGAATAATAAAATTTACCCATGAGAGCATCTCGGCAAACGTTGCAATAAGTCGGTCTAGCATGACTTGTTGCATACCATTGATGATTTCCTCCCAAAAGTTCTGCTGTTCCTGCATCAGTCGATGGTCGAGATTCGGATGCTGTTTTTAATGCTCCAATCCAATCCTCCATATCTTGTCTATTTTCACCACAAAGCACCAATGACCGAAAAGGAGTTATCACCTAAAAAACGTCAATTTTGTCATTATAAATAAACTCATTTTCCAAAGAACAAACTTATTATAAACTCAATTACAATATTCAGTTTGTAATTAAAAACACCCGGCAATTAACATCGAAACCTACTTAGATTTACATAACATTAAAAAATTAAAAGCCATTAAAAAGTTCAAAACAATTGACTTTTAATTGTCAAGGTACTCTTTCAAAACAAAACAATTTCGAGTAACAAACGCTTTTGACATTTTTGTCAAAATTTCCAAGTGTTGTTTGTAATAATCGAAAGAAGCATTTTTTCTGATCAATAAAAAGAAATAATTAAAAAAAATAAAGTCAAGAATAAATAATTTATGTTTATTATAGGAAATAACCTGAAATAGAGGTTATGTTTTGATCCTGACAACAATATATATACAAATATACCTTAAATCGGGAGCGAATTCTTTCCTGTTTAGGAGGCATTTGAGCAAAGGCATCTGATCACAGGTTATTATTTCATTTATCCGACATTTAGAGTAAAAAAAAAATATTTTTAACTTTTTTACAAAATAAAAAGAATCATTTTTACACAAAATTTAGTTCCCGCAGGTGTCTGCCAGGTGGCAATGACTGGGACTGTCTAAATTTTCAAAATAGTAAATATTTTCAAATAAGGTCCAAATCTTTTGTTTACTAATTTCTCTATTAGTGAAAATAGAAAATAATCGAACTAATAGAAACAATTAAAAACTTCACAGAAAATTGATTGTCTGGTTTGATTGCCATTTACTTTTTCCAGAAAAAAAGGCTATCGTATAAAAATTTCCATAGTGGTAAATAATCTTCCGAATAGGAAATTATAATTTCCTTTGGTATTTTAATGAAAAAGGGTAATAAATAAAAGAAATTTCATTAATTAATGAGAAAAAATATTCTGATAAAGCTACTCTGATACTTTGCGTTAGACCTGCAACACGCCTCTTTAGCTCAGTGGTAGAGCACTGGTCTCGTAAACCAGGGGTCGTGAGTTCAAACCTCACAGGAGGCAAATTTTTTTTTTCCCCCACGCGAAAGAAGGGATGAAATTCCCATTCACTGTGTGGAGGTGGACTTTATAAATAAATGAAATATATAATGTAGCTAAAGCAGCCAAATAAGTATACAGAATGAATTTTATTCGAGTCTGAATCTGAAATTTACTCTCTAGGAGATTATTGATCGAAATTAGTTTCTATAAGTTTCGTTAATTATTTATATTTCTATCAAAGAAAGTGAAGTGAATTTAATGAAAATTTTAATTAATAAAGATAATAATTAAGAAGTCTGCTTTACTTTCATTACATTGATGTTGTGTACAGTATTTAAACACGCTATCTTTGAAGTATGACAAGTAGCCAATTTGCAGGCGCACTGGCGCAATTCAAAGAACTGAACATTTCTAAGAATGCTGAGAATAAAAATTAACTAATTATGGAAACTTATTGAAATTACGATTCCTTATATAAATTTCATAAATTTCAAGGAACTTTTTCAACATAAAAAGAAAGGAAAAAAAATATAAAAATAGAAGAGCGAGAATAAAAAGTAGTAAAAGGTTGGATGTTGGATCAAAGTGTTTCCGTGCCGTACACACATATAAACCCTAAAAATGTCGTGTCAATCTATAGTAGGAGATTCTTTAGAATATTATTCCCGGAGATAAATGAAGATTTATTCTTTGTTGTGCGAGGGTTTGTAAGGATTTTCTTCTTTCACTTATCCTTTATATTATAATACATCCAATATTCTTAGATCACGTCTCTACTAATACGGCTTTTTTCACCTATACGTTTAAATTGCAAAAAAATATGAGTTCGTATTCGTGTGTATTTATTACGCGACTTTGTTAAATAGTTCGTATTTTGTCCGTGAAGCTTGTCACATAACAGTCGTAACACGTGCATAATAGTCGCTGTACATTATTTGCCAAAGGATATAGTTACAGTGCTTAACATTTTCTTTTATCCTGGAAATTATATTTTTATAAAAAACCTGCTCTAAAAACACGTACGACACGTATATTCATACGTTGAGAAAAAGTTGGTTAATATTTGTAAAGAATATAATTGTGTAATAAGAAGTTTTTATTTTTACAATAAAAATGCAGTGAGTATGGAAAATTTTGCAGAGAGTCAGTAGAATAATTCTCTTTTTCTCCATATAAATTACTTTGTTTAACTATTATATGAAACATTTTTGTTACATGTGTACTATTTTTACAATTCTATAGAACTTTTATTCTACGAAATCCACGTAATAAATAACATTTATGTTCAAGTGACAATTTCCAGTGAAGTGAATTTTACGCGATAAGTAATTATAGGTTATGTTTAGAAACAAGTTTTCGCTTGATTTAAAGATTCGTTTTTTATTATCTGAGATAAAAAGTAATATTTATTGACTGCTTTAAATACTGAATGATTGATAGAAATTGTTCTTGACGTGAGGTAATTAGAAATTAATCGTAAATCAAGCAAAACTATTCTGTAAACATAACCTTAGAACTGAAATGTCACGAAAGGTCAAAAAAGCGTAAGGAAAGAAAACAAAAAGCGTTTAGAAATAAAGTATTTTTTTCGAGAGTAATTTTCTTTTGTAGAAATTTAAAAAATTCTCAGTTTTTTTTAAAGTTTAATTACTTTCTGAATTTTAAGGTAGAATTCGTAGAATATATAATTATGTTTAAAAATAATTTTTCAAAGTGAAAAGATAAAATTCTTTACAACATAAAATTTATCTCGAAAAAATAGAAATTTAATTTAAATTTAATTTAAATTTAATTTAAATTAATTTAAATTTAATTTAATTTTAATTTAAATTAATTTAAATTTAATTTAATTTTAATTTAATTTTAATTTATTTACAATTTAATTTTAATTTAATTTAATTACAATTTTGCAAAGGACTATTTTTCATTAATTTCTGTAAAATTTTTTGCATTGATTTCAGGTTAAAAAATAATTTTCTACAAAAAAGAAAAGAAAATTGAAATTGTTTATTGTAAAATAGATAAATACTCACTTGAAAAGTGTGAGCGGCACTTTTAATATTACACTCGACAAACTTCAAGTCAGCTAGGTCGATTTCGTCAAAAACGGCAGCCTGAAACAAAAAAATATTTAATGGCGGCATTGTGAGTGAGTGAGTGAGACTGAAATTGAAATAGAGTATTGTAGTAAATTTTTTATGAATGAAAAGTTATTTTCGAAAATGGCGTTTGAGAAATTAAGAAAATTGAGAGCAGGGCAATAATTTTGTATTCTTTGAATTATTTCCAAACTAGAGCAAATTCAGGAAACCAAATGTCAATTACTGAATAACTGATGTTGTCGACCCCCTTTTAGATCGAGAGCTATTTGCAATCAACTATTATATTGGAAGCTGTGGATAATCCCATTATTGGAATAACTTGCAAGTCAAATTTAAAATATCTCGAATAACCTCATTAAAATTATATATTCCCTTAAATAGTTAATGAATATAAAATTCTTTTTTGCTCCTATTTCTAAACTTTGTCCGTTTTTTGGACGTTTTTTGCCATTTTTCTAATTATTCCGAGATAATTATTTTTAATTATTATTATTTATGTATTTTCACTTTATACTATTCAATTTTTAAATCCATTTTTAAATACATTTTTAAATACATTTTTAAATACATTTTTAAATACATTTTTAAATGAATTTTTAAATAAATTTTTTAATTAAATACTATTTATTTTTCTCGCAATATTTCTATATAAATTAGAATAACAAGAAATCAAGAATATAACAATTTTTTTATTCTCCTAGATAAAGGAGAATTGTAGATATTTTTATATGTTTAATAATATTACGGGATATCGCAATAACTGTTTTATTATAAATTTAATTCCCACGACAAAAAAAAATTTCTATAAATAAAAAATTAATCAATAAACAAGTATTGTGTGTTCGAGATATTGCATATAAATTAAATTTTTATATATAAAAGTTTGGAAAATTAATTTGCACAGCTATTTAACAATAATGAGATTAAAAGTCTATCATTTTGCGATAATCTCTAGAAGAGAAAAATAATAAACTTTATTTGCGTGCAAAATAATTACGTTTTTGCAATTTACTCTAAATGCGCGCTACGACTAAATTATTAATTTATTTAATTTCGATATTTCACAGTTTAGATTTCATTTATTTTCAAATTTAACATTTCGATAATTTATTTTTATTTTAAAATTCCTACACTTCTATGTAGGTATTTATTATATATTTTATATAATAAATTTTTGTATTTATTATTATTTCAAAAAAAAAATTATTTGCAGTCTTGGAATGCAACTTTATTAAGAAAATTTTTTTTTATCTTCTAAAATGTTCGACAAGAAGTATTTTTAATTTAATTCAAAAATATTTTTAAAAAACCTTACAAAATTAAATACAAAATTAAATACAAAATTAAATTGATAATTTTAGAGTTACAATTAAAGGACAAAAACTTTTAATAAAATAATATTTCTCAAAGTGGAAAATTCCTCACGAACTTTAGTATCAATTTATACTTCATCTAATTTATTATTAAAAGAATTTCTTTCCCTTTTTTGAATTTTTAGAAAATTTTTCCCTTTTATTAAAAAAATTTTTTTAAAAATATTAATATTGTAAAGAAATGTATAATAAAGAAAACGGTTTATTATTTGTCGCACATAATAGAATATTGCGCAGGAGAAAAAAATGGTCAAAGTGGATTTTTTCTCAAAAAGAAAAATACATCTGTGTGGATATTTTCTTTTCGTTAAAGTGTGTCATGAAAAAAAAAGTTATGACTCGTTTCGAAAGCGTTTATGACTGTTGTATTACTTTTTCTTTTTTGAAAAGAACAAATGTATTGTTGTATATATATAAAACATTGTATACTGCGAAAATACATTTGCTTTTAGTATCCAGCGAGTTAGCAACTACTGTTTATGTATATTAGTTATATGTTTGTTCAAGAATCTGAATACCAAAATAATAAGCATTTTTTTTTATTATATCCACTGTAATTATAAGAGTTGAGCTTCATTAAATTTCATGTGAATTGCCGCATTTAATTTGGCTCATTTATGAAAATAGTCGAAACACACGGAAAGGACAAAGAAAAATATAACTGAATGCAGTTAAAAAGGATATTTAAATGAGTTGAATAGCGATAGTTGTTTTTATAAAAGCTGTACTTTAAATTATTTTGATAATAATTAATTATTTAATTAAATAATTGTTATATTTATTTAATTAAATAATTAATTATATTTATTTAATTTATTAATTACATTTATTTAATTAATTAATTAAAATTACAACAATATTTAATTCATCAAGTTGTTTACTTTTGTAACTAAGTAACTGAATTCTTGTAGAATTTTCCAACTAAACTTGATTTTAAAATAAATTTCGAAAATATTTGAAATAAAATTCTTCGCACAGGAAGTCAATTATTTTTTCATGAATGATAATGATTTTATTTTTTAAATGATTTTATCAAATTTTAAATGTTTTGAAATTTTTAAAAATTCAAATACTAATTCTTTCTTTGAAAAATAATTTAAAAAAAAATAATTGTAAAAATTTCTGTATAATTTTTTATGAAAAAATAAAAATTAACTTGAGAAAAAGAATGAAAAGTTCCAATTATTGTAAAAAATTGACTTTTTATATTTAAATAATTGAATTCTAGAACTTTTGGAAAATTATTTAAATTTATTGACTCAGAGATGAAGTTTTGTTGAAAGTTGGATAGAAAATCATTAAAATTGAAATAATTGAAAATATTTATGTAATTTTTAGAAATTATTAAATTTCATAAATTTTACACATTTTTCGTAAACATTAATTGTAAAAATGATTTTTGTAAATAAAAGTAATCTTAATTAAATTTATTTAATTAATTAATTAATTAAAATTATACAAGGTGTTTAATTTTTCAAGTTATTTACTTTTGTAATTAATTTTTTAATTCATTTAATTAATTAATTTAAATTATAAAAATATTTAATTATTCAAGTTATTTACTTTTGTAACTAAATAACTGAATTCTTGTAGGATTTTCTAATAAAACTTGATTTTAAAATAAATTTTGAAAATATTTGAAATTAAATTCTGCGCACAAGAAATCAATTATTTTTTCATGAATGATAAATTTTTTTCTGCGAAATTCAATTATTTAAAAAAAAAGTAAAATGCTTCATAAATTTACAAAATGATAATAAAATTGACTGTAGAATTAAATTATTTTTGTAAAATTAAAACAATCTTATTAGGATTACAATAATTGTCAAAAAGGTTGTACTAAAAGTTCTCGAAATAATTCAATTATACTTTCGTAAAAAATCAAATTCTTTAAAAACAAATCAATTACTTTGGAAATTTTAATTAATTTTTCCCCAAGAATTCAATTATTTGCAAAAATAATTTTTTTCGCAAGAATTCAATTATTTGCAAAAATAAATTTTTTCACAAGAATTCAATTATTTAATAAAAGTATATAATAAATTTTTCCGTCAGAAATTATAAGATCAGGGAAAAAATCGAATTTTTCTCTTGAAATCAAAGAAAAGTTATAGGGAAAAAGAAAAAAATTAAATTTTTCGTGTTAACCCTGAAATGTATTTCAATTTTGATAATCATCTTTTTCTTTATTTTTAAGTTTATTAAAATACTCCACCCATTTATTTTGATGCTTTACATTATGATTGATGATCTTCAATTTTTCTCTTCATTCTTTTTCTCATTTCACTAATATAACATTCTGTCAAAAAAAACTTATTAAAAAATTTTAATCAACACAAATGGAGTGGTAGAAATTTTGTCTCGAGTTTTTAAAATTATTTCGTATTTTCTATAGTTTTTTTTTATTATTTATTATACTAATAATTGTATATTGAAAAAAAATTATTTGATTCAAGTAAATATTTAACTGTTAATAGTCAATTAATCAATTATTTGAGGAGCAATTTTTCAAAAGTTGATAAATCCATTTTTAAAAAAAATTAAGATAAACACATATTTAAAATATTAAAATCCTTAGAAATCTATTTATCACTGTTCAATTTGAGAAAAAAATGTATTAATAAAGAATTTTCAGTTTAAAAAATATTTTGGCCTAACCTTGATGATTTTTCATTTCTATCTTTTTATTAGAAAAAAATACCAAAACCTTTAAATTCTTTATTACAATAGAATTTAATTACAAACATAGCATTTTAAATAGAAAAAAATATTAAAAAATGAATAATTTATTACAATTTTTCTACATTAAAGATAATTTTAATGGTTATGTGAGAATTGTCATTTGTTTAAATTTCTCGAAATGACAAAATTTGGATTTATCTGGTTTTGAAAACTTACTCCTCATTTAAATCAAATAAATTTTTTTCAAAGTAATATTACTTTGAAAAAAATTTTAAAATTTATATATTTCAATGCTTAAATCAATTTTTTTTATTAAAATGCACGCAATATTAATCATTTATATTTATTGTTTTTATTTTAAGTAAATAATTTTTCTAAAGTTCTGAACGTAATTTATTTATTTCTTGTTCGAATTAAATTTTTATTACACTAATTTTGCGATCCTAAGGAAAAAAATTTAGTTTCTAAATGGAAAATTTTACTTTTTAATTTTTATTATCTATTTTAATTTTCTTTATTTATAATATAATAATATTATTTAATTTATAATTATAGTAATCTATGAAAATGATTTTAATAAACAATATTTTATTCATTTGAACGTTGACAAATTTTTAGTTGTTAGGTAAAACATTATGTAAAAATAACTCAAAGTATATGCAAATAAAAAAATTTTGTATTTATATAAAAAATACAAAAAATTTATAAATAATTCTCATCAGTATCAGAAAAGTCTCCTTTTCTCCTCCTATTATTCAAAAGTCGAAATCCTACCTTATTTTATAATTCTATTCTTACTTTAAAATATACAAATCTATTCAATATCAAAAATAAATATAGAAAAACATTTTTTATTTATAAACATAAAAATTTACGTTGGAAAAATTTTTCTCATTGTAGAAATTGGAATTATTATTTAATGTCAACTATTTATAGACTAGGTCCGAAAATATTTAATGAAATAAGGGATTATATTTAAAATTATATCCAAAACATTAAATTTTAACTCTCTCTCTATATAAGTATACAATAAAGTTTTAATGAAGCTAGAACATAAAAGCGATGTTTTAGTGTATGCAGAGTGTCTTAGGGTTTTTAAAAAATATATTTCTTAGTGAGAAGGTGTGAATGGAGTAAAAAATTCAGAGACCTTTTGAAGGTGAAGTACCATGACCTTCTGACCTAAAAACTCGCTGAATACAAAATCACAAAATAGACAATCGCTCAATTCTCACGTCTAAAAAAAGTATAAAGTTTCAAATTAAGAATAATATAATGTCCGAAGTGAAAATCGTTATATTTTCTGCGAGAATTTAATGCGAATCACGTATTTTCGCAGAATTTCTCTCTCATTCTCTCTTATATAAAGTTTTGTTATACACTTTCGCACGTTTCAGTTATTAGCACTGTCCAAGTGATCGTTAAGGGGAGGTTTAGCAAATTTTTTTTATGTTTCAGAGAAGATTGTACTAATAATTCCCAAAAGTATTTATCGGCGAAAAAAGGAATTTTATTTCTCAAGTTATTCGCATTTTGAAATCTTATTTGTAAAAATGTGTTTATTTTTATTTATTTTACTTATCTTCATTAGTTTTCTATTTTCTCTATTTTTTCTTTTTTTATAAATAATATTATAAAGATATAATAATAATAATAATAATAATAATAAAAATAATAATAATAATAAAAATAATAATAATAATAATAAAAATAATAGGTGCCGTGAAGCTAGCGGCCCGCCATCCGCCAGATACCTGACAAATCCATAGGCGTCGCCACTAAATTATACAAAATGTTCCATTTTCCCTTATTTCCTATTCCTGACCATTTCTTTCACTATAAAGAGAATGTAAATATTCTACAAACCTTATTGAACATAAAAATCAATTGTTTATTAATAAAAATCAATTCTATATTAACAATTGATTTTTTTTAAACTATTAACAACGAAAAACTTGAAAATTCGATTGTCTGCTGACTGGCGGATGGAGTTTGCTGCCAAATAATTATCCCAAAATTATTTTTTAAAAGTAGGTTATAGATAATAAATATCCAACGAACATTTGTTAACATAAAAATCAATTGTTTATTAACAATTAATTTTTTTAAATCAATTAAAGGCGAATAACTCGAAAATTCGATTGTCTGCTGACTGGCGGATGGAGTTTGCTGCCAAATAATTATCCCAAAATTATTTTTTAAAAGTAGGTTATAGGTAATAAATATCCAACGAACATTTGTTAACATAAAAATCAATTGTTTATTAACAATTAATTTTTTTAAAGCAATTAAAGGCGAATAACTTGAAAATTCGATTGTCTGCTGACTGGCGGATGGAGTTTGCTGCCAAATAATTATCCCAAAATTATTTTTTAAAAGTAGGTTATAGGTAATAAATATCCAACGAACATTTGTTAACATAAAAATCAATTGTTTATTAACAATTAATTTTTTTAAAGCAATTAAAGACGAAAAACATGAAAATTCGATTGTCTGCTGACTGGCGGATGGAGTATGCTGCCAAATAATTATCCCAAAATTATTTTTTAGAATTACATTTTTGCAAATAAATATCTAACGACCATTTGTTAACATAAAAATCAATTGTTTATTAACAATTAATTTTTTTAAATCAATTAAAGGCGAATAACTTGAAAATTCGATTGTCTGCTGACTGGCGGATGGAGTTTGCTGCCAAATAATTATCCCAAAATTATTTTTTAAAAGTAGGTTATAGATAATAAATATCCAACAAACATTTGTTAACATAAAAATCAATTGTTTATTAAGAATTAATTTTTTTAAAGCAATTAAAGACGAAAAACATGAAAATTCGATTGTCTGCTGACTGGCGGATGGAGTATGCTGCCAAATAATTATCCCAAAATTATTTTTTAGAATTACATTTTTGCAAATAAATATCTAACGACCATTTGTTAACATAAAAATTAATTGTTTATAAACAATTAATTTTTTTAAATCAATTAAAGGCGAATAACTCGAAAATTCGATTGTCTGCTGACTGGCGGATGGAGTTTGCTGCCAAATAATTATCCCAAAATTATTTTTTAAAAGTAGGTTATAGATAATAAATATCCAACAAACATTTGTTAACACAAAAATCAATTGTTTATAAACAATTAATTTTTTTAAATCAATTAAAGGCGAATAACTCGAAAATTCGATTGTCTGCTGACTGGCGGATGGAGTTTGCTGCCAAATAATTATCCCAAAATTATTTTTTAGAATTAGATTTTTGCAAATAAATATCCAACGACCATTTGTTAACATTAAAATCAATTGTTTATTAACAATTAATTTTTTTAAATCAATTAAAGGCGAATAACTTGAAAATTCGATTGTCTGCTGACTGGCGGATGGAGTTTGCTGCCAAATAATTATCCCAAAATTATTTTTTAAAAGTAGGTTATAGATAATAAATATCCAACAAACATTTGTTAACACAAAAATCAATTGTTTATAAACAATTATTTTTTTTAAATCAATTAAAGGCGAATAACTTGAAAATTCGATTGTCTGCTGACTGGCGGATGGAGTTTGCTGCCAAATAATTATCCCAAAATTATTTTTTAGAATTAGATTTTTGTAAATAAATATCCAACGACCATTTGTTAACATAAAAATCAATTGTTTATTAACAATTAATTTTTTTAAATCAATTAAAGGCGAATAACTTGAAAATTCGATTGTCTGCTGACTGGCGGATGGAGTTTGCTGCCAAATAATTATCCCAAAATTATTTTTTAAAAGTAGGTTATAGATAATAAATATCCAACAAACATTTGTTAACACAAAAATCAATTGCTTATTAACAATTAATTTTTTTAAATCAATTAAAGGCGAATAACTTGAAAATTCGATTGTCTGCTGACTGTCGGATGGAGTTTGCTGCCAAATAATTATCCCAAAATTATTTTTTAGAATTAGATTTTTGCAAATAAATATCCAACGACCATTTGTTAACATAAAAATCAATTGTTTATTAACAATTAATTTTTTTAAATCAATTAAAGGCGAATAACTTGAAAATTCGATTGTCTGCTGACTGGCGGATGGAGTTTGCTGCCAAATAATTATCCCAAAATTATTTTTTAAAAGTAGGTTATAGATAATAAATATCCAACGACCATTTGTTAACATAAAAATCAATTGTTTAGTAACAATTTATTTTTTTTAAATCAATTAAAGGTGAATAACTTGAAAATTCGATTGTCTGCTGGCTGGCGGATGGAGTTTGCTGCCAAATAATTATCCCAAAATTATTTTTTAAAAGTAGGTTATAGATGATAAATATCCAACGACCATTTGTTAACATTAAAATCAATTGTTTATTAACAATTAATTTTTTTAAATCAATTAAAGGTGAATAACTTGAAAATTCGATTGTCTGCTGGCTGGCGGATGGAGTTTGCTGCCAAATAATTATCCCAAAATTATTTTTTAAAAGTAGGTTATAGATGATAAATATCCAACGAACATTTGTTAACACAAAAATCAGTTGTTAATAAACAATTGATTTTTATGTTAACAAATGTTCGTTGGATATTTATTTGCAAAAATCGAATTCTGAAAAATAATTTTGGGATAATTATTTGGCAGCAAACTTCATCCGCCAGTCAGGAGACAATCGAATTTTCAAGTTATTCGACTTTAATTGCTTTAAAAAAATTAATTGTTAATAAACAATTGATTTTTATGTTAACAAATGTTCGTTGGATATTTATTTGCGAAAATCTAATTCTAAAAAATAATTTTGGGATAATTATTTGGCAGCAAACTCCATCCGCCAGTCAGCAGACAATCGAATTTTCAAGTTTTTCGTTGTTAATAGTAAAAAAAAATCAATTGTTAATATAGAATTGATTTTTGTGATAACAAATGTTTGTTGGATATTTATTACCTATAACCTACTTTTAAAAAATAATTTTGGGATAATTATTTGGCAGCAAACTCCATCCGCCAGTCAGCAGACAATCGAATTTTCGAGTTATTCGCCTTTAATTGATTTAAAAAAATTAATTGTTAATAAACAATTGATTTTTATGTTAACAAATGGTCGTTGGATATTTATTTGCAAAAATCTAATTTTAAAAAATAATTTTGGGATAATTATTTGGCAGCAAACTCCATCCGCCAGTCAGCAGACAATCGAATTTTCAAGTTTTTCGTTGTTAATAGTTTTAAAAAAATTAATTGTTAACATAGAATTGACTTTTATGTTAACAAATGTATGTTGGATATTTATTTGCAAAAATCTAATTCTGAAAAATATTTTGGGATAATTATTTGGCTGCAAACTTTATCCGCCAGTCAGCAGACAATCGAATTTTCAAGTTTTTCGTTGTTAATAGTTTTAAAAAAATCAATTGTTAATATAGAATTGATTTTTATTAATAAACAATTCATTTTTATGTTTAATAAGGTTTGTAGAATATTTACATTCACTTTATAGTGAAAGAAATGGTCAGGAATAGGAAATAAGGGAAAATGGAACATTTTGTATAATTTAGTGGCGACGCCTATGGATTTGTCAGGTGTCTGGCGGATGGCGGGCCGCTAGCTTCTCGGCACCTTTTTCAAACATATCTATAATAAAATCTTTATAATCTTTTTAAATATTTTCAATTTTAGTAAAATTTAGTTGAAAATATTCAATTTGTATCAAGTATTTTGTTAAAATCTTTCAAGGAAAATTAGTGAAAATAAATAAAATTTTAAAAAAATTAGGTTTCTAATTTTTGAAAATTTAATGTTTTCAGTATTTACAATAAGTATTAGTATTTATTATTAATTAGTATTTACATGAAAAAATAATATTTTAGAATTATTTTAAAAATTTTCAAGAAAACAATCATGTTCAATATTTTTAATTAAAATTCCTTGAAACATTGTTTCTTTAAACTTATACAAAAATTATGCAATTAGTTTCAAAAAATTTCATTAAAATATTTTGAATATTTAATCATCTTAGAACAATATATTTAAAAATTTACGAAAATTCAGCTTATAATTAACATTATTCAAAATTTTGTCATCATTTTTATTTCTATTTTTCAAAAATTTAATTATTTTTAAATGATTTTTACTAAATTTTTATTTTTTTTTAATTTTTGAAATTTAAAAATTATTAAAAAATTATTTTGAAATGGTTTTAAAGAAATATATTCGTAAGAATTTCTTTATAATTTTTTGTGTAAAAAATAAAAAAATAAGTGGAAAAAAAACTATGGAGAGTTACAATTATTATAAAAAATTCAAATTAAATAATTAAATTATAGAAGAATTTAAAAAAAAATTATTTTATTGATTCAAATATTTTAAAAAATAACAAAACTTATCTCCGAATTTAAATTAGTTGTTATACAACAAAATGATAAAAATTTTGTACTTTTTCTTAAAATTGTTTTTAAAATTCGACAAAAGAATTCAATTAGATATAAAAAAAATTTTTATACAATTTTTCATAAAAATTCAATTTTAAGAAATATGAAATATTTAATTAATTATTTAAGTTTTGTACATAAATAATTAAATTCTAGTTGAATTTTCTTTGAAAAATTGATTTAAAAATGAGTTTTTCTTAAAAAAAAAAGTTGTAGAAAATAATTCAATATTAAAAGCATTAAAACGTGAATTTTTAGAAATAATTAAATTTTTTATTTATATTCTTCAAAAATTCAATTATTTTTAAATGGTTTTTTAAAATTTTAATGTTTAAAAAATTTTTAAAATTCAAAAACTAATTTTTTCTTTAAAAAATAATTTTTTAAAAATATTTGTAAGAATTTCCGTATAATTTTTTGTGAAAAATTAAAAATTAACTTGAGAAAAAAGTATGAAAATTTCCAATTATTGTAAAAAATTGACTTTTTATATTTAAATAATTGAATTCTAGGAGAACGTTTGGAAAATTATTTAAATTAATTCACTCAGAGATAAAGTTTTGTTGAAAATTGGATAGAAAATCATTAAAATTGAAATAATTGAAATTGTAATTGAAATATTTGAAAATATAAATATTCAATTTTTAGAAATTATTAAATTTTATAAATTTTACTTATTTTCCGTGAACATTCATTTTAAAAATTGAATTTTGTCAGGAAAAGTAATTTTAATGTCAGAAAATTGTCATGGAAAATTTACAAACTGAAATCTTGTGATCATTCTAAAATAAATTAACTATTTCCCATTATATTTATTTACAGATCTACGAATAAATTATGTAAATCTAAAAAACATTTTTCCCAACAAATTTTCAAGGTGATAAAGAATAAACTAAAAAAAAAGAAAATTGAATTTCTAAAAATCAGATTTTTAATAAAGAACAATTCTTAAAATTTCTAAACAACAATTAAAATTTGATAAAATCATTTAAAAATAATTGAATTTTTTAAAAATATAAATAAAAAAAATTTTTAAAAAGAAAAGAAATAAAATTTACAAGTTGTAAGTTAAAAAAAACCAAAAGTTTATAGAATCGATGAGAAAAATTAAATAAAAATCAAATTTTAATTAAATAAGCGAAGAATGTAAAATATTAAATTAAAAGTGAAAATTTATTAAATCTATGAAACAATTATGATGGTTTTTAAGACAGTATCTCAAAAAGAGTTATTGACTCTAAAAATTTAATTAAACCTATTGTTTGGTGAATTTAATTAATGACAGTTATGAGCCATTAATTAAATATTATCAATGACGCCATCGTTATTTGCTTTCAATTTTTATCAGTTTTTCACAGTCTTTAGAAATAGAGGGATTTTTTTTTCATATCATCGCATCTAAAGTCTCTACTTTAAAGTGAACAATGCCCTCAAGCTTTAAGTTTTCAAGTCTCTCTCCTCTCTTGGGCTCTTGTCTCAACATTTTCTGTTTTTAATAAAATTTATCTCATTTCTAAAACAAATACTGCCTGAAGGTATTGCGAAATGTATATCCAATGTAGTATATATGAATTTTTCAAAGGAGACACAATTTTTCGCAGAGAAAATAATAACAAAAAACAAAAAAAAATTGAAAAGAATTTTTAAAAAGTATTTCAATTTTTTTAGCTCTTAGACGATAAATTTCTTTTTGATCCCAAAGTATAGGAGAAATAAAAAGTAAATAAAAAATCAAATAATTTGAATTTTATTTCGAAAAATTCTTTTGTCGCGCAGGGACTTTAGAAATGTATTTCTACTTTGTTTGAATAAAATTAATTAACTGATTTTAATTACTTTTTTTTTCGTTTTGTATTGAAGTCATTTACGTCGATTGACGTCAGAATTTTTTTGTTTCTCGAAAATTAATTAATTTTCAACTATATAGTGATTATTAATTAGCGGTTTTTTATTTAATAATACTTGAAAGGAACTTTTTGTATTATTTCGAATTTCTTCTATTAAAATACAAAGTAAAGAATCAAAAAATCCAAAAACTGGAAAATAAATAGAGAAAAAAAAACATCATCTAAGAATTTAAATATTTTTCGTAGATTTTGTCTGAATTTCTTCGAGAGAAAAAAAAATATTTTAACTAATATGAAAAAATATGTGGCATGACTTATCGATTAGATATCTTCACGCACACTATATACGCAGTAATAATTTGAATAAATTTGAAAATAAAAGGCATTTAAATATTTATAAAACACAGAGGATTTTTCTTCATTTTTTCAAAGAGGGGAGAGTGAAAAGAAAAAAAAAATAAGTTACATTGTAGAGAGAAAAACTTGACATTGAGAAATTCGTAGCATCTTCTATAAAAGAGGGTTAATGCTATGCGAGGGATGAAAGATAAGTGGCGTTTAACTTCCTTTTTGGAGATAAATTAAGGAGAAAGAAAAAAGTTGAAAAAAGTTACCGATGAATTTCCTCTTTTTCACGCGTCCATATCTCTCAAAATCGAATATGTTTTCTGTCAGAGAGGAGGAAAAAAAACAAAAACAAAAAAATCGTATAAAACTTCGTATATAGAAATGAAAAAAAAATGTTTCATTTTGTTTATAAATTAATCTGTCGACAATTTAATGTTTTGATAAAAAAATAAAATTAAGTGGGTAACAAATAAAAAAATTTTAAAAATAAAATAAAGTAAAAAGAACAAATTAAAAAAACAAAACAAATTAAAAAATAAAACAAATTAAAAAAATAAAACAAATTAAAAAATAAAACAAATTAAAACAATAAAATAAATTTTAAAAAAGTAAAACGAATAAAAAAAAATTTAACACAAAAAAATAAAAAGACAAAATAACAAAAAAATAATAAGAAAAAAATTTTTTTATACATTTAAACATTAATTTCTAAACATAACGAATAATTAAAAAATAAAGTAAGAAATAAAACAAATTAAAAAAGTAAAACATAACAAATAAAATAAGAAGTCAAAACAAATAAAATACTTTAATTTTATGAATTCAAAGTTTCAAACATTGATTTCTAAAAGTAGCGAAAAATACAAAAAAAAATAAATTTACACTTTTTTATGTCTAAATTTCAACATAAATTTGACAAAATGTTTAAAAATCAAAAAATTTAATAACAGAAGTAAAAATTAAAATGGCAAATAAAACAATAAATCGAAAAAATAAACAATTGATCAATGTAACAATACATAAAAATGGAACGAAATAAAAAAGTAACAAATAAAGCGAATAAAATAAAACAATAAAAGTTTTAAAAAACTAAGGAAACATTTTTAAGTTTTATAAAATCAAAATTTTTCTAAATAATAATAATAATAATAATAAAAATAAAAATAAAAATAAAAATAAAAATAAAAATAAAATAATAAATAATAATAATAAAATAACAATTAAATACAAAAATAATATTTTATTATTTTATTATTTTGAATACAAAAATTAATTATGTTCCAAATTTCGAAAAACAAATATGACGAAAGATATTTGAAAATGTTTCAAAAATATTTGCGTAAGAAATTTATTTAAAAAAAAAAATCAGTGACCCGAACCGAAAAGTTGGCCAGGTGAATTGACGCATGCGGTTTTCCAAGTTGAAAGCTTCGATCGCTTATCATCTGTATAACGTGAATTTATAAGAAACGATACAAAAATCTTTGAAAAAGAGGAAAACAAAATTTCTCTAAACAATTTTCGATGGAAAATTTTCAATTTCCTCTGAGTTATAATTAATTGCATCATGAAGTTTAATATACTTTCTATGGATTTGAATTAGTAAAAGTTTCGACTAATATCAATCAGTGTCTTTTCCCTTTAGAATTAATTAAATTGAACTAGAATATAGTAAAAACAAAATTTCCATCAAGTTCGTAAATTTTAACTAAATGTAACAAATTGGAAAACAAAAATTCGATTGACCTTTCGATTTCTAAGTAATATTTATACAATGAATTTCTAATTTAAAAAATCATTTAAAAGACTAACGCAGAATGGATTAAAATTTTTCCTTATTAAAATTTATACTGCGTTTATAATTTATCAAAAAAAGTTGCAGAAAATTTAGAAAATTTAATTTTTATTTAATAAATATAATATTTAATTTTATTTATTTTAAATTTATTTCTTTTTAGTAAAAATTGCGCAAAAAAAGAAACAAAATTTATTGAGAAATTGAATAAAAGAAAATAATTTCCCAAGCTAATAAATAAACTTTAGAGAATAATAATATTTTATCCATAGGAAAAAATCATAAACAAACAAAAATTTACTCGAAAATAAAATACCGAAATAAAGAAAGTTTTAAAAACGAAATAAATAACTTACAATTTCTTAAGCAAAGAAACAAAAAAACTATTGTAAAAATATTCTTCTTGGGGGAAAATTATAAGCAAACAAAAATTTATTAGGAAACAAAGTATCGAAATAAAAAAAATAAATAAAATTTAAAAACTAAAATAAAAAATTCCCCAAGTAAACAAACGAAAAAAAACAGTAGGGAAATAAAACACTGGAGAAAGTAAAAACAATATATTTTTCTTAGTTGACAAATTATAAACAAAGAAAAATTTATTGGGGTATAAAAAAGTCCGAATAAAGAAAATAAATAGAATAAATAGAATAAATAAAATAAATAAAATGAATAAAATAAATAAAATGAATAAAATAAATAAAATGAATAAAATAAATAAAATGAATAAAATAAATAAAGTGAATAAAATAAATAAAGTGAATAAAATAAATAAAATGAATAAAATAAATAAAATGAATAAAATAAATAAAATGAATAAAATGAATAAAATGAATAAAATGAATAAAATGAATAAAATGAATAAAATGAATAAAATGAATAAAATGAATAAAATGAATAAAATGAATAAAATTAATAAAATAAATAAAAGAAAGAAAATAAATATAATAAATAAAATAAATATAATAAATAAATTAATAAATAAAAAAAAGAAATAACAAAATAAAGTTTACCGAATAAGCAATTTGATTTCGATTTACATTCAATATATAACCACAAGAGAAAAAAAGAAAACAATAAAAAAATTTTTTTTTGAAAGCTTTAATTTATTCAATTTTTTAGCATTAAATTTTTTGACAGGAATTATCTCACATGATGAATCGTTTTATTCACTATATACACGCGTGCACACCGCAAATACTGAAAAGAGAATAAAACTTTCTCTATTGTCTTGAAATTCTAAACGTTTATATATTGAACGAAAAAATAAAAAAAAAAATTCTCTTTGACGTATGTATCTTCTTTTAATGATTCTTTATGATGGAAAATAATTTAATTTTTCCTCGCAATGCCACTACTGAAACCGTATATATATAAATATAAAATTCTATTTTTAGAGTTTTATCTTCTTTTTTTACGTTTTTATATGAAAGCTTCGTAGCAAATAATATATATAAGGAGTTCAAGTATCTGTAGAGTATTGATATTTCTGAATAATGTGATAATAATTATTAATAATTTGAATGAGACAAAATTGTGTCTAAAATCTTTTGCGAAAATGTAGAAATAATATTCTGTCGTGACAGTAGCAAAAGTCAGTTATAATGTCAGACATAACTGTGTCAACTGATATTGTACTTTTTCTCTCCAACTTTCAATTAGTTTGAAATGTATAACTAAGTTTTTAGTAAAAATTTCTCACTGAGATTTCACAATAGTTTTGATTCGTTTTTTGTCTCAATATTTGATGACCTCAGATAAAGTGTTATTGTTATTTTTATTGTTATTATTATTATTATTATTATTATTATTATTATTATTATTATTATTAATATTATTATTATTAATATTATTACCAGAAAATTTTATTATTTTTATTATAATTAGCAGATTTTATTTTTATTATTATTATTATTATTATTATTATTATTACTAGCAAATTTTATTATTGTTATTACTATTACTATCAAATTTTATTATTTTTATTATTATTATTATTATTATTAGCAAATTTTATTATTTTTATTATTTTTAGCAAATTTTATCATTACTAGCAAAATGTTACGCGCGGAACGTGATATTCAATTTATTATAATGCAAATTATAAAAAAAATGATAAATTATAAAATTTTTTCTTTTCCAAATTAAATTTTTTGTTAAATTCATAATCAAAATCTGAAAAATTCACTTATTAACTAAATATTTAATTAATATTGTTTAAAATTTTTTAAATTTGAAAATAACTTTTCGCAAGAATTCAATTATTATTTGCAAGCATAATAAAATTTTTCGGAAGAATTCTATTATTTTCACAAATAGTTCTTCGCAGAAATTAAATTATTTTGAATACAATTTTAATAGAATTTCACGAAAGAATATTCAATTATTTTTTGAAATTTGCATTAATCGATTAAAAACAATTCAACTATTTAGTAAAGTCTTTGCAAACATATTTTTAATTCTTTTAAAAATAATTCTAAAAGTGATTCAATATCAGAAATTCAATTATTTTCTCGAACTTTTTAAAGAAAATTCTTGTAAAATATTAAATTATTTTCATGAAAAATTACACAATGACACAATTTGTGTATAAAAAATTTTATTTTGTCAATTTTTTAATACAATTCCACGGAAGGATTTTCAGAAAAACTTTTTTCCATCAATTTTTGATAAAATTTTTCCCTAACAATATTAATTTATTTTCGAAACTTCCAAAAAATTCAACTATTTTCCAAAATAATATAGAATTCTTCGCAAGAATTAAATTATTACTTTAATTTTAATTTCAATTTTTTCATTTTCAAAGTAAAAATATTTTTTTATAATAAAAAAATTTTGAACTCAAAATTAAAATATTTTTATGTGAAAAACGTATTAAAGTCTTAAAGTAAATATTGTTTTCAAATGGAAAAATTTCAATTTTTATGTAAAAAGAAGATTTGAACGCGAACATTTGGTCTTTTAAGTGAAAATAATTTTCTCAAAGTAAGAAATTTTATTTTTTGAGGTAAATAAGTGTCTTGAAAGGAAAAAATTGAAAATTTAAAATCGCAATATTTTTTAATTACGAAAATTTCAATATTCGGTGTTTTTTTGTGTAAAATTAAAAAAATTTATATTTTGTAGGTAAATGAGTTTTTTAAATGAAAAAAAAAATTGAAACCTTTAAAGTCAGGTAATATTTTTAAATACAAACAATTTTATTGTAAAAATAGTTGTTAAATAAAAAAAAATTCAATTCTTGGTGTAAAATTTTATTTCGAATGCAAACAATTTTTTTTAAATGCAAATAATTTTATTCAATTTAAAACATAATCCAAATTTCATGTTAAAATAAATGTTTCATAACAAAAATTATTATTGTTTACGTAAAATAATAAGTTTTCAAACTAAAAAAAATTCATTTTTTTTAGTAAAAATATATCTAAATAAACAAAATTAATTTTTTTTCCATAAAAATATTTTTCAAAATTAAAGCATTTTAACATCTATGAGTTTAATATCCTTTCAAAATAAAATTTTTCATTTAAAAAAATATCTTAAATGCCAAAAGTCTATAAATTTTCAGGGTAAAAATTTTGTTAAATTCAAAATTTTCAATTAGTTAATTTTTATAATTTTTTCTAATTAAAAATTTCAATTTTTTGAGTAAAAATTTGCTGAAATGTAAAAATTTCAATTAGTAAATTTTTTATAATTTTTTCTAATTAAAAATTTCATTTTTTTAAGAAAAAATTTGCTTAAATGCATATATTGAAGCATCAAATTTTCAAATTAAATTACACGTTTTAATACAAAAATTATAATTATATTTATGTAAAATAATGTTTTTTCAATTTACAAAATTCCATTTTTTAATGGTAAAAATACTCTTAAATGGACAAAATTATTTTTTTATCATAGAAATATTTTTCAAAATTGAAGCATTTTAACTTCTAAAAAGTATAATTGAAAATTAAAATTTTTCTGTTTTCAAAATTGAAACATAGTATTTTTATATATTTTTTAACAAAATATTTTTTTTTTCTTAAATGCCGAAATTTTCTCTAAATTTTCAGAGTAAAAATATTTTCAAATGCAAAAAATTCAGTTGCTTAAAGATAAATAATTCATTCAAATAAAAAATTTAAATTTGTTAGGTAACAATTTTTTTAAATCCAAAACATTTAATTTTTTACCAAAATATTTTCTCAAATTAAAAGAATTGTAAAAGTAAAAATATTTTTCAATGTTAAAATTTCAATTTTTAAAGTATTTAATTTCTATAAACTATTTTTGAAGCGTGATGTATCAGCTATCAACAAATGCGAATTTAAATAAATTATTTATGTGTAAAATTTCTACTTTTTTCTTCTCTAAATTTCTATTAGAACTTTGCAATTGAAAGAAAGGAATTTACAATTAAATTATACAAATAGAGAAAAGGGAGAATTAAATTAAAATTCCCTTGAAATTTCTTCTTCTAATTTTCATCTTATCGGAAAATTTCCTCGACCTTTTTCGTGAAAAGCTATTCTTTTGTGCAAATTTTGTACATAAAGAAAAAGGAGCACAATTTTCGAAAAAAAAAATCGCTGTAAATAAAATAAATTGCATAAATTGACCTAAAGATCAAATTGGCAGTAATACAAGGATTTTATAGAATTTTTCGTTTATTGATAAACTTTTTAAGAACCTTTTTTTTAAGAACCCTTCATTGAAATTCAGTTTGGCTACAACGACGCTGATACGGAACGGACTTGCGTTTTTATATATAAATTTCTCAGTGTGTGTTTTCACATTCAAGACATGAAATAACTGACCTGATCCTTATGGAGTCACTAACCTTTCCCCAGAGGGACGATTGACTGTTTCTTCTTTTTCGTTTCTTTTCCCCTTTTTTCCCTCTTTTTTTTCATCGCCATACTTGTGAGTATTAAATTTCGAAAATCTAGCCATATAAATATATTAAGAGTAATAGTTAAAGTTTTATAAAAAAAAAAAAAAAATACAGAGGAATAGTAAAAACTTTGGAAAAGTTTTCGACAAAAGTTTCCCATTTAGCATTTTCGCGAACCCTTATCATGAATTTTTCTCCACATGTACACGTGGAAAAAAGTATTAGGAAAAAAACTGTCCCTGTGGGCGCAGAACTCTGAGACGTTTACTCACATCGATTGTCTGGTCAAAGTTCCCGACGAAATATACCTAGCAAAAAATTTATTGGCAAATTCTACTCATGTTTCGTGCGGTTGAAAAAAGTTCTTCTTTTTTACCACTAAATATACACAATATATATAAATAAAAAAATCAAAAAAAAAATCGTTAGTGCATTAATTAATTCTTTCAATTTTTTTGCTACTAAATAAAAAAATTTTTTTATATATAAAGGTAAAAGGTTCCTTAAAAAAATGAATCGTTTAACGAAAATTTAGATTCTTATTCCTAATTAGCTATAAAATTTTCTTAACCAGAAATTTTTTTAAACCAGAGCAGAATGAACTTTTCAAAAGATTTCGATTTGAAATAAAAATTCTTAATTTTAAATGAATTTAATTAGAAATTTTAAACAAACATTGATTTTTCATAAAATTTCATGAACAAAAATTCTTTTCAAATTAGTTAAATTTTCAAACATGTATATTTAATAGAAATAATAAATAAATAAATAAATAAAAATAATAATATTATTATTAATAATAATAATAATAATATTATTATTAATAATAATAATAATAATAATAATAATAATAATAATAATAATAATAATAATAATAGTAATAATCAAATATTAAATAAATAATACAAACAATTATAAAAAAATTTTAGTTAAAAAAACATTAAAACAAATATTAAATTTTAAATTGAAGAAGTTTGAAGCAGTTCAATTATATTTTCGAAAAGAATAGTGAAATTCTTCTGAGAAATCCAATTATTTTCAAAAAATTTAATAAAATTCTTGGCAAAATTTAACATTATTTTCAAAAACTTTCCTTAATTCAATAATTTTTTTAATATATCATCTATACTTTCATAAAAAATCTCATAAAAATCCAATTACTTCAAAAAATTTTCAATAAAATTCTACGCAATAATTTCCTTATTTTTACAAATAATAAAATTTCCACACGAATTCAAATATTTACAAATTATTTTCATAAATAATAAAACTCATCGTAGACTTTCAATTATTTTAATTATTTTCTTAATAGAATTTGAATGGAATTCCTCGAAAAATGTGATTGTTCTTAAAAATTTGATGAAAAAATTTATCAAAGAAATTTAATTATTTCAAAAAAAAACGATTGCTTCAATTTAGTTGTTACAATTTAAGTAGCACATTCTCAATACATTTTTAATTAAAATTTTATTAAAATTATATTGAATTATTTCATTAAAATTCAATTTTGAAAAAAAAGAATTGTTAAAAAGAATTTCATTAAAATTTTTCGAAAATAATTTTACAATTTTCAAGAAATTCTTTAAATGAATTTCTTTAAAGAATTAAATTATTTTTCTAAAATTTTAAATGAAATTCCTTTTAACAATTCAATTTAAATTGAATTAAATTAAATTAAAGAATTTAAATTATATTCCAAAGATTACAGAATTAGCAAAGAATTTTTTAGAATTTTCCAGAAACTCTTTACAGTAGTTTCTTTGAAGAATTAAATTATTTTTCTAAAAATATTAATGAAATTCCTTTTAACAATTCAATTTTTTTTTCAAAATTGAAATTTAATGCCGTAAAAAAATTAAATATTTTTAATAAAATTCCTCGTAAAAATTTAACTAATTGCAATAATTTGTCGAAATTGAATTATATGCAATGTCTACTATTCTAATAAAATTTTACAAAAGTATTTAGTTATTAAAAAAGAAAGTTTAACAATATTTTGTCTCAAGAATTTAATTATTTTCAAAGAGGGAATAAAATTCTTCTCGAAAATTCAATTATGTTGAAAAATTTACAAAAATTCTCGTCGAAATTCCAATTCTTATTTTATAAATTTAATAAAATTTTTCTTCGAATTTCAATTATTTTTAATACACAGTTTTCATCAAATTTTTCGAAAAATGAAATAATTCTTCAAGATTTTATTAAAATTTGTCAAGAGTTTGTCAAGAATGTTTAATTAATTGAATTCAATAAATTTAAAAATTTTTTGCTAAAATTCTTTACAAAAATTCTATTTTAAGAAAAATTTAATTATTTAATACAATATTTATTTTTACAGTTATAATAATTAAATTTTCGTATAGAATTTTCTAAATATTAATTTTTAAAAATGAATTTCACTGAGAAGGTTCAGAAACAATTAAAATTTCAAAAGGTTTCAAAGTTAAAAATTTTAAATCTTTGAAAATTTACATTCTTTATACTTTTAACGAACAATTCTGTAGAATTAATTTTTTTTCAAAAAATTTAGTTGAGTTTTAACACTTAAGTTATTTAAAGTTTTTATTTTCTAATATTGACAATCGATGAATTTTCCAATAATTGTGATAATGAGTTTTTTACGTGAAAAATAATTTGTTCAATTTAAAAAATTTTATTTATTAAGTTAAATTATGTTTAAACGAACAAAATTTTTATTTTTCAACTAAAAACATTTTTCAAATTAAAAAATTTTAATTTTATCTAAAAATTTTATCATTTTTCTATTTTATCTAAAAACAATTTGTTGATTTTAAAAAATGTTACGTATTAAGTTAAAAATATGTTTAAACGAACAAAATTTTAATTTTTTAAGAAAAAGCATTTTTCAAGTTAAAAGATTTCAAATTTTTATCTAAAAATATATTTCGAATGCAAACATTTTGTCTTTAAAATGCAAATAATTTTTTTATATCAATTTAAAACAAATCATGTTCAAATATAAATGTTTTAATAGAAAAATTATAATTGTTTACGTAAAATAATATTTTTTCAAATTCGAAACTCAATTATAGTAAAAATATTTTTCAAAATTAAAACATTCCCTGAAATAAACATTTTTTAGGTTTTGAAAATAAAAATATTCCTAAATGCGAAAAATTTTCTCTACATTTTTTAGGGTAAAAATACTTTTAAATGGAAAAAAATAATTTTTTAAAGAAAAATAATTTTTTCCTGACAAAATAGTAAAATATTATTATTCTTTTAATTTTTAATTTTATTATTTTTGAAAAAATAAAAGAATAAAATTAAATTGAATATTAGAGAGCAGAAGTATGGCAACTCTGCAACATTTAAAAATATAAATTATAATTTTCCTTACGACACATTTATTTTCAAACTAATTTGGCAATAAATAAATATAATAATGAAATAGTTTATCACGAGTCAATTTGCAGGGGGTTTTAATGGAAGGAAAGGGGGGCGAAAAAAAGAATGAAAACAAATTTTTTTCAATTATACTTTTTTCTCTGCTTATTATCAAAGGGGCTCTCATTTCCGACAACATAAATGAAGGAAGAACACTGAATTATAAATACATTATTGTCCCTGATGAGAAAAAGAAAATAATAGAATTGATAAATGTGTAAAAACAAGTAATATGTAACTTGTTGACATACTGTCAGGTTAACAATAAAGAGAATCTTGTAAATTTACTTGAGGGAAAACAATAGACGAGCGCCATTAATCGATACCGATATACCTTGATTTATACGAAGCTATAAATATACCATAACGGATGTAATCGACCTGAAGGTTTTGATTTACGAGGCTAAATATGTACACTCGCTTTCCTTCCTTATTCGCGGATTACGTCCATTTGTTCTCGATTTTACGATCATCGTTCGTTTCATTAAAAAAGAAAAATTAAATAACGAAAAATTATTCTTCATATTCATTTCTCTCTAAACGAGCGGAAAAAATGTTCTTTTCCTTCAAAAACCGAATTCAACTTCGAGTATTCTCAATTAATATTCTATTCTCAATAAATTGATTATTTAGTATTCAATATTATACTTTTAAGAATCATTACATTTTTCCATGAGGAATTTGTATAAAATTCTATTATTTAAAAACAAAAGTTAATTTATTAAATAATTGAATAATTTTTAAGATTTAATAAAAATTCTTAAAAGAAATTAAAAAAATTAAAATTTTCAATTTTTAATTCAATTCTTGTAAAGAATTTATCAACAAAATTTTAAATAATTGAATAAAAATATAATATATAAATTATTATTATTATTAATTAATAATTAATTATTAATATTGTTAAATATAATATATAATATTATTGAATTGAATAAAATTTTTAAATCCTTAAAATTACTGTAAAGAATTTATCAACAAATTTTTAAATATTGAATTCCTTTGACGAATTTTAATCAAATTTTTAAGAAGAATTACATAATTCACAGTCCAATTCATATTTTATATTTATGAAAAAAATTGTGTTCAAAATTTTTAATTACTATTTTTTTGTAAATTTGCTAATTTAAAAAAAGTGTAATAAATTAGCAAATTGTCGACAGGGTTAAATTAAAATTTAATTTAAATTTCTTTGGTAAATTAAATTTTATTTTCCGCTTTATTTATTTTAGTATAAAAGACAAAAAAAAAGTCGGACTTTCGTGAAATTTAAATTATCACACGAAAAGTGTTAATTTAAAATTGAAAATAATTTCTGAAGTTTCAGCAATAATTCAGAGAGAAACATTTTACGAGATGAGAGAATATATAATAATACACTATTTAATTAACGCAATCGGCTACATAGATCACAAAACATGCCGCACATCCCTGACCGAGAAACCAAATTGTTACAATATATTGATTAACGTTATAAACTCGATTGGATTTG
The DNA here is from genome assembly GCA_032873175.1 of Leptopilina drosophilae. Taxonomy (NCBI): domain Eukaryota; kingdom Metazoa; phylum Arthropoda; class Insecta; order Hymenoptera; family Figitidae; genus Leptopilina; species Leptopilina drosophilae. The sequence continues at coordinate 75,383,148 of CM065478.1, read as the reverse complement.
GGGATATCAAATTTAATTTACGACCACTCTTCCTTTTTTAATTTCGTAGAACGTATATTGTTCTTTTCAATTTCTATTTTGGAAAAATTAAAAAATTATCCTCTCTCCTAAAAATCTCAAACTGGGAAAATTAAAAAAAAAAATGTATTTAGCGGACTTTTTGTACTTGATAATTAAAAGAAAAGTAGCAAAAAGTATAGCTCTTTCTTTTTTAATTTCGTATATTGTTGCTTTCAATTTCTATTTCGAAAAATTAAAAAATTATTCTCTCTTCAAAAAATCGAAAAATCTTACACTGGAAAAATTTTTTAAAAAATTTTATTTTACAGACTAAAAAGTCTGTAAAATAAATTTTTTTTGTACTTGATAATTAAAAAAAGTATTAAAAAGTACTGGATAATTAAAAAAAGTATCAAATACTAGATAATTAAAAAAAAGTATCAAAAAGTACTTGATAAAAAAAAGTATCAAAAAGTAGCTCTAAGACTGAAAAAAGTAGTAAAAAAAATGTAGAAAAAAAAGTAGCGGTCGAAAAATTTTACGACTAAAGAAACTCGTCTCTAGATGATTCACGAGAAAAAGTCCCTTAAGAAAATTTAACTATTTCGAAAAATTACAATATTTTTTTATTTTTATAATTCATGTTGTTAAATATATTAAAAGTATTCGAGTTTTCTAAAATTTTTCTTATCCATTTTCAATTTTCCGCTAACGTCTTATAACTTGTTTTTTATTACTTGTTAGCTATAACATAATCGAAAAATTTACTTTCTTAAAAAATAAAATAAAATTTATAAAATTGAAAGCAATAAAAAAATATTTATTGCAACAAAGTGCAACACGCGCATCGTAAAGTTTCTGGTAAGGTGTAAAAAGAAAATAAATTTCTACATGAATTTCTACTCAGAAAATTAAAAAACAAAATTTTTTCTTTTGAAACATTTTTTTCACTCGGAAATCCAATTCTTTTAACAAAGAATTTTGATAAAATGCTCTAAAAATTTGCACAAAATTAAAATAAAATTTAACATAGAATTAAATTTTTTTTTCATAAAATATAACATTTTTTCTAGGAATACAAAATTATTTTCCAAAATGTTAGAAAGAATCTTCTGAACAATTCAATTATTATTCAATAATAATCACAATAACAATTCAATAACTATTTAAAAAAAAAAATTCACAAGAATTCAATTATTTAAGAAAAATAAAGTCAGATTTCAATTATTTTCAATTTTTTAATAAAATTTCTCTAACAAAATTAATTATTTGGAAAAAGTTTTTAAAATTTCGGAGAAAATTAAAAAAATGTTGATTAAAATAAAATTTTGAAAAAATTTTTCTTATGAAATTAATTATTTTCATAAATAATATTCTTCCCTTGAATTTAATTATTTTGACAAACAAAACTCTTTACAGGAATTCGAAAATAAATTTTTTCAAAAGAGCTCAATTATTTAAATAAAAATTTAATTTCTTCGTTAAATTTTAATTAATTGCAATTAAAATCTATTCAATTATTTAAAAAAAAAATGTTAGTAAAATTCTTCATTAGAAAAATCAATTATTTTCATAAATAATAATATGTTTCTCCGGAATTCAATTAATTTTTGAAAAAAGTTTCTTCGCAGATATTCAATTCTTTAATTAAATTTATAGTAAAATTCTTCATTAGAAAAAATCAATTATTTTCACAAATAAAAATATTTTCCTCCTGAATTTAATTTTTTTTTACAAAAAAATATTTCTTCACAGCATTTCAATTATTTTCATAAATAATAATATTTTTTTTTAGAAATTAAATTATTTTCATAAATAATGAAATTAATAGCTGAGAATTCATTTATTTTTACTAAAATTTCTAATGGAATTTCTCAAAAAAAGTAATTATTCTTAAAAATTTTTATCAAGAGTCGTCGAAAAAATTCAATTATTTAAAGATTTGTTGATAAAACACTTAATGGGAATTCAATTTGAAGAAATATTCAATTATTTAATATTATTTATTTTTGTATTTAGATAACTGAATTCTAGTAAAAATTTTCTATAAATTAAAATTTAATTATTTTATAATTCAATTTTCTTAAAATGATGTCGAAAATAATTAAACATTAACAGCATTAAAACATGAATTTTTCTTAATCACGAAAATAATTGAATTGTTTTATTCAACTATTTTCGTAAAAAATCAAATTCTTTCCAAACAGATCAATATTACATTAGAAAATTCTTATAGAATTCTTTGCAATAATTGAATTATTTTCAAAAATAAATTTTTTTCACAGACATTCAATTATTTAAAACAAATAATTTTTTTCGTCAGATTTCAATTTATTTCAATTTTTAATGATATATTTTTTTTCCAAAAGAATATAATTATTTTCCAAAATTCTGCGAGAAATTCTTTTATTTTTATTTAAAAAAATTTTAATAAAATTCTTCATTAGAAATTAATTATTTTCACAAATAATAATAATATTTTTCTCTGGAATTCAATTATTTTTGCAAACAAAAATTATTCATTGGAATTTAATTCTTTAAATTTTTTTAGTAGAATTGAAAGCAGAACTTCCATTAATTACATAAATAACAGAACTTATCGTAGAATTTAAATTATTTTTTATACAGTTTTAAATAAAATTATACTTATTCTTAAAATTGTTTTCAAAATTCATAGCATGAATTCAATTATATTTAAAATTTTTTTTGTGAAATTCTCCATAAAAAATCAATTTTAAGAATTATTTAATGAATTATGTATTTTTTTTTCTTAAATAATTATTGAACTCTTGTATACAATTTTCTCTGACAAATTGATTCGAGAAATTAATTTTTTTATGCTTTTGTATTTAAAAAAAATGATTTTATTATTCTATTTGAAAAATGATTTTATTCTAATAAAAAAAAAAGATTTTATTGTATTTTCAAGAATTGATTTTACATTCTATTTAAATAAACGATTATTTGGATTATGATGATATTAAAAATGTATCTACTTATTTATTGTTTTCCTATAAATGGAAATTTATTTTTATGAATTTTCCCACATAAGGAAAAAAGATAAAAGAAAATTTTAATGTAAAAGCTTTAGACACGTGGCTCTACTAACATGGATTTATTGTAAATAAGATAAATGGATAATATTTCTAAATAAAGGAGCTTTTATTATAATGATGATAACCTCGGTTAAACGAATATAGTCTTGTTATAGGTGGGAAGTGTATATATATATAAATATATATGTACGTATATAAAGTATATTGACCCTTCCATTTTTTCTCTCATCAATCCCACACACACACATATATATATATATAACCTTCTTTCAACTTTTTCCCATTCTTTTTCCTGTCCTATCTCACTTCCTGGAAAGAGAAGAGAAAATCCCAACTCGACGTATATCCCAAAAAACTTACAAGATATAACACCCCGAAACATTTATATATACATAGAGAACTTTCGTGCAATTTCTATATTTTATCCATAAATCATGTTCTCTCTGAATAACAAAACTTTCCATTTTACTTTTTTCAAAAGAAAACATTTTTCTCGCACTCTTCTTTCCGCAGGAATTTATACATATATATATATTTAAATAAAATATCTTGGAGAAGAATGTGCGCGCGATATTTTCTTTCACAAATTTTAATTAGTTTTCTTTTTAAAAAATTTGAAATATGTTCGTTGAATTTATAAAGTTTTCTGCGTGAAATTCGTTTTCAAGTAACAAGATTTTTATTTTACTTATAAATTATTTAATAGAAAATTTTTTAAAATTTTGTACTTAAATTTACTTCAAAATTAATTTAAATTTTCAATAAAGAATTGAATTTTCAAAATTGTGAGTTTAAATTTAAATTTAATTTTTTTTTTCGTCAATAAATAAATTCCAAAAGGTTTTAATTTGAAATTTTTGATAATTTAAATTTATAATGAATTTAATAAGAAATTTTAAAGAAAATGGTTTTTTCAAAAACTTTAATAATTCTAATTCTTCTATAAAATTAGTTAAATTTTTTAAACTTTAATTATTGAATATAGTGGATTTACAGATGAATTTTATGTAAAAAATAATAAAAAGAAAATTGAATTTCTGAATAGTTGCAAATAATGGTGGAAATTCAATTATTTTCAAAAGTATAATAAAATTTTTTGCAAAAATTCAATTATGTTTAAAAATTAAAAAAATTTCTCGTCAAAATTTGAATTATTTTCAAAAGTAATAAGACTCTTTATCAAAATTCAATTATTTGCAAGGAATTAAAAAAAATTTTTGGCATAGCTTCAATTACTATATTAAAAAATTTTCCCCATTTCAATCATTTTTATTAAATATCTACTTTTCTTATCAATTTTTTACAAAAGCATTTAATTATTTTAACAAAATTTTAATAATAATACAAATTTATTTTTATAAATTTCTTCGCAACCAATTCAATTATTTAAAAAATTTTTAAAGAAGTTTCTTAAAGGTATTCAATTATTTTTAATTTTGTAATGACATTTCTCGAAAGAAAATATAATTATTTTCAAAAAAGCTTTTAAAAATTCGGAAAAATTCAGTTATTTAAAAAAAGTTTAATAAAATTCTTTGTCAGATTTCAATTGTTTTCAATTTTTTAATGAAATTTCTTAAAAGAAAATAATTATTTTCCAAAATTTTTCCAAAATTCAGCAAGAAATTTAATTATTTATATTTAAAAAATTTTTAATAAAATTCTTCATTAGAAATTAATTATTCTCAGAAATAATAATATTTTTTTCTCCGAAAAATTAAATTATTTTTACAAATAAAATTTTTCGCAGGAATTCAGAAATAAATTTTGACAAATTTTTCTCGGGAATTCAATTATTTTTTTGAAAAAATTTCTTTACAGAAGTTCAATTCTTTAATTAAATTTTCAGTAAAATTCTAAGCAAACATTCAATATTTTCGTAAGTAACAAAAGTTATCGCAAAATTTAAATTATTTTTTATACAATTTTAAATAAAATGATAAAGAATTGTACTTATTCCTTTTTTTTTTTTAATTTGCCAGAAGAACTCATTTTTTTTTAATTTTGCTAAATTTTTTTCCATAAAAATTCAATTTTTAGAAATTTGCAATTATGTAACAATTTATTTATATTTGTATTTAAATAATTCTGTACAATTTTCTTTTACAAAATTAATATAAAAATAAATTTTCGTTAAAAATTGTAGAAAATAATTCAATATTAAAAAACATAAAAAGAGTCAATTTTTAGAAATAATTGAATTTTAGAAAAGGTTTCAAATTAAAATCTTTCAAATTTTGAATTTTTCTTACTCTTAACTAACAATTATGTAGAATCAATTTTTTTTGTTGAAAAATTATATCTGAATTCTTTTTAAAAAAATTTTAAGTTTTTATTTTCTGATACATATAATATTTAATTAAAAAATTACTGATTAATCGTAATATCGAAAAATTGAATTTAAACAAATAAATTTAAAAATTGTCAAAAAATTTTGTCGAAAATTATTAAAAATAAAATGATTTAGAGAAGAATTTTATTTAAAAATTCAAGAAAATAATAATTCAATTGAAATAATGAAAAAAAAAATAATTTTCAAAAAGTTACAAAACAATATTCTTAATATAAAATAAAATAATTTTATCAATAAAAAAACCTTATGTTTTCTAATAAATTTTCTATCACCTTTATTTTAAAATTCAAATTTTAAATTCAAATGTCAAAAAATTTTTGAATTTGTCAATTTCAAAAATTTTAATTTCTCTGAAAAAGCACTATTAATTAAAAATATTGATTTAAAAAAGTTTTATTTAAATTTCCACGAATAAACTCTTGCGATTATAATTTGAACCAATTTAATTCTATTAATTTGATCCACTTCAGTATTAATTTATTACCTTCGACAGAAATGTGTAATTAATTTTCAATTGCAGATTTTTAATTAAATTTGTATTTCTATATTAAAAAAATATAAATTTACCAAAATTTGAACATTTCGCTATAATTCCCTTCTCGAGAGATTTTAATAACGATACAAATTAATATATTAATTAATTCTAAAAATTAATAGATTTCGTCATTAATTTTATTTTACTTTCTTCACTATAAGAAGAGTTTGAAATTTTTATTCTCCAGACGAACAATTTTTTTTCTCTCTCTCTCACGTGTTAAAAAATTCATTCAATAACTATTCTATTCAGTTCAGCCTCTCGTGTTTAACTTTCCAAATATCAATTTCCAGATAGGTAAAAAATAATTCAGTTTTAGGAGCAAAAAAAAATTGCACGAGAGAAGAAAGTTTTTTTTTTTTCTCTCTATATATATTTAAACTTTTTTTTCTGTGGTTCGCAAACTGAAATCAACTTTTAAAAATAGAAAAGAACGTAAAAAAAATTTATTAATTAAAATATATTAAATAATTAACTAAATTTTATTTAATCATGAAACTTGATGATGGAATATAGGATAAATTTACCGCATCGAAATAATTAAAATTCCCCAAAAGAAAATATGTAACACGTGTAAAAAATTATCCGAGTGAATAATTTTATTTCTATACTTTCTCATATCGTATAAGTAATACAGGAAATTAATTTGATTTATAGAAAAATAATTCTTTTCTTTTGAGAAGAAAAATGAAAAGATATTTCAGATAATTTTATATTTTGCTCTCTATAGATCCGCAGCTTTGGGTAAAAAGTATAAAATAATGACTTGCCATAAAGAATCTCGGATCACTTTTGCTTTGTCTTTCCTTCTCAACTTCTTTTGTTCGTGAAAAAAAGAATACAAAAAACATTTCATTCTTTCTCAGTTTCTTTATATTTTGGGTTTGAAATTAAAAGACATCTTTTTTAATTATTTTGAACAATATTTTTACAGTGAACTTAGTAATAATAATTAATTATTGTAATAATTGGTAACAAAAATTATTTTGTTAATAACACTATTATTAAATATTGATAACAATGAGAATCAATAGTAATGATTAATTATTGTAATAATTATTAATAAAAAGTAAAAATTATTTAGTTAATATTATTAAATATTAATAACAGTTAGAATCAATAATAATGATTAATTATTGTAATAATTACTTATTAAAATTATTTAGTTCATAATACTATTATTAAATATTAATAACATTTAGAATCAATAGAGATTAATTACTATAATAATTATTAATATTTATTAATAAAAATTATATTGTTCAATTAACGAATTAATTAATGAAAATTGATTCTTTTTTAGGGAAACAAACATTAAAAAAATTTAAATGTAAATATAATACCGAAAAAATTGGCTTTTTGACGAAAACTAAATTTAAAAAAAGAAATTTCAATAAAAAAAACCAATTTAAATATAATATATAGAAAAAAATTGTTTTTCTACAGAAGAGCAATTTTTTTTTATATTATATTTACTTTAGAATTTTTTTTCAAAAATGTCTTTTGTAGAGAAGCAATTTTTTTTTTACAAAAGAGTGACTCTTTAAAAAGCAAAATTATCTGGCGAAATATAATTTTTGATACGATGAACAAAATTCCAATAGCTCGATATGTGTCTTGTATAGTAAAATGTCACCGGTGAAATGACAAATAATGATGCTTCTCTTAAAGTATTCTCGAAGGAAGAAAAATGACCCTTTCTTGAATGTCAGCTACTGAAATGGATGACACAAAAAAACCTTTTCAAGATCAATACATTTATTTTTTGCGTCGATAATACGTTTCTTTTTTTCACACTTTTATGTTCTACTTGTGCATAATACAATACATTTCTCGTGAATTTTTTTTAAACTAAAAATTCATTCTTTTCATTCAAAAAAAGTTTAAAACGTTTTTTTAAATAAATATTTTTTGTTCTAGAGACCTAAAACTAAATTTTTTCTTTTTTATTAAAAAAGAATTAAAAAGTTATTTTCAATAAAAAACTAAATTGTATAAGGAAATTCTGACGTAAATGTTATAATGAATGGAAATTACATTTTTTTTAATAACAATTTTTTATATTTCTAGAGACTAGAAACTAAAATTTTACTTTTTTTTATTAAAAGAGTTTTTAAAAAGTTTTTTTTAAAATAAAAATCTATAAATTTTATAAAGTAATTCTGAAATATTATAACATTTACTAAATGTTAAAATAAGTGGAGATTTACAAAGTTTTTAATACTCTTTTGTTTTTTTAATTTTTTAGTTTTAGAGACCTAAAACTAAATTTATTCTTTTTTATTAAAAAAGAATTAAAAAGTTTTTTTCAATAAAAAACTAAATTGTATAAGGAAATTCTAACGTAAATGTTTTAATTAATGGAAATTAATTTTTTTCAATAAAATTTTTTTATATTTCGAGAGATTAGAAACTAAAATTATATTTTTTTTAAAAAAGATTTATTGTTTTTTTTAAAAAAAGATTTAAAGTTTTTTTTTTTAAATAGAAATCTATAAATTTTATAAGGAAATTCTGAAATATTATAACATTTACTAAATGTTAAAACAAGTGGAGATTTGCAAAGTTTTTAAAACTCTTTTTTTAATAAAAAATTTTTTTTTTGGAGACCTGAAACTAAAATTTTATTTATTTTTTTTTTTTGAAAAAGATTAAAAAAGTTTTTTTTTATTAAAAAAAATTATTTTATTTTTATTAAAAAAAGATTAAAAAGTTTTTTTTTGAAAATGAAAATCTATAAATTATATAAGGAAATTCTGACGTAAATGTTATAATAAATGGAGACGGAGTTGTATGGAACTTCTGAATAGCCAGGTCTATGTCTTGGCTAAGTTGATTAATTATATCACAGAGATGGGTATAATTAAAGGGATATCCCGATGGTTTTATTCCATTATATAGACGAAAATCGCGTAGAAATATTATCCAATTTCAAAACCCTTTAAAAAAAAGAAATGAAAAAACACTTTTTTAAAATTAATTTTCCAAAAAGAAATTTTTTTCTGAAAACTCAAATTATTCATAACTATAATAGTTACAAAAAATTTTAATTGCGAATTATTTAATTTTATAATTTATTGCTCATATGCATTAAAAATTTCTTTTTAAATTAATTTTTAAGAGAAAATTTTACCAGAATTCAATTATTAAAATACAACAATAAATAATTTATTAACTATTTATTTGCCTGTTTTATTAAATTAAATTTTGATGAAGAATTTTATCTAAGTTTTTAAAAATAATTGTAATTCTTTTGGCAAATTTAAAAAAAAAAACTTCAGAATAAAAGCAATTTTTTATTATTTTATATTTAAAGTTGCATAAACCAGAGTAAATTACGTAAATATAGTAACTTACTTGATTAAAGGAAGTTACGTATATTACGTAAACAGGGAAAATAACGTAACTAACGTAAATGTGATGCAAATTAAGAGAGTGGTGAAAATTTCAACTAATTTAAAATATTGTACGACTATCCAGTTTTTTCTTAAAATAACTGATGAAATTAATGTCTTCATTAGATCCAAAGTGGTGAATAAAAATTGGTTTCATTTTTTCAAAATTAAAAAGGATCTTTAATTAAGGTAAAATTATCTATCATAAAATTATGATAATTTTACTTTCCTCCAAAGAGCTCGTCACACGGTTTATATTAGTTGAACAAGAATGTTCATATAATGCTTCGTAATGAAAAAATATTTTAATCAACTTTTTAAATTAATTAAAAACTTTTACATCGTTTTTTTCCCTACTGTTTTCTTTGTTTCTTTTTCACTTGTTCTCTCTGCTGAATAAGAATTTAAATGGAAAAAAAAATCCCGCCGTTTTTTCAAAAAATTGTAAATATTAAAAAAATTATTTAAAAAATAATTATTTAAAAAAAAATTATTAAAAAAATAATTGTTTAAAAAAAAATTATTAAAAAAATAATTGTTTAAAAAAAATTATTAAAAAAAATTATACCAATTTTTGGAAAAATTGTTCAATATTATTTTTCACCCACATGAAATTAAATTCGCATCTAATAATAATTAAAATAGTAATAACTGATCATTGGAAATCAGTGACATTTTCGGTGATTTAATTCTGGAGGGTAGCCTACGCTTTGCTACTTCGTTTATTATATTCATAATACTCATTATTTGTACTAAAAAATTTATTTATTAGAGGTAAATAATTATTTATCCCTCTCAGTTAAGATTTATTTCATTCAAATAAATATTATTCGAATAATTCAACTTATTGTAGTCAGACAAATATTCATTAGATCCAAATAAAAATTGTTTTAATATTTTTTTACGATGTGACAATAGTTTCGAACGTTCAAATGAACGAAATTTTTTCCACCACAAGTATTTTAGAAAATTGCAATCCAAAAATTTGAAAATAATTGAAATTAAATAATATTTGGTTCAGAATTAATTTGTTTCCATTTAAAAAAAAATGTTTGTAAATAAATATAAAAAAAGAAGTAAAAAAAATATTGTCGTTCATTTGAACGTTCGAAACTTTAAGAACATTTTTTTTTATCCTAAAGTTTTGTGAACGTTTAAATGAACGAAAATTAGTCGTTTCTTCTCCAAATTAAGTTTTTATTATATTTTGTATTACTATAAATATAATTAATATTTATTTATAAAGTTTAATTATTAAATTTACTTTTTAATTCTTATTGTAATCGGTAGTTTTCGAAAATATTGTTAATAAAAAGTATTTCGTTGATTTGAACGTTCAACACTTGTGGATAATAATATTTTTCAAATAATTTGAATTAATTGAATGAAATAATTTCTTTTATTCATTATTTATTTAAGTAATCTTCAACGTCCGAGATCCTTTATAAATTAAGGCAAAATGAAACGAAAACATTCGGACAATGAATAAAATATTATTATTTATAATAATATTTAATATTTATAATATAATATTTGATAAATATTATTATTTAATTACTCCAACGTTTCGAAATCTAAATGATTTCATCTTCAGGGAGTCTATCCAAAAAAATGTACAAAATTAAAATAATAAAACAAAAAAATAAAAAAGATAAAAGTTAAATAATTTGTAGCAGAGGAATGCGAACCATCTTGATTACTGGATCGATAAGCTATGAGAATTTGTTGGATGCAATTGATAGGTCCTGGGTTTCGAGCCCCAGCAGAGTTAGTCCCCCATTTTTTCATAGCTTTAAATTTGTTTTTCAATAACACAAAAAATATATAAGAAAAAAATAGAAATTAAAAAATAAAAGAAAAAATAAAATTAGTTGAACAATAAATAATTATCTTACCAAAAAATAATAATTAAAGAAGACTTAAATTTTTATGCCCTGACGATGGAGCCTTTTTTTTATTCATTATCTATTGTCATTATTGCTATCACGATTATTTTATTATTAAGCTATTTCCTCTAATGTATGAAAATTGAAAAGTGATCGGAAAATTTCCTTCAAAAGTTTGCGATAATAATGTTCGCTGTACGCATACTGAACATTAAATTACGAAAGTTGGATGACGTTTTATCAAGATATAATACGATGCATTTCAAAAGGGAAGCAGTAGAATAGAAATTTTCAAAATGTCAATGAGGTTTGCAATTTTATACTTCAAATATAAGTACTGGATCGATATTATACTTGTTTCTATAATCACAAGAATGATGATGATGATGATGATGATGATGATGATGAAGCAGTATTATGCATACTTGCACAAGTTATCATCGTAAATATCAATGACTTTTGAGTCAAATTGTAACAATTGACGGTATATTGTAGAATCAATATATCTATTGTTCCACTTTTACAATATATATATATATATATACTGCGTGTAAACTAGAACAATGTTCTTCAATACACATCATTCATACGAGTATTCAGCATCATTTTTCTTTTTTTCTAAAACACAATTCTCTATTTTTCTAATTTACAAAAGTGTAAATACTTTTTCACTAGGTGTGTATATAAGAAAACAGTTCGGAATAAACAATAAACTAATAAAACAAAAAAAATTACTTTATATTCAGTGTAGTTTTATTTACAACGTGCTGTAAATTTTAAAACTCTTCCGATGCAAGGAAATTCTTGCGAAATAAATGTATTTAAAACAATCTAGACTTTTTTGAAATTCTCCAAAAAATGTATTTAAAACAATCTAGACTTTTTTGAAATTCTCCAAAAAAATGTATTTAAAATAATCTAGACTTTTTTGAAATTCTCCAAAAAATGTATTTAAAACAATCTAGACTTTTTTGAAATTCTCCATAAAAATGTATTTAAAACAATTTAGATTTTTTCGAAATCCTCAAAAAAAATGTATTTAAAACAATCTAGACTTTTTTGAAATTCTCCAAAAAAATATATTTAAAACAATCAAATAAGTTTTTTTTGAAATTCTACAAAAAAGTGCATTTAAAACAATCTAACATAGATTTTTTTAAATACACATTTATTAATTAAACTAAAATTAAAATTAAAATTAAAAATTTTATTTGCAAAAATAATTGAATTCTGTAGAAAAATAATATTATTATTTGTGAAAATAATTGATTTCTAATGAAGAATTTTACTACAATTCTTCTAAATAATCGAATTTCTCGCAGATATTTGTTAACAATTATTGAAAATAATTAAATTCTTTGGAGAAATTTTATTAAAAAAATTAAAATCTGAAAAATCTGAAAATTTGAATTTTCTTTTCAAATAATTGAATTTTCGTGCAAAATTATATTTTTGCAAATAATTGAATTCTAGGAAAGAATTTATTTGTAAATCAGTAAATTTTAACAAACAAAAAAAAAACGAAAAAATATTTCAATTTTTCTGATTCAGATTTTAAAGAATAAATTTTATCTTACCACTATTTTGCAGCAGAAAAATTTAGAACATATTTTATTTTCCATGATCAACTTAAGGTTCTTAAATTATTTAAGAAATATTCAATTAAAAATTTTGTTTATCTATTAAATGAAAAATAAAATAATAATTTTGTACAAAATTCATTTCATATATTGTTTCATTAAGATAAAAAAATTTATTAATATTATTAAAAAAAATTTATTTTAAAGAATAATTTCTTTATATAAATACAAAAATTATAAATATATGAGAAGAAGGATGTATTTTTAACTATATCCACTCAGGATTTCAAAAAAAATGTTGAAAACAAATTCTTCTTATTATCTTTTTTTTAGTTTACAAAAATTGTTTTCATTAAATTTTTTGTAGTTTAAAAAAATGTTTTTATTATATTTCTTTTAGTTAAAAAAAAAATCGTTTTTATAAATAAAATATTTCGATTATTTAAAGTTAAAAGTATCCATTATATGTGTAGTCATTTTTGAAATTGAAATACTTAATATTTTTTTCAGAAAAAATTTCTAAAACGTCGACTTTTTTCGATTGTCTAGTTGAATGTAGCACCTATAAATAAAAAGAAAATTGGGGAGGAAAAGTGGTTTCGTACATTACTTTTCATTTAACCAGAAAAGAATATTTTACAATCAGATTTTGTGAAAAGAAGAATTCTTTTTGGAACAAAAAAGCCAATCGTTTTGATTCGTTTTTTGTCTCAATAATGATAATCAAATAAAAACAGTATTATATATTTTTTAGTTTAATAAAAATTTTTTATTAATAAAATATTGCAATTATTTAAATTGCTTAATTATTCATCCATTGTATGTGTATTCATTTTTGAAATTAAAAAAAAATAATATAAAAAGTAGATAAATAACAAAATAATTCTCACCTCAAAAAAAATAGATATAAAGTAGTAAAAAAATATTAATTCCTTAATTAAAACACCAAAAATAAATAATTGAAAAAAGAAATAATCGTCAACCAAAATATTGTACATCAGTATACAAATAATAATAAAAATAAAAAAAAAATAATAATAAAAATATATGTATTTAAAACAATCTAGACTTTTTTGAAATTCTCCAAAAAATGTATTTAAAACAATCTAGACTTTTTTGAAATTCTCCAAAAAAATGTATTTAAAACAATCTAGATTTTTTCGAAATTCTCAAAAAAAAAAAAATGTATTTAAAACAATCTAGACTTTTTTGAAATTCTCCAAAAAAATATATTTAAAACAATCAAATAAGTTTTTTTTGAAATTCTACAAAAAAGTGCATTTAAAACAATTTAACATAGATTTTTTTAAATACACATTTATTAATTAAACTAAAATTAAAATTAAAATTAAAAATTTTATTTGCAAAAATAATTGAATTCCGTAGAAAAATAATATTATTATTTGTGAAAATAATTGATTTCTAATGAAGAATTTTACTACAATTCTTCTAAATAATCGAATTTCTCGCAGAATTTTGTTAACAATTCTTGAAAATAATTAAATTCTTTGAAGAAATTTTATTAAAAAATTGAAATTAATTAAAATCTGACTTTATTTTCTTTTCAAATAATAGAATTTTTTAAAGAATTTTACTTAAATTTTTCAAAATAATTGAATTTCTCAGAACTATTTTCCTAAATTCTCTGAATATAATATTCAATTCTTTCGACAAACTTCATTGAAAAATTAAAAAGAAATTAATTTTTTCGAGAAATTTTCTAAAAAAGAAAAAAAATGAATTTGCTCGAAGAAATTTATAAAAAATTTGTATGTAATTGAATTCCTGGAAAATTAGTATTAAAATTATGTTTAATTTTTAATTTTTGTTTAATAATTTAAAAAATTCTATGTTTTAAAAATATTTTTGACACCATTTTTTACAAGATTTAGTTAACGAAATTACATTTTTAATAAAATTTTCTGACACAATTCAATTATTTCCCAATATTTTCAATACTTTCAATTTCCAATATTTTCAATTATTTCTTAAGAATTCAATTATTTATACACAAATAACAATTTTTTTACAACAATTCAATTCTTTAAAAATATTTGATGAAAATTCATCGCACGAAATCAATTACTTACATAAATATTAAAAACATTTTTCAGAAAATTATTTATTTAAAAAAATTTGATAAAATAAATTTGCAAAAATTAAAATAAAATTTATCATAGAATTCATTTATTTTTTCGTAAAATATAACATTTTTTCTAGGAATACAAAATTATTTTCCAATTCAATTGTTTTCCTAAGAAATCAAATTCTTTCGAAGCAAATCAATTACTTAAGAAATTTTAATAAAATTCTTTCCAACAATTCTACTATTTTAAAAAATAAAATTTTTCCTAAAAATTCAATTATTTAAAAGAATAATGTCAGATTTCAATTATTTTCAATTGTTTAATGAAATTTCTAAAATGAATTTAATTATTTTGAAAAAGTTTTTAAAAATTCTAAGAAATTAAAAAAAATGTTGATTTATAAAAATTTGTTTTAAATTCTTTCTAAGAATTCAATTATTATCATAAATAATATTATTCTCCGGAATTCAATTATTTTCACAAATAAAATTCTTCACAGAAATTCAAAAATAAAACTTTTCACGAGAATTCAATTATTTAAAAAAAATATTAAATTTCTTCGTCAAATTTTAATTAATTGCAATTAAATTCTTAAATAGAAAAATCAATTGTTTTCACAAATAATAATATTTTGCTCCGAAACACAAATATATTTTTACAACTAAAATTCTTCGCAGAAATTCAATTATTTAAAAAAAAATATTTTATTCGTTAGCTTTTAATTAGTTTCAATTTTTTAATGAAATTTCTCAAAAGACAATTTAATTATTTTCAAAAAATTTTTAAAAATTCTGCGGTAAATTCAATTATTTAAAAAAATATTTTCTCTGGAATTCAATTATTTTTATAAATATAAATTTCTTCACAGGAATAATACTTTTTTTTAAATTATCATGATTATAATGATGATAATAATGATGATGGTAATATGATGCTAATAATAACAAAAAAATACAATAATATTTATAACTATAATAAAAATAATAATAATAATAATAATAATAATAATAATAATAATAATAATAATAGTAATAATAATAATAATAATAATAATAATAAAAATACAATAATATTTTTAATAATAATAATAGTAATAATAATAATAAAAATACAATAATATTTTTAATAATAATAATAATAGTAATAATAATAAAAATACAATAATATTTTTAATAATAATAATAATATGTAATAATAATATAAATTACTGCGAGGGTGACTTATAACATTCCTCATCTTGACACCCACCCTTATTTTTCCGAAATAAAAATAAAATTTCTTCTTGTAAAAAGAATTTCCAAATGTGAATTTTACTTTATTACCAAAAAAAAAAATATATTCACAAATTTATCTACCTATCAGATTTATCTTAATTTAGAAAAAAAAGTTTTAAATGAAATTTCTCAAATTGATTTTATTTCGAGAGGAACTTTTCCCCTTATACTATATATACTTGTGTTCGAGAAATGCGTTTCCACGTGGAAATTCTCTTCGCACCCTTCGATTGATGTTTCCTTTTGTGGGTATCGTGGAAATGTCTAATAGAATAATATCAATCGAGCAGGGGCTACACGTGTGCAATATATGAGGTTTTATATTTACAAGGGTGTGTAGCGAGAGGAAGGAAAAAAATTCCCCGAAAAAGTTATTGTTATGTAAAATATTTAATTTTCACTTATTCTCCCTTCTAATTTAATTTTTTTTAATTAACTTTCATTTTATTATTAATTTATTTATTATTATTATTATTATTTATTATTTATTATTATTTTTATTATTATTATTATTATTATTATTATTATTATTTTTTATTTTTATTATTATTTGTATACTGATGTACAATATTTTGGTTGACGATTATTTCTTTTTTCAATTATTTATTTTTGGTGTTTTAATTAAGGAATTAATATTTTTTTACTATTTTATATCTATTTTTTTTTGAGGTGAGAATTATTTTGTTATTTATCTACTTTTTATATTATTTTTTTTAATTTCAAAAATGAATACACATACAATGGATGAATAATTAAGCAATTTAAATAATTGCAATATTTTATTAATAAAAAATTTTTATTAAACTAAAAAAAATATAATACTGTTTTTATTTGATTATCATCGTTATTGAGACAAAAAACGAATCAAAACGATTGGCTTTTTTGTCCCAAAAAGAATTCTTCTTTTCACAAAATCTGATTGTAAAATATTCTTTTCTGGTTAAATGAAAAGTAATGTACGAAACCACTTTTCCTCTCCAATTTTCTTTTTATTTATAGGTGCTACATTCAACTAGACAATCGAAAAAAGTCGACGTTTTAGAAATTTTTTCTGAAAAAAATATTAAGTATTTCAATTTCAAAAATGACTACACATATAATGGATACTTTTAACTTTAAATAATCGAAATATTTTATTTATAAAAACGATTTTTTTTTAAACTAAAATAAAAATATAATAAAAACAGTTTTTTTAAACTACAAAAAATTTAAAGAAAACAATTTTTTTAAACTAAAAAAAATATAATAAAAAGAATTTGTTTTCAACATTTTTTCGAAATCCTGAGTGGATATAGTTAAAAATACATCCTTCTTCTCATATATTTATAATTTTTGTATTTATATAAATAAATTATTCTTTTAAATAAATTTTTTTCAATAATATTAATAAATTTTTTTATCTTAATGAAACAATATATGAAATGAATTTTGTACAAAATTATTATTTTATTTTTCATTTAATAGATAAACAAAATTTTTAATTGAATATTTCTTAAATAATTTAAGAACCTTAAGTTGATCATGGAAAATAAAATATGTTCTAAATTTTTCTGCTGCAAAATAGTGGTAAGATAAAATTTATTCTTTAAAATCTGAATCAGAAAAATTGAAATATTTTTTCGTTTTTTTTTTGTTTGTTAAAATTTACTGATTTACAAATAAATTCTTTCCTAGAATTCAATTATTTGCAAAAATATAATTTTGCACGAAAATTCAATTATTTGAAAAGAAAATTCAAATTTTCAGATTTTTCAGATTTTAATTTTTTTAATAAAATTTCTCCAAAGAATTTAATTATTTTCAATAATTGTTAACAAAATTCTGCGAGAAATTCGATTATTTAGAAGAATTTTAGTAAAATTCTTCATTAGAAATCAATTATTTTCACAAATAATAATATTTTTCTTCGGAATTCAATTATTTTTGCAAATCTTCATTTGTTCCTCACGTCTTTATAAATAATAAAACTCGTCAACAAAATGTAATTATTTTCAAAGAACTTAATAAAATTCTTGGCAGAGTTTCAATTATTTTTAAAGGTTTTCCCCATTTTAATTATTTTTAATATTTATACTATTTTTATAAAATTTTACAAAATAATTCAATTATTAAACGTGAGGAACAAATGAAGATTTGCAAAAATAATTGAATTCCGAAGAAAAATATTATTATTTGGTAAAATAATTGATTTCTAATGAAGTATTGTACTAAAATTTTTCTAAATAATTGAATTTCTCGCAGAATATTGATAACAACTCTTGAAAATAATTAAATTCTTTGAAGAAATTTTATTAAACAATTGAAATTAATTGAAATTTGACGAAAAAATGTATTATTTTTTTTTTTAATAATTTAATATCTGTGAAAAATTTTATTTTTGTACATAATTGAATTCTAAGAAAGAATTTTATTAAAATTTCTAATGAAATTGATTTTCTTCAAAAGAATTTAACTTTTTACGAAAATAATTGAATTTTTTCAAAGATTCATGTTTTATTCTTTCAATATTCAAAGTATTTTTCTAAATTTTAAGTAAAATTCAATTTCAAATAAAGTTTTAATATAGAAAATTTCACGAAAATTCAACCATTTTAATAAAAAAATAAATAATTTATTGAATAATTGAAAATGTTTCTTAAAATTGAATTTTCGCATAATTCCCATTTCGAGGAATTCAATATTAAAATCGTATTAAAAATAATTGAATCCTCAGCGATTTATTTTATTATTGATGCAAATAATTGAATATCTAAAAAATTAAATAAAAAAAAAAATTAAAAAATAAAATAAATTATATAACTATCGTTATTATCATAATTTAAAATTAAAAAAAAAGTATTGAACAAGAATTTAGACTCTAAATCGACGAAAGAAAAAAGTCCTAAAGTAAAATGTTTCGAGCTGGCTTTTTCCCAGTGTCTGAACAAAAACAGATCTATATCACTTGGAGGTTGTCCAACTTTTTTTTCTTCACTCAAAATATGAAGTTACAATTTAATGATCGCGAGTATAACACACACCTTATTTTCTTCCATATCTTAACGAAAAAAAATTCTTTTTTTAAGTTTTGAATTTAAAATTTTCCAGGAGATAAAAATCGAAATTCACCTCTATAGAAAAAAGTGCGATAAAAAATAGAGTAAATAAAAAAGTGATAGAAAAAAAATAGCAAAAAAGAAAATAAGAAAGAAACGTGAATAAATAAATAAATAAATAAATTTATAAAAAAAAAGAATGATGAAAAAAAAGATGTTTAACGATGATTTTCGTAAAGTTAAAGTCTCGAGATATATGAGCGCGCGAGTTATGTTCAGTGATGCATGAATTATATTCCAGGGGTTTCTGTAAGTGCGGAAAATCATATAACGCTTTCGACTGACTGATTTCACGATTTTAAACTCAAAATATCCTCTCAATTTATTTAGGTCAATGCCTTCTCCTTCTTGCTGACGTGCTAAAGGCACACTATATATGCGATATAGTTTTGTGATAAATAATATAGTTTTAATAATAATAATAATAATAATAATAATAATAATAATAATAATAATAATAATAATTTCCGTTCCAACAAGATTAACTGGAAATTAGTATTTTCTGAAATATTTCACGCAGGACTAATTACTCGGCTAAAATAGTCTGTTAAGAATTTATATTGTTTTCTGTATATTTATAAAAAATTCCGATTTATTTTGATGTATAGAAAATAAAAAAGTGGCAAGACATTTATTTTATTTCTTCTTGCGAAAATATTTTTATCATTTTCATTCAATATATTCAAATTCAAATTATATTATTTTTTGAATATATTCTATTTTCGCAATAGAATTTTTTTGTTTATTAAACTTCGTCTTTAAATCAATGACTTTTAATAATAAAAAGTTTTTTTTTACTTTTAATAATATTTATTCAAAATATTCATTGAGAATTTTCTATAGAATTTTTTTCGCTAAAAATTCTTCTTTAAATCTATCGACTTTTTTCTACTAAAAATTCTTCTTTAAATCTACAGAATTGTTAGTTAATAGTAGGAAAATTTTAAAATTTAATTAATAAAATTATTTATTTGAATTATTTATAAAAATTCACTCTATAATACTTTTAATATTATTTTTAATTTTTTTACAATTTATAACAAAAATTTGTCTATAAATCAATTTTTCAGAGAAAATTTGAATCGGAATTCAATATGTTTAAATTCAAAAATAAATAGTTTTTTGAATTATATATTTCTTAAAACTGAATTTTTATATAGAATTTCATCACAGTTTTCAAAAATATTTAAAGTGTTTCGACAAATTTTAAAAACAGTTTCAAGAATTAGTGTAATTTTCCACCATATTTTATTTAAAATTGTATTAAAAAAAAATTCTGCGATATGTTTCGTTACTTATGAGTTATGAAAATAATTGAATTCTTGCAATGAATTTTTCTTAACTTGTTTTTAAAAAATTGAATTCCTATGAAGAATTTTATTTGTATAAATAATTGAATTACGGAAAAAAATTTTATTATTTGTGGAAATAATTGATTTCTAATGAAGAATATTATTAAAGTTTTTTTAAATAGAAATAATTAAATTTCTCGCAGAGTTTGGAGAAATGTTATTAACATTTTTTTAAATAATTAAATTTCTCGCAGAATTTGAAAAAATGTTATTAAAATTTTTTAAAATAATTAAATTTCTCGCAGAATTTGGAAAAATTTAAAAAAAATTTTTTAAAATAATTAAATTTCTCGCAGAATTTGGAAAAATTTTATTAAAATTTTTTAAAATAATTAAGTTTCTCGCAGAAATTTGGAAAAAATTTTGAAAATAATTAAATTCTTTGGAGAAATTTCATTAAAAAATTGAAACTAATTGAAATCTGACGAAAAAAGTATTATTTTTTTCAAATAATTGAATTTCTGCGAAGAATTTTAGTTGTAAAAATAATTCTATTCTGGAAAAAAATATTATTATTTGTGAAAATAATTGATTTTTCTAATAAAAAATTTAATTGCAATTAATTAAAATTTGTCTAAGCTATTTAATATATTTTTTTAAATAATTGAATTCTCGTGAAAAATTTTATTTGTGAAAATAATTGAATTCCGCAGAAAAATATTATTATTTGTGAAAATAATTGATTTTTTAGAAAGAATATTCTTCAAATTTTTTTAATTCAACATTTTTTTAATTTATCAGAATTTTTAAAAACTTTTTCAAAATATTTACATTTTTATTTAACGATTGAAAATAATTGAAAATTTGACTTAATTATTTTTCAACAATTGAATTCTTGTGGAATTTTATAATTGAAATCATACTTTATTTTTTTTTTAATGAATTGAATTCTTGTGGAATTTTATAATTGAAATCTTCGATTATTTTTTTATAGAATTGAATTCTTGTGAAAAATTTAAATTTTGTAAATAATACAATTCTTGTGAAGAATTCTATAAAAATGTTTTAAAGTAATTGATCTGTTTGGAAAGAATTTGATTTTTTAAGAAAATAGTTGAATTGTTTTCAACATTCATGTTTTAATACTTTTAATGTTCAATTATTTTCTACATAATTTTAAGTAAAATTCATTTCAAAATTAAGTTTTAATTTCTATAAAATTTTTAGGAGAATTAAGTTATCTAAATACAAAATAAATAATTTTTTGAATAATTAAATATTTCTTAAAGTTTTATTCTCATTAACAGAAGTTTTATCAACAAATATTTAAATAATTGAATTTTTTCGACGACTTTTAATAACATTTTTAAGAATAATAACTTTTTTTTAAAGAATTCAATTAAAATCGTACTTAAAATAATTGAATTCTCCGCGATTAATTTTATTATTTATGAAAATAATTTAATTCCTAAAAAGAATATTATTATTATTTATGAAAATAATTGAGTTCGAAAAAAGAATGTTATTATTTATAAAAAGAATTGAATTCCTGGATAGAATATTAATTTTGAAATTATTTAGGAAGAAATATAGAAAGAATTTTTAATAAAAAAATTCAATTTCTTGTGAAATTTTTATTACTTATGAAAACAATTAAATGTTTGCATAGAATTTTATTAAATTTTTGTTTTTTAAAAATAAAATTGTTTGGAAAATTTTGTTAAAATGGTAGATAATAGAAATTTTTAAATTGAGGAAAATTTTGTGGAAATAATTGAAACATTGCTATGAATTTTGTTCAAATTTTTGAAAATAATTGAATCGTAGACAAAAATTTTTGTGGCAAATAAAAAGAAGACAACACATTTAGAAAAATATTGGCCACAAAATTTGAATATTTCAACAATTTTTCCCTTAATATTGAAATTATATATAGATACAGGTATTTTTTTTCTTCAATATTAAATATTAATCTATTAGAAGAATTTATTTTTGGAATTCAAAGTCATTTTAAAAATACTTTTTAAAAATGATCAAGTTGTTTAAAAACTATATTTCAAAAATCAAAACTTATTAATATTTTCAGATAACACAAGCAGATTTTTTTAAAACACAATTTGAATAAATAATTTAAAAAGTTTGAAATATTTTCACGTATTTTAAATTATTTAATATAGTAAAAGTACAACTATATGAACTGGTTCTAAATTTGAATTAATATTGTAATTAATCTGAATTAGCACGAAAACTAACTTTTACCTATATGAACTAGTTAAAATTATAACTAATAAATACCTACTCGTCTTTTTTTTGACTAATTTATAATTAAATCATAACTTATTTAATAGTTATTTAATGAAACCAAAATTAGACTATACATTCATATAAAATTAAAAAATACATCAGTCGAAAGTATTTGAATATTTAATACAATACTATTTTATTCTCGTCTTACTAAATCGAATTAAAGATAAAATTCTGTATTTAAAAAAAAATATATCTAAAAATAGAATATGATGAAATATTTAACTTGTTATGGGATTTTTTTATTTTCCTTTTTAGTTTTTTCAATATTTAGCTTTCGTTCTAAAAAATTCTTATTGCGGTTTGATGTTTCGAATTTTAAAAATATATCCTTTAATGAACAGTTTGTTATAAAATTTTTTCCTATATCACTCAATTTCAGTGCGGAATTTTTTTTAAAAATATCTTTTACGAATTTGTTAAAATAACTGTATTTATTTCCAAAATATTGACTGACATTTTGACTTGAGAAATCACTCAAAAATAAATAATAAAAATTGAAAAGTTTCGTAGAAACATTTTAATAAATTAAATACTAAAAAGAATTGTACAATAAATATGAGTAAATTTATTGTTAATTATTTCATGTTTATCAAATTTTTAATAATTTTTATTTAATATTTTTTATTTGCTTTTTTTTATTTGACATTTTTTATTTAATATTTTTTATTGTTAGGTTAATATTTATATATTTATAAATTTATTTATGAATTTATTTTTACTTATTTGTTATTTAATATTTATTAAATTTTTAATATTTTTTATTGTTAGGTAATTATTTGATATGTTTTATTAAATAGCAAACAAAAGTATTATTAGAATCAGTAAAAATATCTTTTTTCACATTAAATAAATAATAATAAATATAAAAATGAAGTAAAAATTTTATTTCACCCTTTTTTTGTTCTTGAAAAATGTTCAAGCAACATACTTTACTGAAGGGAAGTTTATACATCTTTTTCTATTAAAGTAGACAGCATTGCGGCGTATCTACTATTTCTTTGTTTCTACATCTCTTGAAATCTCAAAAGGAAAAAAAAATCTTTATAAATACATTTGTCTTCAAAAAAAAAAAATAAAAAAAAAATAAAAACAGTAGGAAATTAGATTTTTTCCCATCCCTTTAAAGTATAAATTTTATATTTTCTCTTTTGTTTGAAAATATTATTATATTTATGTACCATGTCAGTGTTTGTTAAAATTTCTTGACAGGTACAATTTTTTTTCGTGAATATTATCTCCTTGCAGAAAGGATTTTTATGAATAAGTTTACAATCTACTTTTATGTGTACTTGTACTGATGCCTATATATGTATTTTATGTTTCACCCAAATGGAAAAATCAATATATGGCACACACTGCAAACGTAAATCATTGTGTCTATGACTTAATGTTTGGAAAAAATTTTTTACTCTCTTAGATTCTTATAACTAAAAAACGAATTTTAAAATAGGGGGAAAAAGTAAACGGCGTTCAATTATTTTTAATTTATGTTTACCTCTTCGTTTATTTTCCAAAAATACAATTATAATTACCACTTTCTTTTTTTTTCTTTTTTTTTCCCCAAACAATTTTTCCATAAACAAAAATTCCTATTGAATTATTTCAAAGAGTTAAAACTTAAAACTTTTCGCAAACGAACTTTAGGAAAAAAAAATCCCCAACGTTACAGCGTACCCATATATAGATAATATTATAAAAATCAAATTAAAACTTTTTCCAATTGAAAAAATAAGCAAGAAAGAAAAAAAGAAATTACAACAAATTTTTCTGCGAAAAAAAATCCATTATATTGGCCAAACTCACATAGAAAGTTCTAGTACTAAATCAGATTAAAACTTTTGTACAATATAATGGTGTAATAACTTTTCATAAAATCTAATAACCCTCTGTGTTCAACTATAGAATAGTTACTACTTTTCAATTTTACATCGTAATTGTAAAAATCTAAATAGTTTTCCCATTAAACTGAAATATCAACAAGGACGCACATTTAATTGCAATCCTCACTTTTTGACATTATTTACATTAAATACATATATAAATACGACAGTAAATTTTATGACAAAAGGGCGAAATTATAAATACACGGATATGCCATTATAGTACCTGCAAAATCGCCGCATTAAAATCTCTTTTTAATATTAAAAAAAAAAAGAAAAATATTTTATAGTTTCATATTCAAAAGCAAACAATAAAATTTTTTATTATCAACATTTTTAAGTGTATATGGAATATTGTTTCATAAAAAATGCAATCTTTATTATTTTTCATTACTTTTTTTCACCCAAAAGCTATAACAGAATGGAAAATTACAAAAAAAAAAAAATTCGCGATACTAATTGTAAATGGTTTATTTATAGAAACTGTTAAAATGTCAAAAGGTTTTTTTTCTTTCTGATGATGAGAAATAAAAAAAACAACACGAAATATTGCGCAATAGGTGTATTTTTTACTTTTTTGAAGCGTTTCATTAAATTGTACCTAAATTTTAACGACGATGATGTGGAGCTACTTTTATGGCAATTTAGTAATAATTTCTATTAATATTTATAATTTTTTTTTTTTTGGTAAAATAAAATAAAATTTTCTTTCTTCACTGTAATGTTGAATATTCTTTAATATTCAAATTTTATGATCCTAAAGTTCTGAATGTTCAAATGAGCAAAATTTATATTTTTCTTCTTCAAATTTTGAAGAATTTTTTCTAATTTTCTTTCTTCAAAAGATATTGTAATAAAAATTTAATTAATTCAATTTTTATTACAATACATTTTGCCTTACTATAAATAAAATTAATTATATATACTTTCCAAAATGTAAAATTGAAGTTTTTAAATTTTTATTGCAAATGAGGAATTTTTAAAAATATTTTTATAAAAAATTATATCGTTTCTTTTCAAGGTTCAAAACTTGTGGATCGTCAAATTTTTTGAAAAAAGAGAAATATTTTGAAATAACGAGAAATGTTTTTAATATTTTTCAAAAAAGAAATAGAAAATTATTTGCAAAAATTGTGATTGTAAAAAGTCAAGTTATGACAAATTTTTTAATTTACTCAAAGAAAGTAGAATTTTGTTGAAAATTGTAATTAAAAAATAGAAAAATATGCAATTTTTTTCCGCTTATTACTGAAAATGAAAACGTAAAATATTATGATTATGGAATAAAAATTCGGTACTTTTTTCATTATTTTAAAGAACTTTTTTTTTGAATTTTGTTAAAAATCATGTTTAACGTTTTTTTAAAAACATTTAATGGACAAAAAACATTTTTACTCTTTCTAATTTTTTTTCAAAGTATTTTTTTCATTAATTTATTTCTAAAGAATTTTTTTTAATTTTGATAAAACAATGATAAACGATTTATTCGAAAGAATTTAATGGGTAAAAAATATTTGGACCTTTTTTGATTTTTTTTTCTAAAATTTAGTAAATTTTTAAATTCATGCGTAAATTTTCTAGAAAATATGTTTTTTTTATTCACCACAAAATTAAAGGATGAAAAAATCGATCGTTTACTATTTTTAAAGAATTTTTTTTTAGAAAGAATTTGTTTCTACAATGAAAAAAATTATCACATTAAAATTAAATAAAAAGAATTTCGACCAAAAATTAAAAAATCGATTTTTTTGTATTTTTAAAGAATTTTGTTTTCACAATGAAAATGCTGTGAAATTTCATTTTTTTAAAATTCATCTGATAAGAATCTAAAAATATGTGCAAATAAATTTTCTATAATAAAAAAATTGAATAACAATGGAATTTTTTTAAGATTTTCAACTTTAAAAGAATGTTTTTGTGGAAAGACTTTTTCAAAAATAGTAACAATCAATTTTTTTTATTTTAATAAAAATCAATTTTTCCATTTAGTAATTTTTTGTGGCTACAAAATTAGACTGAAGTTCGCAATTTTTTTTACAGACAGAAAAGAAAAATATTGAGATAATATTACTTTTTTTGTCTTCAAATTGAAATATAATTTTTAAGTATAACTGTTCTCTAGAAGAAAAAAAAGTAAATTAAAAAAAAAATCGGAGATGAATTTAGGGGAAAAAAGCACAATAAGAATAAAAATATTTTTTCTCATTGCATTTAAAAAAATTCGTTTTTTTCTTTATTTGAAAAAAAATTCGTTTTTTTTCTTTATTTGAAAAAAAATTAGTTTTTTTGCTGTTTGAAAAAAAATTAGTTTTTTTGCTGTTTGAAAAAAAATTAGTTTTTTTTTTGCTATTTGAAACAAAATTAGTTTTCTTTTGCTTTATTTGAAAAAAATTAGTTTTGTTAAAAAAATCGTAATTGAAAAAATGAATTGACTGAATGACAGATTACCAAGATTATAATAGTGAATAATTTTTTTTTTTTCGAAAATGCGTACAGACATGAGGCAATCTATCTTTCATGAGTGATTGAATTTTTTTTGTTTTAAATATGTTCTACTTTGAGTTAAATTAACAAGATCTCAAGTTTCAAGGATCAAATTCTAAATGTAGCAATTCCTTTAAAACAACACTTTAGATTACTCAATGTTAGCTTCAAGAGCAGAATATGTACTTAACTTATTGTCAGTCGAGACGTACTACGTGACGTGTAAGTTGCACTTGAAGTAAAGTAACAAAAAAATAGGTAAAGAGAGTAAAATTAAAAAAAGAAAAGACTCAGTTAATTTAAAAAAAGAGTATTTCTAATTCTGCAAAAGTGCAAATGAAAATAGCAAAAGAAGCTAAAAACAACTAAAAGAAACTATAATTATAATCCCTAATTATATCAGAACAAAATTTTATTTGTCACTAACATTTTTACTTTTTTACACTTTTGCTTTTTTCTTTAATTTTATTTTTTCTAAAATTTAACTTTTTTAATTTTACTTTTTTAATTTTACTTTTTGATTTTTACTTTCTCTACAATTTAACTTTTTTATTTTTACTTTTCCTATAATTTTACTTTTTGGTTTTTACTTTTTCTTTAATTTTACATTTTAATTTTTACTTTTTCTATAATTTAACTTTTTGATTTTTACTTTTTCTATAATTTAACTTTTTTATTTTTACTTTTCCTATAATTTTACTTTTTGGTTTTTACTTTTTCTATAATTTTACTTTTTTATTTTTACTTCTTCTATAATATTCACATTTTTATTTTTACTTTTACGTTTATTTTTCTTTTATTCTTGTTTACTTTTTTCTCTCTTTTTTTTAATATTTCCATAAATAAAGTTCTGAATGTTGAAATATATGAAATTTATTTACTTCTTCCGCAAATTAAATTTTCATTAGAATAATTTCGAGTCACGTATCGAAAAAAATTAATTATAAAGTTTCTAAATGTTAAAAGTTAATTTTAATTGCAATCGATAATTTATGAAAACATTGCCAATGGAGAATATTTCATTTATTTGAAAGTTCATCGTCTAGTGACGATGTGAAAAAAATAATGTAATAATACACAATATTGTGTCTCATAACTGCAATTAATAGCTAATTATAAATAATTATCTAATTATATTTCATTTCGTTAATAATTAATAACTAATAATTAATAAATAAAAATAATTATACAGATATTACTCTTTAAATTTGAATATTAGTAAAAATGATTACTTATTTGAATTATTGACAAACTTTTTACTTTCGAATTAGTAAATTCCACTATTTGATTAGTAAATAATTATTTACACGAATTTGTTAGTCAAAATTAGCAATTAATTGAAAAATGTAAATTCCAAATTTATAAAAATTCTAATTCAAATTTAGAGAGTAAAATAATTTTATTTGTTCTTAAAGTTTCGAACGTTCAAACGAACGACAATATTTTTTTTTACTTCCTCTAATTTATATTTCTTTACTGAAAAATATTTTTAAAAATGAAATCAAATTAATTCTAAACTAAATAATATTTCATTTCAATTATTTTTTGGACAGCAATTTTCTAAAATACTTAAGTTAAAAAAAATTTCGTTCATTTGAACGTTCGAAACTTTAGACACATGAAAAATGTTAATTTTATCCACGAAAAAAATTAAACATTTTACTTTCCTTTTTTTGCAAAGAGATTTTAATTGAAAAATAAAAATGTTTACTATTCATAATTTTCTTGAAATTGAATTAAAAATGAAATACTTTTGTATAAATAAAAAAAAGAAAGAAATAAAAACATTAAATATCCTACAAAACTCAAATTAGATTTACACTTTTTTTATGCCTTTAATAGTTAAATGTTTACTTGCAATTTCCTCGTGTTTTTCGTTTCAATGTTACTGAAAAAGCTTTTCGATTAGACTTTAGGTCGGAGAAAAAAAAAACATTTCAAGTATTAGCTTTCATTTACTAACTTTCTATTTCCTTTTATAGGGAAGATAAACAGGAAAAAAGAAACACTGCCCTTTATACTTTTCTATATATCGAGTAGATTTTTATGTTCCGTTAGTTGTTATTTTACGATCCCTCAATATTCTTCAGTTCTTTTTTTATATATTATAATAACATTTATTTAGTTTATAAATAACTCAATTTATAAATATATATTTATAACTAATTTTTAGTTGAAAGTATAGAAAAATGTTTTCCTCCGAATTTTTCGAATCATTTGTGTAACTATTATTATTGTTATTATCAATAATATAATTATAATCCATTGTGTGTCCTTTCGAAGGACCTTCAAAATCTCCTTAATACAGAAATTTAACCACAATTATTATTACTATTCCATTATTACAAATCTTATCAATCATTATTGTTATTATTATTACTATTATCATTATTACAATGATTTTTTATTATTATTATTCACGGTGAATCGTTAGGTATTAAAATAACACCAAAATGGATTAAAATAACACTAAATTGGATTATTTTAATCCTTTTTGGTGTTATTTTAATACCTAACGATTTGCCGTGTTCATTTTTTTTATTATTATTCATTTTTTTGTAATATTATTATTCATTTTTTTTTATTATTACAAATCTTATCAATCATTATTGTTATTATTATTACTATTATTGTTTATTATTATTATTCATTTTTTTATTATTATTATTAATTTCTTTCATTATTATTACTCTCTAAATTTGAATTAGTGAAAATGTTTATTAATTTAAATTAATGACAGACTTTCTGCTTTTCGATTAGTAAATTTTACTAAAAAAATTAGTAAAAAATTATTATTTGGCTATCAAATTTTATTAATTTAAAAGCAAAAAGTCAGTCACTAATTTAATTAAATAAATATTTTTACTATTTTAAATTTAGAGACTATTATTATTGTTATTATTCTTATTCTTATAATTATTATTATTTTTATACAATTTTTATTGTTATTGTTAGTTTTGATTTTTATTCTTATTTTTATTATTATAATAATTATTATTGTTATACTATTTTTATTGTTATTGTTAGTTTTTGATGTTTACTATTATAATTATTGTGACAACAATAATGATTCTAATCATTATAATTAGTGCGCATTATTTACATAATTGCAATAATCATCAGTTTTAGTAAATTAGAAATTACGATTATTATTATAACTATTATTTCTATTATTATTATTATTATTATTATTACTATTATTTTTATTATTATTATTATTATTATTATTAACTATCCCCAAGTTTTGAACGTTCAACTGAACGAAATACTTTTTTATTGAAGACATTTTAATAAATTACAAATCACATAAAAATTTGAAAAACAAAAATTGTACTTTCACAAACTCAGTAATTATTTTTTGAATAGTGAAGCAAAATAACTGCAATAAAAATTTAATTTTTAGAAGAAATAAATAGATTTCGTTCATTTGAACGTTCAGAACATTAGGATCTTTATTATTATTATTATTATTATTATGATTATTATTATTTTAATTATTATTACTATTATTTTTATTATTATTATGATTATTATTATTATTATTGATAATTTTCTGTAAAACAAGCATTTGTCTCCCCTATTAATAATGAATATAATTAAATGTAAGAGTAAAGTTATAATTGACCCGTCAATTAATTTGACGTTGTATACTTGTTGTGCATACATAGAAAATAAATAATTATACATATAATATATTCATATTTATTTAAAAAGCATATTTCATGATTTCAGTGCAGCCGAAATGCTCTGACATTTGATAAAAGTTATAAAGAGGTCAACTTGACATTTTAATAAAATGACAAAATTGTTATGATAAATGCGTGCATAGAGCAGATAATAATTAACGTCTATTGCTTATTTATATATTTGTAGACAATAATAATTATCCTATTTAAGTTTTCCTCCATATACACTTGACATGACAATTCTGATAATGTCAATTGCTATATAAATAATTTATATTGATTTCTCATTTTTCTATTATTGAATAATTTTATTAATAACTTGTTAATAATAGTAGTTAATATATTAATATTCAATTTTATTGAATTATTATTAAAATTATTAATATTATTATTAAATTATTGTTTTAAACTAGCGTAATAATTACTGTAATAATTTTTAAAAGAAAATTGATTAATAATTATTTTAAATAAAGATTTAAATATTGTTTCACTTTCAATAAATAATAATAATAATAATAATAATAATAATAATAATAATTTCAATAAATGTTAGTCTCTAAATCGTGAATTAGTAAAAATATTTACTAATTTTGAATTAGTGAATGACTTTTTGCTTTGGAATTAGTAAAGTTTACTAAAAAATTAGATAACATTACTATTTATTTAGTGAAATTTACTAACTTAAAAACAAAAAATTAGACACTAATTTAAATTAGTAAATATATTTTCTAATTTAAATTTAGAGAGCAAAATAAAGAATGATAAAAACTTAAAATTTAATTTTTTGTTTTTCTAAATCAATTCTTATTAGAATTCAACGATAATTGAATTATTTAAATACAAACATTTTGTAAAATTTAATTATTTTCCATAGTTTTGGTTTTCATTCTTCGAAAATATTACAATTAATATATCAAAATAATTTTTGAAAACACGGAGAGAAAATAAAATTCTGTGAAATATAAAATCTAATTTTATCGAAATTTGGAAAAATTTCCCATTTTTTTCAATTTTTAAAAATTACTTTTCGGGAATTCAACTATTTTCAAAAAATTTTTATTATTTTTTTAATATTTTTTTTTTTTAGGAAATTCTAAATAAAACTTTTAAAATTGATTAATTTCCGTTTAATAAATTTTTGAATAGTTATCAGAAATTTTTCTTCCATTCCCTGATGGACTTTCTTTTCAAATACTTTCAAAATGTAAAACCTTTAAATTAAAACTTGCAATTCTTCCAATTCTTTAAATATTTTCTGGAATTTGAACTGAAATTCTTCTGTAAATCAATTCTTATCAAAAAAATTGTCCGAAAATTCAATTATTTATAAGTAAAAAAAATTAAATATTTGATAATTTTCAAAAATTCCAACTGTTATAATAGAACTAATTTTTATAATATAACAAATAACTAATTTTATAATTATAATTTTCAAACTAATTTTATAATTGAATTAAACGTAAATTTTATTCCATCAAACTCATTAAAATAAATTGTTTTCTCAATTTTCAGTGTGAAAATAATTACTAAATAAATTGTAAACTTTATAATGACCACGTCAATCGTAAATTTCCCATTGAAACTTGATTTAAAAATTTAAATGTAAATCGAAATATTTCTATGGCCACTTTATTATTAATAATATTTTAATTAATTATGCAGAGTTTTTCCATGGTTTTTAAATTAAGACAAAAAAACGTTTCAAAGATAGTTGAAAAAATTATCAGCAATATAATAATTTTTATACGTTTTTTGTCTCCATTTGATATTCTTAGAAAAACTCCGCATTAATTTAATGTATAATAATAGTAATTATTTTAATAGTCAACAATTAATTAGACAATAAATTACTAAATAATTATTGACGTTACTTGAAACTTTAATTATTTTCACTGAGAAAACAATATAATAACAATAATAATAATTTATTTAATAATCAACAATTAATTAGACAACTAATTACTAAATAATTATTTACGTTACTTGAAACTTTACTTTACTATTTTTACTTTACTTTTTTTCACTGAGAAAACAATATAATAACAATAATAGTAATAATTTATTTAATAATCAACAATTAATTAGACAACTAATTACTAAATAATTATTTACGTTACTTGAAACTTTAATTATTTACACTGAGACAACAATATATTTGAATCAAACACAATTATCTCTGTTATACAGTCAACCAAAAATTATTTTTAAATTAAACATAATAATTTTGATAAATAAATAAATTTGCTAAATAAAATAAATAAATTTGATTCAATAAAATTAATAAATTCGATTCAATAAAAATTATATTTAATTCAATAAAAAACTATGTTTAATTCAAACATATTTTTTTGCGGTTCACTACGTCTTTTTGAATTAAAAAATTTTTTTTCTCCCTCTCTAATTACTCAAGCCACAAAAAAATTTGAAATCAAAAAGAAAAATTTTTTTCAAAATACAAAAATTTGAGTAAATACTTAAATAAATTAGATAATAATAATAAAAACTCACCATAGGCTATTGTTTCTCAAACGTATCTTCTTATTTATCCGTAGAATAATTTTCAACTGTTTTATAAGTGATTGTCATTACCCGCTTTTTTTGTGTATATATATAAAGTTTAGCGCAAATCAAACTTTTCTTCGTTTCAAATCGAAAATACTTTTTTTTTTATTTTTATCACACGTGCTGGCAAAACTAAGTTTTATCATTATTCATTTTGACTTTACAAATTTTCCCCATAAGATACTTTAGTTTTGCATCATTTATTTCTACTCCTTAAAGTACTTTATTTGTTCACAAAGTGTCATTAATTAAACTCTCTATCATTAATTACTAATAAATTTTCTCACTAAAATATATCTGTATATGTTTAATCCTAAAGTTTACTTTCTCTAGTTACTTTTCTATGAGAATATTTTCGATTAATTTAATTTTGTCATTTTCATCACTATTTGCAACTATTGTTACTTTTTTTACTATTAATACTATTACTACTATTTATTATTATTACTATTTATTATTTTGACTATTAATTATTATAACTATTTATTATTTTGACTATTAATTATTATAACTATTTATTATTATGACTATTTATTATTATTACAATTTATTATTATTACAATTTATTATTATTACAATTTATTATTATTTTTATTACTATTATTTTTATTACTATTATTTTTATTACTATTGTTATTATTATTATTATTATTATTATTATTATTATTATTATTATTATTATTATTTGAAAAATGAGAATAAATTTCGAAATACCATTAAGATTGCCTTTCGCTTATGTACTTTCAATGTTCCAGGGGGGAAAAAATTCGCATCACGTGTTTCTAGATCCGCGTGACTTTTATGCGTCTCGAGTTTTTATTTATTTTGTCCTAAAAAACAGTAGTTCTAAAGCTATTTCGATTTTTTCTGGACTGATTATTTTTCTCTAGATCCTTTCTTCGAGTATGACTAGTTTTTTAAAAATATTCTGAGAGGAAACAATTTTCCTTTTCTTTTTCTCTTATTCTTTATTAAAGATGGCAGCGGTTTTTTTTTCGAGTGCAGGTCAAATTTTTCTTACGATCACGAATTGTTTTTTTTTTTTGTTTTTTTAATTACTTTTGACGATTTACTTTTTTTTTTTTTTTTTTTTGAAGGGTGGAGGGGGGAGATTAAAATTTTTTGGAGATGAGAGATGGGCCACGGGAAGCGTTTGCACTCCGACTAAGCTTATCGCAAGCCCGCCACTGAAGCTAGTTCAACTTCCAACTTGTCCTCGTTAACTTCCGGAACTCAGTATAAAAGCGTTCGGGGAGTTTCGGTTGCCCTGCGCTTTTGACATTGCACACATGTCTGTCTTGGCTGACTGAAAGCAACTTCTATCACTTATCACTTTAGCAATGAACAATGCGTGGTTGACAGCTTTATGAATTTTCATTTATGCAATCGTAGACATATATATATATATATATATATATATATATATATATATATATATATATATATATATATATATATATATATATATATATATATATATATATATATAATCAAGGAACTGACCCACAACTTTCTTCAACTTTACTACCATTGATACTTTGTACCACGGTAAATCGTTAGGTATTAAAATAACACCAAAATGCATTAAAATAACACTAAATTGGATTATTTTAATCCTTTTTGGTGTTATTTTAATACCTAACGATTTACCGTGACACTATGTATACATGCAGCTGTAAACTTTCTTGTAACTTCATCGTATCAAGGGACGAATTTACAAGACTCTCTCTCTCTCTCTCTGTCTCTCACTAAATACCTTAACGAACCGGAAACTGTTAATTCTTCTTAATTAATTTCATTTTTTATCACACTGAGAAAAAAAGAATTTTTTTTTAACGAAATAACTAAACGAAAAACATTTTAAAAAGAATCCAAATTCAATTTTTTTTTTTTTTAAAGAAAATGTTGCTTTGCAATACTAATTTTCTTAAAATTCATTTTAAATAATTGAATTCCTTAGTGAAATTTTCTTAAAATAGTAAACATTTGAAAATAATAGAATTTTGACAAATTGTTGAAATGAGTTAAATTTTTACGAAGAATTTCATTAAAATTTTTGAAAATAAAATAAGACTAATTTTATTAAAATTCGTTTTACACTTTCGTCTCGAAAGTTTAGTTTCGTTTTAGTGTTTGATTTGAAGTGAAACTGAATTAACGAAGTGACTTTATAGTTTCAAGTCGACACGAAACTAAATTAACAAATTAGATTTAGTTTCGTGTCGACTCAAAAGAAAATATTGAAAAACATAATAATTTAGTGTCCGCATCACAGAAAAATTGTTTCCCCTGACATACGCAACTAGAGCAAAGTAGGTAATTAATGTAATTTACGTAACCAGAGTAAATTACGTAACTATAGTAACTTACATAATTAAAGGAAGTTACGTATGTTACGCAACCAGAGAAAATAACGTAACTTACGTAAATGTGATTATTTTTATTATTTCATTATTTATTTCGAATATTTCGATTCAAATCGTACTTGAAATAAATGAATTTTTGCATCGAATTTTATTCAAATTTTTATAAACTATAGTTAAATTTTTACGAATCATTTTATGAAGTCTTGAAAAAAGTCTAATTTTTTCAAATAATTTAATTTAAACTATATTAATAATAATTGAATTCATCAGATAAATTTTATCGTTTTATGGAAATTTAAATGAATAACTCAATTCTTACGAAGAATTTAATTCAAATGAAGAATGATTTTATGAAATCTCAAAAAAACATTAAATTATTTCGAATAATTTAAGTCAAATTATATTTAAAAAAATTTAATTTTTTAGATAAATTTTTTACATTCAAATGTGAAAGAAATTAATTGAATTTTAGCTCCGAATTGAATTACTTTTTTAAATAATTACATTTTTAAAAGATTGAATTAAAATTGCATTAAAAGTAAATGAATTTTTGAGATGAATTTCATATCTTATGAAAATAATTAAATTTTCGCATGAATTTTATTAAACACTTGAATTTTTTAATGAAAATTTTAAAGAATAAATCAATTATTTTGAACAATTTTAATAAAATTGTATTAAAAATAATTCAATTCTTAAACTGACCTTAATTGAAAAATTTTGGAATCATTTTATGGAAAATTTAAAAAAAATCAATTATATCGAATACTTTCATTGAAATAATATTTAACATAATTTGCATCGAATTTTATTACATTTTTTTGGAATGATTAGATTTTTTCTGTCATTTTATAAAAGCTTAAAAGCATTTAATTAAGATTACACTAAAAATAATTGAATTTTTTCCAAAGTTTTTGAATAATTCAATAATTCGATCATTTCGAATAATTTAATTCAAATGGTTTTTAAAATAATTGTAGTGTTGCATGTCGAACCGAGAAATGCTCGAAATCGTTCGACCTCGCTTGTTAATCGAGAAGTTTTTTCGAGACGATTTTGAGTGATATTGTTTTGTTTATAATTGCATTTTATCGTTCAAAAATTTCGATCAAATAAACCGTCAAAACTTTGACAATTATATTTTCTTATTTAATAAATTAATCGTTGAAATTCCATCATGGAAAATAAAAAGAGAAATAAGGAAATGGACACGGAAGAGAATCAGGAATCAACGAGGTGTTTTTTCAAATAAATGTTAATTAGTTTATTGTTGATATTTGTTTAAAAAATTGATGAATATTATTTTTAAAAAAATCTTTTATCTACTTTTCTTAAAAAATTTTACACACTATTTTGAATGAGAACCTTACTTTTCTCAATGAAACAAAATAAATTATTAATACACATTTATTCCATAAATTAAGAATATATTATTTCATAAATATAGTAAAGTAGAAGAAAATTCTTCGTCATTTAAATCAAAAAGAAGGAGGTATGGGGGATTACCCTTAGGAGAATCATTCGAATTTTACTTTGAAGAAGGATGTAAAATGGGAAAATGTAAACTGTGTTCTTCAGAAAAGGAAGTAATTGTAAAAATGAAAGATAGCAACACGACAGAAATAATTCGCCACTTAGAGATAAGCCTCCTGAAGTTTATAAGAAGACGTATCCAGATAAGGAATTGGCTCTTGGGTTAAAAAGAAAAGTAATGCAAAATGGTTAATTTATTTTAATTGCAATTTATTACTATGTTTTTGCAAACGTTAAAAGGATCATAGTCATTTTTTTATGCAGTACTAAGTAAAAATGAGTAATCTGTACTTCAGACTGAGTACAATTTCTTCTAAAATATGTATATTTTTTTTCATTTACAAAAAAAAGGTAAACTGTGATCCCTAATATTTTTTTCATACCTTTAGAGTTCTGAACATTCAAATAAACGTAATTTACTCATTTTTTTCAAAATTGTAATTTTATTTTCAAAACATTTAATTGTTTTAAATTTTTGCAACATTTATAATAAACAAAATAAATAAAAAAATATAATAAATAGGTAGAATAAATAAAATAAATAGGTAAAATAAATAGATAGAATAAATAAAATATATAAAATAAATGGGTAAAATTAATAGATAGAATAAACAAAACAAATAAAATAAATAGGTAAAATTAATAGATAGAATAAATAAAATATATAAAATAAATAGGTAAATTTAATAGATAGAATAAATAAAATATATAAAATAAATAGGTAAAATTAATAGGTAAAATAAATAGATAGAATAAATAAAACAAATAAAATAAATAGGTAGAATAAATAAAATAAATAGGTAAAATAAATAAAATATATAAAATAAATAGGTAAAATTAATAGGTAGAATAAATAAAATAAATAAGTAAAATTAATAGATAGAATAAACAAAACAAATAAAATAAATAGGTAAAATTAATAGATAGAATAAATAAAATATATAAAATAAATAGTAAAATAAATAGGTAAAATAAATAGATAGAATAAAAAAAGAAATAGGTAAAATAAATAGGTAGAATAAATCAAATAATTAGATAGAATGAATAAAATGAATACAATAAATATAAATAAAATAATTAAATTACATGTTTTATAGGTTTTTGTTCAAGAAGAATTTAACAAAATGGTTGTCGATTGGTTTGCTCGGAAATATCTGCCCTTTTCATTTTTCGATGATGAAGAAACACAAAATATTTTCCAATATTTAAATCCAAGAGCTAATATCCCTATGAGAAACGAGCTTCATTCATTGACTGTAAAGCGATTTTTGGAAATGGAAGCAGTTGTTCTTCAAATATTACAAAATAATTCTTCAAAAATATCATTCACCCTCGATGGCTGGACTTCCGTATCAAATCGCTCTTATTTCGGTGTCACTGCTCACTTCATCAACAAGTCTTGGAAAATGCATTCACTAACTATTTTCTTTATTCCATCAAATGGAAATCATTCAGGCAGAGACATTGCTGAAGCATTTTTTAAATCAGTAAATGATAGCAACTTAAAAGATAAAATCCAGGGGGTTACGCTTGATAATGCATCAAATAACACAACATTTATGAAGGAATTA
This sequence comes from Leptopilina drosophilae, assembly GCA_032873175.1. NCBI lineage: Eukaryota > Metazoa > Arthropoda > Insecta > Hymenoptera > Figitidae > Leptopilina > Leptopilina drosophilae. The sequence continues at coordinate 75,344,206 of CM065478.1, read as the reverse complement.
TCCAAATTAATGAATTTTGATGCAGTTGATCAACATTTCAAGTGTTATGCACACATATTGAATTTAGGAGTCCAAGATTTACTTAAAGCTTTGAAAATTGATCAAATTCATTGTATTAGTAACGATGGTGATTACGATGGTTATATCGAGACGAGGAATGTGAAGAAAGTGAAATTGATGTTGATGAAAGAATTAATAATTTGTTGAATTCAAATGTTAATAACGACAATGCGGATAAAAAATTCTCTTTAGATAAATTGAGGAAGATTTTTAAAATTTTAAAACTTTCGGAGCAATGGCGACTAAAATTGAAAAGTTGTTGTGATATTACAGACGAAAAAATGTATTTTCCAAACATAGATGTTTGCACAAGATGGAATTCTACTTTCACCAATGATTATTACCGCTCTTAAAATGAAACGCGCCTTAATTTATTATGCGAGATAAACGATCCATTACGAGATTACCTTATTGTCGAAAACGAAAGTGGACAATTTTGACGACTGTTTCCAAATTCCTAAAATATTTTCATGAATTGACCGAAGTTCTAAGTGGTGACAAATATATCAGCCTTTCTTTAGTTATTATTGGATTTAAACTTGCTGCTGGATAAAATTACTGCCGAAATTGAGAACTTAACGGGGAAAATCTGACTGTGATATGACTTGGGTGGATTACAGAATGTTACAAGCACTTGAAGCATGTTTCAATAAGCTGATGAAACACTATGGAAAAAGTAATTGGGTTTACTGTGCTGTGCTAATTCTGGACCCAAGATTTAAAGTTGAATCTTTTTATAAAACGTCCTGGGGGAAAGAAATGGCTGCTGCATCATTAAAGAAATTTGAGTCTATATATAAAACGAATTATTACAAATAAAAGGTATTTTTTCATATTTTAATATTTTTAGTGAATCTATTGTCCTTTGCTTTATGTATAAATCAGATATTTTAGTTTCCATTTTAGCATTATTTAATTAAACTTAATACCCTATTATTAGGAACCTTTAAATGACATCACGGAAAATGTTGCAGCATCCACTTCTAACTCCGAAATGCTTGATGATGAAGATGAGACATTAAATTTGCGCGGATTTTTCAAAAATAATAAAGGAAAATCAAAAGTTCGTCAATCTTCTCAAGAATGGAAAAAAGAAATTGATTGTTATTTGTCTCAACCCTGCGCAGATGCCGATGAAGATGTTTTAGAATGGTGGAATAGAAATGAAACATTGTTCCCTTCATTGTCATTAATGGCACGTGATTTATTAGGCGTGCAAGCAACTTCAGTTGCTGCTGAAAGAGTTTTTTCGCGTGGGTCCTTAAACTATTAGGAAGCATAGAAAATAGGATGAATGATGAAAGTATAAAGTATCTTATGTGCATCAATTCGTGGGTAACTTGCTCATTGAAAGACGAAATTCAGTCATTATTGATTTAGAATATTATTTAATTTACTTTCTTTTGTACTTTTAATTTCTATTCATTTTAAATATGAATTTGTCCTTTTTCAATTATTTATAACATTGAAAGTACTTTCAGCGTGATAGTACAGAAAATGAAACGAAAACATTTGTCTTTACATACTTTTTAAGTAATGTATCTATACATAATTTTTATAAATAAAAACACACTTGATTAAAAAAATGTATTTAATTCTGTTTAATATGAGAATATTATTTATAATCTCTGTGAGTACTAATGAAAAATTCAGTTAAAAACTTAAAACAGTCAATTAGCATTTTAATTATATTACAATTTTTTAATTTTTGTCTATTAAATTGGAAATTGTTAAAATAAAATTATAATAATGACAAAATTTATCATTTAAATTTATATTAACAATAAAATTAACCATTCTAAAAAGTGCTTAAAATTGACATTTATTGACAATTAAATTGTCAATCATTTCCATTTCAAATAGGAATTTTGTTATATCTATTTATTTAATTCCATGATTTTTTATCTAATTCGATTAATATAAAATTTTTCTAAATTGTATTTTTAAAAAATATTTAATAAATTAAATTTGATAACAAACGTGACTAATTTCTTTTCTTTAAATATGCATTTCAAGATTGCCTCTAAAAATAATTAATTATTTGAATAAACTATATATTACCTTTTTAATTAAGAAGAAAAGTTTTAAAGAACATAAATTTAAATGAAAAATTCAGAAATAAAAATTGTGGTTAGATTTGTAAAATTTGAAAATCGATTAATTGCTCGTCTTAACGAAATGATCGTTCGAATGTGACGATCTGACCTAAGTTCACTTCAAAAAAGACGATAATCTGTCAAATGTTCGTGCTTTTCTCGTTCGTCTCGTTCGACGTGCAACACTAAATAATTGATTTCGATCAATTTTATTAAATCTTCTTAAATTTTTAAACAATTGATTTCTTTCGAAATATTTTCTTGAAAATTACATTAAAATTTTTGTTTTCTCACTTTGATAAGCAAATAAACTTGTTTCTTAATAAAAAAAAGAAAAAAATATATATGGGTCATTCCAGGTGAAACTTTCATTAAAAATTTTCTTTTCGTTTGTAACATTTTTTTCGAATTTTATGCGCAAATTAAGAAAACACGTGCATTTTTATTTTCCTATAAAATGCAAATTGTGGAAGTTGTGATTTTTTTAAATTGAACTTCTTTAGAAGTCGAGAACTTTTGAAACATATTTTTCTCTAATACTTTTCTAAAGAAAAAACTCTACTACTTATATAATATAAAGTTTATTTGACTTTTTTTAAATTTGTTAAATATTTAATAAAATGTAACGTTTTTGCATGAAAACTTTTGCGTAAATGGAAAATAGTTTTTAATTTACTGGTGAGTTAATTAAAAAATTTGTTTAGTTCGATCATTCTGAAAGAAAGTCAGCATTTTTAGCTAAAAGTGAGGCTAAAAATTATTTTAAAATATCACAAAATAAAAATGAAATTTTTTTACATTATTTCTAAATAATGTAAACAAAATTTCATTCTTTGATGCTATAAGAATTTTTACGTTCTGGAATTTCAAATATTGCAAATATTTTCAACGTTGAATTTTTAATTTAATAAAAAATTGCTAAAAATCCAAAGAAACAAAAATTAAGAAAAAATATTTCCTCGCAAATTAAAAAAATAGATGAGTACAAGTTTTGATTTTTTATCTTCTAATTTTCGACTTTTAAATTTACACTGAATTCAAGGAATTTAATTTTAATTTAAAAAACTTTTGACGTAAAACTTATTTAATGAATAATCATAAAAAAAAAATTTATGTAGGTCAAATTCTAGGGTCTCTAATACTTTTCTAAAGAAAAAACTGTACTACACTACAATAATGTAAAGTTTTTTTGATTTTTCATAAATTTTTTAAATATTTTAAAAAATGTAACATTTTTGCGCATTGAAACTTTTGCATATATTGGATTTTATTCTCATCATTGTATAAAAAGTTAAAAAAATTTAATTAAAAATGCAATAAAAATAATTGAATTTCAATACGAAAGTGACTGAATTCTTCTATTGGATTTTATTAAATTTTTTTTTGACTGATTGAATAATTCAATTATTTCGAATAATTGAATTAAAATTGTATTTTAAATTATTGATGTTGTTCTTGCATAATGGATTAAATTTATGAAAATAATAATTGAATTTATTTCATATTCATATTCATATCATATAATAATTGAATTTAATTTCATTTTTTTTTAAATAAAAAATAATTTTCAATAGAATAATAATTTAGAGAGTGATGGAAAAATTCGAAATACACTCATTGTAATAAAAAAAACAGCGAATGAAAATTGCCAAATAATAATTCCGTTCACGTAATATTTGAATCGTAGGATTGAAATTCAGTGACCTAAAGAAAGTCGATTTGTGTTTTTTGATTCATGGATAATGTATAAATATATTTGATAGAAAAGACGAATAGTTTTCTTTATATACAAGTATATAACGAAATATTGTATAATATTTATACACTGAATGAGTTCAACTGTCTTTTCATATATAAGAAATTTGCACTTGAATGACGCGCAAAACGTTAAAACTTTGAAATAAAAGTACGATGGTCTTTTCCAATCCTTTCGCCTCAAGGAGTTTATTTCTTGGAATCGACAGGATGGAATATATAGTATATATAAAAAGAGAAAGAGAGAAATAGTTTCAACTCTCGGCTTTCCACAATTCAACAAAACTTTTTTTTTTCTACACATTATTTTTCTCTCTTGAAACTTTTTTTTTGTTCAATTTTATATATATAGTACTTCTTTTTTTTTGGTTTTTAATGAAACATTTATTTTTCTTATATATTTTTATTTTAGGAGAGATTTTATTTAGACTCGTTTCTTTTCTTTGGTATATAAGTTGTCACATATTACTGAAAGGATTTTCTTGATTTTAAGAAATATTTTTCGTAAAATACTCGAGCACAGTGAAAAGTAGTTATTTTGAGAATTTTCTCTTTAGTATGTTATTAAAGAGAGAGAGATTAAAATATATGATGAATTTTCCACTCTTTTTCTATTTATTTATTAGGTCAAAATGAATTTCGTATTAAAAGCGGAAAATTCTACTAAAAGGTGGTTTTTCATTTTATTCTCGTTTTAAATGGAAGATTTTATTATTTTCTTTAAAGAGGAGTTCTTTAATGTTTTTCTTCTTGGATTTAAAAGGATGAATTATTTTTATTATTATTATTATTACTATTTAGAAAATAAAATTATATTTTTACTACTATATTGAGAAAATATACACTAGAATTTGACCTACATAAAATTTTTTGATGATTATTCATTAAATAAATTTTACGTCAAAAGTTTTTAAAATTAAAATTAAATTCCTTGAATTCAGTGTAAATTTAAAAGTCGAAAATTATAAGATAAAAAATCAAAACTTGTACTCATCTATTTTTTTAATTTGCGAGAAAATATTTTTTCTTAATTTTTGTTTCTTTGGATTTTTAGCAATTTTTTATTAAATTAAAAATTCAACGTTGAAAATGTTTGCAATATTTGAAATTCCGGAACGTAAAAATTCTTATAGCATCAAAGAATGAAATTTTGTTTACATTATTTAGAAATAATGTAAAAAAATTTCATTTTTATTTTGTGATATTTTAAAATAATTTTTAGCCTCACTTTTAGCTAAAAATGCTGACATTCTTTCAGAATGATCGAACTAAACAAATTTTTTAATTAACTCACCAGTAAATTAAAAACTATTTTCCATTTATGCAAAAGTTTTCATGCAAAAACGTTACATTTTATTAAATATTTAACAAATTTAAAAAAAGTCAAATAAACTTTATATTATATAAGTAGTAGAGTTTTTTCTTTAGAAAAGTATTAGAGAAAAATATGTTTCAAAAGTTCTCGACTTCTAAAGAAGTTCAATTTAAAAAAATCACAACTTCCACAATTTGCATTTTATAGGAAAATAAAAATGCACGTGTTTTCTTAATTTGCGCATAAAATTCGAAAAAAATGTTACAAACGAAAAGAAAATTTTTAATGAAAGTTTCACCTGGAATGACCCATATATATTTTTTTCTTTCTTTTATTAAGAAACAAGTTTATTTGCTTATCAAAGTGAGAAAACAAAAATTCAAATGTCATTTACAAGAAAATATTTCGAAAGAAATCAATTGTTTAAAAATTTAAGAAGATTTAATAAAATTGATCGAAATCAATTAGTTTAAATACCATTTGAATTAAATTATTCGAAATGATCGAATTATTGAATTATTCAAAAACTTTGGAAAAAATTCAATTATTTTTAGTGTAATCTTAATTAAATGCTTTTAAGCTTTTATAAAATGACAGAAAAAATCTAATCATTCCAAAAAAATGTAATAAAATTCGATGCAAGAATTCTATTATGTTAAATATTATTTCAATGAAAGTATTCGATATAATTGATCTTTTTTTAATTTTCCATAAAATGATTCCAAAATTTTTCAATTAAGGTCAGTTTAAGAATTGAATTATTTTTAATACAATTTTAATCAAATTATTCGAAATAATTGAATAATTCTTGAAGATTTTTATAAAATGATTCAAAAAAAATTTAATAAAATTTTTCTGATGAATTCAATTATTATTAATATAGTTTAAATTAAATTATTTGAATAAATTAGACTTTTTTCAAGTCTTCATGAAATGATTCATAAAAATTTAACTATAGTTTATAAAAAATTGAATAAAATTCGATGCAAAAATTCAATTATTTTAAATACCGTTTAAATTGAATTATTCAAAATAATTGAGTTATTCATTTAAATTTCCATAAAAAGATTTCCAAATATTCAATTATTTAATAAAATTTAGTAAAATTCGATGCAAATATCAATATTTATTTTTAATACAATTTTAATGAAATTGTTCGAAATAATTGATTTATTCTTTAAAATTTTCAAAAAAAATTCAATTATTTAATAAAATTCATGCGAAAATTTAACTATTTTCATAAGATATGAAATTCAGTTCAAAAATTCAATTACTTTTAATGCAATTTTAATTAAATTTTTTAAAAATGTAATTATTTAAAAAAACGTAATTAAATTCGGTGCCAAAATTCAATTATTTTCTTTCACATTTGAATGTAAAAAATTTATCTAAAAAATTAAATTTTTTAAAAATATAATTTAACTTAAATTATTCGAAATAATTTAATTTTTTTTTAAGATTTCATAAAATCATTTACCATTTGAATTAAATGCTTCGTAAGAATTGAGTTATTCATTTAAATTTCCATTACACGATTTAAAAATATTTAATTATTTAATAAAAATTACGTTTAATTCAATTTTGAAATAATATTTAATTCAAATATTATTTTTCGGTTGGCTATACTTTTTTTGGATCTAAACAAACTTTTTTCTCTGTGTTTATTCAAATATATTTTGTTTTCTCACTGTAGATAAAATGAAAAGAATCTTCCTTTTTCAGAATTATTATTTCTTTACCAAACTTTAAATTCTTCAAAATAATTTGTTTTTCGTTGACTATTTATTTTTTACCTCAATTTGATATCCTTAGAGAAAAGTGTTACATTATTTTACTCTGTCGATGTATTTTATACTAAAGCTGTAATTTATATAAATCTAAATGCGATTTCTATTACAGATGAATCAATTTTCAATATATCCTCAAGGAAGTCTGAATTCTTTTGAATTCCTTTAAATTCTTTTAAATTGAATGCTTCAAAGCAGGGATTTTCTTTTCGAAGAATTTGAAATTGAAAAATTCCGTTTCAAAGTAGTAGAGTTTTTTTTTAATAGAAAAAAAGAACATAGGGATTTTATAACATTCATTTTTTTTAAATAGAAAAAAGTACTTTTTTAAAAATAGATAATTGTAAAAAAAACTATTTAATTAAAAAGAACACGTTTTGAAATGTACAAAATTGAAACAAAAATTTAAAAAAGAAATTTGAAACGTGAGTAATATTGGAAATAAATTTATGACAGAAAATACTGTAATTCTGCATTGAATATCAAATTTTCTATATTTGTGTGCAATCAAGAGAATTTACTCAAAAACATTTTAAATTAAAAATAGCATTTATATTATTTGAATAAAAATAAGCGTAAATACGTGCGAGATAAAAAAGGTATTTACTTCAATTTGTACACTGTTTTCAAAATTTATTAATAAATCAAGCAATAATATTGCAATAATATTGAGAATTCCTGTTTTTAATTATTTTTACTGTCAATCAACGAATGAAAAACATCAATTTTTGTTTACAATCAAAATAGAAATTGTTGTAAAAGGCAATTGGTCACTGTTTTAAAAAATATTTTGTTTTCCTTTTCGTCTACAAAAAAATAGCGATTTTTAATATAAAATCTGTTTTTTAAAACAAAGTTTTTCTAAAAAATTTTTATTTCTAAACGAAGGTTTTCAATCAAATTTTCATATTTTCAAAAAATGTTTTTCTAACAAGTTTTTACTCCTAAAAAATGGTTTTCTAACAAGTTTTTATTTCTAATAAATGTTTTTCTAAAAATTTATTCGATTTTCTAATATTTATTTTCCTAAAATTTGTAAAATTTTATAATTTCGATAAAAGTTGAAAAATTGTTTACAAAAAATTAATAGATTAAGAAGTAGAAACTATTTGCATATTTTGTTTTTCAATCACAATTATTATAATTATTATATTATTATAATTATAAGTTTCTTTTGGAAGAAGAAAAAAAAATTTATAAAATTACTATTTATTAACAAAATTCTGTTTTTTCTTAAAAAAAATAATTTCCATCATTATAATATCAAAATTATTTTATTGATAAAATATGTTTTTGAAAACTTTTAAATATGTTTTGTAAAAAATCCCTAATTTTAGTTTGTTAATTACGTCAAAACATTTGTTTAAAAATTTGCATAATTTCTATTTTTTTATTAAAATTTTCTCAACAAAATCTCAAGTGTTTTTTTTAAAGAATTAAAAGCAACAATTTTTCTTAAAGAATTAAAAACAACAATTTTTTTTTTAAAGAATTAAAAGCAACAATTTTTTTTAAAGAATTAAAAACAACAAAAAGAAATAATTTTTATTTATCATGTAATATTTTTTAATCATTCATTTGTTCAAAGACATACAAATATTAATTGGTACGAACACAACTTCGCAAAGTAACTATAGAAAATTTCTTTTTTTCTAACAAAAGATTTGTTTGTGAGAAAATTTTTCCTTTTCATAATACTTATTGTACGGAAAAAAAAATTTCTTTGCATGTATAAGAATAGACGTTATTATTATTAATGTTTTTCTTTTTACTATTATTATTTATCATCGATTTTCATTCACCCTTTGAAAATAATAAAAAAAATTGTTACAAATAAATAATGTATTTTTAATACATTTGAAAAAAAAATTATAAACACTTTTCTTTTGTATGAAAACAAAAATTATAAACACTTTTCTTTTTTATAAAAAAAATATATAAATACTTTTTCTTTCATACAAAATTTGAATATCTTTGTATATAAAATTGGTTCTACTAGATTTTCCACATGATTTATAAAAAATGCAAATAAAAATCTCACAATTTTATTCTCTTTGAAAACAGGCATACGATTTATATATGAGGCCGTATATTATATATCTCCTTTCAAATGGAATAAATGAAAGCTATATTTATACTTCCTACAAATCATGTAGTGCAAACTCATTTACAGAAACGAGAATTGTGAATTTCCAATTTTTCCCTTACAACTGAAAATGTATCGAAAGATCGAAAAATTTATGAAATATTCAGTATAGCAATAATAATAATAATAATAATAATAATAAGAAAAAATCTCTCTCATAAGACGTGAATAATAATCATCTACATATAAAAAGATTTATTATAATATTTAGCTCATAACGCATAATGAAAAAATTATTCATTCTACAACAATATAATAACAAAAGTTTACTTACATCATAAAATCAATAAAAATAAAATTTTATCTTTATAGTATTCTCGCAGAAAAATTTTTCCATTATTCATTCGAAAATATGTTAATATTTTTTTTTCTTTAAATTCCATTGTGTATATATAGAAAATTGCTTACCGTTTATTTGATATTGGAAAATTGGTAAAACCAAAAAAAATTTTTCATTAAATAAATAGGTAGGAAAATGAAATGTGAGACAAATGAATTTTAAGCGAAATTGCGCATCTTTTTTTTCCTTTTGTTTTTGAAAATAATGATTAAAAAAAAAAAGAAGTGTAACTGCGTACTATAAGAATTAATCATTTTTCTTTTCTCTTTCCTCATTATTTTAGGTCAATTAATTTTATACCTTCAACAAGTAGATCCTCGCTACTATCATTAATCGCAATCTAACACCGTACATTCAGACGTTTTCATGTAATTATTAGATTTACTTTTAAAAATAGTCTCTCATATTGGTCATTTTCTCATTTTTTTTATTTTATATTAGAAAAAAGTGGATTTTATTATTAATTTTCACATCAAAGTATAAAATCGAAATAAAATTAATAAAATTAAAATAAATTCTATTAAAAAAAAATTATTAACATTAAAAAATCTTGAAGTTAAATAATTAGAAAATAAATAAAATTAATAATAATAATAATAATAATAGTAATAAAAATAATAGTAGTAAAAATAATAGTAGTAAAAATAATAGAAATAATAATAGTAATAATAATAATAATAATAATAATAATAATAATAATAATAATAATAATAATAATAATAATAATGAAAATATAATTAAAAATTGTATAGCTGGTGCAAAAAAATTTTCTTTAAATAGAGAATTTTCAAGGAAGGCTTTTTCGTATTTACAAATTCTTTGGTTGACCCAGAAAAAAGTGTGATCGATCAAGAATGAAAATAGTTGGGAAATGAAAGAAAAATTATAATATTATTCCGACTAAACTATTAAAAAAAAATAAAATATTTTCTCACACTAGAAAATATTTTATTTATACTATAAATATAAGAATAAAAAAAAATTTTAATCGAAAAAAAAGAAGGCTAAACGAATGGTAACTTCTTTCAACATTATTAATTCTAATGCGAAACTAGAACTGAATAAATAATTGTAAGATGAATTATTCCTTTTAATAAAATTAATAAAAAAAAAAATTAGAGAAAATTTTCTGAAAATCATTTTATATAATTATTTCCGAAACGAATAAAATAGTATATCAAATTCCGACATTTAAATGAATTATATATACAAAAGATTAAAATCTTGAAATATGTTGATTATCTTTTATAAAAAAAAAAGTAACACGCACCACTGACACGACAAGTGATGATATCATTCTTAAAAAAAAATTTTTTTTTGATGATGTATTACCGTGACGATGTACTGTATATTCAATTTAACAGTTTAAAAAATAATTATACTCCCCGAAAAAGTGATAAATATTCATTTTATCGAAATCTGATCATCTTGAAGTTCAACCTTAAATTTTAGAACTCGAAATATGCAAAGAAAAGATTAATTAAAAAAAAAAAAAATAACTGATGGAGGTTGATTTTATAATTTTATTTTCAACTTTGACTTTCATTTTCACTTTCACTTTAAAAGATTTTTATTAGCACTTTAATTTCTATTTTTGATTTTGTTCATTATATACTTTTGGCAAATTTTTATTTTTACCTGTTTATTAAAATGAAAGTAAAAGTAAAAATAAAAAATTTATCTAAGTGTCATTGAAAGTGAAAGTGAACATAAAAATCTATCAAAGTGAGACTGAAAATAAAAGTAAAAATAAAAATCTTTTAATGTAAAAAAGTAAAACAGAAACTGAGAATATTAAAATTTACTAAAGTGAAACTAAAAATAAAAATTAATCAAAGTAAAAGTGAAATTAAAAGTGGAAATAGAAATTTATCAAAGTGAAAGTAAGAAATGAAACTAAAAATAAATATTTACCAAAGTGACAGCTAAAAATAAGCACTAAAATAAAAAGTAAATTATAATTTAATTGCAGATAATTAATTTAAATTACTATAAATAATTATTATTCTTATATTATTATTATTATTATTAATTATATTAATTACTATATATTATTATAAATAGCTATAAATAATTTCATTACAGAAGAATTTAAGTTAAAAATTGTTGAAAATAATTGAACTCTCCTTACTTTTTTTGCGTTTTTTGAAAACATTTAAATTGTAGAACTTTTTAAAGGCAATAAATAACAAAATTTATTGCTGAATTTAAATAATTTTTTATACAATTTTAAATAAAGTGATAGAAAATTGCATTTATTCTTAAAAATTTTATTGAAATTCATTAAAAGAAAATCATTAATTATTAAAAAATTTTTTATATAATTTGCTTTTTAAGAATTCAATTCTAAGAAAAATATTGAATTATTCATTAAATTATTTATGTTTGAATTTGAAATAATTGAATTCTCTTTAAATTTTCTAATAAAAATTGATTTAAAAAATAAATATTAATAATATTTAAAATATAGTTGAAAATTGTAGAAAACAAGAATTGATTTGAAATGATGAAAATAATGTAGAAGAAGTTACAGTAACAATATTTTTATAATAGCATAATTGCAGTTAATTAATTGAAAATAAATGAACGTTGAACAAATTTTCAATATGCTTTCTTAAAAAAAAAATCTGTAAAAAAGTAGGATTAAAATTAAAAATCAACAAAAATGAAAATAAAATTGAAAAAAAATGTAAATGAAAATGAAAGTCAAAGAAAAAATGAAATTACATGATTGATTCTCGAATAAATTTTATTGAAAAAAGAAAAAATATCAAAAATATTAATATTACGAAAATTTAGTTCATCACGATTGAATAATTAATCTAATTTCTCCCCCCAAAAAAAAATTCTCGCAATTAATTATACGAAAAATTTTCTTCTTCAAAGAAAAGAGAAGATCATTCCTAATTTTCTTGATTTAATTTCAAAACAATAATTATTTCTCGAATAAAATAATAATTATATCCTTAAAAATAATTATATCCATAAAAATAGAAAATTGCATTTATTCTTAAAAATTTTATTGAAATTTATTAAAAGAAAATCATTAATTATTTAAAAATTTCTTTATAAAATTCGCTCTTTAAGAATTCAATTCTAAGAAAAATATTGAATTATTCATTAAATTATTTATGTTTGAATTTGAAATAATTGAATTCTCTTTAAATTTTCTAATAAAAATTGATTTAAAAAAATTATATAGTTGAAAATTGTAGAAAACAAGAATTGATTTGAAATGATAATAATGTAGAAGAAGTTACAGTAACAATATTTTTATAATAGGATAATTGCAGTTAATTAATTGAAAATAAATGAACGTTGAACAAATTTTCAATATACTTCCTTTAAAAAAAAAATCTGTAAAAAAGTAAGATTAAAATTAAAAATCAACAAAAATGAAAATAAAATTGAAAAAAATGTAAATGAAAATGAAAGTCAAAGAAAAAATGAAATTACATGATCGACTCTCGAATAAATTTTATTGAAGAAAGAAAAAATATCAAAAATATTAATATTACGAAAATTTAGTTCATCATGATTGAATGATTAATCTAATTTCTCCCAAAAAAAATTCTCGCAATTAATTATACGAAAAATTTTCTTCTTCAAAGAAAAGAGAAGATCATTCCTAATTTTCTTGATTTCATTTCAAAACAATAATTATTTCTCGAATAAAATAACAATTATATCCATAAAAATAATTATATCCATAAAAATAATTTTATCCATAAAAATAATTTTATGCATAAAAATAATTTTATCCATAAAAATAATTATATCCATAAAAATTATTATATCCATACAAATAATTATATCCATACAAATAATTATATCCTTAAAAATAATTATATCCATAAAAATAATTACAGACTTAAAAAATAATTATAGTCCCAAAAAGAAAAAATTGACATTCCCAAAAACATTTGAATTTTTTTCCCCAAATATTCTAAACGACCATCTCCTTTTATAATGGAAAAAAATAAGGGGAAAAAAATCAGAGCAATTTGTCACAAATATATTTTAGTCATTTCGAATAAAGAAGGGTCTCTCCCCCCTTGACAAAGTTTCCTCCATATATATATATACAAGGAAGTGAATTGCGAGAAAGAAAATTAATTAAAACAAAGGAAAAAGTGGAAACAATTCGTGTCTAGCGAAAAAGGGGATTATAATATCCGAGTAGCTATATAAAGAGATAGAGAGAGAGAGAGACAAAACGATATCCGCAAATTGAGGGAGAGTATTTCAATCTATAAAGATGATTAAGTGTGACTGACATTGAATAAGAGAAAGAAATTCTAACTATAAAAAAAAGGACACACCTGTAACAATAATATCGTCGCAGGATTATTGTCTATGTACATACATATATAGAAAATAATGCGCAGAATCAGTTCGATCCAACTGAAGAATATTCTGATATATGAGGATGAGAATGGAGAGAAAAGAACACGGAGACAACTATATAGCGTATAGCGTATATATAATACCACAAAATTACGTGTTACACTATCATTCATGTTTTATGACCGACACTTCATTATACGAAACTGGGTTAAATAGTTACCTTCAGACTTTAAGGATCAAATAAAAAGAGCAAGCAGCAGACCAGAAAACGAGGGGGGTTGACGATTTTTATTCTAATGCAATCACTCTAAAAGTTTACAAGAAAAATCCGCCAAAGAGAAAACTTTCTTACACACATTTTCGATTTTCAAAGCGGGGAAAATTAAATCATTTTTAGTTTTTAGTTTTGTAAATTATTATTCTAATATTGGTGACTTTTCGGAAACTGCTACTTTTCAACTTTGATTTTTTTTTATATTTTTCATTAAAATTATATATTACAGCTTCTTTTGTAAATCAATCCAATTAATTCTAAGAAAACAAAAATTAAATATTTAAAAAACTGTAAAATTCAATTGTTTTCAAAAAAGCTAAAAAAAATAAGGAGAGAGTTCAATTATTTTCAACCATTTTTACTTAAATTCTTCTGCAATGAAATTGCTTATAAAAATTGCTTATAAAAAGCAAAAAAAAAATAAGGAGAGAGTTCAATTATTTTCAACCATTTTTACTTAAATTCTTCTGCAATGAAATTGCTTATAAAAATTTACAATAATATATAGTAGTTTACAGAAATTAATATAATTTATAAAATTATTTACGGTAAATTTATAGTAATTTTATAGTAAAATTATTTGTAGTAAATTAATAGTAAAAAAAATAATAATAATAAAAGAATAATAATTATTCATAGTAATTTATAGTACTTTCAATTAATTAACTGCAATTACATTATAAAAATATTGTTACTGCAACTTCTTCTACATTATTTTCATCATTTCAATTCAATTGTTTTTTACAATTTTCAACTATATAATTTTTTTAAATCAATTTTTATTAGAAAATTTTACGTGAATTCAATTATTTCAAATACAAAAATAAATGATTTAATGAATAATTCAATGTTTTTTCTTAAAATTGATTTCTTAAAAAGCGAATTTTATAAAGAAATTTTTAAATAATTAATGATTTTCTTTTAATAAATTTCAATAAAATTTTTAAGAATAAATGCAATTTTCTATTTTTATGGATATAATTATTTTTAAGGATATAATTATTATTTTATTCGAGAAATAATTATTGTTTTGAAATGAAATCAAGAAAATTAGGAATGATCTTCTCTTTTCTTTGAAGAAGAAAATTTTTTGTATAATTAATTGCGAGAATTTTTTTTTTTGGAGAAATTAAATTAATTATTCAATCGTGATGAACTAAATTTTCGTAATATTAATATTTTTGATATTTTTTCTTTCTTCAATAAAATTTATTCAAGAGTCGATCATGTATTTTCATTTTTTCTTTGACTTTCATTTTAAACTTTTTTCAATTTTATTTTCATTTTTGTTGATTTTTAATTTTAATCCTACTTTTTTTACAGATTTTTTTTTAAAGAAAGCATATTTAAAATTTGTTCAACGTTCATTTATTTTCAATTAATTAACTGCAATTATCCTATTATAAAAATATTGTTACTGTAACTTCTTCTACATTATTTTCATCATTTCAATTCAATTGTTTTTTACAATTTTCAACTATATAATTTTTTTAAATCAATTTTTATTAGAAAATTTTACGTGATTTCAATTATTTCAAAAACAAAAATAAATAATTTAATGAATAATTCAATATTTTTCTTAGAATTGAGTTCTTAAAAAGCGAATTATATAAAAAATTTTTAAATAATTAATGATTTTCTTTTAATGAATTTCAATAAAATTTTTAAGAATAAATGCAATTTTCTATCATTTTATTTAAAATTGTAAAATAATTATTTAAATTCAGAAATAAGTTTGATTATTTCCTGTCTTAAAAAAATTCTACAATTTCAATGTTTTCAAAAAACGCAAAAATAGTAAGGAGAGATCAATTATTTTTAACAATTTTTAACTGAAATTCTTCTGTAATGAAATTATTTATTTTCAAATAATTATTGAATTCTTTCAATGAATTTCAATAAAATTTTTAAGAGTAAATGCAATTTAATATCACTTTATTTAAAATTGTATAAAAAATTATTTAAATTCAGCGATAAATTTTGTTATTTATTGTAATGAAATTATTTATTTTCAAATAATTATTGAATTCTTTCAATGAATTTCAATAAAATTTTTAAGAGTAAATGCAATTTAATATCACTTTATTTAAAATTGTATAAAAAATTATTTAAATTCAGCGATAAATTTTGTTATTTATTGTAATGAAATTATTTATTTTCAAATAATTATTGAATTCTTTCAATGAATTTCAATAAAATTTTTAAGAGTAAATGCAATTTAATATCACTTTATTTAAAATTGTATAAAAAATTATTTAAATTCAGCGATAAATTTTGTTATTTATTGTAATGAAATTATTTATAGCTATTTATAATAACATATAGTAATTAATATAATTAATAGTAATAATAATAAAAGAACTTAAATTATTTATAGTAATTTAAATTAATTAACTGCAATTATATTATTTACACTTTTAATTTTACTTCCACTTTGATAAATTTTAATTTTTACTTTCACTTTAGTACATTTTTATATTCTTAGTTTCGGTTTTAATTTTTCACATTAAAAGATTTTTATATTTACTTTTATTTTCACTCTCACTTTGATAGATTTTTATATTTACTTTTATTTTCACTGTCGCTTTGATAGATTTTTTATTTTTACTTTCGCTTTAATTTTTTCTTTTATTTTGCTAAACAGATAAAAAAGAAAATCTGCCAAAACGCCAAATGTGAAATGAACAAAATCAAAAATAGAAATTAAAGGAAAAATAAAAATCATTTACGGTAAAAGTGAAAATGAATGTCAAAGTTGAAATAAAATTACAAAATCAACCTCCATCAGTAATTTTTTTTTTTTTTTTTTGAATTAAACGTTTTTCTTTTGCATATTTCGCGTATACTAAATTTTAGTTTATTTGCGTAAAAATAATTGAATAACTGAGAGAAATATTATTATTTATGAAAATAATTGAATTCCTTTGAAGAATTTTACTAAAATTGTTTTAAAATAATTGATTTCTTGTGAAAAATTTTATTTGATAAAAAAAATATATTTAAAAATATATAAAAAAAATTAGTAAAATAAAATTAAAATTGCAGATATTTATAAATAACATTGCATTGAGGAAAATTTTTGAAAATAATTTAATTTCGAAGAAGAATTTTATCATTTATAAAGAGAATTGAAATTTTATGAATAGTTTTCGAAAAAATTTTCTAACATAATTGAATTTCTGCGAAGAATTTTATTATTATTTTGGAAAATAATCTAATTTTTGCATTCACTTGTTACTTTTTACAAAATTTAATTTTTTTCTATAGTGTTTATTTTATGTTTATTTTAACTATTAGTATCTCCACAGGAAAATTTTTTTTAACTAGAATAGCGATAACTTTCGCTAGAATAGCGATAACTTTCGCTAAAATAGCGAAAATATTCGTTCACTGTTAACTTGAAATTATCAAACAGCAACGAATTGATGTCAAAACGTGGATCAAATTATACTTTCATACAAATTTTTGTCTCATTTTGATCCAATTTGGTATTAATTTGATACATTCAAGAAAACTGTGTTGAAATAGCAAAATTCGTGCAAATTCGTTGCAATAACTAAAGATTTCTCTAATATAGTGAAACTTGCTAGTTGTTCCAGGTAAAGAATTTTTTTTTCGTGCAAGTAAATAATTTTTCAAGCTCATTTTGATAATGAACTTGAAATATTTATAGACTAAAGAGTAAAATATTATATATATACTTATTATCCAATTAATGAAATTTGTCATTATTTTACCATTGAATAATTGATCCCAATTAACTCGAAAATTGAATTACTAATGTAAATGGGTTTCTGTGTAAGTAATTACCAAAGTAAATTACTCAATTTGTACTGCGCGTCATCGAAATCATGCCTTTGTCGTGTATGGAGCATGCATGTCTGACCAAAGCAATTCGTAACTACTTGCTCTCTATATCCACTCTAACTGGGAGATTTATACTCCAACTGGCTTCAGCAAGCAATCCGCCGACGGGTCATGCATGTAAACGACAGTCAAGTGTATAGCCCAACAAAAAGTCTAGGTCAGTGATATTATATATATATATATATATATAATATAAAGAAGAGAAAAAACAATTTTTTTTTTTAATGAAAACTTTAACCGAATATATATTTTCTCTCTCTTTTTCAACTCTCCTCTCACTCAAAACTTTTGGCACACTCTATATAACTTTTTATGTTCTCAACAAAACTTTTTCGCCAGGAAATTTCAAGTACATATCAAAATTTATTTTTCTTGGCTTCTTCATTATTATATTCCATTTCTCAAAAGTTGTCCTCTTATCTTTTATATTGCTGTTCTTTTCTTTTTTTTAATTTTTCTGCGAAAGTTATTTTTTTTCTATTATTTAATTTTTTTTTCTTCCTCACTGTAACCGAGGAAGTTGGTGAAATAATTTTCGATTGTAATTTTTTAAGTTATCTTTAATCATTTTCAATTAATCGAAAATTCTATTTTTTTGCAATATAAAAAAAGATTCATTCAAAGACATGATTTAGAAATTATTTAATGAATTTTACTTGAATATTGAAACATTACTTGGATTTTTAGAAGAATTGCGACTACAATTTTTTACACATAAATAGATTATTGAAAATTAGTGGAAGAAAATTTTTGATAAAAGCATTGAAAAAATTGAATTAAAAAAAATTTTTTAATTACATTTACATTTAAATTAGAAATTTTGGAAAAAATTCAATTATTTTCATAAATAGTAATAAATAGTAATAATAAAATTTCATGAAAGAATTCAATTATTCTCTAAAATCTGCAGAAATCCATTATTATTTATAGTAAAAATTCTCATAAAAATACAATTATTTTTTAAAAAATTAATTAAATAATTAAATTCAATTATTTTCAAATTTTCAATTTGATAAAATTCTTTGGAAATAGTGAATTATTTTTTTAAATAGTAAAATTCATAGCAGGAATTGAATTATTTTTTATACAATTTTAATAAAATTTCTCATACGAATAAATTTATTTTTAAAAATATTTAATAAATTATGTTATCAATTAAATTCAATTATATTTTGAAAATTTTGAAAAAAAAATCTGTCAAAACGTTGAATTATTTTGAAAAAAAATTCTTTTAAAACTTTTTAATTATTTTCCAAAATAAAGTTAAAAAGTTAAAATTTCATAAAAAAATTTAAATATTTTTATAAATTATAAATTGTAAGATTCATCGCAAGAATTTTATCGATTTTCATGACATTAATTATAGGTAGAAAAGTGAAAAAAAATTTAAAAAGAGCAATTATTAAAAAAGTTGGAAAACAAAAAAGCAAACAACAACTATAATTTCAAACTTCGAACAGATTACTGGAACATAGCGATTATTAAGATAGAATATAAATGAATTATTGCGAAAAATATTATTAAAAGTTAAAAAAGAATTGAATTCTTCATGAGAATTTCACAAACGTGATTTTTAATAATTAATTTGTTTCAAAATATAATAAATTTTAGTCAAAAAATTATTTTTCATTGAATTTCTATGAAAAATGTTATTATTCGTAAAAGCACTATGGAATCATTGTGAATAATTGTATGCAAATTTTATTAATTAATTTTTTTTCAAAATGTTTATGAAAATGATAAAATAAAATAATTCAATTCTTATGCGAAATTTTATGAAAATAATTGAAATTCGAATATTTTTCGAAAATAATTAAATTTTTGATGCATTTTATTAATTCTTTTCGGAAATAGTTCAAGTCTTTTGAGAAATTTTATAAAAATAATTGAATTTCGAAAATTTTACGAAGATAATTGATGATTTTATTAATTTTGATTATTAATAATTGATTTTTGATTAATTTTATTAATTCTTTTTGGAAATAGTTCAATTTTTTTGCGAAAGTTTATGAAAATAATTGAATTTCGAATTTTTTTCGAAAATAATTGAATTTTTAATGAATTTTATTAATTCTTTTCTAAAATAGTTCAATTCTTTTGCGAAATTTTATGAAAATAATTGAATTTCGAATAATTTACGAAGATAATTGAATTTTTGATAAATTTTAATAATTCTTTTTAAAAATAATTCAATTCTTTTGCAAAATTTTATAAAAATAATTGAATTTCAAATATATTACGAAGATAATTGAATTTTTGATGAATTTTATTAATTCTTTTTGAAAATAATTCAATTCTTTTGCAAAAACTTTTGAAAATAATTGAATTTCAAAAATATTACGAAGATAATTTAATTTTTGATGAATTTTATTAATTCTTTTTGAAAATAATTCAATTCTTTTGCAAAAACTTTTGAAAGTAATTGAATTTCGAAAATTTTACGAAGATAATTGAATTTTTGATAAATTTTAATAATTCTTTTTAAAAATAATTCAATTCTTTTGCAAAATTTTATAAAAATAATTGAATTTCAAATATATTACGAAGATAATTGAATTTTTGATGAATTTTATTAATTATTTTTGGAAATAGTTTAAGTCTTTTGAGAAATTTTATAAAAATAATTGAATTTCGAATATTTTACGAAGATTATTGAATTTTTGATGAATTTTATTAATTCTTTTTGGAAATAGTTCAATTTTTTTGCGAAAGTTTATGAAAATAATTGAATTTCGAATATATTACGAAGATAATTGAATTTTTAATGAATTTTATTAATTCTTTTCTGAAATAGTTCAATTCTTTTGCGAAATTTTATGAAAATAATTGAATTTCAAATATTTTTCGAAAACAATTAAATTTCAAATATTTTTCGAAAACAATTGAATTTCAAATATTTTTCGAAAATAATTGAATGTCGAATATTTTTCCAAAACAATTGAATCGTTTTAAAGAATTTATTTATATTTTTTCTAAAAAAAAATACTCAAATAGTAGCATGACGCATAAAAAAGTTCCTTATTATGAAAATTCATTTATTATTTTACATAATTCAATGAATTTCAAAAATTTTTATTCTCACTTTTGACACTCTCGCAATAACCCATTAAATGATTACAAAGACAAAACTTGGCAACGCTATTCATTCTGATGAATCGAAAACAAATTAATTTCCCAATTCCTCAATTAAAATTCCGCAATTAAAAATACATGCTGAATATTTAAAATGATTTCCAGGCAAAAGAATATAAAAATATTTATTATTTCCAGATATAAAAAATATAAAAAATTTATCATTTCCAATAAAAAAAAAGTGTACAAAAATATTTTCATACACAATTTCATAAACAAAAAAAAAGATAAATAAATAAATATTTTTCCCACTTTATTTAAAGAATTTTAATCATAAAATAGTAAAATAGCGACGAGTAGTTTTTTTTTATTTAATTCATTATATTAAAATTATTATTATTTTATTATTTAATTATTATTAGAAATAACATTAATTATGTGAAAACTGAAAAATTCATTCCATTGTCATGTGTCATGTTTTAAAATTGTATTTTTTAAACTAACTGAATAAAATTTAATCACAAATCCAATTTGCGAACAATCTGCAGTGCATTTAAATAGTGAATTATAAGCAAATCCGTTAAAGCAGCATAACACGAATTTTGCCTTTCTCTCCTCGATATCTGCATTATCACAACATAAAAGATGAACTAGATATATATTCATATTCTGAAATAACGAAACGCTCAAAAGCCTCACTTTATCCGTTACGGCACTTTCGAGTCTATATGTATATGTAAAGAAAAAAAATTGTCAATTTTTGTTATGTTCGACTCTGAATATATACTCTGTTGACTCATGCAATGGAAATGTCGACATAACTCACATATATGTAGTATGTGAAAACTGAAAAGCTCTTTCCATTGTCATGTGTCTGTCGATAACTGTCACATTGATGTGAAACAACATTATACGTCCAGTGCAGAGTCAATGCTACAGTAACGGACTAGATTTCTCGTTTATTTATATAATTCACATGCAACATAGTCAATCTTGAACTTGGTCATCGAAGCCATCAAAAATTAAGAAACGTACATTTTCTTTTTAGAACAAAAAGAGAAAAAGAATTTCTCAATTTAATTCAAAAAATTTTTTTTCTACACTGGAAAAAAAATTGAACTAATTCAATCAATGTTGAACTTAGTCATCGAAGCCATAAACAATTAAGAAACGTAAATTTTCTTTTTAGAACAAGAGAAAAAGAATTTCTCGATTTAATTCAAAAAATTTTTTTTTCTTCACTGGAAGAAAAATTATTTGAACTAATTCAATTAATTAAAATTATTTAAAAAATATTTATTTGATTCAAATAATTTTTATTTCTGGATTTAATTCAAAATTTCTTTTTCTACTTTGGAAGAAAAATTATTTAAACTTATTCAATTAATTGAAATTATTTGAAAAATATTTACTTGATTCAAATAATTTTTATTTGGATCTACTAAATATTTATTTAATTCAAATAAAAATTTTTTGAATCAATTAAATATGTATTAGATCTAAATAAAAATCATTTAAATTAAATAAATATTTATTTGATACAACCAATTTTTATTGGGATTTAATAAATATTTATTTCATTCAAATAATTTTTATTTGGATCTAATAAATATTCATTTGCTTTGAAAAACTTGAATTATTTGAATAACAATTATTTAAATCAAATAAATTTTAATTCAGACAAATAAATATTAAATTGACTCTAATAAATGAATTTTGTTAAAACAAATAATCAGTTATTTGAAACAATTAATTTACTTATTTAACTCAATAATTAATTAATTATCATTTATTAATTATTATTTATTAATTAGTTCAGTGAAATAAATAAATAAATTGTTTCTAATAACTCATTATTTGTATTAAAGAAAAATTCATTTACTAGAGTCAATTAATTATTGGATAATAATAATTAACAATATTAAGCATATTAATTATAATATTAATTAATTAATTGATATTAATTTAGTTTGGTTATTATTATCATTTCACTCAATAATTAATTACTATCCTAATTAATTATTTACCAATTATTAATTATTATTTATTAATTAGTTGAGTGAAATAAATAATTTAATTTTTTTCAAATAACTCATTATTTGTATTTAAAAAATTCATTTGAGTCAATTAATTATTCGATAATAATTAATATTATTAAGCATATTAATTACGATAATAATTAATTAATTGATATTAATTTAGGTTGGTGGTCACTTTTTATAAAAAATATTTTTTAATCCTTTTTGCATAAAAAAAATGTTTTCAAATGAAGTCTAATTTCTAAAAAAAAGTTTTTCTAATGAGTTTTAATTTCTAAAAAAAAGTTTTTCTTATGAATTTTGATTTCTAAAAAAAGTTTCTCTATAATGTCATGATTTCTAATATTTATTTTTCTAAAATTTGTAAAATTCCATAATTTTTTATAAGAGTTAGAAAATTAGTGAAAAAAACTAAAATTAAAAAATACAAACTATTTCTCATATTTTCGATTTTTTACTCTTCATTCTGTTTACGTAATTAGTTACCTTTTGAAAAAGAAGAGAAATTTTTATAAAATAACTATTTGTTAACAAAAATTTTGTTCTTTAAAAATAATAATTTCCATCATTTTTATAATTATAATTTTTATAATTTCTAATAATTTTCTATTACAATTTTTCAACAAACTGCTAAGTATTTTTTCTAAGGAATTAAAAATCTTTTTAAACTTTATTTTTTAATTACATACCTATTAATTGTTATTACAGAAATTAAATATTGTTAGAAAAAGAATTTTTTGATTTTTTCCTTTATTTATTTTTCCTTTTTCGAAAAGAAATTTTTAGAAAATAACCTTTATTAGAAGAAAGAAAATGAGAAAATCATCTTCATTAGAGAAAAGTTTTTTAGAAATTCACCTTTATTGGAAAACAATTTTTTAGACGTTAACCTTTATTAGAATAAATATTTTTTTTGAAAATAAAAAATTAGAAAATACGTTTTAAAAAAACTGTACCCGAATCTTAATTTATTATAATTAATTAATTGACAATTAAGCACATTGGATAATAATTAATTAATAATTAATTAATTGGATATTTGATCTAAATAAAGATAATAATTGAGTGTTTCGGAAAAAGCTCTTCTTTAATAAAAAAAGCTCTAAATCTAAATTGATTAAAAAAAAGCCCAAATTTGATATCCAACTACAAAAATTCCGACTAGAAAACTTGCAGAAAACTTGAAGAAAACTTCATGGAATTCCCATGTCAAAAAAGCTCCATGAAATTTTTTTTTGACGTGGAAATTAATAATTTTTTTATTATATTCACAATCGAAACAAAATAATCAAAAAAAATTTTTTAATCTACATTTTGATTTAAACCTTTTATCCTATTATACATAGAATCAAAAGAAGAAATGCAAAAACATTAATTTGGAAAAGCACTTTAAAAAACTATGTATTATTCAATTTTGTTCAAGTACCTGCAGTGCAAAGGCAAGGAGGTTTTCTCATAAATAAAAAAAATTCAATTTTGATAGTCATATCTGCTGTATATATACGTATGAAATGCAAATTAATGGAATAATGGTTTGAATGCCTAAACCGGAGATTGCAATTCTCCATTATGATCTGTTCAGGACTCACAATCATTTTAGAATATAAGCGCACACAAGCCTTGCAGGAATTCCTTTGTGGCCATATCTATTTCTCGAAATTACGAGAGGTCACATCTATAACTTATAACGAAGCAAAATTTTCAATCTGCATATTTGCAAATTACCCCTGTGTCTGTCTGTCAATTATATTTGGAGCAGAAAATTATTTCAGTTTCTTCATTTCTCAATTTCAAAAAAAAAAGAAAAAGAAAAAGAAAATAAAAAAATAAATAAAAATTTCTGTAAAACAAAAAATTTTCGATTGAAATATAAAATCATTTCAAGTCTTAACTAAAAAATGTTCCATTTATTATTATTTTGTAAATTAGAAAATTTTGTATTTTCATAAATAAACAAAAAATTTTTTCAATGATTTTCATAATTTTGCGAAGAATTCGCACTTAGTAGGTAAATAATATTTAAAACTTCTTGTTTATCATTGTAACAAAAATTTGTATCATGAATTTCATTATTCTCATAAATAATAATATGTTTTAGAACAATTCAATTATTCAGTACAAATTTCATGAAATATTCACGAAACAAATTCAATTATTTTTAAGACAAGTTTCATAAAATTTTCACGTAACAAATTCAATTATTTTTATGAATTGTAAAATCTTTCGCAAGAATTCAATTATTTTCAAAAATAAGAAAATTATTCACAAGTATTTTCAAAAATATAATAAAATTTTTCAAAAGAATTTCATTATTTTCATAAATAATAAAAATTTTTCAAAGGAATTTTATTATTTAAATAAAAATAATCAAGTGCTTCAGAAGGAATTCAATTATTTTCAATAAAATTTTAACATAACTTGTGTCTCTCGAAAAAATACAATTATTGTTAAAAAATTATTTAAATTCAATTATTTTCAACAATTTTCATAAAATTCTTCAAAACAATTCAATTATTTTTTTAGAATGTAAAATTTTTGTCAAGAATTCAATTAATTTTTGTAAAAAAAAAAGAAAACTTCTTCCGAGAAATTCCAATTATTTTTAATACAATTTTAATAAAATTTCAAGGAAAAAATCCTGATTATTTTCAACAATTTCAATAAAATTCTTCGAAACAATTAAATTAATTTTTTTAAATGTAAAACCTTTGGCAAGAATTCAATTACTTTTTGTAAATAATAAAAAAAAATTCTTATGAGAAATTCCAATTATTTTTAATGCAATTTTAATGAAATTTCTTGGAAAAAAACCTGAAATTTTTTTTAATAAATATTTATATTGAAGATAATTTTAATAAAACTCCTCAAACAGCTTCATTTATTTTTAAAAAATTAGAAACAAAATTTTTCTAATCAATTGAATTATTGTTCTTAAATGTTTTTCATAAAATTCTTTGTAAATTTCCATTATTTTCAAAATGTTCAAATATTATATAATTATTTTTAAAAATTACATTATTTTTAAGAAATTTAATGAAATTCTTAAAACAAAAAGAACGTGTAATTATTTACAAAAACTCTAGTAAAATTGTTTAAAAGAATTGAATTTTCTAGGAATAATTTTAATATAATTTAATAGAAAAATTCTTAATTACAACTAATAATAAACACGATTGTTTAAATAATTTTAAAGAAATCGTTCATAAAATTAAATTAAATTTAAATTTTTCATGAAGAGTCTGCAAATAATCGAATATTTGCAAAAATTAAATAAATAAATAAATTTTTGAGTGGAATTTTATGAAAATTGTACTTAAAATAATTTAATTCCAACGAAAATTTTATTAAACGTGTTTTAAATAATTCAACTCCTGTAAAAAATTCAATTATTTTTTTAAATAAAAAAAATTTCTTTGAGAATTTTTCCAAGATTTTTACAAAGAATTGAAATTTTCAAAGAAACCATAATTAAAATTGTATTGAAAATAAGTGGAATCATGATAAGAATTTTTTTGTTTATATAAAAATAATTAAATTTTTTTACCAAGAATAACATTTTTTTAACATTGACTTTTTGCAAAGAATTTTATTATAATTCTTAAAAATAATTTAATTTTTAAAAACATTCCATTCCCTTCAACATTTTCAGTCAATTTTAATATTTTCAAGAATTTGAATAAAAATCTTGACAAGAACTAAATTATTTTCAATACAATTATTGTAATAAAATTTCTAGGAGAAAATCCTGAAAAATTCTAGAAATAAATTTATATTAAAAATAATATTAATAAAATTTCTCAAACAGGTTCATTTATTTAAAAAAAAATTGTAAAAAAATTTTCTAATCCATTCAATTGTTCATAATAAGTTTTTTTTTATAAAATTCCTTGTAAAGTTCAATTACTTTCAAAATTTTCAATTAAAATTATTTTTAAGAAATTTAATGATATTCTTTAAAAAAACCATGAAATTATTTACAAAAACTCTAATAAGATTGTTTAAAAGAATTGGATTTTCTAGGAATAATTTTAATATAATTTATTACAAAATCAATAAATAAGCAAAAAAATTCAATTATTTTCAAGAAAATTAAAATAAATTCTTTGAAACAATTCAATTATTTTTAAAAATTTCTAAAAATCCTGCCAAGAATTAACTTATTTTCAATACAATTTCATTTAAATTTTCTCGAAAAAATTCTATAATATTTCAAAAAATGTTGGCAAAATTCTTGAAATGAATTCAATTAGAAATTTTCAAATGTTTTTATAAATACTTTGTAAGAGTTCAATGATTTTCAGTACATCAAAAATTTAATTACTGCAACAAAATTGAATTTTTGCAAAATTGAAAAAAGTAACTGAATTTTTGTTTTTGAATTTCATGAAAATTGTATTTAAAATAATTGAATTCCAAACGAAAATTTTATTATTTATAAAAATAATTGATTTCTTGAATTGAATTTTATTAAAAGTGTTTTAAATAATTCAACTCAGGAAAAAAATTCAATTTTTTTTTGTAAATAAAGAAAATTTTTGCTTTTGAAATATAGTAAAATTTCGAAATATGATTATAGTAAATTTTCACTAAACAATTACTTTTTATTAATGAACTTTATCAAATCAAGAGCAAAAAGTTGGAAATTAACCTTTTTTACACAATGTGCATTCCTCTAATTTTAATTCAATTTTTAGTGAAAGAAAAAAAGTAAAGATGAATTAAGTAAAAGAAATCAAATTTGAAAAATTCTCTCCATAGTCCCTGAATAAACAATAAAAAAAAATAATAGAAAGAAAAAAAAAGAATTTACTACCGAGAAAATTAAAAAAAAAGATTGAAAGTGTAAAGTTTATGTTTTGATTCAAATGTGACGAAAATAGAAAAAATAATTCCATTGTGTGATAAATTTTTTATAGAACAATATTCTGAAGCCACACACACACAAGATAGTTTATTTTAAAGAGAAAATGCAAATCTATGACAGCGAGAGAGTGGAGAACATGAATAGAAACTATGTTTCAACAAACGCGGAGAATATAGTTGACTATAACGTTTATAATGTGAAGGAATATAGCGGTATGATGCCTCTATTGTCATTAAATTCTATTATTGCAAATTCAGAGTACAAAAAATAATTTAATATTACTCAGAAGACCTTGGAATGCAATAATATTTCTCAAAGGAGATGCTTTCCTACTAATCACTTAAATAGTTTTCCCTCTGATGTTCCAACGACGAGAGCTACCTCTGCATTACTTAATATTTCAAAAACTCATAAATTATTTGCGGAAACACTTTAAAAGAATACGAATTATAAGAAATTAAAGAGAGGAAACGATTTTTTTCCTCCCGCGACAATAAAAATATCTTTTTGCTTATAAACATTTTCTTTATAGTTCAGACGGGGAAAATGTCAGAAATTAAATATTTTCAAATCTGTCGAATTATTTTCTCTTACTTTCAATTTTCATTTTTTCAATTTTTACTTTTTCGAATTTTTCCTTTCAATTTATTTTTCTATCAATTTCTTACTTTTATTTTTAATTCCCCTTCAGAAGTTATTAGACTAATAAATATTTTATTATATCTATAGAAATAATTTTAAATATTTAATTTTTTACTGTCAATTTCTTGCTTTTAATTTATTTCTTTAAATTTTAATTACTCTAAAAAAGTTATTAGTCTAATAAATGTCTTTTAATTAAATTTACAGAATTAATTTTATATTTTCAATTTTCTGCGCTAATTTTCTTACATTTAATTTCCACATTCTTAAATTTTAATTACTCTAAAAAGTTATTAGTCTAATAAATATGTAATAAAAATAAATTTAATTGGTAAATAATATAATTTAATCAATTTATTAAGTTATTCAGAATTTCGCTCACTTTCATCTAATAAAACATTTTAGAAATAAAAATAATATATAATAAAAATAAAATAATAATAAATGAATAAAAAATTATAAAATAAAATAATAATTAATAAATAAAAAATAATAAAATAAAATAATAGTAAATAAATAAAAAATAATAAAATAAAATAATAGTAAATAAATAAAAAATAATAAAATAAAATAATAATAAATAATAATAATAATTAATAAAATATTGTGTTGAATAATTATTTATTTTACGTTCTTAAAAAATTCGAGCCAAATTAGAGAAAATATACAAACAAGATCTAAATATTAAAAAAATATTTTTTTTCAATTTATTTTCAACAAATATATTTTTAAATTTATTAAATAGATTATTTTTTTGCGAAATAATTCCCACTTTTTGAGAATGTAAACAAAATTTCTATTTCCGAATAATAACCTCAATAAAAGGAATACGTTTAAACTTTAAATATATAGTAATGTTTACAAAAATAGTTTTTTCCAGTAAAACGAGGATTTCCTCTAAACATTTTTTTTTTTGCTTTCTTAATTCGATATTTCTCTTCTAAATACGTCGTAAAAGACTCGGGTCAAGGCTTGTGATAAAATTTTGATACGAGAAGCTCGGCATCCTTAATGAAATTAAAACAAGACTAAAATTTTAACATTTACTTTAAATTAGTACGATTTCGTGGAAAAAAGGGATGGAAATTTTTCTGTAATTAATTTCAGGGTTTAAACGAATTTTTTCATCCAAATTATTCAGCAAATTTTTCACTTGTAAATTCATCAAGTCTTGTTTTTTAAATTTTTATAGTAAATTAATCAAGCGAATTATTTCATAAATTTGTTAATTGACAATTTTAGGGAAATGATTTTTATTAATAATTAATTTTTTTTTTTCAATGAATTTGAAAGTTACTGAATATTTTTGAAATTTGACTGGTGGAAATTTTTTTTAAATATTTATATTTAATATAAAATTTAATATAAAATATGAATATTTATTATTTGCAAATTACAAAATTTTTTACATTCAGATATGAATTTTTGAATAATTTCAGATTCAGACTTTAAAAAAATTTATTTATTAGGTAATTTACTAATGAATTATTCTTGTTTATTAATTTTAAAAACTTTAATATTTTTCCCAAGAATTCAATTATTTTTTACAAATAGTAAAATTTAAAAAAACAATTATTTTTCAACAAAATTTTAATAAAAATTTCACTAACGAATACAGAATATTTTCTGAAATTTGAATAAATCCTTCGAAACAATTAAATTTTTTTTAAACAGTAAAATTTTTGCAAAATTTCAATTATTTTCAAAAAAAATATCACGAAAGAATTTAACTTTTTTCTTAATGCGTTATAAAAAAATTTCAATGAAATTCAATTATTTTTGAAAATTCTAATAAGTTCTTCGAAAAAATTCAATTATATCTTTATAAATGTAAATTTTTTTGCAAAAATTCAATTACTGTTAATATACAATTCTAAAAAATGTTCATTAAAGTATTCAATTTTTTCTTCATTTTTAATATTACTCGAAAATATTTTAACAGTTTCTAAGATTTTAATAAATCCTTCGAAACAATTCAATTTTATTTATAAATACTAGTAAAATTCTTTCTAAAAATTCAATTATTTATAAGAAAAATTTCACGAATGAATTCAAGTTTCGACTTAATTTGTTATAAAATTTTTTGAAAAAATTCAATTATTCTCTAAAATTTTAATAAAAATCAATAAATAAACGTTTAATTTCAGTTATTATTAAAACATAATTATTTAAAAAAAACTTGAAAGAAATTGTTCATGAAATAAAAATATTTCAAAAAATTGTAATTAATCTTATTAAAGAATCTCTTTATTAAAAAAAATTCAAACAAATTCTTCAAAAAGAATGTAATTAGAATTTTTTCAAATTTCAACAATATTCTTCGCGAAAATTCAATTACTTTCCTAAATAATAAAATTCTTCTATCGAATTTAATTATCATCAAAATTTTTGATAAAATCCTTTTCAACAGTTTCATGATTTTCAATAAATTAACTTTAAACTTGTAATTATTTAAAAAGAAAAAGTATTAAAGAAAAAAAATCAAAAAATCTAAATGGTGAAAATTTCTGAAAATCAAAAAAAATTTGCCATCTATTTTTTAATTTTTTTCGTGAAACTTATTTTTAATTTTTGAAAAGTTGTATTTTGTCCCGAAGACGATAATAATAAAATTTATTGTTCGCGAGATAATGTAATGAATTTATTCCTCGCGATAAATTGATAAATTCTTCAATAAATATTAGCAGACTAATTATTAGCAAATTAGAAAATTTATCCTCGCAAAAAGTAAATTGGTGCAAATTAAAATCTGCTATAAATTAGTAAACCAATGCCTTAGTAAATTAATTAATTTTTCAATAAATCGGAGAGAACTGATACTTTAGTAATAGGTAGATTATATTAAGTTAATTGCTCATAGTAAATTGAGAAACTGCTTTTTCATTTCTCAAACTGATTTTTCTTGAGAAAAAAAAATGTTAAATCAATGACCAAAATAAATTCAATTTGTTA
Source organism: Leptopilina drosophilae (assembly GCA_032873175.1). Taxonomy (NCBI): domain Eukaryota; kingdom Metazoa; phylum Arthropoda; class Insecta; order Hymenoptera; family Figitidae; genus Leptopilina; species Leptopilina drosophilae. Next base: position 75,312,650 of record CM065478.1, on the reverse strand, counting down.
TTTCGGTAGGTGGTATTTTTCTAAAATATATTTTCTAATTCCTTTGTCTTAAAAAAACACGATTTTTAATTAAATCTGTTTTCTAAATAAATTTTTTCTAAAATGTTTTTCTAAATTTTTTTCTAAATTTTTTTCTTTATTTTTTTCAAATTTTTTTCCAAATTTTTTTCTAAAAAAATCTTTTTAAAAAGTTATGATTTCTAATATTTATTTTTCTAAAATTTGTAAATTAAATCTGTTTTCTAAAAAAATTTTTTCTAATTTGATTTCTGAAAAAATGTCTATCTAAAAAGTTATGATTTCAAATATTTATTTTCCTAAAATTTGCAAAATTCCCCAATTTTGATAAAAGTTATAAATTAAGATTAAGAAATAGAAACTATTTTGCATATTTTTTGTTTCTCATAATAAAAATTCTATTTTTAACTCTATTTACCTAATTTACAAAATTATAAGTTTCTTTTTGGAGAAGAAAAAATTTTATAAAATTACTATTTCTTACCATAATTTTGTTATAACAAAATTTTGTTCTTCTTTGAAGGAAAAATAATAATTTAAAAAATTAATTTATTTATGAAACTTTTTTTTAGAAAATTTCAAATATATCTTTAGGGAAAATTTTGCTAATTTCTATTTGTCAATTACGATTTCTAACTTATTATTATTTTGAACATTTTGTTTAGAAAAATTTGCACAATTTTTATTCTTTATTTTAATTTTTTTACTAAATCTCAAGTATTTTTTTGTTAAGAATTAAAAATTTTTTGTAAATTTTATTTTTTAATTACTGATTATTATCATTACAAAGATTGAATATTGTTACAAACAAGAAAACAATTTGGAAAGTTACCTTTAGCAGAAAAAGAAATTTTTAGAAAATTACCTTTATTAAAAGACAGAAAAATAGGGAATCACAAAAAGGTTTTTTTTAGAAATTCACTGTTATTAGGAAAAAAAAATTTGAGGAAATAAAAATATTAGAAAATAAGTTTTCGAAAAACGTATTTCTATTAAAAAAAATTCTATTATTCGTTACAACTAATTTTTTGTTTCACTAATTTTTTTTTTTGAAATGTTCCTAAAGTTTCGAACGTTCTAATGAACGAGAATATTTTTTTACTTCTTCTAATTTGTATTTTCTTTACAAAAAAATTATTTTTTAAATTAAAACAAATTATATTGTATATTATATTATTATATTATATTGTTTAATTTAAATTATTTTTCTTTTTTCGATAGTAATTTTCAAAAACATTGAAGGTGAAAAAAATCCCTTCATTTTAACGTTCGAAACTTTTCCCCCATTTTTTAGACACAAAATATCCAAATATTAATTTTTTCAAGCCTCGCAAAAAGTTTATAATTATTTTACAAAAAAAAAAAATTCAAAAACTCACCTCGTTGCTCTTTGCGTAGTACAAAGTTCTTCCCTTCAATTTAAAATATCTTCTCTTCCATCGTTGAAAAGTCCAGGTCTGCTTCATGAGATATCCTTCCTTCGTGCAACTGATCTGAAACAAAACAGCAGAAAAATGGTTCAGTGAATTGCTGAATTACAGTGGGCGAGAAAAATTAAAAGAGAACGCGTTGCTAATGACATTTTCGTCTGATAAATAATGATTCACAGATTTTTTTCCATTTGGAGAAACACTTAAGAAAAAATCCCCCACAGTACACTTTATATTTTCCTTCGATTAAAACTAAAACTAAATCATTTTTAATTAAGAAGATGACACTTCATCAACGATTAAAAATCTAAATGAAATACGTCTCAAAAAAAAAGAAAAATAAATAAAAAAACATGGAAGAGAGAAAAAATATTGAAATCAGAGGAAAAAATAATTCTCTTCATTTTTACTTTCATTAAATGTCTTTCAGTTATAATTTCTCAATCTGGAAAATTCTTATCGCGATTAACTGTCATTCTATTCAAATGAAAAGCATCTCGGGTTTTCTGCGAAAATATTCGTTCGGGTCTTTCATTAAAGGGGAAAACGAAAACTTAAATTAAATATCCTTTTTTAATTTTAAAATTAAATATTTTTTTAAAGACATTTTTTTTAAAATTAAATATTTCTTAAAATTAGATAATTTTTCATACAGAAAGATTTTTATCTTTAGAAAAAAGAATTGCTATCAACAAATAATTAAAAAAGTCGAAGAGGTTTTTTTACAGACAGTGTAAAAAATAGAAGTGATATTCTAGAAATGATATTTTTCATAATTCAACTCCCTTGAATTTTTTATTTTATAGGAATCAGTGAAAAAGTTAAAATTTCATCTGAAAATCAGGGAAAAATGAAATTTTTGCAACAGCAAGATTGAGTAAAAAATTAACAATTTTCTATTTTTGGAAAATATTTTAAAATTAAAAAGAGAAACAAGAGAAAAATTCTCGCGAAAAAGAGAAAATAATGATTTATTCTACCTAAATAAATATTTTATAGCATTTATTCGACAAAAAAGTTAATTAAAAATGTTTGTTTTTTCAATTAAAAAATAATTATTTATTCTAAACAAAATTTTCCATTTTTATGAAAGAAAATTTTTCTTTTCCTGTTATATTAAAAAAGTAATAAATATTAAAAAATGTTCAACTTTATATTCGAGAAAAAAGTTGCATACAATTTTTCGTCGTCATTATTAGACAACTTAATGTAATAATTTATACAAAAAGATTTAATTTTATATTGAGGAAAAAGATAAATAATTGGTACACGTTATGAAAAAAAATTATACTAAAAATTTTTAATTTTCTATTCGAGAAAAAGTTAAATGAAAATGTTTTGTATAAAAAAAATTATTATTTTCTATTTTTGTAAGAAATTTTTGAAATTAAAACGAGAAAAATTCTCCAAATAGAGAAAAGAATTAATAGAAAAAAATTTTTATTTTTTATATTTGAGAAAAAGAAAAAAAGAAAAATTTATGTTTTCATTACTAAAAAATATTTATCAACAGTAGAAATTTTCCATATTTTATGACGAGGAGAAAATCAAAATTAAAATCTTGATCCTTGTTTTAATATAAAAATCAATATAAGTATACTAACAAAATTTTTATTTTATATTACAAAAAAAAATTGAATAAAAATTTTTTGTTTAAAAAAATCATTTTCAATTTTTGGAAGAATTTTTAAAATTAAAAAGAGAAAAATTTCCCAAAAAGAGAATAATTCCCCAAAAAGAGAAAAATTCCCCAAAAAGAGAAAATGATAATAAAAAAAATTTAGTTTTTATTCGAGAAAAAAGTTAATTAATAATTTTCGCTTCTTGAATCAAAAAATAATTATTTAACCCAAAAATTTTCCATTTTTAAAAGAGAAAAAGTTTGTTCCTAATTATTATACATGTCCATCAATCCATACAGAAAAAAAATTAAAAGTCTTTTCATTTTATTCCACTCTCATGGTTTAAATTCCTATTTTTAGTGCTTCGTTTGAAATACTTAATTAATCCTTTGAAAAAAAGCCACATTTTACAGAGTCATTCATTTTTTCCCCCAAGATTTATTTATATGCATTATATTAAATGAAAATTAGAAACAAAGTAAAAGAAAAAATTTAAAAAAAAGAAAAATCTTCTTTTCGCATTAACTCTCCGATATAAAAATAGAAAGAAAGAAAAAAAATTCACTGAAACGAAATTTCGATTTTACGGGTCAAATTAAATGTTAACAGACTCTTAACCAATAAAACCTTTTACCTTTAAAGTTTCGATATAATTGCTTTCTTTTTTCTCTCTCACTCTTTTTTTTTTTTTTTTTATTCAATACTAATTCGCAATTAGAAAATGGGGGTCTGTAAATAACAAGATAATCGAAATCGATTACAAGTGAAAATGCACTTTCGTTATATTCATTATAAATTATAAAGTTTAAATTCAGGAGAGTTGGTGTTAACTTGGTCAAACTGTGTTAAATGTTAAATGTCTATATGACAAACTATCGAACAAAGTTTCATCTTAATGAAAATAAAGTCCTTAAATTTGTCCTTAAAGATTAAATGTAAATATTTATCGAATCGATTTCCCTTCTTTTTTGTAAATAAATTTCCTTTCAGTTGACGAATTCTCAAAAGATAATTCTTTATTATTCTCCTTTATTATTTTCGAAGAAATTATTTTCAAAATTCGTATTCATTATTTAGGATTTAATTAAATTTGACCTTCAAAGAACAATTTTCAGCGTAAGAAACAAAATAAATAAATAAAAAAAATAAAGAAATAAGAAGAAATAAAAAAATAAGAAAATAAAAAAATAAAAAAATAAAAAAAATAAAGAAATAAAAAAATAAAAAGAAATAAAGAAATAAAAAAATAAAGAAATAAAAAATACAAGAAAGAAAATTATTACGAGTTACAGCATTGAAAAAAAATATTTTTTTCCAGTTTTTTAATTAACAACAATACATTTAAGAAAATTAATTTTCCCTAGAGGATAAGACTTTAAATTGTATTCGAGTTTAGTTCAACAGAATAAATAAACTTATTCTTCGTACTTTTGTTCGCTTGGTAATAATTAAAACATTTCTGTTTTTTACCATTGTCTTACGTTTTTCCGTTGAAATAAATTATTTCTAAATGTTTTCTTTCATTCACGAACTTCATTTATAATTCTAAAGTGTAAATTGAAAAAAAAATGTTAATTACTTTAGGAATTTTTATTTGCATTTGTATATTATAAATAAATAAAGAGAATAAATAAAAATAACAATAAAGAAAGAAAATACTAAGTGAAGACAATAATAAATTATGATTATAATAATATATATATATATATATATATACATAGTTATTATTTATAAAAATTTTTTATACTTTTTGTTTCAAATGCAGTCATCATTTTAATAAATACACAAAGGTAAAAAAAATTCACTCCCCATTGCTTTTTTAAACTTTTTGAAAATTATAACAACAATATTTAACCTTCTCATTATTAAATGAGACTTTAAAATACTAAACTTGGATTAAAATATTGAAAATACTAATTGTTATTTAATTTTTTACAAAAAAGAGAAAATTTTCAAAATTACAATTTCAAATCTTGTGTATAAATTATTTCTAAAAATTACAAGTATGTAATTCTTCTAAAAATCAATTATATTCTAGAATATTTTCAACTAAAATTCTTCATTAAATAAATTATGTTTACTAGTTTTGAGTAATTTTTCTGAAAATTTAATTACTTTAAAGAAAAGTAAAATTAGTTTAAAATTCGCCGAAAATTTAATTGTTTAAAATATTTTCAATTAATTAATTGCGATTCTTTTCAAATTCAATTACTTTCCAGATTATTTTTTACTGCAATTAATTGCAATTTTTTTAAACTCGATTATTTTCTGAATTTTTAACATTAATTCTTCTGTAATTCAATTATTTTTTATTAATTTTAAGAAAGTATTATGTGAATTTAATTATTAAAGAAAAGAAAATTTAATTTAAAATTTCGTTCAAAATTCAATTATTTTCGATAATTTGACTGCAATTTTTTTAAATTCAATTATTTTCTGAATTTTTAAACTAAATTCTTCTCGAAAGCATTTATTCTTGATAATTTGGAGAATTCAATTATTTATTTTTAAAAAGGAAATTACTTTTAAAATTTGTCTAAAGTTAAATTATTTTCAATTAAATTTCAATTATTAATTAACTGCAGTTGTTTCAAATTCAATTATTATTTTGATTTCTTTTTAAAAAAAAGTCAATTTAGTTGAAAATTCGACGAAAATTAAATTGTTTCAAATATTTTTAATTAATTAACTGCAATTATTTTAATTAATTTTGAGGAAGTAGTTTAAGAATTAAATTATTTATAGAATGAAAAAATTTATTTTCAATTCGTCAAAAACTCAATTATTTCCTAGATTTTTTTAAAACTCAAATTCTTAACTAAATCAAAATTCAATTATTCATTGAAAAAAAGAATGTCCATTTAAAATTCGTCTAAAATTCAATTACTTTCAATTAATTAATAGCAATTTTTTTAAATTCAATTATTTTCTGAATTTTTAACATTAATTCTTCTCTAATTCAATTATTTTTTATTAATTTTAAGAAAGTACATATTTTTAGAAATTAATTATTAAAGAAATGGAAATCTATTTTAAAATTGGTTAAAAATTAAATTATTTTCGATTCATTAACTGCAAGTGTTTTAAATTCAATTATTTTTATTCTTGGTGATTTGGAAAACTCAATTAATTATTTTTGAAAAGGAAATAACTTTTAAAATTCGTCTAAAGTTAAACTATTTTCAATTAATATTTAATTATTAACTGCAAATTTTTTTAAATTCAATTATTTTCTGATTTAATATTAGTATTTAATACTTTGAGTATTCAATTATTTACTTAAAAAAATGAAAGTTAATTTAAAATTCGCCTAAAATTCAATTATTCTTAATTAATTAGCTGCAATTCTTTTAAATTCAATTACTTTCTGAATTTTTAACCCTAATTCTCCAGTAATGCAATCATTTTTACTAATTTTAAGAATTCAGTTATTTAAAATAAAAGAAATGTTAATTTTAAATTCATAAAAAATTATAATTATTTTCAATTAATTAACTGCCCTTCTGCTGAATTCAATTATTTTTAGTACTTTTAAAAAATTACGTTATTAATTTAAAAAACAGAAATTTCAATTTAAAATTTTTAAATTCGTCAAAAGTTCAATTATTTTCAATTAATTAACTGCAATTCTTTCAAATTCAATTATTTTAATGAATTTTTTTTACTAAAATTCTTGACAAAGTCAATTATTTTTAGCACTTTTTGAAAAATTAAATTATTAATTAACAAGTTAAATCATTTTCTTTTTTTTTCTACTAAAATTCTTTATATGAAATCAATCATTTTTAGTACTTTTAAAAGAAAATTTTACCATTCATGAAAATAATAATAATTTTTGAGTCGTTTAGAATTTATTTAATTTTTAGAAAATTATTAAACTCTTAGGAAAGTTTTTTATCGAGTTCAGACAAAAATTTGGATTATTTCGTTTAATTTAAATGAAAATATTTGATATTCTTTTTACAAGAATTTTACTATTTAAAAAATATTTTGATTGTTTGAAAATTCAAAGAATCTATTAAAATTTTATTGAAAAGAATTGAACGTTTTTTTTTAAAAGAATTTTACTATTTACAAAAAATAGAACATTTTTTGTGAAAATATCACAAATTTGAGAGTATTTTATTTACAAAATCGCAGTGGCAATTTACTATTTTTTTTAAACAAAAAAAAAAGAAAACAAATATTACAAATTATTATTCAAATGTTGGAAACAATAAATATTCGCATATATATATATATATATATATATATATATATATATATATATATATATATATATATATATATATATATATATATAGACTTCTATTTATCGTAATAATTAGTTTGTCGGAATTCTGGTTTGGCGAAATTACACATATAATAATTAATGATGTTCGCGGGGACTTGAGAGTCACGTGAGTTATGGAGCAATTGCATAATTAAATTGGATGATACACTTTTCTTTCATTAAAAGAGAGGAATAGCGTCGGCCAATTAGCAAATTAAAATGTAATTGTCGTCCAGCAGCACGCGCCTTTATTCCCTGTATAATTATATTACACTTTCAACTTTCAAATTATATTTAGGCGGGACTTAGACGTTGAAAATTTTATTACTCGCGACACAATAATAAAAAAAGACAAAAAAACTGCAATTCAATTCACATTCACTGTCAGGTTTGATAGACTCTCAACTATTTTGCTCCGCAACCATTTTTTCCCTCCTTTTCTTTTGAAATTATTTTCAATCAAAATTAATAGTAATAAATTTAATAAACTTTTCGTCTCTGATAGAAAATGTATGACGTTTTTCATTTAACATTTTTTTTTTTTGACATTTTGAAAGGGTTTTCTCTTTTTTTTTGCTGTATTGAATATAATTTTTTTTTCCAGAAAAGTTGAATTAAGTTTGAAAATTAGATGAATATGGTTTGAAATAAAAAGCGAAAAGAGGTCGTATGGTAATTTTCTATTTGAAATGTAAAAGAGCTTTTACTTTGTTTTGCGCGATAAATGAGCCTTTGACTTTTTATTATAATGTGTATAAAACAAGTCGTGTCAAATTTCTAATATCTAATAAAAAATTATATGCTGAACTTTTCTATATACCATTATTATGAGGTAAAGTTAGTTTTAGCAGTTGTCTAACGGCTGAGAAAAATGAGATCTTGTTAAGGACTATTGGTTTTGAGAATCATTATATTTGTCTCCGTAACTCTCAGTGAAGTACTTTTACAACTTGTAGCAAAATTATCAGCAGAAAAAAGAGAGTCTTTTCCTAATTGGGGATGAAATAAAACAAAAAAAGAAAAATTCTTTTGACCTAGATTCCATTAATTTGTTTAATACATTTTTGTAATGGAATTTTTTATTCTTTTCTTTTTTTTTATTAATTTAAGGGAATTTGAACCATTATGACATCACAATTTATGAAAAGCATGCGTTTTAAAATTGTGACGTCATAATGCTTCAAATGCCCTTAAGCAGAAAATTTTGAAAATTAAAAATTTTTTTGTTCTATTTTATTCATGTGGTTTTTTATAGATCAGGAATTTTAGGGAACTCAGGAAAAAGATTTATCGAGAACGTAAAATTTGCCAAGAAAATCAGGGTAAAAATTTTGGGAATTTTATCAAAGGACTGGAAAAATATTAAATTCTTTAAATTCATAAGAAATTTTTCTATTTTTAGGCCGAGTAAACTTTTAGAAATATTAAGAAAATTAAATTCTTCTTGAAACTCTTTTCCTTTTTTCTTGTACCTACAACTAACATTTTTTATTAATCGTTTGATATATTAATTATTTTTCAAAAAATAATTAATTAATTAATTTTAATATTAAATTATTCATAAAAGTACTAAAAATATTTGATTTAGTAAAGAATTTTAATTAAAAATATCAAAATAATAATTCAATTTAAAACAATTGCAGTTAATTAATAATTGAAAAATTAATTGAAAAGAATTGAACTTTATTTTTAAATAAATAATTAATTAATTAATTTTAATATTTAAAAATTCTTAAAAGTACTAAAAATAATTGATTTAGTAAAGAATTTTAGTTAAAAAAATCAAAACAATAATTGAACTTGAAACAATTACATTTAATTAATAATTGAAAATTAATAGAAAATAATTGAACTTTAGACGAATTTTAAAAGTAATTCCCTTTTCAAAAATAATTAATTGAATTCTCCAAATTACCAAGAATAAATGCTTTCGAGAAGAATTTAGTTTAAAAATTCAGAAAATAATTGAATTTAAAAATTCAGAAAATAATTGAATTTAAAAATTCAGAAAATAATTGAATTTAAAAATTCAGAAAATAATTGAATTTAAACCAATTCACAGTAAATTAGTCGAAAATAATTGAATTTTCAACCAAATTTGAAATTAAATTTCCTTTTCTTTAATGATTAAATTCTCAAAATACTTTCTTAAAATTAATAAAAAATAATTAAATTACAGAAGAATTTACCTCAAAAATTCAGAAAATAATAGAATTTTAAAAAATTGCTACTAATTAATTGAACATAATTGGATTTTTGATGAATTTTTAATGGACATTATTTTTTTCAATAAATAATTGAATTTTGATTTAGTTAAGAATTTTAGATGAAAAATATCTAATAAAGAATTAAATTTTGAAAGAATTGCAAATATTTAATTGAAAGTAGTTTAATATTTGACGAATTTAAAATTAATTTTTTTTTGTACAATAAATAATTTAATTCTTAAACTACTTTCTCAAAACTACTAAAAATAATTGGTTTAGTAAAGAATTTCATTAAAAAACAATCTGGAAAGTGATTAAATTCAAGAAGAATTTAGTTCAAAAATTCAGAAAATAATTTGAATATAAAAAAATTGCAGTTAATTAATCGAAAATAATTGGATTTTAGACCAATTTATTATATATTAAATTTCCTTTACTTTAATAATTAAATTATCAAAATACGTTTTTCAAATTAATAAGAAATAATTGAATTACATAAGAATTTACTTCAAAAATTCAGAAAATTGAATTTAAAAAAAATGTAATTAATTAATTGAAAATAATTTAATTTTAGACGAATTTTAAATGAACTTTCTTCTTTTTAATAAATAATTGAATTTTCAAAATAATTTTTCAAAGGACTAAAAGTAATTTTGAATCAGTTAAGAATTTTAGTTTAAAAAATCCAGGAAATAATTGAATTTTAAAAGAATTGCAATTATTTAATTGAAAGAAGTTTAATATTTGACGAATTTAAAATGAATTTTTTTTAACAATAAATAATTTAATTCTTAAGCTACTTTCTCAAAATTACTAAAAATAATTGGTTTAGTAAAGAATTTCAGTAAAAAATAATCCGGAAAGTAATTACTTTCCGGATTATTTTTAAATGAATTGCAGTTAATTAATTGAAAATATTTTAAACAATTCAATTTTCGGCGAATTTTTAACTAATTTTACTTTGTTTTAAGTAATTAAATCAATTATTGTAGAAAATAATTAAATTTTTTTTAGAGTAACATTAATTAACTGAAGGTAATTAAATTTTATTTTTGACTTATTTTAAAGGAACTTTCATTGTTTTCAATAAATAATTGAATTCTGAAAATTGCTAAGAATAATTGTTTTAGTGAAGAATTTCAGTAAAAAAATTTAGAAAATAATTGAACTTTAGACGAATTTTAATTTATAAATGAACTATTTTTAAGTAGACAATTGAATTTTCAAGTAACTTTATCAAAAGTAAAAATAATTTTTTAGACTTTTAGTAAAGAATTTCAGATAAAAAAAAATTTAGAAAATGATTGAATTTCAAAAAATTGTAGTTAATTAATTGAAAAAATAATTGATCTTCAGAAAAATTTTAAATAAACTTTCTATTTTTAAAATAGTTCATTGAATTTAAAAATTTACTATAAATAATTCCATTCACAAATTTATTTCAATAATTGAAAATAATTCTATTTTCAAACAACTTTTTTCAAAAATAGTAAAAGTAGTTCTTGCAGAAAGGAATTTTAAGTAGTTAAAAATTCTAAAAAATAATTAAATTTTTCAGAGTTACAATTAATTAACTGAAATCAATAAAATTTTTAACTTATATTAAATTAATTTTAATTTTTTTAAATTATTAAATTGACTTTTGGAAAAAGTTTAGTTCTAATTTTTATAGAAATAATTAAATTTCAAAATAATTTACATTAGTAATAGTTGAAATTGGAATTATAATAAACTACAATAAATTTAAAAATGTTTTTTCAACGAAAATTATTAAATTTTTTAATGTAAAAATTCTAAAAATAATTAGGTTTATAAAAAAATTGTAACTTAAATTTTTTCATTATAATTGAATGCTCAAAAGTAATTTAAAAATCGAGACAATTATAAGTTTTGTCATATTTCATTGTAACTGATTTATATTTCAATAAATTTAATTTTATTACGGTTTTTAAAAATTATTTAAAAATATATTGTCCTATTTTTGAAGAATTATGTTTCGAAAAATTATATTTAAAAAAATAGTAAAGTTTCAGTAAAAAAAAGCTTTTGTAACCAACACACAATTAAAAAAACTAACTAATAATTAAAAAACTAACTAATTAAAACAAATTTGACTACAAAATTTCACAATATACAAATTACATAAAAATATAATATCACGAAAAATTCCAAAAAACGAAATATTTTTTCACAAAAAAATTGAAAATATTATATTTTCTATATTATTTTTATGTAACATAAAAAATTAAAAACAAAAAAATTATTTTTTTAAATAAATTATTAAAAAAAGTATAAATTAACTTAGAATAAATTTCCTCTTTTTTCAAAAAAAAAAATGCAAGAAAAAGCGCAATCACAAAAGAAAGCATTTTTGCGGACAATTTTCAAAATGCTCGAGAAGAAAATGAATGGAAAAAAGCGTCTTGTTTATGGAGAGAGAATATTTTGAATAGAAACTAATTTTTTAGAGTGAATGTCAAAAAAAAGAGAAAAATAAAAAAAAAACATTTGGACTTGAGAGATCATCACGCTCTAGAAATTCAGTTTGCGCCCTCATTTTGAGATGCGGAACACTTCGTTATATATGAGTGTACATTGGGAAGACGACGAGAAATGGGCCAAGTGCAGTCTTAATGAAAATCCTCCCACCCGCATAAAGGCCTCAAATAAAAGGTGTATAGATGTGAAATAAACCCCTTCTTCCCTTCTGCAAAAAAAAAAAAAAAAAAAAAAAAAAAAAACAACTATCCTCATTCTTAAGCGATACTCCCGCGCGCCAACAATAGAATATTCTCCAGAACATTTCCATTTCTCATTGCATATTTATAAGTAGTCGATTTTTCCATTCTCACATTCACTAATAAAGTCTTGATGATAAATCTTAATTTCAAATTATTTATTCAAAAAATTCCTTCTAATAAAGATTTTTTAATTAAAAAATAATTTCCTCTCTTACTCGCGCGTGCTATCTATACTAGATTTTCTGAATTTTTTTTTCTGTCTCTTTTAATTTCTCTAGAACAATATTTACTCGCATTTTTGTATATTCGCCGAGTCTTTTAATTTTAGTCGAAAAATTCTATTTTTTAACAAACAAAAAATATTTCATTTTCTGCTTTTTGATCTAATAAATAAAAAATAAAAAGAAAAATGATATTTATTTAGTCCACAATTCTATCTTTTAACAAACAAGAAATATTTCCTCATTTTTTTCTTCTTTTCGGAGTTTTTGTTCTAATAATTCAAAAGCAAAACTATGTTTATTTAATGTCCAAAATTCTATCTTTTAAGAGACAAGAAATATTTCCTCATTTTTTTCTTCTTTTCGGATTTTTTTGTTCAAAATACTTCAAAAGCAAAATTATGTCAATTTAAGTCCAAAATTCTATCTTTTACAAAAAAAAAAGTTTCCTGACTTTTATCAACAATTAAAAAGCAAAATTATGTTTATATAAGTCAAAAAATATATTTTTTGACAAAAACAAAAATTATTTTCTGATTTTCTAGACCTTTTAGAATTTTTTCTTGAAATTAATTTAATAAATTTTAATTAAAAAGCAAAATTTTGTTTCAACAATTTTTTTAAAGAGGATAACTATTTTTGAAAAAAATGCTTTATTGTGAAACGTTATATCGAATACAGGGAATTTCAGCAAATTTTTCCAAACCTTTTTTTAAAATCCTTTTTTAACATTTCGCTGGCTTCTAATTTTTTTGACATTTGAACTTCAAAGTTAAAAAGTGTTTGAAAAAGCAACATTGACATGGATGTTCCAACAAAAATAAATACACAAACGAAAATTTTTTTTGTTACAAAGTTTTTTTTTTTTTTGATTGATAGAAAACTTTGAACTTTGTAAATCCCTTTACTATAAATATATACTAAAAATATAAATGTTCTATAAATACATATGTAAAACTTTAAAAAAATATTTCTATTTCAGGAAGTATTTCATTCTTAATAAAAATTAATAATAAATATAATAACAAAATTATTCGCATTATTTTTTACCTAATTGTTTTAATGACTCTTATAATTCACGGTTGTAATTTAAATAAATACAAAAGTGAATTTAAGGGAATTAAAAAAAGACAGAATTCAATTTTTTTAATGAACAGTAAAATTTTTTCTCTGGAATTCAATTATTTTTTAACACAATTTTAATAGAATATTTCGAAAGAATTCAATTATTTTGAATAAAATTTTTTTTTAATTTCTCCAAAGAATTCAACAATTTTCAAAAAATGTAATAAAATTCCAGACAATATTCAATTATTTTTCAAAATTGTATTAAATAAACATTTAATACAGTAATCATACTTCTAATTTCAATTATTAACATAAACGATTATATTCAAAAAAAGAAATAAAGGTTTAGAAAAAATTCAATTAAATTCAATATTTTAAAAGAATTCCTTTAATGAATTAAATTATTTTCTAAAAAATGTAATAAAATTTCGGAAAAAATTCAAGTATTTTCCAAAAACTCTACATTAAATTAAATAATAAAATGTTTAATTACAATTATTAACAAACACGATTATATTATAAACACGAAACAATATTCTTTGAAAAATTCAATTACTTAAAAAATTTGTAATTAAAATTATTAAAAATAAACTCTGCTATTACTTCCAAAAAAAATACAAATCAATTTGTATTGAAATTCTTCAGGAAAATTCAATTATTTTCAATACAATTTTAATGAAATTTCTCAAAAGAATGAAACTATTTTCCAAATTTTAAAAAATTCCTCGAGTAAATTACGTATTTTCAACTTTTTTTAATTAAATTCTTTCGGAAGAATTAAACAATTTTCAATACATTTATTTTTCAAATTTAATACACTTACAAGGGAAATTATTTTTAAAAATTTAATGTGTCCAATTAAGTTTTTATAATAATTTAACAATATCATTTTTTCTTATTAAAGAAATAGAACAAGAAAAAAAAGAGAAAAGAGGAGAAAAATAAAAATACCAAACTATTTTGTACAATAGAATGAATTCATTTTGAGTATAATTTTAATGAATCGCAATCTATTGAGAAAAAAAATGTTGGGTTCGAATAATAAAAAGCAAGGAAAGAAAAAAAAAGAAAATGAATGATAAAGTAGAACTCACCGGGTCTTTGATCTCTTTGTTGGTACTGAGCTTGCGATGAAAACTACGGGCTGGTTCCGTTTCCGCATCGCTTTCGGAGCTTTCGGCATTTTCCTCTTTATTACATTCTTCCACATTCAATTCGCCCGCATTCCCATTCTTTATCTCGCCATGAGATTCGTTTTTCGAATCTTTTGTCCATTCTGCCTCCTTTTTTCGGACATCAATTTCAAAGTGTTCCATTTCCTCTCCGCACTCTTTTTAAATAAGAGTGTGCAAGGGATGTGGAGGGAGAGGAAAATATTCTCCTTACGCTATCTTCTCTTTTGATCGTTAAGTTTACTCATTTCTTTTCGCTCTTTTTTCGGAACTTTTTTTTCCTCCTTTTTTGCTTTTCAAAAAAGTCCGAACATATTTACTTTTAAAGCTTCTTAACGAAACGGTTTTCACTCATCTTTGAAACAGCTGGAAGTTTGAATGGATCTCTAACTCGGTCAAGTGTCCTGTAAGCTTCCTTAATGGGCTTCACGATCTTTTAACTCCAACCTTCCAGGATATCTGCAAAGAGGGAAAATGATAAATTTTTTATGTTATCTGATAAAAGGTCAAAAAAAAAAAAAATTCTTTTCAAGTTCTAAACTATTTTTGTCAGTTTACCTAAACTTTTTCTTTATGACCTTTTCCTTTCTTTTTTATTTATATACTTATTTTTTACTACGTACTATTTTCTTAAATTAAAAAAATTATTTGTAACGTTCTTTTTTTACTTTTATTACCATTTTGTCAAATAAAAAAAATTTATTGCAAAAGAGACAAAATGTAATATTTTAAGGAAACAATTTTTCTAGTCCAGTCATTTTCATACTTTGGTTTTTAATTAACAATTATAAGAAAAATATTCTTATTTAAGAAACTTACGATATAGATTGGATGTCATTAAACTGAATGAATTCATTGAAGATGGAGAAACTACTTCTTTCCTCTTTCGCAGTAGATTGGCTTTTCAAACTTTTTTCTTTGAAAATATAGTTTTCCCTCAGTATCAAAACCATCTCTCTAAAACATTTTTCAAAAAACTTAATTAATATTTCAGATTTACAAAACTTTTATCATACAAAATTTCTTAATACTTTACCAAAAAAAGAAAAATTCGTTACAGGAATTTTTTTATCAAAAAATAAATAAAACATGCCAATAATTAAAAAAATAAAACAAGAAATCGAATTGTAAATAAATAATAAAAATAAATAAATAAAAATAAACGAACACGAATAAATATAAAGAGTGAAAGAAACAAAAACTAAATGAATACTCCACTGAATAAGAAAACAAAAATTTTCAAACTGTTGAATGAAAATCTTTCAATAAATAAAAACAGTAAATAACAGAGTAAATAATAAAACATAAAAAAGTCAACAATAAAAGAAAACAAATATTGAAGCATATAAAATAATTCAAAAATAATACACCGACAATTAAAAAAAAAACAATGAAAATTCCTACCTGACTATTTTTCTATCTAAACTGGATGAGCCTTGAAAAATAATATACAAAATCCTAAAAGAGAAATTGATTTAAAAATAAATGATTCCAGTGTAAAAAAACGAATTCTAAAATTTCATCTCATCTAAAGATTTTCATCACGAGCACTATAGTTCACCGCTGCTCTCTCCGTCTCTCTTTCTCTCTATATAAAGAAAAATAATAATTCCCTTTAAAAAATTTTGCCCTGAGATTTTTTTTTAAATTCTTCCTTTCTCAAATCGTGTTTCTAAAAAAAATTAAAAGTCTATTTTTCTATCTTGGTAATAATAACTAAAGAGCTCGCTATGTTTTTCAGATATAAAAATGCAACTCCGGGATGGCCGTCAGATTCGAGTGTGCGCGTTTTCCCCAGGAATATTCAACAAAGCTCGCACTTGCGCAAGGTTTAAAATAGCGAAACCGAAGAAAATAATGAAATACAAATTTATCGCTTCACACCATAAATCGAGAGCAGGTAACACCTTTTTTCAGAAAGTTCCGTAAATAGAAGATTATTAATGCGCAGTTGTTGTAAAATAAAGGGGGAGAGAAAAAAAAGAAGGCCATCAGTAAAAGGCCTCTCTTTTCAGGAAGTATCGATTCGAGATAACATTCAAAAATAATAAGACGAAAACATTTTGATAAAAAATCCGAATCAGATTTAACTTCTACTTATTCAAATTCTAGACGTTGAAAAAAAATTCCATTTTCTACACTCAAATCAATAACAATTGGTCAAGTAATCATTAAAAAAGTGAATAATTTACAATATCATTTTATTTGATATATGGCACTGAAGCAACAAGTTAACAAAATATTCTATCATGCACTTAACTTGGACAAGCAGTGCAAAAATTTTTTACATTTTTACGACGGGAAAAAGTTTTCTCCAATTCACCAAATTGCAAATTTTGCCTTCATTCATAACGAGAATTAAGAATTATTTACAATGATTATAGAAAAAATTGGAATAAGTTGTAATTTTGTTAATAGTTAATAAAGCAATTAAAAATACTTCTTGTGGCAAAATTGTGGATGGAATTAACGACATTTAATCTAAAAGAAATGACTTGGCAATGATTTCGAAATTATCCTAAACAGCAGAAAATAATGTTACGCCTCTTCTTATTTTTTACGTTATTAATAATTCTCTCTCTATCGCCAAATAAATATTTCTCCGAATTACAATTATCACTAGCAATTGATGAGGCATTTTCACTCAAACATTCAAATTTCGCAAGAGACGACGACGACACTGAATTCGACAACAATTTCCTCCCCTCAAGAATAGTTGAATCAAAAATATTCTCTTCAATAATATTCGAATTTCGTAAAGATTTATCAAAATGATTTTCATAAAATTCCAAATTTCCACTATTATTCTTCTTCTCTATTAATTCACAATCTTTCGACGATACTACCACCTTCTTCATTTCATCCAATGGTAAAAAATGTAATCGCGAAATACGAAACCAAACATCTGAATTTCCATCAGATGATGATTTTTCCCTTGTTTCATGAATTGAAAATTTCTCCTCTAAAATATCAATATTAGAAACATTTTTTTTCCCTCTCACGAGAAGAGAAGAAAGACTTTCCTCGAAGATACTTAAGCTCTCGGCCCAAGTAGTACAGGATTTGTCAGAATACGTTTTATTACAAATAGAATAATCTGTATGGGGAATTTTATCAAATTTCGCCGACGACTGTCACTTGCAAGAGAGGAACGATTGATCGCTTTGCCTTCGATGTTGATATGTCAGTGGAGCAACTAAACGACTGTCCTTGCTTTTGTAATATTCATTGAAATCCAGACGAACACTTAAAAGTTGAAGGGAAACATTTTCAGCTGACGCCAACATTAAGAGAAACTTTTTGACGCGATCCTGCAATGTGAAAAAAAATACAAGTTCATTAATACTCAATTAGTAGTTGGAGACCAAGTTTAATTGCAAAAGTTTTTTTTCCACATTCAAAAAAAAAGAGATTAAAAAAAATATTTAAAAAAGAGATTCAAAAAAGAGATTCAAAAAATAGATTCAAAAAAGAGCTTTAAAAAAAGATTTAAAAAAGAGATTGAAAAAAAGAAATTCAAAAAAGAGTTTTAAAAAAAGATTTAAAAAAGAGATTAAAAAACGGTTTAAAAAAGAGATCAAAAAAGATTTAAAAAAGAGAAAAAAAAGGATTTTAAAAAGATTTTAGAGATTTAAAAAAAAATTTAACAAAATTGTAATTAACTTTACATTTTAGATTTAAAATGAAAAATAAAAAACAAAAGGGAAAATAGCTTGGTGTAAAATTTTCATCGTACGATGGGAATAAAATTAGCACTTACTTGATACGTTGCAGAGAGAACTTTTAATTGACGAGAAAGCGTTGAAAGGTATTTATTAAATGCATTCTGTCGTTCTATATTGTCCGCATCTGTCTTCAGCGATCGACCCCATTTACTAACTTGTTCATGTGTATCGACAATTTTTTTCTCCGACTTTGATCTTGCTTCGTATTCTTGCATTGCACGGGTCAAAAATGTGTCCTCGAGATTTTGCAGATCGAGAATTGGACTGTACACTGATCGCAAATGATCCCTTAATTCCTGAAAATAAAATTTAATTCCAATATGTTACCTTAATATTTAAAAATTAAAAAATAGAACAAAAATTTTTATTTAAAATTGAAATAGAAAAAGAATTCCAGCATTGCCACAAAGAATTTATTTTATTTTTTCTACTTTTCAAAAAAGAATTTTAACTTTTCCCCCTTTAATTTAAAATGTATAAATTATACAAAAGCAACCAGTAACTTTTTTTTCTAAATATTAAATCATTATTATTTTTCCATAAGAAATAAGATTTGCAAAAAATTTTTATTTCAAACCTTTTTCAAATTTGATAATTTAAATACAAAAGTGATACTGAAAATTCTTCAAAATTATTTTTATGATATAAATTCAATTTTCTGGAATTTTTAACTAAAATTCTTTTCCAAATCAATTATTTTTAATAATTTTAGAAAAAGTTCTTTGAGAATCCAATTATTTTAAAGAAAAAAGAAAGTTTCATTAAATTTATTTTGAAATCCACTTTTTAACAATTCAATTTTTTTAAATTATGATTATTTGGAAATTCGTTTTTTAAATATATTCAAAAATATAGTAATCAAGTAATTTAAAAAAAAACCAGGATTAAAGTTCTTAAAAAAAATTTAGTTGTACAAAATTGTTAATTAAAAGTATTAAAAAAATGATTTTCCGACATTTTAATTTGAAACCTTCTAAAAATTTAATTATTTCTAAAAATTTACGCCTTTAATAAAAAAATCAAGTTTTTAATATTCAATTATTATCAAAAATTTTAACTAAAATTCATTTGCAAATTAATTTTCATCAGAAAAATCTACGAGAATTCAATTATTTAAAGAAGGAAATAAATATATTTCAAAGAAGAGAAATCAAATAATTAAAAAAAAATCAGGATTAGAACTCTTCAGAAAATATTTGGTTGTATAAAATTTTTAAATATAAGTATTAAAAATAATGATTTTCCAAGATTTTAATTTAAACCTTTTAAAAATTTAATTATTTCTAAAAATTCACGCGTTTAATATTCAATTATTATCCAAAATTGTAACTAAAATGCATATGCCAATCAATTTTCATTAGAAAAATCTACGAGAACTAAATTATTTAAATAAAAAAAATAATTTATTGATTAATCGAATATTTATGAAAATTGAAATTTTGAAAGAATTTTACCAACAAATTTTTAAATAATTGAATTCTTTCGACCAATTTTAATAAAATTTTTAATAACAATTACATTTTTCGAGAAATTCGGTTAAAATTGTATTCAGGATAATTGAAATTCTGCAATTTTTTATTATTTATAAAAAATAATTGAATCCCAGTATAAAATGTTATTGCTTATGAAAATAATAAAATCATTGCGAAGAAATATGAAACAAATTTATAAATAATTAAAATCCTGTGAAATTTGTATTATTTATGAAAATAATAAAATATCTGCGTGGAATTTTATTTATTTATGAAAATAATAAAATGTCTGCGAGGATTTTTATTTATTTATGAAAATAATAAAATGTCTGCGAGGAATTTTATTTATTTATGAAAATAATAAAATGTCTGCGAGGAATTTTATTTATTTATTTTTATATATAAATTAGAAAAATATTTGCCTTTTTTTAAAATTATATTAAATAGAAAAAAACATTTTTTAAAAATACCGAATTGAATTAAAAAAAACATTATTTTTTAAACAATTGAATTTTTTAGGAAAATTTCATTAAAATAGTAAATAGGTATTAAAAATCATTGAATTGAAAAAAACTTTTCAAAACAATTGAATTTTGACAAGAATTTCATTATAATTTTTGAAAAATAATTGAATTTCCCCGAAGAATTTGCTTTCGAAATAAACTTACCCGAGAATTTTCATCTAAGAGAGTTCCCCTTCTCACAGAATCGACAAAATGATTGTGAGCCGCAATTATCTCATCGAGGGATGAAGCTTGTCTCAATTGAGTTGTAAAAACGTCCCACGAGCACTCAATGACTTCGAAGAGAAAATAGTATTGCATCTGATGAACCAAATGCACCATACTGCTTGTAATTAGATGAATATGATTCTGAATTGGCAAGACTTCGGGCATTTTTCTAAACATTTTCGCCGAGGTTATTTGCTGTTTCCAAATTGCCGATAAAATTGTTTCCATTCGCTTAGCTCGCCATAGTAAGAAAAATACGGTTTGATACGTCTGTCGGCAAGGCTCGAGAATCTGAAAGCAAAATTAGTAAATTACTATTGCAAAACATTAGTTTACAGTTTTAAAAAAAATTGTTAAATTTTAAAGTAATTTGAAAGTAATTTGAAAAGAACTGTAAAATTTGATAATCAATTACCGTTCCAATGGGTTCATCGAAATTGTAATCGAGAGCAAAAACATCCCAACCGGTTTCATTTTCCGAAGACGTCAACAATCTGACATCAAGTCGCCTCTGAACGTCGGCATCCTCTAATTTTGTGCTTGTTGCTCTGAGAGCTGTTTCCAAAATTGACGATAAATTGTGCGGATAAAGGGAATTAGCAGGTTTTGCCAATTCAGGTCTGGGGAAAATTTGAGAACAAAAAATTGAATGATTTAAGCAATTATTTGACTGTTTACCTAAGAAGAAAAATCTAAATATTCGAGACAATTCTAATTGAAAATTCCTGAATTGCAAAATTTTGGAAAAAAGGTCGACTTACTCTATTAAATGCATGAGATGCTGAACAAAATGCCCTTGGCCAAGCAATAAATAGCCTTTAATACCCTGCAAGTGATCCATAAGATGATACTGTTTTGTCAATATCTCAACAACTCTCGTCGACGTTTCTTTGTATGCAGCATCCATCATTGTTTGCAGCTGTCCGTCGGGATCCATATCGAAAAATGCCTCAACTGAAACACAATTTTTCAATAAATAAATACTTTCGCACTCGTTAGTTAATAAAAAAACATTTTTTTAAATTACACTAAGTGTATTAAAAAATAAATAAAAAAAAATAGCGCACGAATTACTTATCTAGTATAAAATTACAATAATCATTAGCATTTTATGATTCGAAATTGAAATGAAAAAAATAGAAATAAAGAAATTGATTCGAAATAAAATTTGCAAAGTCAACTAATTTCAAATCTAACCATATTTTTCGTTCTCCTCGCTGAAAGCCTCCATGTCCCTTCCCTTGAGTGGAGTGAAATCTTTACAAACTTCGCGCAAAAAGTTTATACTCTTTCCAGTGCCAAGGATCTTTTTAGCTTGCGATTTACTTATGAAAGTTGGCACCATTGCATTTCTCACTTGATACTTTTCATGCCACATTCTGTCGCCAGCAACATCGGCTCGTGCTTCAATGAAAAATTCCTGATACGGATCGTCGAGTTCCCCGTCTGTGATCCATCGCATCAGCATATTATAAAGTGGATGGCAAACACTCTCCAAAATTCTCTTCACAAGAGTCTTCACTACAGTGTCACCATGATGATTAAATTCATAAACAGCCGAAGCCAAAGCACCGCCTTTTTGACTCTGACAAACGTTCACAATGCTCGCGAGACGCTTTAAAGTTTGTAGAGGATCGAAAGCCCAAAGGTGGAGATGAGACAGAGTTACGCCGTCCAGACCGAGAGAATTGTGTCCTCTGCAAGGATAAAAGAAAGTTTTAGTAAATAATTAATTAAGTAAATTAGTATTAAATTAATTAAGTAAATTAGTATTAATTAATTAATTAAGTAATAAAACTTACCTATTGACCTCTTCTTGTATTATGGCAATAAACCTGTAATATTCCGACAATTCTTTATGAATCGTAGCAACGAAACTGTCGACAACACGTCCGCTTCCACTTTTCGTCATCCGTTCCAATCCTCTTCTCACAACATTATGTAAGTAGCCAAGCTCGCTCAATCTCAAAAGTGCCTGCTTTTGCGATCTATTAACTTTTGCGAGAGGATCGATTTGAAAACCAAAATTCGAATCCAGCTTCAGTACTTTACCCTCAATGCCTTGGAATGAATAAATCAAGTCTTGAACTAGAATATCTTCGGAAATGCAGTCGTCATTGAAAATTCTACTTATGCTCGTCGTTAGGCAACGTAAATTTGAATCTGTACCTCCTAATGGTACAATTAGTCCTTGTGAATAAGAAGATTGCGAAGAGTGTGCTGAAAAAGTTTATTTGGTATCAAAAAACATTATTTATTTTCAACTATATAAACTTCATATGTTTGACTAATTTTAGATTCAAAATTTTTAAAAAAACTTATTAAATACATAATTTATTATTATTTTCAAAAATTAAATGATTCAATGCCTCGGATCGACTTTGACGAACCAATGTTCTTAAAATTAATTTTTTATTTAAAACATTATTAAATAATTTTTGAAACAGAATATTTTTACAATACAATTGAAAAATGTCCAAAAAATTGAAATTCGGTCAAATCTTTGAAAAAATAATTTAAATTTGATCAAATCTTTTCAAAATAGTAGTGTTTTGGAAAAATATAAAAAAAGTCATCTAACTTTTAATGAATTTTAATTAAAAATGATGTTCCTAAAATTTCGAACCTTCAAATAAACGACAATATTTTTTTACTTCTTCTAGTTTTTATTTTCTTTACAAAAAATTACTTTTTAAATTAAAACAAATTAATTCTGAACTAAATATTGTTTAATTTCAATTATTTTTCTTTTTTCGATAGTAATTTTCAAAAACACTGAAGGTGAAAAAAAATTCCGTTCAATTGAACGTTCGAAACTTTTGCCCCATTAAAAATGTTTTCTCCGAAATTTTAAAAAGGCTAAGAAAGTAAATTTAAAAAAAATTTAATTTCCTTTGTTCGACAGTAATTGAATCTTAAAAAATTATATTAAAACAATAAGAAAAATTAGTTTTTTTATAAATATTGTAATATAATTTTTCGAAAAGAATTTAATTTCAAAAAATAATTTTTTTATAATTTAAAAAAAACTAATCAAGTTTTAGATGAATTCTAATTAAAAAATTTAACGATGATGAAGTCCACAACGTTTATCAACGAAAAAAATTTGTTTAACGCAATAAAATATTATTCTTAATTAATAATTTAATTACACAACAATTATCATAAAAAAATAAAACATCTATTTTTTTGTTTAAATATTTTTGTCTCAATGTTGCTGCATTATTTTTAATTAATTTACTTAGTTAAACAATTTTTTTTTTCGTTAATCAACGTTGTAGACTTCAACTTGGTAAATTTTACACACAATTTTTTCTCCAAAATGTTGAAAATAATTCTAAAATATTATTATTTTTTCTAACGTATCTGAATTTTCGAAAAAATATATTATCGAAGATATTGAAAATAATTGAATTTTAAAAAAATTAGAATGAAAAGAATTCTGAGAATTATTTTGTTTAAAAATACTTTAATACAATGTTCAGAAACAAATTTTTATTAATTTTTATTTTTATTAAATTTACATTTGAGAATTTTTCATTAAAACTTTTGAGAATTCAATTTATTATTTCCAAAGTTCCAATTAAAATTCTTTAAAAGTTTGTTTTCAAAAATTAGAATGAAAAGAATTCTGAGAATTACTTTTTTAAAAAATACTTTAATACAATGTTCAGAAACTAATTTTTATTAATTTTCATTTGTATTAAATTTACATTTGAGAATTTTTCATTAAAACTTTTGAGAATTCAATTTATTATTTCCAAAGTTCCAATTAAAATTCTTTAAAAGTTTGTTTTCAAAAATTGTAATAAAATACGTGAAAAAATGATTTATTTTCAATTAAATTTAACGAAATTTCAATTATTCAAAATATTTTTAATTGTATATTTGAAAAATTTAATTAGAAAACTTATTCAGTAATAACTTTTCAAAGATTTGTTTCTAGTTAAATTGAAAAAAACATTAAATTAATTACCACTTGTGGATGCAATTGGCAAATTCAGTCCTAATCTCATGTCAGGAAAGGAGAAAACCTTTTCTTTAATTTGCTCTTCTGTTTGGCATAAATTAAGAAGAAAGATCAACACGTTCAGGCGATTTTTCAAAGGCTGTCAAAAATTAATTATATAAATTAATTAATTATTTTTAACAATAATATTGAAACTGTCATTAAACATAAGCAATTCTGCAATTATTTTTACCCCGTCTTTTAAATCATTGTGCAATTTGTCAAACTGCACAGCATCCTTTGCAGATAACTTCCCTCTTATTTGAGAAGCAATCGTCACTTCATCTTCGCGAATTGTTCCCACTCCTTGTGTCGAAGAAAGTACACCCAGGGAAAATCTCAAAAATCTCCGAACAACATCTACAAAAGAATTTATTTTTTTACAAAAATATTTACTCAATCATCAATAAAATTCACATTATTTGACCCATTTAAAAAAATTGTCTTTACATCGAATAAAGACTCAATAATTTACCACCTAATTGCTTTCATAAGTCAATTAATGACTAAAATATATAATAGCTATAAATATATATTAACTAAAAGAAATTATTTCAATAATAAAGCAATTATTTATTTAAAAAACGCAAAGATACATTGACAATAATTTCAAAAAATCGAAAGATTTACAAAAAATAATCCTTTACCCTGATTAGTATAATTCTTTATAGTACAATTGCTACTTTCTCCTGAATTCTAGCCCAAAATTAATCAAATTGTTTATTAAAATTGCTAAAAATTATTGAAATTCTCTTGCGTGTAAAACCTGTAAAACAACAACATAACCTTACCTGGTTTCTGCTCGCCACAAAGAGACATCACCATCTTCTGTACCAAATCACTAATTGTCTCCGATTCCATTGCATTTAATATTATTTATGATAATAAACTAGAATAACATACACTATGGCACTAAACACTGGCAATAAAAATTAAAATTTCTACAAACAAAAAGATATGCAGTGCGCACTCTTCTACGAATTTGGAATTTTGGAGCTTTTTACAGTGACCAACTGTCAAACAAAAAATGTGTCCGTCAACCTTCGATGACGCTCGGTCGTTCTCGGAAAGCTCTTCAATCCCATTGGTTGATACAAGGCGCGCTTATTTGAATCACTGAAAAAAGGCCACGATTTAAATTTTCGCGCCCATTGCCTCGACCAATAGGAAAATTTACCTTAATTTGCACATGCGCATTTTGAATTTAACAGGGTGTTTTAAATTTTAAAGGCGCGTATTTTGCCGTCATCGTGGAAACATAACCTTTAAATGATCATAAAGCATCACTTGACTTATTGCACAATTTTTGATATATTTTTTATTTAATAATTAATAAATAGAATAAATTGTTTATAGTGTTTTTTCTTGTAATTATCGTTAGAATTTAAATTAAATATCAAAATGGATCGAAAAAGTATCGGAGGTTTGATTAGTAAAAGTTTTAATTCACCTAGAAAACGAGTGCCAATGGTACAATCTTTAAAAAGAAACAGTTCGTAAGTATATTATTTTCTTCCTCTACAAATTTATTTCAAAGCTTAGATTTTAACAGATGAAAAATTTTAACTTGTCTTTTGAATACTGTTTTTCAAAACAATAGTTTTTCACCCGATTTTTAGAAGAATTTTACCCGATTCGTTATTGTTATTTTTTTCGAATTCTAGGTTATGTTACCGGGTCGAAATTGTTTATAAAAAATGTTTTTGATCTTTTGGAGTTGAATATTTTTTTGTTTTTTAGTACCTTAAGTGTATCGGGACGTTCAAATCAGTCGACACAGATTATCTGTCGAACAGCTGGTCACATAGTGGAAAATTTTGGATCGTCTTTGCCGGTTCTCGTGACTGAGACACTGACATTTGTTGATCGCAATGCGGCTGTCAGTGTTGGAGTCTCGGTGGATGGATGGGTATGGCTAGTATGTGGACGACGTCTACTTGTCTGGCAGTGTAAGACAACAATTCACGACATCAAACAAAGGCGGACGTTTAAAAGTCAGTGTCGCGAACTTCTTTTGCCTCAAAGTGATCTCGCACACAAGGCAGAATGTATTGCTGTCTGGCTTCCGCCCGGACACCAGGTTTGGATATTTTTGAAAAAATAAATTCGAAACAACTGATATTCAATTGATAAATATTCAATAATTATTATTCAATAATTAATATTTAATAATTAATATTTAATAACTAGCAAATGATACGCGCGCTAGCGCGCGGAACGTAGTATTTAATTTGATACTGTTATACAAATTACAAAATTTTTTATTAACAAACATAAATTTTTTAAATAATTTCATAATCAAAATTTTTAAAAAATCACTTTTTAAATACAAAATGATTTATTACTGTTCATATTGTCAAAAATTTTATTGAAATTTCACGAAAGAATTTCAATATTTCCTAAAATTTTAACAAATCTTTCTAAATAAAAATAATTAAATTATTTTAAATAGTAAAATTTTTCACAAGAATTCAATTATTTTTAATACAATTTAAAAAAAATTCTCCATAAAATTTTAATTATTTTTAAAATGTTTAATTAAAATTATTAAAGGAACTCCATTATTTGACAAAAAAAAAATCAAAGAAATTCTGCAAAAAGAATTTAATTAGAATTTTTAAAAATTTAAACAAAATTTTCCGCGAGATTTAAGTTATTTTCCTAAGTAGTGAAATTTTGTGAAGGAATTCTATTATTATTAAATTTGTTGATAAAATTTTTTGCAATAATTCGATGATTTTCAATACAATAATTAAAAAATTTTAAATATTTGAAAAGAAAAAATACAAAAAAATTAAGAAACAAAAAATCAAACAGCAACTATAACAATTAAGATTACGAATTAAAATTACAATTTATATTCTCATTCATTATAAATTAATCAATAATCTTTGTCAACTATTAAAAGAATACAATTAATAGTTAATTAAAGGTATACAATTTTTATTCTTAATTATTTTCAGTATCAAATTTAAAAAAGAAATTACAGAAAAAAAGTTAATTGAGCCAAAACATTTATCATCTATCTCTAAAAAAATTAAATTTTTATTAAAGATTATGTTTAAAAAATTAAGAAATTATTCCAGTTTTTTCATCTTTTTTTAAAAACATTTAACATTTTGTTAAATAATTTTCAAATTTTGTTAGAAATAAATAAAAGAAATTATAGAAATTCGATTTGTCCGACAAAATGTTTTTGACAACACTTTATATTGTTTAATAGAAAAGAATGAAAGAGATTTTCATGATTTTGATTTGCTACCAGCACCTGCTTAATTTTAGAAATTAAATTTAAATGTTAAATATTTTTTGTTTTAAATCCAATATCGAATTTTCAAAAATTAAGTAGGACTGGTAACTGGATGCAAGTTTCAGTTTCATAAAAATACTTAACTTTTAAAATTCCGTTTCTAAAGTTAATTTATTATTAAAAAATACTAAATAATTAATTCTTATTATCTATTAATCAATACTGATTAAAAATATAATATTTTGATTTTGTTAAAAAAATTTTGATAATAAATAGAAATTATGCAAAAAAATACTACAAATTTTGTAAAAACAATATGATTTTCAAAATTAATTACAAAATGGAAGTTTAAAAAAAATGTTGATGGAGAAATATAAATAGTTTAAATTACTTTATTTTTTCTTCGTTTTTAGATTCAGAAAAAGAAATTATGCAAATTTTTTCATTAATTTCTAGATTAAACTTAAAATAAATTGATTTTTAGAAAGTTAAAAAATTAAATCTTATTAAATAAATTCTTCAAATGAAATTAAATATTTTGTTCTTTAATAAAAAAATGTGAATTGTGAATAGACATGATTATTATATGAGAAAGTACACAAGCATTTTTAGCTAGTAAAATATAAAATATCTTTATATACATAAAAAAAGAAAAATTGTAATTATTAAATACACAAATTCTTCCTACACATTTTTTGTTATTAATTTAAAATAGAAAAAAAATTATTGTTAAAAATTGTAATTAAAAACGAAAATTTCATAACTTTTTATTTCAAAAGAAACTAATAATTTTTAAAATATAAACAAAAAATAATTATAAAATTTCTAAATCAACATTATGAAAATTTCTTACCTTATTTTATAAAAGCAATATCTATTAACCTTTTCTCTAAATAAACAATAAAAATTGATATTGACAAATCGAAAAACCACAGTGTTTTGAAAAAGAAAAAAAAACAAAAGCATATACAAAAACTAACTTCATACTGCGAACAGAATGAATGAAAACCCACAAAGATTAATATAGTTAATTAATAATAAATATTTAATAATGAATACTTAATAATTAATAATTCGATCCTCATATTGTTTATACTGATTTTATTGCAAGTGATAAAAATTGTGAATTAGGTTCCGAGTTGTATGGCAGTTTCACCGGAAGGAGTTGTTAGATTTTGGACGAGTGTTTCTCACGAGGGCTCATCGGTGGAAACTAGTGCCGAACTCGCCGGTCAAGAGGTCGATTGTTTGACCTATGTGCCAGGTCATGGTTGTATTCTTGCCACAACAACTTGTACAGTTGCACTTCTTCAGCCACAGTTTGTGAATGGAAAGAATACAATTTCCTGTCGTGTTTTGCGCACAAGTCAAGGATGGCTTGGCGGAATCGGTCGAAGAATGTCTTCTCTTATTTTCGGAGCAATACCACAATCTCCTGTTACGGAAACGGTAATAATTATTATTTTCATTTGCAATATTTTAAAAATCGCCAATAGTTGCAATAGAAAAACGTTGCTAAAGTTCGCAACGTTTATGATAAACGATTGAAAAAAATCATTTCCCTTCCAAATAAAATAAAAATTTTTGTTCACAAATATTTTTTTTTTTCTAAATCAATATTCAAAAAATAAAACAAACTATTTTGTGTAGAAAAATTTGCTTAAAAAAAATATTTTTCTTCATAAATCGTTGACTATAAACGTTGTGAACTTCACTAACGTATAAAAAATTATACTCACAAATTTTAAAAAGTGTTCTTGGAAAAAATTCGATACATTTGAAGAACAATTTTTTGCAAGAACTCGATTATTTTAAATCTACAATTTAAATGAAATTTTATTAATGAATTAAATTTATATAATTTCAATACAATTTTAAGAAAGTTTCACAAAGTTTGCTACATTAAATCAACGAAATCGTTTTTTCTATCATTAAATTTAATTTTTTCATTTTTGTCTATTATTTCAGTCTTAAAGCTATTTTTTGCTACTTGTTTTCTGCGAAACTTTTGAACGTAGTATTTTTAATCATTTTCAAATAAACAGACCTCGGATCGACTTTAACGAACAAAAAAGTAGCTTTAGTCAATTAAAAATAGAAAAAACGTCGATTATTCAATTCAGTGCTGCCACAAAAATTCAAATTAATCAAAACTTGTATAATTTTGCTAAATAGATATTCAAATACTTCTTACTTCTTTATCCACAGGTAATAAAAAATTTTAAATTTCAACTTTTTCATTTTTTGCAATTTTTTCAAAAATTTAATTATTTAAATAAAAAAAAAACAAATTTTTTATAATAATTTAAACCGTCCATTTTTCTTTCTAAACACATTAATTAAGGTAGAACATTTTTAAAAATTTTAATAAAGAAATTCGTAAAAATTAACTTTTGAAAAATATTTCTAAATGATTTATTAAAAATACAAAAAGTTTTACATTTAAATATAATTAAAAAATGTCTAAAAAATTGAAACTTGGTCAAATCGTTTCAAAGCAGATTTAAATTTAGTAAAACATTTGAAAAATAATTCAAAATTTGTCAAAATCTTACGACGTTGAAGTCCACAACGTTTATCAACGAAAAAAATTATTCTCTTAATAAATTTAAAAAAATAAAGCAGCAATATTGTCATACAAATTTTTAGAAAAAATGGATGGATGTTTATGTTATTATAATAATTGTTATATAAATAAATATTAAATTAAAAATAATTTTTGAATAAATTAAACAAATTTTTTTCGTTGATCAACGTTGTGGACTTCAACTTCGTAAAATCTTACGAAAAATAATTGAGTTTTTTAAAAATATAAAAAAAGTAATTAAATTTTTCAAAGAAATTTAATTATAAATTAATTATTTCTGAAAAATTATAAAGTAGTGCTGTATAAAAAATCCAATTTTTTACAATAATTTGAACCTTACATTTTTCTATTTAAAGTTATTAATTAAGGTGGAACATTTTCAAAAATTTTAATAAATAAATATTTCTAAATAATTTATTGAAAATACAAAAAAGTTTTAGATATAAATACAATTAAAAATGTCTAAAAAACTAAAATTTGTTCAAATTTTTTCAAAACTAATTCAAAATTTGTCAAAATCTTTTAAATAATTATTAAGCTTTTTAAAAATATAAAAAATTAATCAAGTTTTTCAAAAAATTGTAATTATAAATAAATTATTTCTAAAAAATTCTAAAGTAGTAAATTTAATAAAAATTTTATTTACTTTATTCGAAGGTAATTGAATCTTAAAAAATTGTTATAAAACAATTGTAAGAATTAATTTTTCATAAATATTGTAATGTATAATCTTTCAAAAATAATTGAAGAATTTTTTTATAATTTAAAACAAAATATTTTCATGAATTTTAATTGAAAATTTGGAATATATGATTATTTTCTCCAAAATGTTGAAAATAATTTTTAACAATTTTAATTTTATTATTTTGTGTATGAATTTCAATGATTTCAATTTTCGAAAATATTAAAAATAATTGAATTTAAAAAAGTGAGAACGTAATAATTCAAAGAATTATTCTTTCCTAAACTATTTTAATTTTATTTTTAGAACCTATTTTTCACTAATTTTCATTTTTATTGAATCTACACTTGAAGATTATTTATTATAATTTTTGATAATTTAATATTTTTACAAAAATTTTCAATTGAAATTCTTGAAAAGTTAATTTTTTAAAAATTGTAATAGAAGACTTGAAAAGATGATTTAGTTTTAATTAAATTTTACAGAATTTTAATTATTCAAAATCTTTCTAATTGTAATATTTTGAAACATTTAATTAGAAAACTGATTGAAAAATAAAGTTCCAAAAGTTTGTGTATAATAAGTTATACTTTGCACGGTATAAAAATCGAAATAAATTGCATTTTATACCAAAAATATTGTATTTTGGCGCAAAATTTGGAAGAAAAGTCGAAAAAGTCGCAATTTTTTAATAGAAGTCGATAAAAATAGCATCATTTGAAAAAAGTCGAAAAAGTCATAATATCCGAGGCCTGCATAAACTTTTCAAATATTTATTAACAATTTTTGCTTTTTCATTTAAGAAATTAGTCAAGGTTATTTGCACAAGTTTCGGAGACAAAGGATCGAGGGTTTTAATTCTCGCCGGCTCCTCCTTACAATATTGGTCCTTTCCACAAGGCGAGCAGGAGAAAATGGAGTTTGACGAGGACATCGGTCAAATTGTGTCACAAGCTTTTCAACGAAGAATCTGGGTAATTTTTTTTTTTTTTACGAAATTCGATTCGAATTCTCGATTCGGACTGATCTAATTTGGTATCTAATTTTTTAGGAATCAAGTGCTTGCAGTCCTCAAAACATGGACACGTGGTTGATTGACATGCAACCCTACGAGGAGGGAATTGTTCTCTTAGTCGCTGCGCACAGTCCTGAAGTCTCTCCAACGATACATTTTGCTATCGGTAAAATATTATTTTAGTAATTCTTCAATAAATAATAAAAAAAAAAATTAGTAAACAAAAAGAAATCCAAAATCTTTTCATTTTTCACGTGAATGTGAAAATTAAAATAAAATTGAGGGGATTTTCAGGCTTCGTCTCTCTCAGTGGAACTACTTTGGCGAATGCATTCAAGTGGTTTATGCCGGTGAAACTTGGACATTTTATATATCACGAGGACCCAGTTTGTTTGGACGTTGTCTTGTCCTATCGTTTCATTCTCTCTGCGTGGGAGGCAATTATTTACAATCAGCACAATGTTATTATAATAAACAGTGAGTTGCTATAGAATGAAAAAAAAATTCTTTTTCTAAATTATTAATAAAAAATTGTGTCCGTAATATTATTATTGCAATGTTTAAATTGTTAAACATTCTATGTTTATCTAAATTATGAAATAATTTAGTAAAAATTACTAAAAATTTAAAATAGTAATAATTAATAATTTACTAAGTTATAAAATAGTTTAATAAACGAAATAGTTTAGTAAACATTAGCTAAAAATACTTAAAAATACTTAAACATCGATTTTTAATTAAAAATATTAAATATTTATACTAAAGTTTATTACTTTTTTTCAGCACTCATTGAACACGAACAGGATAAAGTCGACATAGTCAGAGGAGGAGAGGACAGTATTCTTGGCGGTGCTCTATGTTCTGGAACTCCTGTCCTGTTCACTAGAAATCTCGGTCTTGTTTCAATTATACCAAATGATTTCACAACTCAAGACTTCAACGCGTTAGTTAATATGATATTTCTCTTCCTTCTATTTTTTATTTTTAGTGTTTAATAATTTTCTTTTCTTTTCTGCAGAAGTTATTCGGACGTGAGTGCGAGTGTGGACTACAGTTGTAACGCAAGTCTAGCCGGAGAGAATTTCTACACAGTAACCAGTAATGAGGAACTGCAAGAAATGTTTTGTAGATCCGATCCTTGTGCACAATTGCGAGCCGCATTTCTCCTTCGCTTGCGCCAGAACAAGGTGCCATTTTTTAAGAATATTTTCCTTAATAAGTTTTATTTTCTTTTTAAAACTAAAAAGAAATGTTTTACTTTCTTTTTCAAACCAAACAGAAATGTTTTATTTTCTTTTTAAAACAAAAAAATGTTTTTTTTTCTTTTTCAAACCAAACAGAAATGTTTTATTTTCTTTTTAAAACAAAAAAATGTTTTATTTTCTTTTTCAAACCAGACAGAAATGTTTTTTTTTCTTTTTCAAACCAAACAGAAATGTTTTATTTTATTTTTCAAACAAAAAAAATTTTTCTTTTTAATTATGTATTTTTTAAATTACTGAAATTTACTTCAAGTTTATGCTAAAAGTTTAAATTACCAAATTTAGGCGCAATGCGAGGAAATACTTTCGCAACTTTTCCCATTACAAGAGGAGCCTGTTATGGACGTTGATGCGAATCTTGATACTCTTATCTTGAAAGTAGCGAAGGATTTAATCGACGATTATCCAGCAAATGATCCGCGATGGACGAATCATAGAGATTTGTGTAAGTCACCATTTTTCTATTTTTTATCGCCTACTATTTTTCCAAGCTCGTGAATTGTTTTAAAGTATAATTTCGTTTTACAGCCATAACATTGAATTCCGTGACATCGATGCACATTCCTCATCAATTGGAAGCGAAACAAAAGGCTTTGGATCTATTTATAACATTTTTGAAAGAATACGGCCTATGGGATAGAGTGAGTAAAAAAACCTGCAATTCAAACAAATTTGATCTCACAAGAAACCTTTAAACAAATAGTTTAATAATAGTTTACAAGCGTATACTTTTTTCTTTGAAAAAAAAAACCTTTAAGACTTCGAATTTGTTTTGTAAAAACTTTATCATCTCTTTCAGTTTTGTGCCGTTTCATATAGAGGAATAATTATGTCGACATCATTCGTTTTAGCTGAGTATGCTGAGAAAGTTGTTGCATCTCTATCAATTTATAATATTCAACAGAGGTGGGCTTTGGGAAAACTTTTAGTTTCTCGATATATTTTTAAAGCCAATGAATTTTAATTATTATTCAAGTTTATTAGAATAATTCGTAAAAGTATTCATAATTCTTTGTCAATTAGATTTTCAGAGATTGTTGATGAAATAATAGAGAAAACTTTGAAGCCCGAAGCTTACGTATCGGACGAACTCAGTTCACACGATATTTTTTATCGTGAAGTGAGCACTGTTCATCGATTTTTGCCAAATTTGGTCGAAAGTGCAGTGGAAGTGACGCAATCAGAGAGACCAACACTTCAAATAGCTCAATATATAATGCACATTAATTCCATTCTTTTGGTAAGAAAAACTACTGCTTTCGTAAAATGACAAACTTAATCTTTATAAATTGTAAGATTTTTCGCAACATTATGACATTAATTAGATGTAACATTGAAAAAAATTTTAAAAAAACAATTATTAACAGGGTTGCCACACAACTTGGAAACCTGGAAATTTCAGGGGATTTTGATCAAAATCCTGGAAAATTGTTGTTTTTTAATTGTATTTATTCTTGAAATCCACTTTTATTTAAATATTCTATTAAATTATTTTCAAAAACAATCTAATTCTTCGCAAAAATCCATTTATGTTTGAAAATTTACAAAAATTCATGCCAAAATTTAAGTTTCATTTAAATTTTAAATTGTCTTTAAATAAATAATAAAAATGTTCTTCGAAATTCAATTATTTTCAAAAATTTTAATAAAATTCTTGGCAGAATTTCAATTGTTTTTAAAATACAACATTTTCAACAAACTCGAAAAATGAAATTATTGTTAAATTTTTTTTAAGATTGTATCAATATTAGTTATGTTTAATAATAAAAACGAAATAATTTAATAAAAAATAATAAAATATATAATTCAAAATTAAATAATTAATTAACACTCAATTTTAAGAAACATTCCATTATTAATTAATAAATTCTTTATTTTTACAGCTAAATAATTAATTTCTTGTAGAATTTTCTAATAGATGTTGATTTAAAAATAAATTTCAGTTAAAATTTTGAATTATAATTGAATAATTATAATATTCAAAAATATTTATTTATTAGAAAATTCTACGAGAATTCATTTATTTAACTCTAAAAATACAAATTTCATTAAATAATTGAACTTTATCAACAAATTTTTAAGTAATAATTGAATGCTTTAAAAAATTTTTTTTAAATAATTTCATTTTTTGAGAAATTTGATGATAATTTTGTAGATTAAAAATAATTGATATTCTGACAAGAATTTTATTAAAACTTTTCAAAATAATTGAATTTTGGAGAAAAATTTTATTATTTACAAAGATAATTTGAATTTTGATGGACATTTTTGGTAATTTTAGAACATAATTGAATTTTTGCGAAGAATTACATTATACTTTAGAAAATAATTGCATTCTTGAAACTAATTTTATTAAAATTTATTTTTAAATAATTGAATTGTTTTGTGAAATTTTATTCAAAATGGTAGACATTGAAAATAATTGAAGTTTGAGAAATTTTTGAACTTAACTAAATTTCTACGAGAAATTTATTAAAATTATTTTTCAAAAAATTCAATTGTCACAAGAATTTCATTGGAATTTTTGAAAATAATTCAATTCTTTGAGAAAAAAGTAATAAATGATAAAAAAAATACTTGAATTTTTGAAAATCTTAATTTTCTATATGAAAAAATAATAATGATTAAATATTTATTGAAAAATGAAGTTATTGATGCTTTACAATAATTTTCTAATTAATACACGGAGAGAGAATATATATTAAATTTTGTAAAAATATTTTCAAATTGGGGAAAAAGTGCGATAAAGCGAAATTTTGATATAAAAAATACTAAACTTTAAAAAAACTTATGTGAAATTTAGTATAATTATATCAAATATCAAGAATATTAATTAAATTCTAATATAACTTTAATAAATTTCACAAAACTTTTTTTAAAGTTTAGTATTTTCTATATCAAAATTTCGCTTTGTTACACTTTTTCCCCAATTTGAAAATATTTTTACAAAATTTAATATATAGTCTCTCTTCGTGTAATAAATGTAGTTTTAAAAACCTGGAAAAATTCCGTTTTTTAACCTGGAAAACCTGGAAAAATCAGTGAATTTGAAAAGGGTAAGAGCGTGGCAACCCTGATTAAAAAAGCAAACAACAACGAACTTCAATCAAAATTCAATAATAAAAAGATTGAAAATAAAGCTCCATTTGAAATGAACTATTATTAAGTGCAATTTTTTATTTTCTTTTGATTTTCTGTTAAGTTTATTGACTAATGAACTATTGTTAACTAGTAACTAAATAAAAAAAAATAATAAATAAAAAAAATAAATAAAAAAAAGTAATAGTAACTATTATTTTTTTGTAACAGAGTATAATGCACGAAGTCGTAAAATACAGACAGTACAATGCAGAGAAATTCGCTCCTTTGAGATGTTCGAGTGGAATTGCCGAATATTTACCCTGGACGGCCGCTACCGGAAAGCACGGTTTAAAAACTTGTCTAAATACAATGGTTTGTGGAAAAAAATGGAAATAATTTTCGATAACATTCTAATTACTAATTACTAAAATTCTTCCTTTTTTCAGCAATCTTTAACACTGAAACACGGTGTTGTTGGAACAAACGACTCATCTCTTAGAAATGCCCTTTACGAACAACTAGTCAGTCTCATTGATTTAATACTCGATGGAAGAAAATGCCACTTGGAAAGTATCCGTGGAACTGAAAAGTTTGAAATTCTACTCAAGCAATACGAGACAGAGAGGACAAATTTAATTCAACCGCTTGGTATTGAGTTGTTTTATTTTATTTCTTTAAGTTGTTTTCTTTTTTTTAAGTCGTTTTATTTTATGTTTTTAAATTGTTTCTTTTATTTTTTTTTAAGTTTTATTTTTCTCCAAAAGAAGTATTTTTTTCATTTATTTTACTCAAAAAGCAGACAATTTTTCGATTAAATAAATTTTCTTTCACAGTGAAAGAAGAGCAATATGAAAATGCGGCAATGCTTGCCGAAAAGTACTACGATTTCGCAGCTTTGGTTCAAATTTGCGAACTAACGAATAATAAAAATCGTCTCGATAGTTATATGGAGAGATTTGCCTCGCACGATTTTGTCGGATTTCTCTTCTCATGGTAATAAAAGTCGAAAAACCCTAATGATGAATTTCGTTCCCGAAATGAAAGAATAATATTCTAAGGATGAATTTTACAAGGAGAAATTGATCTTTTTTTCAGGTATGTAAAAGACGGTCGACAAGGTCAGCTAATAGAAAGATGCAGACGAGGTGGCGCTCCTGAATTAACGGAAAGATTATCGGAACACCCCTCAATATCTTGGGTGCAAACAGCATTGACGGATGAATTGCGCCTCGCTGCCAATACACTCCATTCTCTATCAACTCAAGAAAGTGAACTTGTTACTAGAAAAAAGGTACTTTTCGCAAAATTAATAATTATCATTTTTTGATTTATATACTTAGTTTCCAATTTCGAAACTATTTTCTATGTCCCCCTTAATTGAAAAATTAGAAATTCTTTAAATTTTCGTAAATGAATAAATATTTCAGACAATGCTATCGCTTGCAAAACTTGCCTTATTGGCCTCTGATGAATCCGAGAACGAAATAAAGGATTGTACTAATAGAATAAATAGAGAACTGTCACTGATTGCCCATCAGGAAGATTTGCCAGCTCAAGTGCTTGCGAGTTACGGATACGATATTGATAAACTTCGAGTACTCACACCGACTGAGCTGATTATTGTGAGTTTTTTGTTGCATTCAAAATAGTAAATTAATTTTCGGTTAATAAAGAAATAAATAAATGAATAAATATCAATTTTATATGAATATATTAATTAATGTTATCAAAATAATATTTCGAAATATTTTCCAGTTGTATACTTGTGAGGAAAATGAAGTTGCCAATGAATACGACTTCAAGAAGGCTCTCGATTTGTTAGACTTTGTGGAACAGGAAGAGGAGAAAGCGTCATTAAAATTGAGAATATGGGCACGAGTGGCTCGACGAGATAAGTGGGATATTGTGACAAAAAATCCAGAGCAACAGGTGCAAGACACAATGTTCTTCAAACTGATGGATCTCACTCATTTTATGGGTAGGAAATTGAATAACATACATTTTCTCGCAATTATTTCCAATCTGTATCTTCCGTTCGTATTTGTTTTTTTTTCAACTTCTATTCTGAATTCTTTTTCATTTTTCTCCTTTATTCTCTGTTTTCCCTGAATTCTCTGTTTTCAATTCTTAACTTTTTCGCTTTATTTACTTTCAATTTTAATTTTGTTTTATTGATACGATTATTTATTTAAAGGTAACAAAATCGAAACTTTCCTTCCATCGGTCGATTTACTACTTGCTGAACAAGAATTAGGAGATCTCGCCGCTTCCAGTAATTTCCAATATCTAATTAAGTTAGTCTACGAATACGCTTATCATAATTATTAATTAAGAAGAACAATCCTATTGTCGGTGTATAATTGACAGATTTCACAATAAATTTTCATTTTTGCATAAAAAAATGTTTTTATCAAAGTAAATAAATCAAGCAAATAAGTTATTCTTCTCTCGAAAATCTTCTATATTAATAATAATCGTTATGTCCGCAGTTTGAAGATTGTTATTATTTGCTTTTTTGTTTCCTTTTTTTATTAACTTTTTCAATAATAATTGTTCTATTTATTTTTTCAATTTTATACCTAATTTATGTTATCAAAAATGATTGAAATTCTTGCAAAGAATCTTACAATTTTTAAAAATAATTAAACTGTTTTAAAGGATTTGAACATAATTTTTGAAAATGAATAAATAATTGAATGTTTTAAAAGAATTATTCAAAAAATTTTCAAAATTGTATTTAATCGAAAATTTTTATTAAATATTTTCAAAACTAAATGTATTATGTTAAAAAATTTTATTAAATTACTGTTCAAAATAGTTCAATTCCTGCGATGAATTTTAGTATTTAAAAACAACAATTCCGTTTTTCCGAAGAATTTTATCAGAATTTCTGAAAATAATTGAATTAAATTAAAAATAATCGCATTCCTTTGATTATTTAATAAGTGACTTTTTCAAATTTTGATTATGAAATTATTACAAAATTTAAATTTGAAAATAAAAAATTTCTCCTTGAATATTGACAATTAAAAATTTCTCCTTCAATTTAGACAATAACAGAATTTTCTGTTATTTTAATTCTATAAAATAAATTTTACCCTAGAAATTTTTACAAATCGTAATTAAAACTTTTTGAAACAAAAATATTTCTCCATACAAATAAAATCGACTAAATATATTGGAAATAAAGATAGAAAAACGAGAACTTATGTGCGATAAAAATATAATAATTACTGTTTAAAAATAGTTCCATTGAAATAATTTATCAGTGGAAAATTTAAATACTAATTTTTTAAATTATAAACAGCTTGAAATAATGTCAACTTTGATAATTCAATTTGCATAATAAAATACATATAAATAATAAATTTTTTCTGAAAATTGGCCATTTTGCCTTCATACAAAATAGTCCAAATTAATCAAACAAAAATCAAAATTTTAAATCTAATTCTAATTATTAAAAAAAAATACCCGGTGTAAATTTTCCTAGTCTGGAATTTCCTTAAAATTAAAAAAAACATACTTTTTGAGCGAAAAAGAACTCTTTAATCCAATTATAAAATATTAATTCAAATATAACAATTCGAGGTGAATATCAATATTGTACGACGTTATTCAAAATTTCCGTCGATGTTGAAACAAAAATAAAAGTAACGTAATTAAAATTAATAGAATACCTTTTTCTTTCTTACTTACAAAAAAACATAATTTGTGACTTAATTTTCACTCTCAGCCTTTGTTTTTGTTTTTACTTCTTGTGCAGAGAATTTTTTTTTTCTAAAGCCTTGTGGAATTCTTGAGAAGTGATCACGATTCAACTAATTTCTCTTTATTTTTAAGTGTGTTCGGAGAAGTTCCCTCAATAACATTTGGTTTCTTCAGGCCTAAGAGAAGATGTGCTACATTTTCATAGACTACTAGAGTGATAACGGTAGCAGGGATCACTCTTATTAGATTCATACTCAAACCCTTGTAAAAGCCGCGGCAACCTTCAAACCTGCAAAAAAAAACCACCAGCAATACGTTCATACTAATTTTTTTAAAAAACTTTTATTTTTTTTTTATTTTTAATAAAAGCTAAAGAAAATAAAAAAATTTTCTTTTAGAGACCTGCGTACGATTCTTGATGTCAAGTACGCTTTCAAATTTCAAGGTCTTCGAAAGAAATTAAAAGTTAAAAATTATATTATTATATTTAAATTGTGAATTTTTCTTCAAATCAGCAACAACTCTTGAAAAATCAAAAATCGTACTGCTGCTGGTTTCACATTTACCAACGGGACACATAGGAAGCAAATTCTCAACATTTATGTAACATTATTGCAAACAATTATTGTCGATATTGACTAAATGATCGACAAACTTATTCTAATGATAAAAATCATGAGTTTGATGAACGGTTTAGAACCAATGATTTTTAATTACTATTTAACGAATTTTAGAATTTAAAAAATGTTAAATATTAATATAACAGGCCTAAATTGAAAACGAAATAATTTCTAATGAAAGAATTTTATTAATAACTAAAACACACATTTTTTTGTGCCAGCGTTTTGAAATGAAAATTACCCATTGTTTTTTTTTCTTTTTTTAAAGCCAATGTAATGTTATTTACAGTTGAAAGAAATCGTATAAATAAATTTCTCCTATTATTTACAAGTTGGCGTGACAAGAAACTTTAACACTATTTTTTAATGTAAACATATTTTTAGAATGCTCATCGCATGAAATTCTTATCACGAATTTAATCGACGACAATAATTACCAATGTAGAGTATGAGTTTTTAAATATTCATAAAAAAAATATTAGTTAAAAATACGAAAAGGTCCAACTCGTATTTATTTCTTTTTTGAAAAATTTAATTACCAAAAAGTGTAATTAAATTGTAATTGTCAATTTTCAGTAATAATAATAATAAAAAGGTTATTTTAAAATTTAAATAACCATTGTTAATGTTCTTTAGTAAGTTATTTAACTATTTTTTTCCTTTCGTTAAATGTATCGTATCGAACGCCATATATTTTATAATACAAATTAATTCTGAGCTACATTCCCACTTTTAGAAATTAATTTCAGATTATTTAAAATCTGTTTTTACACTTGACATTTTCCTTCCTACTTTAAAATTATCCGCAAATTATTATTAAAATTAGAAATTTTTCTACTTATTAAAATCAATAATAAAACTATACAATAAATTACGTTCTCATGTAATATAATAGAGTAAAAAAAGAAACTTTAAAAACATTCTGTAAAATTAAATAAATTCTTTAATTTCAGAATGACGAAAAGTGTTTCCACCATTAAATTAATTAGATGAAAATAAAAACATTTTTCAAAGCGTTCTTTCTAGATACAATATTTTTGAAGAGAAAATAAAAAAATTTCTTTTTTGAGCATAGACTGTCGACGTTGAAAAGTAATGTAATTATTATTTTGGAAAAAAAAGGATATTTTTCCAACGCAAATTAAATTTTTTTCTATATTGTATCCTATGTCTATTGCATTATTAGTCTTATCAACTAATAGGAATAATATTGAATAAGTTTTGCATTTCTAATTACCCTCTTCATGTGAGGGAATCACATCAAGATAAACATGCACAAACACCGCTTAAGTAGTTTAATTTCTTTTACATACACAATAACCATTGAATTAAAAATAAGCTCTTTTCGAAATAAAAAATTCAGATAATTGACAAATCTGTTAAAAATCACAGTATCAAAAATAATATATGGGAGTTTTTTTATATTAAACTACATTTAAAATAATTTTCTAAAAAAAAAATCTAGAAATCTACTGTAGAAAAAAGAATAAATCCTTGAAATTAAATTAAATTTCTAAATCTAGAAAATTTTTTCCTAAAAGTGAATTCATTTAGAGAGCTTTCTTAAATTTGAAATTTGAAAAAAGAAATTAGAAAAAGAACTACAAAAGCGAAAAATTGGAAAAATATTTCAGTTTCGTTAAAGTGCATATTGTCTTATCAACGAAAGGAGTTTGTGGAAATGTAGTTATATAGTTGTGATAATAACCCGATACATTCACAGTTTATCAATTAATGCAACACAACCATATTGAAATAACACTTTCAACACAGACGATTTCTACCCTCTTTTTTTTTTAATATATATAGAAGACAGCAATAAGTAAAGTTTTTAATTTTCCTAATCTTCAGAGAACATTAAGATTTATGTGTCAGAAGTTTCCAGATCTAAACTCAGAAATGAAACGAAATATTTTACATATTACATTTGTAATACTGATTCACGTGTGCATTCTCTAAGGAAAACAAAAAAAAATAACAAAACTTTAATTATTCCATAATTTTGAAATTATTTACAAAAAAATTTCTAAGAGAAAAAAATAGATTCTTCTGTCACATTAATAGACAATAGCTTAATGTGCCCTAGCGTTTAAAACGTTGACAACAATATTATAACGAATTTACAAATATAAAAGACACTTTAGAAAGGGAAAAAAATTGCCCCCTTAAGAAGACAATTTAAAGAATATTTTTTTAGAGCAATTTTTTTCTTTCGAGTGTTTAATACATCTGAGAAAACGTTAAATGTGTCCGGGAATTATTTTCACTAATTTAAAAAATATATACAAGAAAGATTGAATTCTGCCGAGGAAATAAGAAAGCACGCAAACTGCATGATGCATTTTAGAGTCAGTTTTTTGTTTTTTTTTTTCAGTCAAGGATAGTATTTATCTATAACAAATAAGTACTGTGAGTTTTAATCATTTTTTTTGCAAAGATCTCTGCTATCAGCAGTTGAAGTGTCTTACTTACACGGCAGAGTTAATCTAACTATCTACACCGAGAACGAATTTTCTAATTGATGGAATAATATCGTTAGAGTTTTCATAAAAGAACATAACCACGAGTATATTTGGTGTGACATGTAACATGTATGGTGATATGCCTTTATAAAAACCCTTAAAGCCTTCTGACCTCCATGTCCTGTTGATGCAATCCAATGATCCTCTGTAGTCGTGATGTTGATCCTGTAGTCGTGTCCTCACTACTTGATAGGGATAGGTGCAAATAGCTGCTACAAATTTTGATAATGCCGCGAATACTACATTACTCACGTAGCCCTGGAAATAGAGAAAAAAAATTTTTCTCTTCATTTTTAAGTAATCGGAAATTATCCTTTCTTGATAATAAAATTGAAATTATTGGGAAATATTACAAACGACGTAAAAAGCGGTAATTAATTTGTTTTTCATAGAGTAAAAATGGTGTAAAACTTCAACTTTTTAAATTCAAATATCGACATTTCAATTGTTTTTTATTCGAAATTCAAAGAAATTTGCTTCTTAATTAATTTACTAATTAGATATCATTAGTGTTAATAATTTCAAAAATTAAAGAAAATTCTTCTCTGAAATTTAATTATTCTCATAAATAATAAAATTTTTCACAAGAAATCAATTATTTTCAACACAATTTTATAAAAAAATTCATCGAAACAATTTAATTATATTCAAAGATTTTAATAAAATGCTTCGAAACAATTCAATTATTTTAAAAAATTGTACAAAAATTCTTCGAAACCATTCAATTATTTAAAAAACATTTTAATAAACTTCTTCAAAACAAATCAATTATTTTCAAAAATAATAAAATTCTTCAAAACAATTCAATTATTCTCAGA
Source organism: Leptopilina drosophilae (assembly GCA_032873175.1). Classification (NCBI taxonomy): domain Eukaryota; kingdom Metazoa; phylum Arthropoda; class Insecta; order Hymenoptera; family Figitidae; genus Leptopilina; species Leptopilina drosophilae. The sequence goes on along the minus strand of CM065478.1, from coordinate 75,268,416 downwards.
AAGTTTAATCAATTTCTTCATAAGAATTCAATTATTTTTATAAAGTTTAAAAAAATTCTTCGAAATAAATCAATTATTTAAAAACATTTTAATAAACTTCTACCAAACAATAAAATTATTTTAAAAAGTTTTACTAAAATTCACCAACAGAATTCAATTATTTTCATAAAGTTTAATAAAAATTTTCGAAATAAATCAAATATTTAAAAAAAATTTAATAAACTTCTTCAAAACAATTCAATTATTTTAAAAATTTTTACTAAAATTCTTCAAAACATTTCAATTATTTTCATAGTTTAATAAAATTTTTCTGAAATAAATCAAATATTTAAAAAAAATTTAATAAACTTCTTCAAAAAAATTCAATTATTTTGAAAAATTTTACTAAAATTCTTCAAAACATTTCAATTGTTCTCAGAAACTTCAATCAATTTCTTCAAAAGAATTCAATTATTTTCATGAAGTTTAATAAAATTTTTCGAAATAAATCAATTATTTAAAAACATTTTCATAAACTTCTAACAAACAATTCAATTATTTTAAAAAATTGTACTAAAATTCTTCAAAACAATTCAATTATTTTCGTGAAAAATAATTTTTTTACGGAATTCATTAATTTTCGAATAGAATTTTTAATTCGTTTCAAACATTTTTGATAAAATACAATTAGTAGAATTTAATTATTATCTAAAATTTTAATAAAATTCTTAACAAAAATTAAATTTTTGTCTTTAAATTAATTAAACTCATTACTAAAATTCAATTATTTTCACATAAATAAGAAAATTTTGGCACATGAATTTAATTATTTTCAATAAAATTTGAATTCAATTTCCCAGAAAGAAGTCAATTATTTTCAAAACTGTTAATAAAATTCTTTCAAACAATTCAATTATTTTCGAAAATTTTCATAAAATTTGTAACAAAATTTCAATTATCTTCATAAGTAACAAAATCCTTCATTGGAATTCAATAATTTTCATTTTAAATTTAAAAAATCTCTTAAAAGAATTCAATGAATTTCCTAAAAACAAAAAACTAATGTCAATACAATTTTAATGCATTTTCTTGAAATTGTTCAATAATTTTAAAAAACGCCCATAAAATTTTTGTAAAAGATTTCAACTCTTTTCAAAAATGTTAATAAAATTCTTCGCAAGAATTTAATTACCTTTTTTAAATAAAGTTTTTTCTCCAAAATTCAATTACATTTCATATAAATAAAAAGTGCTTTTTGCAGAAAATCAAAATTTGTCGAAACTATATTCAATAATTTTATCAGAACTATCACATTCTTCACAAGATTTCAATTATTTTCATAAATAAGAATTCTTTGAGAAAATCTCATAATTTCACATTAAAAATTATAAAAGTTACAAAAATTATATTTATTACTTTAACAAAAAAACGTTATTTTTAAAAATTGAGAAATAAATTTATTTCAAACTGAAAATTATGAAAAATAAAATAATTTCTCAACATTTCTAGCAGAAATTGTATCTCAAAATTAAATTAAATACTCAATAAAAAAGAATACTTACTAATTTTGTCTCTAGTGGCATTTCTTTGTAAATATTGTACCTAAGTTTTGCTTCTTCATAAATAACGAATTGAATGCATCCATGTGTTACACCGAACATACCAGGAACCAAACCCTGTAAATATTAAAATTTTACTCTCTAAAAAATATTCTATCAATAATAGACAAACTATTAAAAAATATTTTATTCAAAAATAAAATATTTTATTCAAAAATAAAATATTTTATTCAAAAATAAAATATTTTATTCAAAAATAAAATATTTTATTCAAAAATAAAATATTTTATTCAAAAATAAAAAATTTTATTCAAAAATGAACTTTTTAATTTAAAAATAAAAATATATCATGGAAAAATGAAAAAAAATTAATAATCAAAATATTGAGAAATTATTTTGAGATTAATAATAAACTAACTTTATAAAAGCCCTTAAATCCTTCTGTTTTGAAAATTTTTCGCACTGCATCTATAATTCCCGAATATCTTCGTGATTCAGGAAGAGCGCTATCGCCAGAATATTGCAAGCACATTCGTGTTTTAATCACCCACAATGGATTTGTTATGAGATTGGTAAATATTCCCGCTTGAGCAGTCGCAAATAAACTCATTTTCACGCCAATTATTTTGTTAGGATCACCATCTTGTAAACGATTTTTCATAGTTCTATAGCTGTAGAAAAGAAAATATTTCACTAAATTAGTTTTCATTTGATTAAAATTAAATTTCCAATTTATTTTCACAACTGAATACGAATAAATAAATTAATAAATAAAAATCTACTCGCAAATAAATAAAAAATTTTATTTTAAGTGAATAATTACAAAAATAAATAGAGGCCCCAAGATGCTCCTGATCCCAACATATTGGGCGAGACACCTCTGTAAAGTCCACGAATTCCCTCCGTTTTTACGATGTCCTGTATGCCACTTACAAGACCACCGTATCTGGGAATTGTTCGTATAATTCCATCATTCACTGAAAAAAAATTAATTATTAGTTAATTAATTAATTCCCTTTTTTTAAATTCGAAACATTCTTTTCCAAAAATGTTCTAATTTCCGATAAATAAAACAAATTATTCCCTACAATTTATTTTGTAAATAATTATTATATTATTTCCTGGAACAGTTAAAAGAAAAATTAACGACAACGCATAACAGATAAACAGAATAATACAAACAACAATTAGCATTCTCTGCTGTCGAGAAAAATTAAATTTTCCTTTTTTTTATTACAGAATCAGAAATTATCAGGAACAGGTCAGAAAGATCGTGATTATTGGTCAATATACTACAAAAGTATGGATTTTTTTTCTTTTTTCTCCATATCTAGTGTATTAGTAAATAAATAAATTACGTAAAATTTACTCAAGTGTCTATTGTCATTTTTCGTTCAAAAAATAAAAAATTGAACTATTATAATTATTACTAAATTAAAGAACGAAAAAAAAATTCTAAACTAGAGAGACAAGGTTTTGAGAACATCCTTCAAAAAGAAATTTGCCACGTGTTTTTGACGCAATAGACAAGCTTCGTGTGATTTGGTAGCGAGCCAAATATTATAATAAAAATACGCAGTAAAATTACGAGAAATTTCATTCAGTGCTTTTAAATCAATGTTAATAAAATTTACAATCAATTTATTCACCATTTATTGACAATATTGACTATTGACAATTTATTAACAATTTTGCAATTTATTGACAACTGCGAGATAAACTATTCTATAGAAAATTATTTATAGAAATTCGAATAAATTGCAATAAATCGAAAAAGAATATATTTTGAGAAAAGTTTATCTTCCGAAATGTCAAAATATTTTTGAATTGTAAAATCTACTCAAAAAGAGTTTGAATAAATCTTTTTAAAACACACGAATTGTTTCGTTGAAACATATAAATCACTTATAATATTAAGTAAAAGAAAAGTTCTCTTCAAAATAAAAAATTCGTTCTTGAATTAAATGTAATATTAATTAAAAAAAAAAAATTCGAAGTAGAATAACACAATTTTACGTGGAAAATAAAAAAAATTTCCCAAATAAATTTCTTCAAAAATAAAAAAAAGGAATTAAAAATATGTGATTCAAAATAAATTCGAAAACTAAATTTAATTAAATTAAATCACTGCCAAAAATTCAATATTCCTTGCTATCAATGAATTTCGATTTTTCTAATAAAGTACATTTATCTGTTCAGTATTTCCTGGCATCTTATCATTTTCTGCCTGATTCATAAATTTATATACATACAATAATATTGATGATTTTCTGTTGTTATTAACAATAAGTCAAGCGAAAAAGTATTAGAAAAATAAAACAGAAAAATATACTTTAAATAAATAAGTGAATAAATAAATAAAGTGAATAAATATATATAAATGAATAAATAAATAAAGTGAATAAATATATAAATGAATAAATATATAAATGAATAAATATATAAATGAATAAATATATAAATGAATAAATAAATAAATAAATAAATAAACAAGTAAATGATAAATAAATAAATAAAAAAATTAAAAATTAATTAATTAATTTTTTTTAGATACGTAAAGAAAGTAATTTAAATTAATAAACTAAGTACAAATTCTCAAAAAGTAAACTGGTCCAAAATTTCGCCAAATTGTATAAATTTAATAAATCGAATAAATGACAAGATTTTGTAAAATAATGTTTAATAGCGTCAATAGCTATATAAAAGTACAATTTTACTGTTGTGTGCCAGACGATTCGACGATATTTTAATAGAGATAAATATATGATAATGCCACAGTTCTCGAATATTTTCGCACTTTGAAATAACTCTTATTTATTTAAAACAAAACCGTAAATTACTTTAAGTGATTCTGAGAAAAATGGCTAAATAAGGAAACTTAAATATTTCTTCATTGTTAAATTGAAAATCCAAACAGACTATTTTGAAAACTATTTTAAACATTAATGAATGATAAATTACACTTTTAGTAGCTTCAAGTCTCAAGTCAGTAAAATTTTGTTGACAAAAATATTAATAATTTCATTCTAAATAAAAGCATTTTCTCGTTATACATATTCACACCTTGATTCGCTGGGAGGGAAAGAAGTCGAAGATTCTAGACTATTTAAAGAAACAACCAGTGGATTGATAATTAAGATTATTATCACATTAGGTATATTTCCAAGATATTTATTTCAAAATCGTTTTCAAGAGCAATACCAAAATACGATTAATAATTAAAAAAAAATACGTACAAGTCGAAAAACTGGAATTTTTATTCTTTATACTTTAAAAGGGAATATTTTACACGAATTTGTATTTTATGGGAAGAGAGAAATTTTTACTACAAAAGAATACTTTTTACGAGCTCATATTTTTTACGAATTCGTAGTTTTTATTATAAAAAAGAATTTTTATTTAATATTTTGTATTAAAAAAGAATATTTTATGAAGTTATAAAAGATCATTCTACTCGATAAAATGAGAATAATATCCTAAATCAGGCAAATCCGGTTGAAAGCAACTGTGAATCGTTTCAGGAAAGTTATTATTTTGTTTACTGGAATTTTTGTTAGAGAAGATGAAACATTCACGCCTGACGTCACATCACAAAGAACAAGGAAATTTTTTTCTAACTCAAAACAATTTAATAAACGACTAAAAATTTGTATGCGACATAAATTAAGGAGACGATTAACTAGAACAAAGCTATGCTTCTTAATATTCAAGTTACAAATAACGAACAAACATTAAATTTACTTCCAAAATTCGTCCGATAAAAATGCAAAACTTGACTTGTACCAATAAATCGAATTCTACAAATCAAAAAAAGCACATGAATGAAAAAACGAAGCAATTTTAACTATAGAAAGTATAGACTAAATTTTCTTTTCGCTTTGTCATAGAGAATTAACTCCCTTTCTAAAAAGAGTAATTTTGATAAGGAACATATCAACATGAATAGAATTAAAAGTAGAAAAAATTTATATTTTGGCATAAAAAGGGTTAGAGAGCAAAGTTTAAAGGCTAAAAAGTATGATGCAAGAGTTGATAAAAAATTGAAAGGAAATAACACATGTAAGGTTGATATATGCATATATAATACACCAGGGAAACTTTCTACCCAGACAAAACCACGTGCTCGAAAAGATCAGTGAAAGGGAGTCTGAACGATCGATCAGCTGACAATTTTAAAATTCACCTCTTTCATTTTACACACAAACTCTTACCTGCAAATCTGATTTTCAAAAGGTCTAATGGATGTAGAAGCATTGTCGAAATAGTGCCACCGGATAAACCGGCGACAAAATGCTCATAATTGAACGTCTTGTTTTTATTCATTGTTTCCTTGTTTGTTACCGAATTGGTGAAATCTGTTTTGTTTGCATCTTTCCCCAAAATACTAGCAGAACTCAGATTTGCTCCTCGGCATGCCTTTTGATCCACGTCGGGCACTGTTGCACTTTTCAATATCGCGAAGAAGCGTTCTTTAACTTTCTCGGGCACTGTTGAACAAAATTTATGCAATTTCAAATAATACCGTGTTGAAAAGCATTTGCGTCATGCCGAAACAAGGAGGGACAAAATTTGTTTCAAAAATATATACGAAAGCAAACGAATTTACACGGCCGAGCAAGACAAAGAACAAGGACAGAAAAGTTATAAGGAACGAGCCGAGCAACCAGTCCAACTACGAGATTGCGCAGAATGATTTTAAAATCATTTGAGGTTAGGTTTCAAGTGTCGATCATGCGCATTTGCCGCTTTTAGATTTCAGCGAACTGCGCATGCGTGAAGTAGCTGAGTGTTGTTTATTGGTTATTTTCAAATTAGTGCTATTTTAGCGCGAGAATTGTGGGGAATCAATTTTTATTTTTAGAAATGGAGGCCAATGGGGGGCCAATCAGAACATTTCTGGCAGTTGATACCACGGCCAATGGCATTTCAGGCGCGTAATTTGAATCGTATAAAACATTTCTTTTTGATATTTTAGTATAAATCGTATAAATTTAATTAAAAGTGTAAAAATATAAGTTTTCTATAATTTGCCGACTACTTACCCTTTTTGTACAACACGTTCTAAGTTTGTAATAATTTTCCCAGACGGAAAAAAGTTTATTTTCTCTCATCTGAGAATATGCAACCCGATATACTTTACTGTACGATAAAGATCGTATTATTTACATTATTATAAATACAACAGTCGTTTGTTTAACAAATATTTTACTATACATTAATTACTGTATAGTTATTAGTCAACATGAATCGTATTTTAATACACAATTCCAACTTTTTAGATACTCAGAGAAAAGTTCAATATAAGTTATCCGTTTCTTAGCGCTTTCTGCATTACCGACAGTGTCTTTCAAAAATATTACGCAAGCGCGCGTCCCGGGTTTTGTGTCGTCTGTTTTGTTCAGTCCGTGTCAGAACGCTGAGAAACGTCAAACTTGTGAGTTATTTCGGTTTTAGTTCGAAGAGTATTATAAAAATACAAGTGTTTCGTGTGTTTTAAGTGAAACTTGTGATCCTTGTGATTCTTGTTATTCTTGTGATAAATATTGTGCGCGAAAAGAGTGAATTTTATTTAATGAAAGAGTTGAAGGGATTTTAGGTGAAATTTTGATGATAAATAAAAAATGCCGCTTCACAGATATACACACGCAGTTCTCTGCAGAATTCCACTTTCTTTAGGAACGAAAGGCGAGGTCAATGTGGATGAAGCTCGTTCACAGCATTCAGCTCTAGCTGAACTTTTACGTGAATTTGGAATTGATGTTGTGGAAATGCCACCCGATGAAAGTTCACCACTTTGCGCTTTCGTTGAAGACATTGCCGTTGTTTGTAACGGTATTGCACTCATAGCTCGACCTAACGAACCATCTCGCATCAAAGAGGTATTTTATTCTCTTTTATTATCTCCCCGTTATTTTACCTATAATTACCTATATTTTAAAAACTCTATTTTAATTGTAAATCTGTTTTTTACACTTGACAAACACACTTGACAAGTGTTTTCGAACATTTTCTGAACGCTTTCGATATTTTCTAATTTTCCATCTGTCAGAAGAATATCCTTCGTTGTTTTATTAATTACTTTTTAATAAAATATTTTGTGCTTTTTTGTAGTATTTTTTCTCAGTGTTTGATTTTAAAAAAGGGGGTAAAATTGAACATTCTGTCAATTTCGTTCCTTTCAAATATCTCTGGTTACAGTGACTTAATTGAATTAACAGGATAATTGGTCTCAGGGACATAAAACCAAATACTTTAACGTAACATCATGCATCCTGCTATATAAACCAGAAACTATTTCTCTCGCTTAAAACTCTATAATTCTTAATAAATGATGCGCAAGCACTATTTTAAACCTACGTCTCAAGAGATTGATGGGAAGAATTTAAAATTCATGAATTTAATTTACTGCCAATTTGTAGTCTATAAAGATGTTAAATAATTTTACAGCTATTAAAAAAAAAGATAATTTGTAAAAGAAAAATTAAGTACATAAATTTTCTTTACAATAGAGTATTTATGTATTATTTATTCTTTGCAAATAAATAAGTTTTAATTTTTACAAATTATTGTTGTTGCAGGTAGACAGTATTAAAGCGGTTCTAAAGAAAGAATTGGAAATTCCTCTCGTTGAAATTGCTGATAAAAATGCTAGACTCGATGGTGGTGATGTTCTATTCACAGGTAATGATTTTATGCTATTAAAATTATTATATTTCTAACCGGAAATAGTGTAATAAAATTTTTTAATAACTTAGGGCGTGAATTTTTCGTTGGATTGTCCGCTCAGACAAATGAAGCAGGAGCACGTGCTATTGCCGCCGCTTTCCCAGAATATCCTTGCGTGCCAATTAAGGTCAGTTTTATATTTCCACTTAAGAACTGCATCAAAACATAAATAATTAAATTTCAAAAAAATCCATACGGTTTCTTTTAAATAATTTTAGGTCTCTGGCATTTTATTCGACTATTTACAAATAAAAATCGAATTTCTCCGATTTATTTTCAAAAAATGAGAAATAAAAATATTTACTAATAAATTATTCTGTTTTCCATAATTTTGCATCGATTCTAGAAATTTAATACAAATTCTATTGAGAGAATAGAATTCATTCTCAGAATTTAATTCAATTTTTTAAAAATAATATTAAATTAAAAAGAATTAAAACCCAGACATTAATTTTTCTTATTTATATAAAAATAATTGAATTTCTGTGTAAAAAAAAATTTTTTAAATGAATTTTTGTGAAAAATGTTATTAAAATTTTTAGAAGAATTGAATTCTTTGGAGAAATGTTTTTCGAAGAATTTTCTTAACATTTTTCAAAATTATTTGATAAAAATAGTATGAAAATTATGTCAGTAAAGTTCACAACGTTTATTACCAACGATTGCAATAAAATAAATATTTTTCTTGAAAAAAAAAAAAACAAATTTTTTTTGTTCAGAAATTTTTCTATTTCCAAATTATTGATGAAATAATTCACAAAAGTGTTTTCGTACAAAAATTTGTAAAAATTTGAATATAAACTATTTTTTCTTCTATATCGTTGATTATAAACGTTGCGAACTTCACCAAAGTTACCAAGTTGGAGTCCACAACGTTGTTCAACGAAAAAAATTGTTCACTTAGTAAATTAATTAAAAATGACGCCGGAATTTTAACACAAAAATATTTAGAAGAAAAAAAATTGATGTTTATATTTTGATAACAATTATTATACAATTAAAGATTAAATTAAAAATTATATTTCGATTCATTTAATACATTTTTTTCGTTGATAAACGTAGTGAACTTCAATTTGGTCCAAAATTTAAAATTTTCAAAAATAATTCAATTGTTTGAGGGACTTTAATTAAAAGTTTCGAAAATAATTGCATTCTTTTAAGAAAATTTGCATTTAATTTTAAATTTCTGTAATAAAATTTTTTTATATATGAAAATAATTGAAATTCTGCGTGACGAATTTTATTAATTTAAAGAAAACAATAAATTCAATTCTTGTAAAGAAACTTCTTAAAATTTTCAACAATAATTAAATTCCAATAAACATATTTTGTCAAAAATGTTTTAAAAGAATTAAAAATACTTTCGAAATTTTTTTACTAAAATTGTATTTTAAAAAATTGAATTCCCGCAAGAAATTTTATTATTTATGAAAATAATTGAATTCTTATTTATTCAATTATTATTATTTATATTTTTATATATATTATTCTTATTTTTTTTTTAACTAATTGAATTCAGAATTTTTAAAGAAAATTGTTTTCTAATGTTTTCAATTCTATCAGAAATTTTATAAAAATTGTATTTTAAAAAAGTGAATAGCATTGAATAATTTTATTATTTATGAAAATAATTGAATTCTTACAACAAATTAAATTGTTTTGAATTTTTTCAATCTTATTAAAAATTATTATTAAATTTAAATTTGACTTTTAAAATTACCAAATTCTATAATAAACAAAATTTGTTTAAATTTCAACATTTTTTTTACAGGTTGCCGAATCGAAGCGTTTAAAATCATTAGTTTCAATGGCAGGACCGGATGTAATTTGCGTTGGTTGCGGTAAAGAGGCTCAAGAGGTTTTAAAAGTAAATTTTACCCCTTATTACATTTCCAATTGACGAATTCTTTTCGTTTTTCTAATGTTTCGAACAATGAACTAAATCTTTTTTGTTCTTACAACACAAAAGAGAAAAATAAATCAAATTCTACATTTATTTATTCGAGAAATAATTTTTTCTTAATTAAGAAAATTATTTTTTTACAAAAGGATATAAATTGAAAAGGTACTAAAATATTGTCCTTCGTTCAAATGTTCAAAAACTTTAGAAAACAACAATCGAAGAAATTATAATTATTTTTTGTAGAAAAGCTAATTTTAACCAATTTTCTACAATTTTTGACTTTTTTCAATTTTAGTAATTAATCAATTTTAAAAATTTATAAATAGTAATTTTATAAATTAATTTTTTGCAGAGAATCGAGAGAGAAGCGACTTACAACTATCAAACTCTCACGGTGCCAGAGGATGTTGCGGCAAATGTTCTCTACGTGAATGGAACATTAATCCATCGATCTGAGGAGGAAATTCCCGAATCAAGTAAAGTATTTGAGGAGAGAGTTGAATTTCCCACAAGATCCCTTCACATGTCTGAATTAGCCAAAGTCAGTTCAGGTCTGTCATCTTGTTGTTTATTAGTCCGTAGACCTCGTCACATTCGTAATATTTAAAAAGTCACATTATCCACAAAAAAAAGAAAAATTAAAATCTATCTATCAATTCTCGTAAACAAACTACTAAAAAAGAAACAAACAAAAAAAATAGAAAAAAACCGTTTCATTTTTTGGAAAAAATCTATTTTCTGTAGTTCGGTAAGAACTAGAATTACCGATGATTATATTGAATTCAATACAAAAACTACCAATAATTGTTTTGAAAAAGAGTCTTTAAAAAAAAGAATCTATAAAAAGAAAGCACAAAATGTGAGAGAACGAAACGACTGAAGTATTAAATATCGAAAAGTTTAATATATTTCATATTAATATATTGATGATGGAATATCAAGAGAAATAATATATGAAGACCGTTGAACAAGTTTTACTTCTAACTCTGATTTTCAAGAATTTATACGAAACCTTTTTTTTCAAAAAAAAAAATACTCTCAAGCAATTTTCACTGTTTATAAACGGGATACTTGAGCCCTACTTACAGATTTTAAATGTCTAATGAATATTCATAGATTGTTGCCAATTTTACAAAAAAATAATAATAATAATCATAGATGTTTTAGAAAATGAGAAAGTACAGTCTACAGTAGAAAATGATAAAAAGATTCACAATTATCGCCAAGAGATGTGCTCTAATGACTGAAATGACTTTCCAATATTGAAAAAAAAACGGTATTTTACGTACCAAAAGTTTGACTGATATTCTCTATATATATAGATAGATTATTAATGATAATAAATGATCTAACTCAATATGAGAAAAACATGAGGTTTTAAACTTCGAATTATTAAACATATTTCGAGAAATATTTAACGATGACGTTTTAAACGTCAAATTGGAATTTTAGAAGCTGAAGGGCTTAAGTATGCTTCTAGTCTATAAAAAACAATGTGTTCCAAGAACTTTTAAACTATTACTCAATCGTACAAGATGAAATCTATTTTATTTTTGTGTCAATATTATAATTAGTGCGATGATGTAATAACTAGTTTTTTTATGAAAGTGGCTGAAATTTTCATATAAACCTCTAATTATTTTGTTTATTGTTATTGACGAGGTTTTATTTTCGTCAATTTTTACTTTTATCGGATTTTATTTTTATTCGTAGAATATTTTTTTAATCAAATTGTCAATTTTTTACTTTACCTATTATTTATTTTTTAAATTAAATTTTTTAATTCTTGTAAATATTGTTGCAAAACGTTAAAATAATTTTTTTTATTTAAAATCGAAAAACGTCGGTGAAGTTTCCAATGTACGTTTTGATTGTAATAAAAAAAATATTTCTCTTGACAAAAACAATAAAATGTTTTAACATTTTTTTCCAAAACACGATTGAAATGCAAAAATATGTAGAAATTTAAGTAGAGAAATATTTTTCACTTAAAATTGTTGATTATAAACGTAGTAAAATATCACCAACGTAAAAAAAATGCTTTATAGAGCAGTAGAGAGTTAATTTTTACGCACATATTTATTGTGATCTAATTTTATTGAGTTAGTTATTTAAATTTTTTAATTTATGAACTTTATACAACATTTTATTTAACATTTTTAACATTTTATTTCACTTTTGAGAATATTTTATTTATTGATTTTAATCCTTTTAATTGAACTCTTCAGAGGTTTAATTGAAAATTTCAAAAAACTTGTAAAGGAAGAAAATAAAAATCATAATTGATAATTTTTATGGTTTTGTCATGACTATTCGGTTACTTGCAAACAGGTTTTCTATAATATATATTTATGTATTTAAATTACTTTTAAGATTTGAATTATCCGGTTAGAATATACATATAGTGACGTAAATACTTTCTCAACAATTTTTCCCCCGATATTTTGAAATAATGAAAATATCAAGCGCAATGAATACGAAAAATTTTAAATAGTTGTTAAACTATAAATGTAAATACGCAATTGAAAAAAACTTAGAATTTTATTCTAATTATCAGAAAATGTATCGCCGTATGTAATTAGTTATAAAAAAAAAACATTTTTTTCCCCAACAAAAATGTTAAAATGCCAATTTTTACTTAACTTTAAGCTTCGTTATACAAAACTTTTAGTTAAATACAAATAATTTGCACAACAATAAAGAACGCTTGTGATAATAGAGAAGATTTTTTTACAATTGTACAATCGACAAACAAGATTAATATTAATTTATTAATATTTATAGATTGGAGTAAAATATTTAAATGTGGAATAAAATATTGTGAAATAAAATATTAATGCAGAATAAAATATAATACAATGTCAATCAGATAAAATATTAATAAATTAATATTAATATTCTTTTATTAATAATTTTGCTACATATGCGCAATTGGTACAAAAGTTTGTATACAAATTTAACTTCAATGATTATAGTTTAAAATCAAGTCTCAGTTATTGTTTTTTCTCTTTAATTTTAATAAAAAAATTATTACAACCTTTAAATTAAAAAAAAAACTATTTCGAAATGTTCGAAAAATTCCAAAAGTTCGAATGAACGAAATTCGAAAATTATTTACTGAAGTCAGAGAAGTCAATCGGAAAAAAATTCTTTCATTCAAATTTCTCTCTAAAAAAATGTTTTCAATATTTTTTAATCGACAAATTAAAATCTTTTTAATAACAAGACAAAATATTATTTCAGTAAAATTAAAATTTCCTCCATTTGAACGTTTACCTCACAGAATATGGAATTTTGAAACAAAAACAATTTTTTAACAAAACTTACTAAAAAAAGTAAACTTTTTCATTTGTACAAACTTCCTAGACACTGATATATTTATATTTACAAATTGTTCTTCAATGTCTTCAGTTGAGTCATATAAATGTTACTGAGAATGAAAATAAATGTTTACTTACTATAAATAAATCAACTGGTTCATTAATAAGTAAAATGAAAATGTGTCAAACTGTGTAACACCAGTCCCAAGCTTTGGAATTAATTAATTTCAGTGTATTTTTCAGCGTTCCATCAGATCCAACGTCGAATGTTCTTGGAAAAGTACTGCCTGCTGGTCTTTCATAAATTTTATGAATAATTTGCTCCCATTTTACAGGTTGCACCAAATGTTTTATTAAACTTTTTCTTATTGTTTCTGGTTCACGATAATACTCGGCATTACAATTAGCGTACACTGTTATGCGGGGTTTTTCAATTATCGTATTATATAACATTGTTTTGAAAAGTTTAATTGCTGGTTCCATTAATGGTGTGTGAAATGCTCCGGAAACTGGAATTCTTCTAACATTTTTGAGACCCAATTTTGCGCTATTTTCCATTAGGAAATTTAGAGCTTCGTCATTTCCACCTATTACTTTCCCTTGAGTGTGTAAATAAATGGCAATTCTGAAATAATTAAATTTAAATAAAATATAAAAATTTGGAAATTTTACTATAACAAAAATAGTCTTTTAGAAGGATCCTAAAGTTTTGAACGTTCAAATGAACGAAATTTATTTATTTCTTCTAAAAATTAAATTTTTATTCTAATTATTTTGCTTCACTGTCAAAAAAAAATTAATTACTGAGTTCGTAAACGTAAAATTTGAGTTTTTACATTATTTTAAGATTAGTGATTTATTAAAATATCTTCAGTAACAAATATTTCGTTCATTTGAACGTTCAAAACTTGGGGATCATCATTTGGAGTACAATGATTATTAATTTACAGGGTTGCCACAAATATTTAATTTTATTTTTCCTTGACTTTTCCCTGATTTCCAGACAAAATTCTCACTTTTTCCCTGACCATCGAAAACTAAATTCTTTAATAAGTATTTAATTATTACTTTTCCATAGGAATTAAAATTCTTCAAAACATTCAAAATCAAACCTTTTGGAAACTCAACAATTTATAAGAATATTATTACAAAACATAAAGAATTCTTAATGTTTTGTTATAATTAAAATAACCAAGAAATTTCTCAACAAAAATTTAATTATTTACAAAAATCCTAATAAAATTCTTCGCAAGAATTCAATTAATTGAAAAAATTGTAATAAAATTCGTTGCAATAATTCAATTATTTTCATAAACAATAAATCGATTATTCGGTAATTTCATTTTTTTAATCAATTTTTATTAGAAAATTCTAGAAAAATTCAATTATTTAAATTGAAAAATAAATATTAACCTAAAGTTCTGAACGTTCAAATGAACGAATCGTTTTATTACTTTTATTAATGTTTGAATTTTGGTAGAAAATGTTAATTTACAAATTAAAAAATGAATTATTTTCTTAATATTTCTGTTAAATTTTTTTAACTGTTATCTAAGGATAATAATATTGAAGAATATTGGTAAGAAAAAAAAATTTCGTTCATTTGAACGTTCAAAACTTTAGACTCATAAATAAATAATTTATTGAATAATTCAATGTTTGTTAAAATTAAATTCTCATAAAGAATTTTATCAACAAATTTTTAAATAATTAAATTCTTTTAACAAATTTTAATAAAATTTTTAAGAATAATTACAGTTTTCGAGGAATTTGATTAAAATATTGTATCCAAAAAAATTAAATAAAATCCTGCGATGAGTTTTATTATTCATGAAAATAATTTTAAAAAATTTCCAAAAATGTTATTAAAATTTTTCTAAAATAATTGAATTTCGGTGAAGAATTTTACTATTTCTAAAAACAATTGAATTCTTGAAAAACTTTGTTAAAATTTTTTCAATAACTGAACTCATGCGACGAATTTTATATTATTTTTTATATTAAATAATTGAATTCTTGTGAAATTTTTCCATGTATTTTATTAAAGTTTTTAAAAATAATTGAATTTCGAAGAAGAATTGTATTATTTATAAAGATAATTGAAATTTTGACGAGAATTTTTTTAAAAAAATTTTAACATTAATAGAATTTTGGAGAAGAATTTTTTTATTTTTAAATATATAATTGAAATGACCAAAATTTAAAAAATTTTTAAATATAATTGAATTTCTGCGAAAAATTTTATTACTTTTGAAAATAATTGAATTTCTGTAATTATTTGTAACTTTTCCAAAATTAAATTTTTTTTAGTATTTTTAACTAAAATTCTTTTATCAATCTAGTATTTATGGAAATTTAAAAATTTATTAATTACATAATTTATAAGTAATAATTTTATGATAATTCTTTAAAAATGATGTTCTTTAAAAAGAAATTATTGTCTGAAATAGAAAAAATTCAAGGTTTTGTATTAAAATTCGTGGTTATTTTTATTGTTCACGAGGCAAACAAAAAAAACATCAAAATTTAGTGTTTTTTCATAAAGTTTTGAAATTCGATTTTTTTCAGTGCTTTTATTAAAAATCTCTGAGTTTTCCCTGACCTGTGGCAACCCCGATTCAAAATTCTCATAATTACCGACAAACAGGTTCACTAATTCCCAAATCTCTAGCCCATGATTCCGCGTCCTTACAAGCTTGAAAAATATTTGATCCGGCTTTTGTGTAAACATACATCATTCCTTGCTTCGAACGTTCGGCAGCGTTTGCCATTGCCTGTGCCCTATGTTGTACCAGTCGAATTCCAGATTCAAAATCTATTGCCCCGGAGAATATTAGAGCCGTAAATTCACCAACACTATAACCAGCAGCTGCTCGGCAATTATCCAAAACATTAGGTCGATCTTCGATTAAATTTTCCAAAGCCGCCAAACTTGCAACAACAGTTGCTGCTTGATTGAATTCCGTTTTATTCAATTCTCTCTGCGGTCCCTCGAGTGACAGTTTTTTCAAATCATACTTTAAAATTTCATTCGCTATCGAGTACATTTCACTCACTCGTGGAAAACGTAAATACGATTTTATCTTGCCAACCTTGAGTGTACCCTGTCCAGGAAACAAAATAATGGAATTGTCATTTGGAAGAACTTTCGGTGCTTCGGGCTCTTTTTGCAAGTTCACCGGTGCAGTGTCAGGATAGGGATTCTTTGCCCAATTTGGATCTTTTGCATCGCTAAAAGTTGTCGCATCGTCGAGAAGTTTTGCCACTTCCGCAGCTTTTGAATCTTCTGGATAATCATTATTGTCCGATGTGAATTTACTATCGGAAAAGGAACGAGACAGTTTGCAGCACGAGGAAGAAGACCGGTGGGAGAAAGTGAGGTTAGAAAATGTTTTTGTTAAAATTTTTCGATACAACATGATTGATTTTCATAAAAAGCACATCACAGTGAATTAAAAAGTTTCCGAAATGGGTAAAAAAGGCGAAAATGTACTTTTTAACTGCTAGAAAATTGTAATTTTGCGGACAGAAAAAAATGCACTTTATCACATGTAGTAAATTGTTGTAAACAATGTCGATAAGGAAGAATATCCCTGTTATCGACTGTTCGACAAAATTAAACGCGGGGAAAATGAATTTTCTTTAGGTTAGGATAAATAAAACAGAGTTTAATATAGAGAAATAAATCTGATTTGTAATTGCACCAGCTAAGTATAGACATTAGAATAAAGTAATCTGTGTAGCAGAAATATAGTGCACAAGGAATCTCTAATGAAAGGAATGATAATTATTTATATATTCACAAGTAACACTTTCGCACAATATATATATACTGGTAAAAAATGGACATGCTCAGCAGATCGAATGTCAATGCAAACTCATTGAATTCTCCCATTTTTCTTTTCGGAGAAAAATTGTTTTTTAGAAAAAAAAAAACATTTTCATAAAGAATGCACTTCTTAATTACTGACTCGCCTTGGTATAAATATATTAATTTTCTAGCATCGTGATTCAATTTTTGAGAAACTCCGTTGAGTTTGCAGGAAAAATTCGCACAGTTTTGGATACTTTCTTGTTCCTCATGAAGGAATTAATACGATTTCATTATTAGAACCCAGTCAACTCGGAGCTAGGGACGTGACGGCTGGTCAGAATTTTAAATCTTTGATCGCTTGCGGCAAATCTGGTAATTTCATGTCCTTTATTTGCTGATGGATATTCATATTTTTCATTGCTGACACTGCTCTTGCTGGAGCTGCAGTTATTCCCGCCTGGTTATAAAATAAAAAATTGATAATTTCCAAATGCTTGAATATTAAATGTGCACGTGACGCCTCAAGATAAAATGAATCTATCGCGACGAGAAATTTAAGGTTATGTTTACGATCATTTTTTGCGATTAATAAACATTTTTATTTTTTCGATTTAAAATTAGGAAGGCCTTAAAATTAATAAACATAACCTTAAATTTTTTGTCCTGACAGGTGCCTTTCAGGATGTAAAGCGACACTTTTATTAATAAAATTCTTTCTTAAAGCAATATTCCTCCAATAACCAATTTTTAAGGAGATTTTCTAATCACCAGAATAGAAATTAAAATTCAAAGCAAAAGAGCAAAAAGTAAATTGTAAGGAACGAGTGTTTACAAAAATGAGAAGAAATAAGCATTTACAAAAAAGGAAAAGAAAGAAAATTGCATACTATCTACCACTACAGTTTGTTAAGGAGAAGGTCCTACGAGGATAACTGGATGAATCGAGTAATCTCGACGTATTTTGCGTGTCCCCTAAAATTTATGTTAGTCTATGAAATCTAAGTTCTAAAGTTTGCGAAAGAAGTGTTTCATTTTTTTTTATAAATGAAAAAGAAAACTAGTCAAGCAGAAATGTATAATAAAAATTCGAAGAAAAGTTAAAGAAAAAATTTTATCACAACAATTTACCTCCTGTTTTTCTAATTTCGATTGCTCGTCTATCCTCGTAAGGATTTCTGTCATGTTTGTTTCAAGAACCATACCGCCCATCACTAATTCATTGAGTATATAGTGAACTTTATCTACATGAAAAATAAGATCAAGTTCGCAAACATTTTCAAAACATTTATCCAATGTTTCGACGAAAACTTGAATCAAATCTAAAATTCCAAGCTCCGATTCAGAACTGTCGACACAAAAAACAAAATATAAAGTTGCATAGTGTCGATAAATTAATTTATAATCCGATCCACCGATTAGGCTACCGCCTTCTAGGAAATTGCACACATTGTCATCCCTCTTCGAAACTAACTGGAATGTTTCCTTTATTATTTGTTGCTGCATATCCTCATTCTAAATAAAAATAAAGTATTAAAAAACTGTCAACTATTTTCTTCAAACAAAATTTCTTTACTTTGAAAAAAATGTTCCAAAGTAAAAGTTTATATTCATACGATTTATACAAATAAATTAATAATAAATAAAACATGTAAGAAAAAGTGAGGTTATGGTTCCTAAACCTAATTTAACATTTTCCGATAAATTGTACAGAAAACAAGAGAAATGATACATTTTCTTTTAGACTTTCTCTCTATTCTTTTCCATAAATTAGAAACCAATTTTTAAAAATCTTGAAACATTTTTCTTGATTTGAAAGAAAATTTTTTTTAAAAAAAATTCTAATTGACAATAGAGTGTGAAATGATTAAAGTACTTACAAAATATTGATAAAATTTTGAAAGCCGAGGCTTTCCATGATTATTAAAAACCAAAATAGCCTTTATCATTGTAATAAATATAATCTTTTTCAGAGGTTAGTCGAGGGAATTCTATAACTCAGCATATTGGTGACGTGTATTTTGCCATTATTAATTCGTGTTTTATGTAATTTTAATTTCCCACCAATTGCATAAAATGAACAATGAACACTTTTAGATTTTAACAATTGTCAATTTAACATGACTATATTACAGAAACAATGGGTATCAAATAAAAATTGACAGACCTAATGGAAAAAGTGACTTGTAAATTAGACCATTATCATTTTTAAAGTCGTGTTCTATATTACCGACGCATAAATTGGCGGCAACTATTTGATTATTGAAAACTAAAAAAATTATTATTAATTAAATTTCAATAATAATAATAATAATAATAATAATAAGACTAATAATAATAATATTACTATTATTGTACAAATTAAGAAAATTCTTATTTTCAAATATCAATTTAAATTTTTGAATTATTTGAAATTGGCGGCAATTATTTGATTATTAAAAACAAAAAAAATTATTAATTAAATAACAATAATAATAATAAGATCAATAATAATAATAATTACTATTATTGTAAAATTAGAAAATTTCTTATTTTCAAATAACAACTTCAATTTTTGAATTATTTTGCATTCAAAATTAAAAAGATTTACATATTAATTAATTATTATTTTTAGAAATTTTAATGAAATTCATCGCAAGAATTCAATTTTTTTTTAAATTTCAATTGAAATCTTTTTAATAATTTCATTATTTTCGCACGACTAATAATTCAGTTATTGTCAAAAATTCTTTACAATAATTCCATTATACTTTTAATAAATTTTCAATTAAACTATTTGGAAAAATTAAATTCTTTTAAAAAAACATGTAATAAAATTCATCAAAAAAATTATTTTCAAAAATTTTGATGAAATTTGTAACAATTGTTAAATTTTTATTACTAATATTAAAATTCTTCGCTAACAGTTAATTATTTTTGAAAACTGAAAATAAAAATATTAAAACCATTCAATTATTTTCAAAATTTTTAGTAAATAAATAAAATAAATAAATAAATTTGTATATAATGATTCAATTACTTTAATACAATTTTAATTAAATTCTTCGAAAGAATTCAATTATGATAAAATAATAAATTTGTTTTTATTACAAATTCTATTAAATTTTTGGAAATATAATTTAATTGTTTTCAAATATTTTAATAAAATTTGTAGACAAAATTTAATTATTTTCATAAAGAAACAACATTCTTTCGAAAAATGCAAAATTATCAAAAATTAGAAACAAAGGGCAAACATAAGCTAACAGTTGGAATATAACGATTATTAAAATTAATTAATTCATTATTTAATTATTAAATTATCAATTGTACACAGTAATACAGAAAATCAAGCTTTAATTAAACTGATCTTTTGTTTATTTCTTTTATTTAAGTACACAACTTAAAATACTTTAAAAAAGTAGAATTTTTTTTATAATAAGGAATAGAAAAATTCTCTTCATGCGGATTTCTAAGGATAATTTAAAATTAAAGTAACAATTTTCTAGTTTTGATATTCTCTGTTTGTATCTCAATTTTCAATAAATCATAAATATTATTACACATATATAATTGCACAAACTTAATGTTTTTTTACTTTAGCCAGGAATCATTATTCTCCATAATATTATAAGCAATAAGTTTAAAGCATTTTGCGATTTAAAAAAAAGCTCTCATTGTTCTAAAAACTTTACACCAATTTGTTTTCTTTTTTTTTTTTGTTTCTTTTTATACAATTTTTATAGAGTCGAAAAGGTTGATAAATTCTCGTACTATTTAAAAATTACATTTACCTATCCTATTAATTTAGTCTTGTATGATTTTCAATTGTGTCCGCTTGATATTTTCAAACTTCGCACTCTATTTTATGATAATAATTTCATAAAATACACACTCTAAAAATAAATTTTTTGTTCTATTTCATTCGCATTGACATTCGAAGAAATGCTTTTTCTTTTTCTTAACACGCTCGCACACACACACTTGCAAAAAGTATATCTCTTATTAAAGAGTCGATAGGAACAAACGTAAATCAATAAATATATTTTCTCAATTCTGCAGTTATTTTGTTTCTAAAGTTTCGAACCTTTAAATGGATAAAAAAATTTCTTTCATTATTTTATTAAACAAAATTATGTTGTGATTTCTAACTAAAACAATACACCACTTTCTACTTGAAAAAACTGAAAAATATTTCCATCGTTTAAAAATTCAAAACTTTATTTTCATTTTAGTTTTAAAAATATTCGGATATTTGAATAATACTAATTACTAAATAGTGGTATTAAAATATTACAATTTTCTTTTTACTATTTGAGAATAACAAGAATAAAAAAAAATTTATGAGAATAAAAATAGAAACAAAGTTTTAAATAAAATATTTTTTCGAATATCGACACTATTTCGTTGATGAACGATTTTTTTTTATTCTTTTAACAATAAGGACGCAATTATTTTGACCTGGGGGCTAAATTCCCTCAATATAAGGCGAAACTCTCTATTCTTCGATTGCGAAAAATTTCCCCCTCCCCAAAAAAAAATAGAAATCACTCGAAGTTTACTTAAATTAATCACTGTAAATAATACAAATTTTTGTCTTTTATACAACGACAAAATATTTGCATTTTGTAATTGCAAATAAATGTCAACGTATTTATTCACAGTCATTGGATCTTAAGACGATAGAAAATTAGTAGATCTTTAATTTTTAAAAAAGGTAAATTTAAACAAAAGTTAGAAAATTCATCCCTTGTTTTAAGATCCAAGGACTCGATTACAACTCGAAATAGAGAGAAATAAAATTTCATATTTGTATACACAATAAAATATCATCAGTAACAGATTTTAATTTAGCAATACTAATAATTAATAAGATCACTAAAGGTTTTCACATTTCACCATTTTAAATTGCACAACCTTTTTTTTCTGACATTTCAAGTCAAACTTGAGATTCTTCTCCGAACATTTGACATTTTCTCATTGACTAAAAAATCTTCATTTCTCACTTGATTTTCAATAATTAAAAATTTTCAATTTCATTCATGCGAGTACAAATTTGACATTCAATATAATTTTTTAATGGAATGTCACAAATAATAAATATTTAAATTTTTATAAAAATATGTTAAAATTCTACAATAGCTTATACGCATTATTTAGATTTATAAAAAATTCGTGCTTTAAAGAATTACTTTTTTTTTTTAATTACATATAATAAAACGCCTCTGTTGTCAATTTCAAAGGCCAATTATTACCCACTATAAGGATAAATTATTTCTCACACTCACACACAGATCGATAGTTTGTTCTTTTTTTTGTTGAGATTCGTTATTTGAACGTAAAGAAAATCTTTGAAAATAATTCCAGTCAGTAAAATAATAATATCAGAGTAAAATAGCACTTATTTGCCTTTATAATATAGTTTTAAATGAATTAGAAATTGTAAAAATATCACAGCACTACGGCAATAATAAAAATTTATCGATTATTTTGAATATGAATGAAATTATCCATTTTTTTCCTTCCCTTAATAATCGATAAATGAAAAAGCAACACTTGGGAGATCTGATTGACAATCTTTACAACTATTATAATCTAATTGGAAAAATACAATTCTCTATCAATTTTTCGCGGTCTTGGATATAAAAAAAACAAAGACCTATTCACAATTCGCGGACCAAACAGAGTATTGACTTTGATTTAGGTCGCGTAGGTAACAATGTTAGAGATTATTATTCAAATATGTGAAAGTTTTCAATTTTAATCAGGAATCTTCGAAGTATTTTGCAATTTTTTTTAAAAATTATTAATAATACGAAGATTCGTGAAATTAATCACCAGTTCGTGGATTATTCTCTGGAACGAGTCTTCTTAAGACTTCCACTTGATAATTTTGCTAATCTACTTATTTTATTTTTAACTATTTATCACCTTCACTTGTTCGTTATGCGTTATTGTTCACTGATACGAAGACTAACAATTTTCTTTTCTTTTCATTATAGTATAATTGCTTTGTATTGATTTTTCCCTTTTCTTCCATTCATTTTTTCTATTTTCTATTTATTCCTTTTATATTCATTCTTCTCCTTCTCCTTATCCTTCTTTTTTTCTTCTACTTTTTCTTCTTTTTTTCGTATTAATTCTTTCTTAGAAAACGTAATTCAATTTCTTTTTGACGATAAAGGAGTTTAGATTTTCTTTGCTTTTAATTACAGTCACCTTTTTCTCCTGGGAACTATTGTTGGCTGCATTGCAAGTGATATTTGAGTCGGTAACTTTATTCCAAACGTTGTACATATTGACTGAATTTACTTTGTGAGCCGTGATGATACGTTTGAGTTCACACGCGTCTAATTTTCTCTGAACGTAACTAAAACCAGGATGATTAACAGGCCGTAATTTTGCCCGCTTTGCACAGACTCCCGTAATGTAAACATCTTCGAGATGAAGAATTGGCGTTCTCAATGCTTCCTTATAAATTCTCGCGGCAACATCCAGACTCATCACGTATGCCGTACCTGACAGATAATTTGGATACGCTTTCTCTGAGTACATATATTTCGGCATGTACCTATCAAAACATTTTTATTTCGTTAAATTACAATTGCAATCAATTAATAGTAATATTAACAGAGTTCGAATAAAAATTTAATTTTGTTTTTTCTCCGATACTGAAGAATATTCTGATTCAATCTAAGATTACATACCCAAAAAAAAGGTTCTATTATTTACGAATTTCTAAAACTAAAAAATTAATCGAAAACATTAATAACTTCATTTTTCAAAATAAATATTAATTCTATGAAAAGTACAGACTTCGCACTCGATGATTAATTTTAAAAAAGTAGCTTTCAGACTAAAAAAAGTAGTAAAAAAGTAGCTATAGAAAAATTAAACATCACGACCAAAAAAAACTCGTTTTATAAACTTTATAAAACAGACGAAAATTCCGTATTCTATATTTTATTTCCCAGACTTTTTCCTAATTTTTATTAAAAATATTTACTTCTTTCTTCTTTTAAAGCTAATAAATTGAATTTCTGCAACGAATTTTATTATTTATGAAAGAATTTCAATATTTATAAAAGTCATTTGATTTTTGCGAAGTGTGAAAATTTTTTTTTAATAATTCATTTCTTTCCACTAATTTTATGCAAATTTTTATTTAAATAATTAAATTCCTGAGAAATTGTTATATTATTCATGAAAAAATGTAATTCTTACGAAGATTTTTACAAGAAAATTTTCCAATGATTGAATTGTTTGCAAAATTTTCTTAAAATATTGAAAATCATTTAAATTAGAAAAGTTTTTCAAAAATAATTCAATTTTACAAAGAATTCTATTAAAACATTTCAAAATATTTAAATATCTGTGTGTGATTTTATTAGATTTTAATAAAAAAATTTAAATTTCTAAAAAACTTTTTATTATTTACAAAAATAATTGAATTCTTGCGAAAGGTTTTATTAGAATTTTTCAAAATAATTGAATTAACAGGAAGAAATTTTAAACTTTAAAAATAATTTATTTTTTGTGATGAATATTGTTTTTTATGAAAATAATCAAATTTTGCGAAAAATTTTACCAAATTGACTTAAAATAATTGAATTTTCGGGAATAATTATGCTTTTCAAGTTGAATAATTGAATTCTCTCGAAAAATTATTCACTCATAAGCAATTGAATTCATGAGAAGAATTTTATTAATATCAAAAAGAATAATTGAATTATTTCAAAATAATGGAATTCTGAAAATAAATTAATTTTGTCGAAGAATTTTGCATTCATGAAGATAATTAATATGTTTAGAAATTCTGTTTAGATTTTTTGTAAATAATCGAATTTCTTCGAAGTATAATTTCTTTGTATTGATTTTTCTATTTATTCTATTTTTATTTATTTTTTATTTTTTATTATTTTTATTTATTCTATTTATTTTTTTATTTATTCTATTTATTTATTTATTTTCTATTTATTTTATTTATTTTTAATATATTATTTATTTTATTTACAAAAATAATTAAATCCTTGATAAGAATTTTAAAATTTATGAAAATGAATGATTTACTGCTAAGAATTTAATGACAAATAATAAAATATTTGATTTTTTAAAAGAAAAAAATGTTTGCATATTTTATTTTAAATAATTCAATTGCTGTGAAATTTTTTATTTTTTTCGGGAAAATAATTGAATGTTCGTGTCGAATATTATCAAAATTTGTCTTTAATAATTAAATTCTTTTAGAAAATTTTATAAAAATAGTAGAGTAATGAAAATTATTGAATTAAGAATAAGTTTTTAATAAAATTGAAATTTTACCATAAATTTTATTGATATTTTTTAAAATAATTGAACTCCTAAAAAGAATTTTATTTTTTATGAAAATAATTAAATTGTGAAAATTTTTATTAAAATCTTTAGAAATGAATTGAATTTCTGTGAAACATTTTTGTTATTTTTGAAAATTATTGAATTTTTCATAAGAATTTTATAAATATTGTTTCAAAGAATTAATTTTTTTGAAATATAATAAATATTATAAAAATTTGTTATTTTCGAAATTTTTTTGAAAATATTATTTTTAATCAATTAAATCCTTGTGAAAATTTATATTATTTATGACGTGAGTCACTATTTTTAAATTGGCTGTATCTTTTTCCAATTATTATTAGAGTCAAATTTTTATGTATTATGATGAATTAAGAAATACAAAAAAATGTCTAATTTAAATTTTAATTTTATAGCTTAATGTATCAAAGATATATTATTTTTATGACGTGACGCACGGACCAAAAATGTCCGCTTTTTCATGGAAATGCCCAACAGGTTTTTAATTTAATATTTATATTTTTATTACCATGACTAACAGAAATAAAAATATAAATTTTAAATGAATAAGAATTCAAACCGAATTAGAAATGTAAGAAAAAGACAAAAATAATCAATAACTGAAAAAGTAAATTTTAATTCTTACCATTTATTTTTCGGATCCGATATTGGTTTAGCTCCACAAATCAAACAACCGATAAGAGTTCCATTACTCTTCGGTCTGGCATTTAATGTTTCCAAAAGTTTTGGAATATTGATAAACATATCGTCATCGGTTTTCATAAGATATTTCGAAGTTTCACAATTACTGGTGACCCATTTTAGAAGAACGACAGATTTCAATGTTAAATTATTGTACGTATCGTGAAATCTCTCTTGAATAATGTCATTGTACTTTTCGCTTTCCTCAGCCACTGAATTCTGCAGAAAGAAAAATGTATTTCACAATTTTTTATCAATAAAATGACAATTAGAAAAATGAAAACAAAACATACGTTTAGAGTCTCGTTGTCACTTTGCCCTAGAATAAATACTACTTTAACTGTAGAATTATATGTCATCTCTAAATGATATTTATTAGCCCACGTTTCTCTAATTGCTAACCTTGCCTTTTCATTAGAAACAGCCGAACAAACAACAATAAGTAAAAATGGAGCAGGTGAGCAAAGATCTAATGGACTTAAAATTGTCGTTTTATTTTCAGGATAAATATATATTCCCACATCGCGTGATGAGTTGATTCCCCATCCGTGTAATTGAGCTGAAAAAATAGGAAAAAAAATTCCCTTAAATATTTTAACACTGTTTATTTAAACGAAATTGTTTCACCATTCAAATATTTTCTAATTAACTATTTAACTAATTCTACTCAGCTAATTGATAAAAAGTTCTAAATTAATTGTTTCGAAAATAATTTAATTCACTAGAAAATAAAGTTTTGTATCAGAAATGATTTTTACTCTTCTTTGGACACTTTAATGCATTTTATCAATAAAAAAACACAATAAATCAATAAAAAAAGTAAATACAATCAATTCAAACTCTTTGAAATTGAATTTTCTTTTAAATTCAAATTAAATTTTTAATCAAATTCAGCTCCAATTGAACCTAATCTCAGTTCAGTGTAACTATCAAATAGTTACAAGAAGTAACAGGCGATAAATTTATCAGACACACATTATGAAGTGAGTCAAGTGAGGTTTAATTATTTTCAATTCGATTTCATAGAATTTTTATCTGAATTACTTATCAAGAAATTTTTTCAAGAAATTCAACCGCCGGAAAGTAAATTCATGCACATAAAATTCGTACAGACATTTTCATTAGTCCCTGATGCCTAAAAAATTAATATCATGCAAAAAACAAATTTATTTTTTCTCTTTTCAAAAGATAAATTTGTTTCAATATTATTAAAATTTTGAAATTAGAATTCTCTACTAAGAAAATTGAGAATTAATAATTTAATTTAATTAAAAGCTTAGGAAAGTTAGATATTTCTCTAAATAAATATTCATTTCTGATATTATTAATTTCTTCAAAGAAATTGAAATTAAGAAAATAATTTATTCTAAAAGCTTCTGAAATTAAATTATTTCTGTGCGAAAATTGCCAATCGTTTTCAACTAAAATCTTCTCTCGAAGATAACCATATAAGTAATATCATTAAGAAATTTATTTCAGAATTGAATTTGATAAATTTAATTATTTCCAGAAATAAGAAGGCAAGTGAAAAATAAGATTCGTCGATTTTAAGTTTTTGCAAAAAATATTTTTGAACACCAAAAACCAGAAGAGAAAAATTTTAGTATTTCTAGAAATTTAATATTTTTTCCATTGATTTTTGATGAATATTAAATATGACTAAAAGTTTGCAGCATAGAAAATGAGGAAAGCAGTTTGTTAGATAAAGAAGCATACCTATTGACGCTACGAAGTGCGTACCACCTAGAAGCCATGGAGTTGGAGTCTCACCTAATAGAGGATTTTGGACCGAATGATATGCTGGAACGTATAAAAGACCTAAAACGGCCAGTATTATAAATCCGAAGGTTAGTCGTCTTAAGAATGAACCCTTTCCTTTACTGCCAGACGAATTAATACTACTGGCTGATGGAAGTTCCATAGGAAGCAACTGCACCCGATCCATCTGCAATTAATTCAAAATTAATTCAATTATCATAAAGTCATCCAATATTTACATCAATAGAATTTCAAAAAGAAAAAATTAAATTCCAATGCCTCTTTCAAAACATTTTCACCAATAATCGCCAAAAGTTCTAAAAAAACAATACAAAAAAAATTCAATCTAAAAAAAGAAGTTAAATTAATTAAACATTTAATTTTGATTTTTATTCAACAATACACGAAGTTGAAGTCCACAACGTTTATCAACGAAAAAATTTATTTAATTCATCCAATTATTATTTTTCTTTTAATATTTAATTGTGAAATAATTATTATCAAAACATAAATATTGTTTTTCCAAATATTTTTCTGTCAATATTGTTGTTATTAATTAATAGCCTCGATATTAATTAATTTACTAAGTGGAATAATTTTCTTCCGTTGATAAACGTTGAGGACTTCAACTTGGTCAATACTCATATTAAATAACTTAAAAAGAATCAGTTTATTATCAAAATTACTTCATTTTATTTAAAAAATTACAATATTATTTACTTATCGTGTATTTTATTGAACAATTTTCTGTTTGAAAAAAAACAAAAATACTTTTATTCGAATAAGAGGAAAAATAAAAAATAACTTTGTCACTGCGATCTGTACTGTACTAAAAATATAAATAGATATTTTTGAAAAAAAATCTCTTTTTCTAAAATCCCTATTAATAACATATTGTCAACCTAATGGTTGTAATGTTTTTCAGTTAAATACATTTTAATTCTAAAACTAATGCGGGACTAATTATATACGAAAATTGTTAATAGATATTATGAAAAACCTATTAATTCCATTTTTTCATAAAAATTAGAACTAAAGTCAACTAAAATGTATATGGAAATTAATGGAAATGTAAAATGTGTCAGTGTCATTTAGACGAAAAAAATAAACAGTTGAAAATTGAATTTCTTCAAAATTCTTTCCAATTCTTTTTTAAAGATGATTTTTATTCAAAATGGTGAACTTTTTTTAATTAAGAAACGGTAAGAAAAAGGTGTATTTTATTATTTTCTGAGTTTTTTGTGATTATAGTACAAGTGCAATTAATATTTTTAGGTAAAAATATTATTTTAGAAAAAACAAAACAAAATTAAAATGATTGAAAAAAGTGACAACAGAATTAATTTGTGTAATTAGGTTTATTTATTGTGATTATAGTAAGTGCAATTAATTTTTAGGTGAAAATATTAATAAAAAAACAAAACAGAATTAAAATGATTGAAAAAGTGACAGCAGAATTAATTTAATATAAAAAATTAGTGACAAATTAAGCTTAAGTACAATTTTTAATTAATATACTTACATTTCGTGCGTGTGACATTTCTCGAAATACACTGGAACTCACGCTGGGCGGACACGCGGTCGAATTATGAGATTATCTCCGATTATCTTGTCAAAAAAAAAAAAAAACATAAACATGCAAGGCGGTACGAAAAATTTTACACTATTTTTGTAAGAAATATCAAGACATTTCAAAAACAAGAACGTCGAAATGATTCTATTTTTCCAAAAAATGCAGTGCTAAGTTTAACTTTTCCATTTTAAAAAAAGCAATTTATACATGTACATTTTGTGTACATATACGTACATAACACAGTTTCTTGCAAAATGTTTCGTTAAAAAAGGGCAACAAGAGGAAACCTATTGCCTTCCTTTCTCGTCCCTTTTCCGTACCAACTGTTTTCGCTCCATAGGTGTCCACCCGATTGAAGTTCCAGTGTAAATATCAATTCTCCATTCATTCCATTTTTAAACAATAATCGACAGAGGATATTGCACTCCGGAAGTGTATATGTAGAGAGTTATAAGACCGAGTTTTTTAATGAACATTTATAACACTACTAATTTCACTGTGATAGGCAACTAAATTAATGCTGAGCCATGCGAAACTTACTGTGCTGTGATCCATCAAAACTTATGAAATATCGTCCACCATAATTCGTTCTTCACCAATTTCGCCATTTTTCTACTTTAGCAGTGTTGCGCTGAGCTCACCCTTTTCACCTTTTTTTTTATCACAAAAACCTGCAAGACTTATGAAGTTGGCAGCACTGTGTGTACTCACAAAAGCAGTCATATCAAAAATTATTGATTCAAAATTACTTAACAAAAAGAAGAAAAATTTTAAAAGTACAACTACTCGGAAACTTTTTACTTTCTTTTTTTTAATACTTGTTCATATTTAATATAAATAAAATATTTCTATGAGTAATAAAAATATTAAATACAAATATCAATTTTCGCGCTCATTTAAGCGCGCGCTACCAAACGTCAAATCAGTGAAACACGAAATAGTTGGCAACACTGTTCATAATAATAATCTCCGAGATCATAATGTCCGCGTCGTGAAAATTACAAGTGTTTTGCAACGCAGTAAAAAAAATAAACAAATAATTATATTGTGTTCTTCTTTAAAAAAGTTGATAATTTGACAATTTTTTTTTTATTTTTTGTTCCTCTATTGTCGTGATGAATTGACACTTGAAGCTGGTTCTAAATGTAGGTATAATTCCAAGGTTAAAAAATTGACAGTACGTCAAAAAAAGAAATGATTATTACCAATTACGTATACTTGTGAAAGGTCATGTTTGCCCTTGATTGGGAAATTTGTTATCGTTTAAACAAATTCCTAACTTTCGTCGTCATTTTCAAATACCTGAATTACATTTGCACGCGGAGTGGCAAAAGTAAATGTCTGTCAATCGCGTGTGAAGGGTGTAAAGTTCATGTGTATATTATAACTATATAGTTTGTCATTTTATCATTAAATAACAGTTTATCTTTAGACAAGTCTTCTTGAGATTATATAGTTTACATATAACTTAGAATCTATTTTAATACTCAAGTGAAAAGAATATATGCAATAAAAAAGAGAGAGAAATGATGATGATGATGATTCGAACCTTTTATTTTCTCTAGCTCACCAAGCAAGAAGGTTTTAGTAAACATGAGCTCTCATCATCATTTAAAAACATCCACCGGAGAAGTTGAGCATATTAACCATCTTTCTGAGGATATCGGGGCTCTTTATATGTCTGACGATTATTCTGACGTGACACTATTAGTTGCCGGACAACGATTTACTGCTCACAAAGTTATTTTGGCAGCTAGAAGTCAATATTTTCGAGCCTTATTATTTGGCGGTTTACGTGAAACAACTCAGCAAGAAATTGAACTCAAAGGCACAACTTTGCCTGCTTTTAAAGGTCTTTTGAAATATATTTACACCGGGCATATGTCCTTGGCCAACCAACGAGAAGAGGTAATTTCAATTTTATAAACAAAGAAATAAAAAAATTAAACTAAGAATTTTTACTCGAAAAAAGTGATTAAAACACCAATAAATTTGTCTTGCAGGTGATTCTCGATATTCTGGGTTTGGCACATCAGTATGGATTTTTAGAATTAGAAGTTGCAATTTCCGATTACCTCAAAGAAATTCTTAATATTAGAAATGTTTGCTTGATATTTGATGCAGCGCGTCTTTATCAATTGGAATTTTTGACAAAGGTAAATTTTTCACGTTTTATTCAAAAGTTTATTCTTAAAAAGTAGACAATTTTCTTCAATTACCACGACTTCTAATACAAAACGTTCAATTTTTTTCTTTTTAAACATATTAATTATCCAACAATTATAAAATTAATACTTAGAAATTACTTAATGAATAATTTTATAATTCACATAAATAGATGAACTTGAAAATGTTTTAATTTAAAAGTTACTAAGATTTCAATTGTGAATGAATTTTAAGCGATTAGAAGAACGAAGTTGAAGTTGATCAACGAAAAAAATTGTTCAATAAGTAAATTAATTAAAAATAATGGATCAACATTGATACATAATAAATATTTAATCAATAAAAACAGATGTTTATTTTTTGATGATAATTGTTTTGCAATTAAATAATGAATTTAAAATAATATTTTGCTGCATTAAACAATTTTTTTTCGTTGATAAACGTTGTGAACTTCAAGATCGTTTAGAAGATCTACTTAAACTTCAAATATGTATTAAATAAATTAAAATGAGAACTTAGTGATCAAAATTGAAAACAAGGAAATTTCAAATTTGTTCAAAACTTTAATTAAACTCGAGTCAAAATTTCAATAAAAATAAAAAATAAATAATTTCAAATAAACACAAATGTGACTTTTTTCATCTCCTTTTTCACAGGTATGTCATGAATACTTGGATAAACACGCCCTTGAAGTAATTCAGCACGAAAGCTTTTTGCAATTAAGTTTACCAGCACTTATAGAACTCATTTCCCGTGACTCCTTTTATGCTCCGGAAGTCGACGTGTTCTTGGCTGTTTACGCTTGGGTGAAAGCAAATCCCGGCATAGAAGTGAAGGAAATACTGAGTAAGTAATTAAAAAATAGAAACAAAAAACAATCACCTTATAAATTAATTATCGAGTAATTAAAAACAAAAACCAAGTGAATTTTTTCTCTCTAAACTAAATTACTTGTAAGAAGCAAAGAATTGAATAATACATACATAATTCTAAAAATTTTGAATAAAGAGCAAATAAAATGATTAAAAATGTTTTTTTTTTTGCTTTTTCTCGCAGGTCAAGTGAGACTCTCGTTAATTGCAATTACGGATTTGTTAAATGTGGTGAGACCCACGGGTTTAGTTTCGCCTGAAATGATATTAGATGCAATTGCAGAAAGTACACAAACAAAAGATACGGAATTAAATTATCGAGGATGTTTGATGATCGATGAAAATGTCGCACAAGCGAAACATGGAGCACATGTTTTACAAGGGGAAATGAGGTCTTTTCTTCTCGATGGCGATACACGAAATTATGACATGGAACGAGGGTTGGTTACTGTTTTATTACGATTAAAATAATTATTAATTAAAATTGTTTCGAAAATTCACGAAAAATAAAAAATACACGATAATTTTAGTGAATTAAATGAATTTCCAAATTGTTTCAGATACACAAGGCATTCCATAACGGATTTACACGATCATGGAATTCTTATAAAACTGGGCACTCAGTGTATAATCAATCATATAAAAATGTTGTTATGGGATCGAGATGTGCGCTCATATTCCTATTACATTGAGGTAATGTTTACATATTTATTTATTTTCAATATTTAAATTAAAATTCAATATTTAAATTTAAATTCAATATTTAAATTTAAATTCAATATTTAAATTAAAACTCAATATTCAATACTATCGAAAGTTAAAATGAGTAAAATTACTAATTAATTATTATTATTATATTATAATAATCGACCTAATCTGTCCTCACTTGAAGTTAGCGTTGTTTTATTACAATGATTTGTTTTGTAATTTAAATTAATAATTATATCAAAAAAAGGAAAGTTAATTTATAGACTGTGTGTAAAAAAATGCGTAGAAAATTGTTTTAAATATGTAGTGTTTTAATTTGTTAGCTTCCTTAAAAATTAAATTTTCAATTTTCAAAAATTCTAGAAAATTAATTGAATTTTGGAAGACTTGCAGTTCAATTTTTCAAGTATTTCGAATTTTTAAGCTAATAAAGAGCAATAATTAGTTAAATATTTATTTGACAAAAATTATTAAAATTTGAAAAATTTAATTTGGTAATTTTTAAAAAATTAGGTTTTTGAAAAATACTAATTAAAGTTTTCTGAAGAAAAAGGAACTTGAATTCACAATAATAAGTTTAACAAATTGAAACAATTGGAAATTCTGCAAAATTTTATATTTTAAAGAATTTTTTTTTCCTCTAAAAATTGTCTATAAATATAATTATATTTTTAAAATTATATCATTTTATGAATTTACAAAAATTATTCTATTTAAATAATTCAATTCTCGTAGTTGAACTTTGATAGGAATTGATTTAACAAAAATTTCAGTTAACATTTAAAAAAATAATTAAATATTTAAACCGTTATAACAGGAATTTTTGCAACTAATTAAATTTTAAAAGGTTTTAAAATTAAATTCCTTAAAAATTTAAGGGAAGCAAAAGTTTACAAATCTTTAAATTTTTGTTATAAAAAATTATTCATAACATTATTTTTCTTTAAAAATTATGAGTTTTTCAATAATTTTATTCAAAAATTCTAAAAATATAATTGAATTTTGGATGAATTAGAGTTGCAATCTTTGGAAATAGTTATATTTTAAGAGGTTTTTCATTGAAATTATTTGAAATTTTTAATTCTAAAAGGAAAAATAAATATGAATAAGTTTTAACATTTTTATTCAACGAAAAGAATTGAAGTTTTGAAAAATGAATTTCGTAAAATTGTTTATTGAAAAATGAAACAAAAATTTTTGAAAAATACTTCTATTTCCGAAATTAATTTTAAAAAATTGAAACAATGAAAATTATATTTTTTAAGAAATTAAGAATTTTTAGGTCCCTGAAGTGGCCACCGATGCTCAGCATCGAAAAATATTTTTTGTACAAAATCAAAAAAAAATCACTCAATTTTTTCCAAAGTTTAAAGTTAAAAAATACTGTTATATAGTTTTTTACTTCTTAGGTAAATAAAAGGAGTAAAATTAGTTAAAATTTTGTTACTAAAAATAAGGATAAATACTTTTCGATGCTGAGCATCGATGCCAACTTCAGGAACCTGAATTTTTATTAAATTTGGAAAACCAAATTTCGAAAGTAACAACGGAAAAGAAAATTTCACGCGCGCTTGCACGCGTGTAGTTTTGCCAGTTTTAAATTAAAATTCTACCTTTTTTTGTATAGTTTTAAAATTGTTTTGTTAAAAATCAATGTTTCAGATTTCAATGGATCAGAAAAGTTGGGTTAGAGTTATAGATCATACGCAATATTATTGCAGAAGTTGGCAGTATTTGTACTTTGAACCACGTGTTGCACTTTACATTCGAATTGTTGGAACCAACAATACGGTTAATAAAGTGTTTCACGTTGTCAGTTTTGAGGCGTTTTATACCAATCATTTAGAGAAACTTTGCAAAGGTTTCATTGTACCAACATTAAATGTCGCTACAATGGAGAGAAGTGCTTGTGTTACCGAAGGTGTCAGCAGGTAAATTTTAAAATTTATAACTCGATGCGAATTCTGTAAAAAAAATTTTAATTCAATTTCAATTCTGCAATTTCAGGTCTCGTAATGCTTTACTGGACGGCGATATGTTAAATTACGATTGGGACAGTGGTTACACTTGTCATCAATTAAATTCTGGACTCATACAAATTCAACTTGGTCAACCTTATATGCTTGATTCAATGAGGTAAGAAAATAGTAAATTGTAAATTGTAAATCGTAAATCGTAAAATTGTTAATTCGATTTTTTTTAATTTCTCTAAAGTAATTTCTCAATATTTAGAAACTTTTTTTCTCTATTTCTATCAATTCTTTCAGATTACTTTTATGGGACTGCGACGATCGATCTTATTCATATTACGTCGAAGTTTCCGGTGACTCGAAAAATTGGCAAGTTGTCTGCGATAAAACGCGAGAAGCTTGTCAATCCTGGCAGACGATTAGATTCCATCCACCGCGACCTGTTGTCTTTATCAATATTGTGGGAACCCGAAACACAGCGAACGAAGTATATTTCATTTTCCTTTCTTTATTTTCTCATTTCTCAATTTGTTTCTTCTAACTTTGAAATTTTTGTTCGATTATTACTTGAATTGGAAATATTGTAAATTCTGCAAATTTATAAATTTTTCTTTTTTGGTATATTTTTTTTTGGGAATTAATTTGGTAATAATTCGTTTTTGCGTCGCATTCCAGGTATTTCACTGCGTACATTTCGAGTGTCCAGCACAAACGGAAGATGAGAAAGCAGTAAAATCCCCAGGCAGACGAGGAAAACAATTACCATCTGGCGTTGAAGTGAATTCAATGCCAACGGAAACTGCAACCGAAGCTGTAAATATTGACCACGAGGAGAAAGATTTGATGGATGAGGCGGCACTCGCTGTCGCTGTACCCTAAAATTTAAACACAGACAATTCTAAATTCTAAGCAGCAACGTTAAGACTGTTAAGTAATAACGTTTGTATACGATATTTGCCTTCTTTGCTCCAATATATGTTAAATATCGTTGATTTATAATATTTTGCACATCGAGGTAAAAAAAAGTCACCTTATTTATTAAAATACGATTTTTAAAGTAAAAAAAAAGTCTACAACAAGGAAAAAAAGAAACAAAACGGGTATCAAAGATTAGTGCCATTGTATAATCGTTTTTATTTTAGCGAAAAAGTATTTCGTTTGTTAAAATGTTGTTCGTTACTTAAATACTTTTTATTACATCTTTTTCTTGTCAATTATTAATATTATTTTTTTTGTAAATGTTTTATGTATTATACATAGACCTTCTATTTAAAAAACTGCACTTATTTAAAATTTTGCTTGTTGATATAGAAATCATAATATGTGTCATTTTTTTATATATTTTCTTTTTCTTTTGATAACGTGATCAAATTTTTGGAAAAAGAATTTCTGGGGAATTGAATTTTGATGGAAAAGCCAGTCGCTTAGCTTTGCTACTTTTTCAACGTGGGATTGAACTTTGTTTTTTTTTAAATGATTATGAATCTAAAATATTGACTTGGGTTAGAATTGAAGGAACTGAGGAATGACAAAAAAAAAGTAGAACTTTCACAATTTTATATATAATAATGGATTATTGCTAATAGTTAATAATTAATTAGCGCTAATTTATCAGTGCTTATCAGTGCTTATTAATTCTAATTAATTATTAAAAATTATTAACGATCCTTAATATTAATTATTGTTAATTATTGATAGTTACTAATAGATTTTCATAAAAATTGTATTTATTAATTTTTCGTAAAAATATTTATCATGAAATCTTAATGTATATGAGGGGGGGAAAAAACAATGATATTAAGTTCTTGTGAATAACACAATAGATTTTCTGTGATAAATTTTTAACTACATAAATATTATAAAGATATAAAAGGCAGAAGAAGATTTTATGTGTTTAATTAACATTCACAAAACATCGACTTGTGGGACCGAAGAAAGTTTTTTTCTGATTAAAAAAAAAGACTTGATGAGCTTAAAGCAATTTTATTATTGTAGCTCTTGTCCATTTTTTCTTGTTCCTCAATATTATAACCGAAGATCAACGCTTTAAATTTGATATTATTAGATATATATATGTAAACAGTAAAGAAAAAAAAATTTATGTAGAAAATTATTTATTTCGGTAAAATTTTGATGAGAGAGTATTTCCTATTTCGTCTAATTAGGCTTAGGTAGAATGTTTATTTTTCTAGTCTTCTTCTATATAGAATATGTTGTAGTTGTGTGGTATAAATAATATTGTTAAACAAAATTAATAAACAGTCTTGATGTCTCGCAAAAAATCTTGCTTCGTTATTAACAATGCAATTAAAAATTTCTATTTCTTAACATTAATTTAAAGTATTTGTTTTTAAATTCAACAATTAGAGATTTGAATTTTCGCGCTTTTACTAAGTCACGCATGCGCATTGAAAACGCATCCCAAGTGCCAATTCTGCGGCTGCGGATTGCAGAAGCAGAGGAAAATTTTATAAGAGAAATATGTTGATTCTTTGATTAATGTTAAACATCGGGAATCTAGAATTCATATAAAATAGTTTATCAATAACAAAGTAGAAAAAAAATTCCACGGCATAATGCCGCCAAAAAAACCCGCTGCTCCGAGCAAGAAGGTGGAGCAAAAGAAAAAAGAAAAAGTTATCGAGGTGAGTTTTAAAAGTTCCACTAACCAACAAAAATGTTATCATCAAAGCCACATGTTCTATTTTTGATTTCTCCAAAATATTCCTTTGAAAAGAAATTTCTATCATTTTTCTCAATTTTTCTGACAGGATAAAACTTTTGGCATTAAAAATAAGAAAGGAGCGAAACAGCAGAAATTTATACAACAAGTAGAAAAACAAGTAAAATCTGGTGGTCTCAATCCTCGAAAGGTTGATGATCCAAATGCCAAAAAGTTGGAAAAGGAAAAAAAATTGAAGGAGCAGAAGGAGTTAGCCTTGTTATTTAAACCAGTTCAATCGCAAAAGGTTGACAAAGGTAACAATTTTGGCATTTACATTTTTTGTGCTGTGTAGTTTTATTTTTGTTGACATTTTGTTAATATTCATCGATTCTATAACTCTTGTGACAAAAAATTTCTTTTAACCCTCTGTCACACACCTTGGAAAAAATTACGACTTTACACACGTTTAGAGGGAATCCCTCACCACATTGTAAAATAAGCGACATTATAACATAAACAAAGAAATCAACAAAAATTTAATTTTAAAACAAACTTACAAATATGTAGTAAATTATTCTAAATTGTAAAATTAATAAAATTAACTTACGGCCTCAAAAATAAAAATTAATTACACGAATGCACATCTTCAAAAGAATTACACTTTACATGTAAAAATAATGTAACATTAACAAATAAGCAAAAAAATCATTAAATAATTTATTTTAATTATATTTATAATATAATTTTGTCATTAACCAACAGTGGAACAAAAAATGTTTTGAAAACTTGATTTTTTTATTTAACATAACCTCACTTTTTCGTGTTTTTTCTGGCTTTGAAGCTTCATAATTAAATATTAATTATGTTTAAACTAAATGTTTTTTAGAAATGTGTTGAGGAATAAATTGTCGAAAGGTATAGAAACTGATTTTATTTTGCAATGAGGAAAACAAAAGTTATTTAAAAAATACTGAAACCATAGAGGGAATCCCTCCCTAGGTGTGTGACGGAGGGTTAATAATTAAGTTCTAATGTTTTCGGTATAATAATAAAATAATTTTTTTAGGAATCG
The DNA here is from genome assembly GCA_032873175.1 of Leptopilina drosophilae. Taxonomy (NCBI): domain Eukaryota; kingdom Metazoa; phylum Arthropoda; class Insecta; order Hymenoptera; family Figitidae; genus Leptopilina; species Leptopilina drosophilae. The sequence goes on along the minus strand of CM065478.1, from coordinate 75,229,322 downwards.
ATCCAAAATCTGTGGTATGTGCATTTTTCAAGCAGGGACAATGTACGAAAGGAGACAAGTGCAAATTTTCTCACGACTTGACGTTGGAAAGAAAGGCAGAGAAGCGTTCGCTTTATTGCGATATGCGAGATGAAGATAAAGAAACTGATACTATGGATAATTGGGATGAAGATAAATTAAAGGAGGTTGTGGAAAAGAAGCACGGTGGAGGAAATCGACCCACGACCGACATTGTAAGCACTGGATTTTTTTCATTTACAATTTACAAAATTTCCCCATTTATATTTACATTAATTTACATTTTCTGTTATTTACTATTAAAAATTTCTAATAAATACACAGGCCTCGGATATTATGACTTTTTCGAATTTTTTCAATTATTTTGAAATAATGCGCCATTTATCGACTTTCATTAAAAAGTTGCGGCTTTTTCGACTTTTCTTCCAAATTTTGCGCTAAAATACAATATTTTTGGTATAAAATGCAACTTATTTCGATTTTTATACCGTGCAAAGTATAACTTATTATAGACAAACTTTTGGAACTTTCTTTTTCAATCAGTTTTCTAATTAAATGTTTCAAAATATTATACAAATAAAAAGATTTTCAATAGTTGAAATTCTGTAAAATTTAATTAAAACTTGATCATCTTTTCAAGTCTTCTATTCCAATTTTTGAAAACTAACTTTTAAAGAATTTTAATTGTAAATTTTTCAAATAATATTAAATTATCAAAAATTATAATAAATAATCTTCAAGTGTAGATTCAATAAAAAAGAAAATAAATGAAAAATAGGTTTTGAAAATAATATTAAAATAATTTAGAAAAGAATAATTCTCTGAAATATTACGTTCTTATTTTTTTTAAATCAATTATTTTCAATATTTCCGAAAATTGAAATTCATACACAAAATAATAAAATTAAAATTGTTGAAAATTATTTTCAACATTTTGGAGAAAATAATCATATATTCCAAATTAACTATATTAATCTCTGTGGGTTTTCATTCATTCTGTTCGCAGTATGAAGTTAGTTTTTGTATATGCTTTTTTTTTCTTTTTCAAAACACTTTGGTTTTTCGATTTGTCAATATCAATTTTTATTGTTTATTTAGAGAAAAGGTTAATAGATATTGCTTTTATAAAATAAGGTAAGAAATTTTCATAATGTTGATTTAGAAATTTTATAATTATTTTTTGTTTATATTTTAAAAATTATTAGTTTCTTTTGAAATAAAAAGTTATGAAATTTTCGTTTTTAATTACAATTTTTAACAATAATGTTTTTTCTATTTTAAATTAATAACAAAAAATGTGTAGGAAGAATTTGTGTATTTAATAATTACAATTTTTCTTTTTTTATGTATATAAAGATATTTTATATTTTACTAGCTAAAAATGCTTGTGTACTTTCTCATATAATAATCATGTCTATTCACAATTCACATTTTTTTATTAAAGAACAAAATATTTAATTTCATTTGAAGAATTTATTTAATAAGATTTAATTTTTTAACTTTCTAAAAATCAATTTATTTTAAGTTTAATCTATAGAAATTAATGAAAAAATTTGCATAATTTCTTTTTCTGTATTTAAAAACGAAAAAAAAAATAAAGTAATTTAAACTATTTATATTTCTCCATCAACATTTTTTTTAAACTTCCATTTTGTAATTAATTTTGAAAATCATATTGTTGGTGCAACTCAAAATCATGAAAATTTCTTTCATTCTTTTCTATTAAACAATATAAAGTGTTGTCAAAAACATTTTGTCGGACAAATCGAATTTCTATAACTTCTTTTATTTATTTCTAACAAAATGTTAAATGTTATTAAAAAAAGATGAAAAAACTGGAATAATTTCTTAATTTTTTAAACATAATCTTTAATAAAAATTAAATTTTTTTAGAGATAAATGATAAATGTTTTGGCTCAATTGACTTTTTTTCTCTAATTTCTTTTTTAAATTTAATACTGAAAATAATTAAGAATATCAATTGTATTCTTTTAATAGTTGACAAAGATTATTGATTAATTTATAATGAATGAGAATATAAATTGTAATTTTAATTCGTAATCATAATTGTTATAGTTGCTGTTTGATTTTTTGTTTCTTAACTTTTTTGTAATTTTTCTTTTTAAATATTTAAAATTTTTTAATTAATGTATTGAAAAGCATCGAATTATTGCAAAAAATGTTATCAAAAAATTTAATAATAATAGAATTCCTTCACAAAATTCCACTATTTAGGGAAATAACTTAAATCTCGCGGAGAATTTTGTTTAAATTTTTAAAAATTCTAATTAAATTCTTTTTGCAGAATTTCTTTGATTTTTTTTGTCAAATAATGGAGTTCCTTTAATAATTTTAATTAAACATTTAAAGAATAATTAAAATTTTATGGAGAAGAATTTTTTTTAAATTGTATTAAAAATAATTGAATTCTTGCGAAAAATTTTACTATTTAAAATAATTTAATTATTTTTATTTAGAAAGATTTGTTAAAATTTTAGGAAATATTGAAATTCTTTCGTGAAATTTCAATAAAATTTTTGACAATATGAACAGTAATAAATCATTTTGTATTTAAAAAGTGATTTTTTTAAAAATTTGATTATGAAATTATTTAAAAAATTTATGTTTGTTAATAAAAAATTTTGTAATTTGTATAACAGTATCAAATTAAATACTACGTTCCGCGCGCTAGCGCGCGTATCATTTGCTAGTTTTCAATTAAAATTCTTGAAAACAATTTTGTTTTAAATTATACAAAAATTCTTCAATTATTTTTGAAAAATTATACATTACAATATTTATAAAAAATTAATTCTTACAATTGTTTTATTACAATTTTTTAAGATTCAATTACCTTCGAATAAAGTAAATAAAATTCTTTTTATATTTACTACTTTATAATTTTTCAGACATAATTCATTTATAATTACAATTTTTTGAAAAATTTGATTTATTTTTTTAAATATTTTTAAAAAACTCAATTATTTAATAATTAAAATTCTTCGAAAAATTTTATGAATTTTTTTATATTTTTAAAAAACTCAATTATTTTTCCTAAGATATTGTCAAATTTTGAATTATTTTTTCAATGTTTTACTTAATTTAAATCAGCTTTGAAAAAATTTGACCAAATTTCTATTTTTTAGGCATTTTTTAATTGTATTAAAAGTTTTTCCCTTTTTGGCTTAGATTTGCAAGCATTTCTTGGAAGCTGTCGAGAAGTCGAAATACGGTTGGTTTTGGGAGTGTCCTGTGGGTCAGAAATGTATCTACAGACACGCGTTGCCACCTGGATTTGTTCTTAAAAAGAACAAAAAGAAGGAGGACAAGAAAGATGAGATTTCGTTAGAGGATCTGATAGAAAGGGAGAGAGCCAATTTAGGACCAAATCAGGTTTGTTAAAATATTATTTCTCTCACTGTTTGATATATTTTTTTATTATAATTTATATTGTCAATAATTGTTATCGTTTTTCTTTCGAAGTTTAACAAAAAAGCATTATTTGTTTTCTAGACGAGAATAACATTAGAGAGTTTCCTGGCATGGAAGAAGCGAAAACTAAAGGAAAAGAAAGATCAAGCAATCAAGGACGAGGAAAAGAAACGAAGCGATTACAAAGCTGGTCGTCAAGTTGGTATTTCCGGAAGGGAAATGTTCTACTTCAATCCAGAACTCGCAACTGGAGATGGTAAATTAATTTTTAAAGAGTTTAAAGAGTTTATAAAGTCCCTTAAGTTGACGTTGGTTAAATTTTTTTTTTAAGAAAACCAAAAACCTTTTTTTTAATACTTAATTAATTAAATTATGTAAAAGTGTTTTCTTTTTTACTAATCGTTCATTATTATTACTACCAGGAATGGAGGAAGGAGATGAGGCATTTGACAGTTATGCTCTCGATGAAGATGAAAATTCCGATGGCTTGGAATACAAGGAGTTGGACTTTGATAAGCTCACGTTTGAAGCTAGTGAAATTGATACCACTGGTATTACAATTGCAAAAGAAGATCGATTAAAGAGTGAGAACGTGCCAGAAATAAATAAAGAGTCTGGTAAGTTTTCTAAAAATTACAAATTTCGATAAATTAATTAATTAATTAATTAATTGTTTTTGTTTGCTTTCTTATCACCCAATTTTTTTTCCTTTAAACGTTCAGATAAATAATTTATTTCTGATTAAACATTTTTAAAAATTATTATTCTAAAATGAAAGAAAAAAAAAATAAAAATTAAACATTCATTTACTTAGAAATAATTTTCTTAATATAGAAAAATTTTGGATCTAAAAATACAAATTCAAAGTATTTAAATAAAAATTTTCGTTCATTTGAACGTTCAACATTCTAGAAATACGAATTTTAAAATTGTATTTTAAATTAATGTTTTCAAGATTAAATAGTAAATGTTAACTCAACAAAATTTTTTTTTAACTACTGTCTCGAATAGAATTTTTTTACATTATTTATGCTTAGGATTGAAAAATAAAATTTTTTAAATTACTTTGAAGAATTTTATTAAAAATTTCGTATATAATTCAACTCTTTTCGAATATTTCATTGAAATTCAAATGTTTTGAAGAATATTATTTAAAATTTTGAAAGTAATGAATTTCTTTCCAGAAATATAATTAAAACGAACTTAAATAATTACATTTTTTAAAGTATTTTATAAATACTGAAATTTTTCTCCGACAATCAAACATATCTGAAAAATTTTATTAAAATTTATCAAGAGAATTCAATTATTTAAAAATTTGTTGATAAAATTATTTATGAAAATTCAATTTTAAGAAACATTCAATTATTTAATAAAATATTTATTTTTACAGTAAAATAATTCAATTATTAAACAACAATTTTTATAATATTCTATACGAACATTAAATTATTTTTCTAAAAAATAAAAATTTCGAAAACTCATTGCAGAATTTTATTTATTTATAATACAAATTTAATCGAATTTCTCAAAAAATGTTCTAAATTCTTTAGAAATTTATTAAAATTCGTCGAAAGAATTGTATTATTTTAAAAATTTGTTAATAAAATTCTTTGCCAGAATTGAATTTTAAGAAAAATTAAATTATTCCATAAATTATCTTTGTTTATATTTAAATAATTGAATTGTTACAAAATAATTTCATTAAAAGTTTTGAAAACAAATTAATTCTTGAGACTGATTTCATTAAAATTCGTTTTAAATTGTTAAATTCTTTTTGCAAAGTTTTATAAAATTTTGCAAAAAGAATTTAATGACTTAAAACATTTTGAAACCATTTTGACATTAGTTAAATTTCTACAAAGAATTTTATTAAAATTTCTGAAAATAAATGAATTCTTGAGGCTAATTTTATTAAAATTCTTTTTTAATAATTGAATTCTCTGCCAGAATTGAATTTTAACAAAAATATTGAAATATTCAATAAATTATGTTTGTTTGTATTTAAATAATTGAATTCTCGTAGAATTTACTCATAAGAATTGGTTTTTAAAATGAACTCAGTTAAAATTTTAGATTTTTGCGAAGAATTTATTACTTTTGAAAATAATTGAATTCGTGCTAAGAATCTTACTAAATTTTGAAAATAATTGGATTTTTTTGAATTTATAATTAAAAATCTTTTTATCGAAAATTAATAAATTTTCTTTCTTTGTATAATATTATAATTTCAATAATTTAATTTTTCAGTGACAGTTGTTGGAGAAGGTGCTGCAGCTTTAGCAATTAATGAAAACCTCTTCACCGAGGAAGACTTGGAAGGTCTGGAGGAAGAATTGGGGGACCTGGACTTTGAGGAGTGATCCAGATGTCCCTTTTTAACTCTCCTCAAATCCCGTCCCTTCTTTTTTTCTTTTTCAAAGTCTCTGCAAACCTTTAGAATAACTCAATTTTTTTTGTTATGAATAAAATTGTAATTCTTCTATCCATTGCGATTATGTAAATTACGCTCAATATAAATATATATCTTTAATAACTTATTATTATCATCAACATCAGGAAGAAAAATGGGATAATGAAATTAAAGGGGAAATATGTTATTAATGGATTTTACAATAAATCATATTGATTTAAAATTCTCCGACTTGCGACTAATTGCATTCGAGATTTTTCTTCAGAAAAATATTTTTAACAAACACCAAATTAATAAAAAAAACCAAATTATTTTTAATTAATTTCGATTATTTTAATGAAAAATTTTTGAAGCGAATGTTTTCCCTTTTTGTATAGAATTACTATTATTCATTTTTGAAGCAAATCTGTTGAGATTAAACATATTTTTTATAACCCTTTGCCCGTTTCATTTTAAATAAAAGAAGAATGGAAAATAAAGGGAACTTTGTATTTTTAATTTCTTTACAATCCTTATTTTTCTGCCTTAATTATCTACGGAATAATCATTCCTTTTTTTCATTTTTTAATTTAGTTAATATTCCTTTTTTTATAATTATAATATAAACAATCGTTTATATTATAATTATAAAAAAAGGAATTTTAACTAAATTAAAAAATTACTTTTTGAATATTATCAATTTTCAAGTAAGTAAAAATTCTCCGATATATATCAAATCGTTTTAAACAAAATTTTTCTCGAATTCTAGAAGGTAAAATTAATATTTATATTTTTCAATATTTTAATTAAACGAAAAGATGCTTTTTTCAATTTTTTCTTTACATTATTTAAATATGAGCGCTTATTTTATTACCCGCGTGAACCAATCAGAAAACAACGTCACGGGAAATATGAACTCTGATTGGTTAGCGTCTCTAATATGAACGTCTTCTCCAATGAGAAAACTCTCTAAAACCACGTGACCTCTATTCTGACAATTCAGTTTTGATGGTTTAATTTCCGCCTATTCACGCCGGATAGGCTTAGTAAACAATTACATTTTTCACTAAATTTTAATAAATTTTTGACAATTCAAATACAAACATGAGTTCCATTGGAACAGGGGTAATTAAAATTTTAATAAACTTTCAAAAATGCATTTCCTCTACTTTCCAAACAACAAGAAAGCAAATTCTAACCTCACTTTTAATTTCAGTACGATCTCTCTGCGTCTCAATTTTCACCCGATGGCAGAGTTTTCCAAGTAGAATATGCCCAAAAAGCTGTGGAAAACAGCGGGTAAGTTTATTTCTTATAATTTTTAGTTTTGAGTTTTATTTAGAAAGTGAAATTTTTTGAAAAAATACGTCTGCATCAAGAGGAGTGATGTCAGCTTTTTTTGTGTGTTTACGTGAAAAAGAAAATAGATCTTAAATTGCACTTGGAATTTTTTGTTTTTAGAATTAAATTTACAATTTTTTTGAGAAAAATTGTATTCATTTTATTTCAATTATTTAGAGTATCTAAGGATTTTTGTTAAAATGTCAAATTCTAATTCTTTAGATCTAAACTTGGAATTTTCTGCATTTAATTTCTTCTTCGCTAAGCTTCGCTGCAATTACGCTTTTAATTGGAATACACTGAACGTTTTACTTTTAAACGACAAAAGAAGTGGAAAAACTCAATTTCTTAAATATGACACGTTCGACAAATAGAAAACTTTTTTGTTCTTTTATTATTAACGATAATCTTGTACTTGCTTCTTTGAGGGGGACTTTTAATTAAGAACTATATTAAAGTTTAGTGCGTCATTTTTTTTTTAAATTTCAGAACCGTAATCGGCTTACGAGGAAAAGATGGAGTGGTTTTTGCCGTTGAAAAACTCGTTACATCTAAGCTCTATGAAACGGGAGCTAATAAGCGGATATTCAATATAGACAAACATGTTGGAATGGCGGTCTCTGGATTGATTTCTGACGCGCGTCAAATTGTCGAAACTGCAAGGTCTGAAGCAGCCAGTTATCGTGCACAATATGGAATCGGAATACCTCTCAAGTATTTAAATGAACGTGTTTCAATGTACATGCACGCTTATACACTCTATTCAGCAGTACGTCCCTACGGATGCTCCGTTATCTTAAGTGCATTCGAAACAGACGGTCCTACAATGTACATGATTGATCCTTCTGGAGTGTCGTATGGATATTATGGCTGTGCAATTGGTAATTTTTTCCATCTCTACCATTTACCCAAAAAATAATTACTCGTTTCAAAAAATTTCAATTATGGATCAGGTATTTTAGACTTTTCTCAAACTATTCTTTTTTTAAAGAAGAAGATGCCTTTTTTCGACTTACTCTCGAAAATTTCTTACTATTTCCATTGTTTTTCGAAAAAGACGACATTTATCGACTTATTATTTAAAAATTGGTACTTTTTCTTAGATCCATTGCCCAGGCTTCGGGTATTATGACTTTTTCGACTTTTTTCGATTTTTTTCAAATAATACGACTTTTATTAAAAAATGGCGACTTTTTAGACTTTTCTTCCAAATTTTGAGACAAAATACAATATTTTTGGTATAAAAAGCAACTTATTTCGATTTTTATAGTGTAAAAAGCATAACTATAGACAAATCTTTGAAAATTTATTTTTGAATAATTTTTCTAATTAAATTTTTAAAATATACAATTTAAAAGATTTTAATTCACTGAAATTCTGTAAAATTTAATTAAAACTAAATCATCTTTTCAAGTGTTTTATTCCAATTTTTGAAAATTAACTTTTAAAGAATTTTATTTGAAAATTTTTGAAATAATATTAAACAGTCAAAAATTATAATAAATAATCTTCAAGTGTAGATTCAATAAAAATGAAAATTAATGAAAAATAGGTTTTGAAAATAATATTAAAATAGTTTAGAAAAGAGTAATTCTCTAAATTATTACGTTCTAATTTTTTTGAATTCAATTATTTTCAATATTTCCGAAAATTGAAATTCATACACAAAATAATAAAATTAAAATTAGTCAAAATTATTTTCAACATTTTGGAGAAAATAATCATATATTCCAAATTTTCAATTAAAATTCTTGAAAACAATTTTCTTTTAAATAATACGAAAATTCTTCAATTATTTTTGAAAAATTATACATTACAATATTTATAAAAAATTAATTCTTACAATTGTTTTATTATAATTTTTTAAGATTCAATTACCTTCGAATAAAGTCAATAAAATTCTTTTTATATTTACTACTTTATAATTTTTCAGACATAATTCATTTATAATTACAATTTTTTGAAAAATTTGATTTATTTTTTTATATTTTTAAAAAACTCAATTATTTTTCGTAAGATTTTGACAAATTTTGAATTATTTTTTAAATGTTTTACTAAATTTAAATTAGTTTTGAAAAGATTTGACCAAATTTCAGTTTTTTAGACATTTTTTAATTGTATTTAATTGTAAAACTTTTTTGTACTTTCTATAAATTATTTAGAAATACATATTTCTTTATTAAAATTTTTGAAAATGTTCTACCTTAATTAATATCTTTATTAAATAGAAAAATATAAGTTTCAAATTATAATAAAACATTGGATTTTTTATACAGCACTACTTTATAATTTTTCAGGCATAATTTATTTATAATTAAAATTCTTTGAATAATTACATTAATTTTTTTATATTTTTAAAAAACTCAATTATGTTTCGTAAGATTTTGACAAATTTTGAATTATTTTTTAAATGTTTTACTAAATTTAAATTAGTTTTAAAAAGATTTGACCAAATTTAAGTTTTTTAGACATTTTTTAATTGTATTTAATTGCAAAACTTTTTTGTACTTTCTATAAATTATTTAGAAATATTTCTTTATTAAAATTTTTGAAAATGTTCTACCTTAATTAATATCTTTATTAAATAGAAAAATATAAGTTTCAAATTATTATAAAACATTGGATTTTTTATACAGCACTACTTTATAATTTTTCAGAAATAATTTCTTATAATTAAAATTCTTTGAAAAATTACATGAATTTTTTTATATTTTTAAAATACTCAATTATTTTTCCTAAGATTTTGACAAATTTTGAATTATTTTTTCAATGTTTTAGTAAATTTAAATCTGCTTTGAAAAGATTTGACCAAATTTCAATTTTTTAGACATTTTTCAATTGTATTTAATTGCAAAACTTTTTGTATTTTCAATAAATCATTTAGAAATATTTTTGAAAGTTAATTTTTACGCATTTCTTTATTAAGTTTCTTAAAAATGTTCTGCCTTAATTAATATCTTTAAATAGAAAAATGGAGGTTTAAATTATTATAAAAGATTTGATTTTTTTTTATTTAAATAATTGAATTTTTGAAGAAATTGCAAATGATGATTAAAAATTGATATAGATAATTGATTTAGAGATGAAGTTTAGTTAAAAATTGTAGAAAGTAATTAAATTTATAAAAGGGTTATAGTTATAATTTATGATCCCCAAGTTTTGAACGTTCAAATGAACGAAATATTTTTGATTGAAGATATTTTAATAGATTACTAATCGTAAAAAATGTATAAACTAAAATATTACGTTTACAAACTCAGTAATTAATTTTTTTGATAGTGAAGCAGAATAATTGCAATAAAAATTTAATATTTAGATGAAATAAATAAATTTCGTTCATTTGAACGTTCAGAACTTTAGGATCCTTGTAATTTTTAGAAATTATTAAATTTGAAAAGTTGAAATTTAAAAAATTTTATTTCCTGTGTAACAAAGAAGTAAGAAGTATTTGAATATTTATTTAGCAAAATTATACAAGTTTTGATTAATTTGAATTTTTGTGACAGCACTGTATTAAATAATCGACTTTTTTTCTATTTTTATTCGACTAAAGCGACTCTTTTTGTTCGATGTGGCTAAAGTTTCGAACGTTCAAATGAACGAAATTTTGTTTCACCTCAAGTATTTTAGAAAATTGCTATCCAAAAAATAAAAATAATTGAAATTAAATAATATTTAGTTTAGAATTAATTTGATTTAATTTTAAAAAAAAGTTTTTGTGTAAAGAAATACAAATTAGAGGAAGTTAAAAAAATATTGTCGTTCATTTGAACGTTCGAACCTTTATGAACATTTTGTTCGTTAAAGTCGATTCGAGGCCTGATTCCCTCAATTTAACAAAATAATTATGAACACTAAAGGAAAAATGTATTTTTCTCTTTTTTCTCTCAGGTAAAGCGAAACAATCGGCAAAAACGGAGATAGAAAAATTGAAATTGTCCGACATGACTTGCAAAGAACTTGTGAAGGAAGCGGCGCGAATAATTTATCTTGTGCACGATGAACTCAAAGACAAACAATTTGAACTCGAAATGAGCTGGGTTGGTGTTCACACCAATGGAAAACACGAGCGAGTTCCTTTGGATATAAAAACAGAGGCAGAAACCAAGGCACGTCAAGCGATGGCTGACGATTCTGATAGTGACACTGAGGACATGTGAGAAGTGACAGATGAAGAAATTGGTAAAAATCGATAATCATTTTTTTTTATATAAATTATTTTGCTCTCATTTTATACAAAAAAAACACAATTTTTTGTTTTGTATAAAATGCTTTGATTGTTCAAAATAAAACGTCTATTATTGATAAGAAAATCGAATAAATTCGTCTCGTTTATACATCAGGGAGATAATATTTCATTGCCTGGCATAATTTCTTCTTTTAAATAATAGAAAAAATGCATATTATTAGCATGAGGAAAAAACTTTCTTCTGATTTATAATTTAAACAAAAAATTTCAACATCAATTCGTTTGAGGGGATTTTCTCTTCTACTCCCCAGGGAAGCTCATCGATTTTCTCTTTTTATTATTATCATCTTCTTTGCAAAATTTCTGTTCGTTTGTTTTAAAAATGTTTTAGCCTTGTCAAATGATAACAACTATTTCAATAAATTATTCAAAACTTCTGCCCCAGAAAATTGAATATGTACGTATACATATTTCTAGAGAAAAAGTCACTTGGTCTACTTTTAAAATTATTCATGAACTTTAGAAAAAGTAAAAATATATGAACATTTTAGGCATCAATAATTTTTCTTAACTTGATCGTCTTTATTACTTTTACTAGAAAATATAGCGACAAAATTTTTTATTTTTAAAACACCAACTTCAGTTTTTCAAATTATTTCAAATTTAAAACAAAAAAATTTCCTAACTAATTAATTATTATTCTTTATTATTATATATAAAATAATGAAATTCTTTTCTAGAATTCGATTATTTGGAAAAATGTTAATAAAATATATTTTTTAATAATAGAATTAAAAAAATAAATATTTTATCCATTTTTTCACATTCTCTCTATTAACAAGAAGCGTATTACTGCAATAGTTTTTCCCTTTGATTAAAATTCACTAAATGAAGCATTCAATTTAAAGCACTTAAAAAAGGAAAAACCAAAAACTAAAATAATGATTCATTTTTGTAAAAAAAAGATTCATGTAGAAAAATGTTCTATTTTCGAATGATTTTTTTTCTTTTTGAAATTTTTTTAAAAAAACCGAATTATACGCTTTCAATTTAGAAGAAAAGGCATTTTATATAACACTCTTTTCATGGACTTTTTTTCATGTCTATTTTCGATTAATTCCAGAAGTTAAGCTGATACTACATGATCTCTTTATTCCATTAGTACAATTAAACGGATTATTATTATCTTTGTTATTTAAAATTGACTTTTCTATCATTTAAAAAGGCTTTACTTTTATTTTTTTATTCTCTCTCCCTCTTCTCTCTATATTTTTCTCTAAAAGCTCTCTGGTTTAAAAAGGTTTTTAAAAATAATTTTTCCAGAAAAAAAAATATTATAACTTATTCAAACGTATATATTTAATAATAATAATAGACTTGTGTATTAAAAAACACGGGGAAAAATAATTAAATTATAATGAAAAAATTACTGAACATTTATTTTTATGCATTTTAAAAAAAAAATTCGCGGTTGTAAAAGGAAAATATCTTTATTAATAATAATAATCGTTGTCTATTCCAGTAAATTTGTTCGCTATTCGAAGTTATTTTGTTGTTGGCTTTTTTGTTTCCTAATTATAAAATTTATTAAATTAAACTAAAATTTATTTTGAAATTAATTAATCATTAAAATCTTGCAAAATAATTTCATTAAAAAATTTGAAAGTACTTCCAGTCCTTCGAAGAATTGTATTTTTCATAAGAATAATTGACTTTCTTAAAGTGAATTAAAACAATTTTTTTGAAATCTTTGAATTGTTTCAAAGAATTTCTTCCAATTTTTATTCAAATATATTTTATTTCAAAAAAAATTCGAAAACTAAATTTTGAATTTTAAATTATTCCAAAAATTGAAGTTTACATTTAAATGTGAAAAATTTTCTAGTTTTCACAATTTCTTTTTAAAATTAATTAAAGATTAAATTAATATTATTTGAAATGAAAATTCTTTCTTCTCAGTTCTTTTATATTTTGAATTTCTTTTTATTTTGTCTCTCAAATTTTGGGTGTATTTTTCCATTTCGTGTTCTCCTTCATTTAATTCTCTGCTCTCTTTTCATTTTGCGCAACTTTCTTAATATAAAATCTTCGAAATGAAAGAAAAGAAAATTCTAAAAATAATTGAGAATTAGATATTTTTCTGGACTTTTGCTAAAATTTCCACTATTCAAATTGAAATTTACGAGATTAAATGCGTAAAAGAAAGTAATGAACATAAAAATAAAATATAAAGAGAATAAAAGTATGAAGTGAATGATAATTTATATTAAGTTGAGAGTAAAAATGAAGAGCAAAAAATAAGAATAAATTATATTGAGAGATATTGAGAGGAGAAATAATTTCATTTATTTTATTAGAATAAAAATATTAATTTCATTTGAATGAAAGTGATAGGTTTTTATTATTTTATTTTATTTATTTTTGTTTATTTATTTTTTTTTGTTGAAGTCAAACTTGAATCGCTCTTGAAAACGATAAAATCTGAAGGAGAAAACAGAATGAGATGCGATATATATTCATTTCACTTTTACCACGTTATGAAGTTTCTTCAAGCAGAAAGAAAGGAACAAAGTTCTTAAGTTTTTCTTAAATCAATCTACTTGTATACATTATTTTTTATTATTTTCCTTTTTTTCTTTTTTCTTTTAGTTTTCAAGTCTGTTAACTTCAAGTTTAAAGAATTCTATTAGTGCACTGCCTATTATAGAAAGAAACCAATTTATTAAAAGTTATACAACTCATTATTGTTGCTCACATAAGCATCTCACTGCAAAATAAATTTTTCTCGACAAAAATTATTGAATTTTCTATATTCAAATATTAAATTCTATTTATGAATAAATTTTAAATTCGAAATTTCAAAAAATTCACTTTTTAACTAATTGATCATTATTTTCAATATAATTTTAATACAATTACTAGAAAGATTTCAATTCATAGAAAAAATAAATTTATTTTCATTTTTCAATGACTTTAGAATTAAATTTAAAAAAAAAAAATTTATAATCTTCAAATATTTTAATTAATTTTTTCTCAAGAATTAAAATATTTTCAAATAAAAATCCTTGGAAAGTATCTAAATATTTTCTAAACGAGTAAAAATTTTTTGCAGGAATTTAATTATTATTCTCGTAATTATTCCAAATTTTTGGCAGGAAATCAATTGTTTGTAAAATACTTTCATTCAAATTTTTCGAAAGATAGTCAATTATTTTTAATTATTCTCCAAAAGAATTAAATTTTTTTCAAAAATTTTAATAAAATTCACCAGAAACAATTTCATTATTTAAAAAAATAAGACAATTCCTTTCAAGAATTCAATTATTATTTTTAGTACAATTTCAATTAATTTCCAAAAAACATTTAAATATTTTCAATTTTAATTACACTCATCGAGAGAATTAAATTATTTAAAAATTTTTTTGATATTTCTCAAAAAAAAAAATTCTTCAAAAATACACTTGTTTGGTAAGAATTTAATTATTTTTAATAAAATTTCAATTTATTTCCTAGAAATAATTTGAATATTTTCAATTTTTAATTAAATTCATCGAAAGAAAAGAATTATTTTCAAAAATTGTAAAGAAATTACAGTTAAAAATTCAATTAATTATTAAAAAAAGTCATAAAAAAATTCTTTTTAAACAATTCAATAATTTTCATAAATCATAAATTTGAAATAAACTTTTTCGCAAGAAAATAATTAAATTAATTAAAAAATACTTCAAAATTTTTACACAATTTTTGTTGAAGTTCCTATTTACTATTTTCAATACAATTTTATATAAATTTCTTGGAGAATTTAATTTTTTTCAAAAATTATTAAAACTTGTTCTCTGTAGGAATTAATTTTATTTTTGAAAATAATAAAAAATTATTCGAAGAAATTCTATTATTCTCAAAAATTTTAATAAAATTCTTCGTTACAATTTTAATCTTTTTTTTCAATTTTGATAAAATTGTTAGCATCAAAATCAATTATTTTTTTCAAATAATAAAATGTTTGTAATAAAACGCAAATAATTAAATGAATATAAATTAATTAAAACTTTCAGCCACAAAATGTTTTAATCAAGAAAATGGAAAAATTAACAAAATCAGGCGAAACAGATGAAAATTTTCAAAACAGCCAGGAAAAAATTATTGTAGTTAATAATTGTGAGAGGATTCAATAAATATTTGGAAAAAAAGAAACAAAAAAGTAATATGAATAAATTATAATTAAGATATTTTGGTTAAATTTTCTATTTCGGTTCAAATTGGAGAAAAGAAAAAAATTCTTTCACATATTTAACAATTTCCTTGGACTTTTTTGTTTTAAAGAAAATGATTATATTTTTAAGATAAAAATTGCTATTTTCTTGCCTAATATACGATAGGAGAGAAATTTAAATTTTCATTAAAATATAAAAGAGAAAGACATTTCCTGTAGAGAATAAGGTTTTCTTACTCTTCGTGAATATAAATGTATATATGCGATAATTTTAAAATTTAATCAAGTGACAAAATCACTTGGGAGTTTTCAAGTAATTTTTGTTTTTCTTGTTTTTATTTTCTTTTTTTTTAATTCACTTCAATTGTCCCTGCGCCAATCATTTTTGGATAAAGGCTGTCAAGTTTTTTTTCTCTTTCTCTCGTTTCCTCAGCGATACTATTACTGCACTAAATCGCAAGAGAAATGATTAAGTGAACCAATCCATACTCGTCCGTTTAATGTGTATTCCAGGCATGTTGCAAATTATCTCGTCTTATAAAGGTAAGTTTTATTTTCACGAAGAAATTTACGGAATGTCTCAAACTTTTTCAATGAAAAGGAGATGTTTCCAACTATTATACAAAATTTTCGAATTCCTTTAACGTCGTCAATGTTCTCTTTTAAACTTTTCAATTAGTCCCTTTTCATTTGACTACAAACTTTATTAAGTTAATCAAAATTTTCACTACATAGTTTTTAAAGTAATTCCAAATTTTCTCTATAGTGGTTTTTCAATTTTGAATTATTCACTTTTATTTTGGATTGTAGTTTGTTTCAAATTCATTTTTTTATTTCAACTTAATTCAATTCAATTTTTTTCCAATAAATTCAATTGAGCGCAATAAAAATTTAAGTTGACTAAATTAAATAAAATTCAATCAATTTTGATCATTTAAATTATTGTTAATATTATTACTTACAATAATCGTCGTTTTGCCATTCATTCATTCAGCCAACGCCTGAAATCAATAAATATTAAACAAATTACTTTCATTATTTGATTCATTAATAATTTAATAATTTAATAATTTAATAATTTAATAATTTAATAATTTAATAATTTAATAATTTAATAATTTAATTGAATTTAAATTAAATTAATTTAAATTTAATTGAATTTTATAGCAATTATTTTAAGTAATTTTGAAGAAAGTTTATTGAGAATTTGGATTATTAAAAGAAAGGAAATTTCACTGTAAAACCTAATAATTGTTTTCTACTAAATTTTACATTATTTCGATAATTCAAAAATTTTTCAATGAAATCTAATTTCTATCGAATCTGAATAAAATTGTTTTCCATTTACTTTAAAATATTGTAATTAAATTTACTTTAAATCGTTAAAATTAAAAACTCTACAAAAGTTTGTTATTTGAAAACTTTTTAATTCCAATTTAAAAAGGTTTGAAATTGATTAAAAATCGAAGTGTAGACAAAATTGGATTTGAGTGTAATTTCCAGTAAACTTTCTTTTTTCTTTGAATAATTGAATTTTCATTTCGAAAATTGATTTAATTTTTAAAAAATCTGAATTAAAATTTTTCCGAAAAATTCTGTTCTACAGAATATGAAATTAAATTTATTTTAAATAATCAAAATTTAAAATTCTAATAATGTTTGTTGTTTGGTAAATTTTTTATTTAAATTTAAAATGATTTGAAATTGATTAAATTTTTTATTCTTGATTATTTTAAATAATCAAAATTTAAAATTCTAATAATGTTTGCTGTTTGAAAAATTTATATTTAAATTTAAAATGGTTCAAAATTGATTAAATTTTTGATTAGCTTGATTATTTTAAATAATCAAAATTTAAAATTCTAATAATGTTTCTTGTTTAAAAATTTTTCTTGAAACTTAAACTCATTTGAAAATGATTAAAAATGTAATTGTAGATAAAAGAAGATGTATTTGAGTTTATTTTAGGAAAACTTTCATTTCTTCTTTAAATAATTAAATTCTCAAATGAATTTTTTAAAAAATTATTAAATTAAAAGGGATTATTGATAAAGAGAAGAATTAATATTAAAAATTCCAGAAACTAATTGTAAGTGAATTTAAATCTCTATATTACTTTTGGAAAAGTATTCTAATTTTATTATGAGGTTTTACATTTTTTATTATTTTTGACATTTAAAGGTAAGTAAGATAAGTAATATTAAATTTTCTATACTTTATAATTAAAATATTTATCATTTTATAAAATTAATTCTGAATTGATCAGGTTCTTCCATAATATTAAAGAATTAATAAAATTCATTAATAAATGGTTAATATATTAAACAAAAGTTTTAAATGTTATATAAAAAAAAATTTTTATTTTCTCGTTTTTTCACCTTTTTTAATTTTCGTTCCAAATGTATTTTAATACTTAAGCTTTTCGAATTAAAAATAATTAATATAATTAAAAACTTAAGACTTGTTAAAATATTTGCCTTATTGTAAGAACTGTTTAAAAGTTTAAATTTATTTAAATCTTTCTAATGTACATAGAGAATATAATTTTAAATATTATATAAATGGTGAAAGTTTTCAAAGTTCGTAAGTGTGAAAATTTTGAAAATTATATATATATATTATTAAATATTAAGTTTAAAACTTGAAATTTAATTGCAAGCTTGTCTAATTTACTAAACAAATAAAGGAGAAGTGGAAACTTTTGTTCGCTCTGTAACATATTTTATACTCATTATAGGAAATTGAAGATTTTCAAAAAATTTATCTCCAGAATTTAACGAAGTGGACTTAATACCCTTATTGTTACCTCTCCGTTTGATATCGCAGAGTAAAAAGAATAGGGAACGAATAAAACTTCCATAATAAAGTTTTTCAAGTATAAAAAACTCTTATACTGCACAAAAATATTGTAATTAACAATTTTTACTCTTTTTAAATATAGAATTTTTTATTTTAATAAATTTTTAATTTCGAAATTTTTTTCAACTTTATAATTAAAATTGACACTGAAAAATATTTACTTTATTGAAATAACCAAACAAAATACTTCTTATTTATGCAAATAAATTTAAATATTTAATTAGTTAATTGAATGAAATAAATTTTTTGTTTAATAAATTTGATTATTTAATTAGTTAATTGAATCAAATAAATTTTTTTTTAGTAAATTTAGTTATTTAATTACTCAATTGAATCAAATAAATTTTTTGTTCAGTGAATTTAAATACTCAATTTATGTCAATTTTTTATTTTTCACATGCTATTATTTAGAAGCATTTATTAAATTAAATGTCCCCTTTTTAAATGTTTGCATAAAAAATAAATTTTGAAATTCAAAATAAATTGAAAATTTGATTAAAAAAAATAAAGTAGAAAAATGTTGACTTATTTTCCCCTTTTCTTTATTATGTATGTATATATGATTGCAGTTTTGCATTTCAACCCGAAGAGAAATATTTCAGAATTTAATGATATTTGCACATGTAAATATGTAAACTTTACTAAACTTTTTTCTACGTGTAAGCCCTTTTTGAAATCTCCAAGTCATATAAAAGAGATATAATCTCATTTCTTGTTATCATGTGATTTAAATAGCTGAGGGAATATATATATATATATATATATATATCTGAATTTGTAAGTATTAAGTTATATTTAAAAAAAAGAAATATATGCGAAAATTTTTAAACTTAAATTAAATGCAATATTTGTTTCCGAAAAAAGCAAAAAACAGTTAAAACTTGAAAATGTTATTAACATATTTTAACTTTTTAAAGTTAATGATTTGGTTTTCCACTCAATATAAATAGAAGCAAAATTAGTTTATTTCAATCGAAAAAATTAGATTTCCAATTAGAAAAATCCGTAAAAAATAAAAAATTTTTTCTTTTCGAGAAAAGAAAAAATCCATAACAAAAATATGAGCAATTGAAAAACAAAAATAAATGTAATAATGTTTGGTTAATAATAATAATAATAATAATAATAATAATAATAATGATAATAATAATAATTATTATTATTTTTATTATTATTATAAAATAAGTCAACATTTTTCTACTTTATCATTTTTTTAATCAAATTTTTAATTTATTTTGAACTTCAAAATTCATTTTTTATGCAAACATTTAAAAATAATAATAATTGTTATTTTTACTATATTATTATTTTATTGCAATTATTATTTTTATCATAAATAAGAATTAGAATAATAATAAAAATACTATATAAAAACTTAATATTGTTAATGAAATTAGAATTCAGAAAAATATCCTAAAAAATAAATTTACAAAAAATAAAAATTTATAGAGCTTTTTTTCACCAAAAAAAAAGTAATACATCAGTCATTTATAAACTAAGCGGCATTCTCTGGCTAGATCACATTACAATACCCAGAGAAGTTTCAAAAAAAATTTAGCTAATGTAAATTTCATCAATCACTTAGAACGTATAATGAAAATGAACAGCTTCCTTATATACGTATATGTATAAAAGCTAAATTTTTTTTTATACATTTTACAAAAGCGGAAATTGTATATAGGAATTTTTTTCTACTCTATAGGGAAAGAGAAAATTTTATTTATCTTTTATTTGTAAAAATTTGAAATATTTCTTCCGCTTCCATAATTTTACTGAATTTCTTTTTCCATACATTTGTACATATGTTTAAAAGAAATTTTTTAAATTATTTCCATAATAAAAGCATTCATATATATTGTATTATATAGTATATAAAAGGGTTGAATGCTTTTTATGCGAATATTGCAAGCTATTCATCAAAGTATTTACATTTATATATATTTAATTATCGTATGCACGAAAAGGGTCCAATCGAATTCCCTGACTTTTCCAGGTTATCCAGGTTCAAATTGTGGAATTTTTCCAAATTTTTAACACTACATTTATTATTAATTAGATACTTATTCGAAAACATAAATAACTACATTTTTAAATAAATATTTAATCATTATCTTTTTAATATAGAAATTAGAATTTTCAAAAAATAAATTTTTTTTATATATTCTACAAAGAATTAAATTTTATTCAAAAATTAAAAATTGTTTATCATTTTTTTTCAAAATTTTTTGTCAAAATTCAATTATTTTCAAAGTCCACTATTCAAAAAAAATTTTAACAAATGAATTCAATTATTTCAAAAGAAATTTTAATAAAATTCGTTTCAAGAATTCAATTATTTTCAAAGATAATATAATTCTTTGTAAAAATGGAATTATGTTAAAAAATTTACAAAAATTCTCGTAAATGTTCAATTACTTTTATAAATAATAAAATTTGTCTCCGACATTCAAGTATGTCTGAAAAGTTTTAATACAGCATTGTTTGTTTTTCTTTTTAAACTTATAAAGGGTAACTTTTTTTTGTAAACCCGTTTAAATGAAATAATAAATGAAATAAATAAAATTTTTGGCAGAATTTCAATTATTTTTAATATGTACAATTATTATCAAAATTCTCGAAAAATGAAATTATTCCTAAAAATTTTATTAAAATTTGTCAAGAGTGTTCAATTATTAAAAAATTTGCTTATAAAATTCTTTATGAAAAATCAATTTTAAGAAACATTCAATTATTTAATAAAATAATTATTTTTATAGTGAAAAAATTCAATTATTGAACAAAAGTTTTATAATATTCTACTCAAACATTCAATTATTTTTCCAAAAAATAAAAATTTCAAAGTTAAAAAACTGATTTCAAAATTTCAATTATTTTTGATACACTTTCAATCGAATTTCTCGAAAAATGAAATCATTCTGTAGAATTTTGTTAAAATTCGTCAAAAGAATTGTATTATTTAAAAAATTTGATGATAAAGTTCTTTACCAAAATTGAATTTAAAGAAAAATTGAATTATTCCATAAATAATCTTTGTTTGTTTTTAAATAATTGAATTCTTGTAGAATTTTCTGATGATAATTGATTTTTAAAATGAATTTCAGTGAAAATTTTACGTAAAATTTGAAGTTTTTACTTCCTTACATACATTTCAATGAATAATTTACGAATAATTAAAATTTCGTAAAATTGAATAATGTGAACAAAAAACAAATTGATTCCAAAATTGTCAAAGAACTTTTTCGAAAATTATTAAAATTAATTGATTTAAAGAAGAATTTTAGTTATAAATTCTGAAAATAAATATAATTGAAATTTTGACTAAAATTTTTAAAATTCTTCTAGTTTAATTTGATTTTTGCGAAGAATTTATTACTTTTAAAAATAATCGAATTCTTATTAGTCTAATTTTATTAAAATTCATTTTAAATAATTAAATTATTTTTGCTTAATTTTATTAAAATAGAAATCATTGTAAAAAATTGAATTTTGACAAAATTTTTAAAATTAGTTAAATTTCTACAAAGAATTTTATTAAAATTATTTTGAAAAAAATGGGATTGTTACAAAAGAATTTACTTAAAACTTTTGAAAATAAATTAATTCTTGAGACTAATTTTATTAAAATTCGTTTTAAAATATTAAATTCTTTTTTCAAATTTATACACAATTTTGCAAAAAGAATTTAATGATTTAAATCGACATTTTGAAATTAGTTTTTAAATTAAATTACAAAGAATTTTATTAAAATTTTTGAAAATAAATTAATTCGTGAGACTAATTTTATTAAAATTCGCTTTAAATCATAAAATTCATTGAATAATAAATAAAAGAAATTAAAATAATTGAATTTCTCTTAAGAATTTTACTACTTTTAAAAATAATTGAATTTCTGCAGTAATATCTAATTACTGTAGAAATTCAATTTGTTTTAGTGTTATTAACTAAAATTCTTCTATAAAACCATTGTTTTTAAAAATAAATTAAATATTTATATTAAAAAATTTAACTAATTACAGATCAATTTTAGTTTTAAAATTTAATTAAAAATCTAGGTTTTTTAAAATTTTTTTTATAAAATTTATTTAAAATTGAAATTATTTATAAAATTTCAAATGAAAATCTTTTCAAGTTCATCTACTTATAAAAATTAT
Organism: Leptopilina drosophilae; assembly: GCA_032873175.1. NCBI lineage: Eukaryota > Metazoa > Arthropoda > Insecta > Hymenoptera > Figitidae > Leptopilina > Leptopilina drosophilae. Next base: position 75,206,727 of record CM065478.1, on the reverse strand, counting down.
GAAGGAAAATCTTTTTAAATAAAATTGAATTAATTTTGAAATATTTAAGTAAAATTAGATTTCAAAAATAAATACAATTAGAAAACAACAATTTTCCAGGATTTCGATCAAAATTCCCCGACTTTTTCAGGTTTTTTTTCAATTTTTGTAAAATTGACATTTCCAGCTTTTCCAGCTTACTTACTAATTTTTGAATAAAAAAAAACTTTTTGCTTAACATTACACTGAAAGAAAATGTATATTAAATTTTGTAAAAGTATTTTTCAATTTGGGGGAAAAAGTGCTACAAATGGAAATTTTCATATATAAAAAAACAAAACGTTAAAAAAATTTATGTGAAATTTAGTATTTAGTGGTATTAGTATTTACTTTGAAAAAAATTGATTGAAATACTAATTTCCAAAATAAAAATTATTAAGATTAATTTTATTAAAATTCATTTTAAATAATTAAATTCGTTTTGCAAAATTTTATCAAAATAGTAAACATTGAAAATAATTTAAGAAATTTTGATATAAAAAATACTGAACTTTAAAAAAATTTATGTGAAATTTAGTAAAATTATATTAAAATTGAATAAAAATTCTTCATATTTCATATAATTATACTAAATTCAAAAAAAAAAAAATTCTTGTGATTATTTTTATTAAAATTCATTTTTAGTAATTAAATTCTTTTTGCGAAATTTTATTAAAATAGTTATAAACGCATTGAAAATAATTTAATTTTGGCAATTTTTTGAAAGTAGTTAAATTTCTACGAAGAATTTTATTATTTTGAAAAAAATTGAAGATCCTAAAGTTCTGAACGTTCAAATGAATGAAATTTATTTATTTCTTCTAAAAATTAAATTTTTATTGCAATTATTTTGTGTTACTAACAAAAAAAAAATTAATTACTGAGTTTGTAAATGTAAAATTTTAGTTTTGAAATTTTTTTATCATTAGTAATTTATTAAAATATCTTCAATAAAAAATATTTTGTTCATTCGAACGTTCAAAACTTTGGGATCATAAAAATTGATTGAAATACTAAATTCAAAAAAAAAAAAAATTCTTAAAGTTTAATATTTTTTATATCAAAATTTCGGTTTGTTGCAAATTTTCCCTAAATTGCAAAATACTTGTAGAAAATTTAATATACATTTTGTCTTTGTATAGTAATAAAGTGTAATATTAGTAGAAAAAAGTGTAATATTGTAATGAAGGTCTATATCTATATTTACAATTGCTATATACAACGGGGGAGTTGAATTTGCGCATGCTGTTTTTGAAAGAGGCTATCTCTCTCTAAAAGTCCACCAGGAAGGGGTTGTCTAGCACGTGCTCTATATAAGGGAAGAGCAACATTGAAAATTCTGTCATTAAGCTACGGTTAATGCCGCGTACAAGTTTCCCTCTTCCTCCAAATTTCATCTCAAATGTGAGATATAAACATTTATTTAAAAATCGTGACTGAAATTCTCCCCCCATTCCTCTCCAAACAAATAAAAAGAAAAAGGTGCGCGTAAAATTTACAGAAATAACAAGCAAAAAAAAAAAAAAAAAAAATTGTTCCCTAATAGAGCAAGCAATGTCCTTAAGCAACAATACAAATCCAAAAGTTTTATTGCCTACTGATGAACAATCAATTAAAACCGAATATATTGTGGCAGGTGTATTGCTCGCTATTATTGGATTTTTTGGATTTTTTCTCAACCTCCTGGTCATTGTTGTCATTATTAAAGATGCAAGAAATCTTTGGACACCTGTTAATGTCGTTCTTCTTAATATGGTGGTGGGTTTTTTTTTTATTGTCAACAAAAAAAAAGAAACAAAAAATTTGACTTCACTTCACAGCGATAAGGATCAATATATACATATCTTGTTACCAATCAGTTTTCTTTGATAAAAAATTTGTGCAAAAAAAAAAATGTCTATTGTGATTCTACGGACAATTTATTCTTTTATGTGTAGGTACGAAAAATCATATCACCAACACAGTGCATATTGAAAAAAGAAGAATAGAAAGTAGAAATATAAAATCAATTTTCCTTTAAATTCTATTATATACTTTTCATTTTTTTCTGATTTTATACGTACTTATTTTTTACATGTCTTATGCAATTTAGTTTTTCAATTGTCAATTTCTTCTGTACTTGAATATCGTTTTCAAATACAATCTATTGAATATTTTCGATCTTTTATTTTTCTTGGTTCAATTTTTTCCTCTGTCAAAGTTCACGTAACTTTTATTCTCTAATAATTCTATATTTTCTAATAATTCTCTAATGATTTAATAAGAAAAAAAAATAGAAAGAATTTTCAGAATTTTAACAATGTGAGTAAATAGGACAAAATAAATTTTTTTATGTGGCTGAAGTTTTGAACGTTCAAATGAACGAAATTTTTTTTTCACCTTATGTCTTTTTGAAAATTACTATCCAAAAAAGAAAAATAATTGAAATTAAACAATATTTAGTTTCGAATTGATTTGCTTCAATCTAAAAATAATTTTTTTCTGTAAAGAAATACAAATTAGAAGAAGTGAAAAAAATATTGTCGTTTATTTAAACGTTCGAAACTTTAGGAATATAATTTTTTTATTTCTACATAAACAATCTTTTTCTCTGTGATTTTTTTTGCACGACAATTGAAAATTTAGTTCTTTAAAATTTTTAAAAAAGTACCCAGAAAAAAACTTTTTTGCTTTCTCAATGATAAATATTTGATTTCCAGATGAAAAATTCTTTTTTTCCCTTTCCGGTATTTTTAATCGTTGACTAAAATGTCGTGACCTCGCTTACATTGTTTTTTTGTAAATATTTTTATATAAATTTTTTACGAAACTTTTCTGGATAAACTATTAAAAAGAAAAAAAATTAAGTTTCTTGAAACTTTGTGTAAGACAGAAAAATTGAATTCTTCAAAATTTAATTTTAATTAATTTAATTTTCTTAACTTTTACAAAACTTATCTAAATCATTTTTGAAAAATAAAAATAATTTACTTCCGTAAAAGTTTGCAAGAAATAGAAAAATTTAATTCTTTGAAACTTTAGGCAGAAAATAAAGAAAGTAAGAAAAATTGATAATAAATAATTTTTACTGTTTTCTACATTTTATAAAATTTTCTTTTAAATTTCTGTCAAGAGAGATTTTTTACAATCTTTTCTGGAACAATTGTTAAAAAAATTGATAAAACATAAAAAAAAAATGAACTATATTAAAATAGTAAATAGTTTATAAAAATTGCAAAACAGTAAATTAAAAAAGAAAATTACTAAAAAAAATTGTTTTTATCGGGAAACTATTTTTTTTTAAATTTGCAATGAGAAATTTATTTCAATTTACTGAATGTACAGTAAAGTTTGACTAAACAATTAAAGTTAAATTAAAAAGAGAAGAAGAAGAATGAGAAAACAGTTAAAATCGACTTACAAGATTTATGTGTGTGTGTGAAAAATAATTAAACGTTTTTTCAATTGAAATTTCGATTCAATGAACTGAAAAAATTTAATTCCATATTAAACGGTTTGGTATTTAACTATATTGTCAAGAAAATATTTATTTTTTCTCGATCCTAATGGCCCAGAAACTGATTTGCTTTCCACATCTTTTCTTCTTTATATGCGAATCATCATTCACACATTCTTTCAACTCTACACCTCCTAATTTTGGATATTTAAACAAATTCCAGTAAAATATTTACTTGAGCCAAATAATTTTTATTCAAATATCAATTTTATTCAAACAATTTAATAATAACTGATTAAAATAAGGAAAAAAAATTTTAAATAATAAAATTGGAACAAAAAATATTGGAACTATTAATAATTTATGTAATTATACAATTTATTTTACTCGCAAATAAATTTCAAAAAATTATGTTAAAAAATTATTTTAAAAAATTATTTTTAATTACCAATAAAGAATTAATTTTATAAAACTAATAATTATCAAAAAGAACATTAAAATAAATGTAAATATTCGTATTTGATAATAAGGAAAGTGAAATACTTAATTAAATCCAAACTTTTACAGTAAAAACCATTATTAACTTTTTAATTAATTAATTGATTAATTAATATCAATTAAAACGAAAAATTAAATAAATAAACGGAACGATAAACTAAATATTGAAATAATAAATAAATGCGAAATTTACTTAGTGAAAAAACATGAATAGAATTAAATTAATAAACCACTTAAATAAAACAAATTTAATAAATTAGAACGAAATACGACTATATACGGAATTTAATATTTCCCATCGATCTCAATAATAAATTTTTTCAAAATAATTTCCAAATGAAATTAAAATATAAATGGTTTATTTTTATAAAACAAATTACTCAGATTTAGTTTTAGTAGGTCAACTGAACTTTTAACTGATTGTCATTCAAATTATGACTGATTGAAATAAATCAAATTCACACTGTGCCATTTAGTCATCTTTTAATTTTAACTCATTTCCAACAAACTAATTTTAAACCCGAACCTATAAACTGAGTTTGAATTTTAATTTTAATTTACAAAACAGAAAATAAAATGTTCATATTCAATTTCCTATTTAACACAAAGAAAAAGGGGAAAAAGATAGTAAATGTCAATTGAAAAAAAATATTGGACAAAATAAACTTTTTAGCAAATTATTTTCAACAGATTTTTTCAGACAGATTATAATTTTGACAAGAAATATTAATTTACAAATAAAATGTTTATATTTCCTTTTTTTTACTTAATAGACGAAAAAAATTATTTTTTTGCATAAAAGAAAAAAGTTATTTTTTTTGCAGAAAAGAAAAAAGTTATTTTTTTTTTTGCAGAAAAGAAAAAAGTAATTAGACAAAATAAACTTTTTTTTGCGTTTAACAAGACAGATTATAATTTGGAGGATGAGAACAGAAAAAAGTTGCCATTTATTATTGGAGAATCGTCGAGTAAAGACAAAAACAAAAAACAAAAAAAAAGAAGAAGAAGAAAAATAAGGAACGTTATAATGAAAAAATTGAGGAAAAAATAAAAGGTTAATCAAAAGAAAGCTAATTTGGCCTATTAAAATTGACTTGACATTTTTAAAGAAAAAGTGAATAAATAAAGATAAAAAAAGCAAGGGGACCAAGTTAATTAAAAAAGTTTTCAAGGAGCAGTGTACATAAAATTCCAATTTTCTTAAATTTAAATTCACCACTTAGTTTTTTGTGGTAGGGTAAACGAATCGTTTATCACAACTCTTTTACTTATACACACGTAAATGGTTATTTAATTATTTTTTAATTTTACTTAATTTCATTTGAAATTTAACTATAAATTATTTTCATTATATTTTTCCTAATAATAATAATAATAATAATAATAATATTACAATTTAAAAAAAGCTTCTTTCTCATTTAATAATAATAATAATAGTTATAATAATAATAATAATAAAAATAAAAATAAAATAATATTAATAATAATAATAATAACAATAATAATAATAATAATAATAATAATAATAATAATAATAATAACAGTAAATAACGATTGAAAAAATGTATTAGTCAGGAAAAAGTCAGAAAATTGTCGAAAACGAAATTTAGTGTCACCCTGATATTTCACACATACCAAACCTATATTTAACTATATGGAATATAATTACGCGAGACTGATTCAAAATGTATGTTACCAGTCACGTACACGCTAATGATATTTTTATGACCGTGCCTAACGGCTTGCATGTATACTATTGTTTAAATCCTTGCATAAACTTTTTCCTCCAAAATGGTAAATAATCACCTGAATGAAAATTAATATTGAATTGAATATCATTATATAGTTTTTTAAAGCTTATGAAAAAATTCACAATTTAAATTTAAAAAAAAATCACAAACGAATGATGATAAATTACACATTTAAAGGGATTTATTTATTATTTGTTTAATTATATTATCTACTTATTTTATATTTATTTATATTTAAATTTATATGTAGGGGGAAAAATATAAAAATTAAAATGTAAAAAAGGTTTTTTTTTATTATTGCAAGACCATTGACAAATAAATAAATAATAAAAAAATAAATAAATAAAATAAGCATAATAAAAAAATAAAAAGGTAGATTTTCATTTTTGCAAATCTGTTGTAAGAAATAATTAAAGAAATAAAAAATGATATAAAAAAAACAGCAAAATAAATAAAACGAACCTTTTTACTTTTGCAAGCCCGTAAGATAATAATCAAATAAATGAAAAACGATATAAAAGCAGAAAAATAAAAAAGGATGATTTTTATTTTTTTAAACCTTGTTAACGAATAATTAAATAAATAAAATAATGTACACTTATAAGAAAAGCAAAAATAAATAAATAAATAAATAAAGAGCGTTTTTTTTAAAAACCTGAAGAACAAATGCTTAAATAAAATAATATACGTAGAAAAATAAATAAATACAGCCAATTTTTTAAAAATCCTGAATAACAAATATTTAAAAAAAAATTTACGAAAAGCAGACAAATGAATAAATAGAGCGAATTTTTTTAAAACCTGAAGAACAAATAATTAAATAAATAAAATAATATACAAAGAGCAGAAAAATAAATAAATAGAGCGAATTTTTTTAAAACCTGAAGAACAAATATATTGAAATAAATAAAATAATATACGAAAAGCAGAAAAATAAATAAATATAGGGATTTTTTTACACCTGTTGATAGCGAATAATAATTAAATAAAATAGTACAAGAAAATCAGAAAAATAAATAAAAAGTTCGATTTTTTTTTTGTAAACCTGTTGCGATAGCAAATAATTAAATGAAAACAAACATTATACAAAAAGAACAGAAAAATAAATAAAACAGTCATTTTTTATTTTTCCAGGTCCGGAGATAACAATAAATAATAATTAAATGAAAAAAAAGAGAAAAATAAATAAAAAAAGAAGCTTTCTATTTTTTTAAGCGCCCGTCGATAATGAATAAATAAAAATAGAAAAATAAAAAAAAAGTCCATTATTAGATACCTATTTTTCACGAAGAGTAAAAAAAAAGGTAGGGGTGTTGAACACCAATATTACTTTTCACCTCTTTCATCAAAACTTTCTATTGCCTTTATATTAGAGCACTAATTTCCTATGAGACGTAAAGAAAAACATTTTCATTTTATTTTTTTTTGTTATTAGAAGAAAAAAAGTAAATTTTCTCTTACAAGACACGACATATATATCTCTAAATGCGAGAGAAGAACTTTATTTCTTCTTTTTTTGTTTTTTGTAGAATTATTTTTATATTATTTAATTATTTATTTTATATTTATTTTAATTGTTATTGTTATTTGTAATTGTTATTTAATTATTATTAAAAATTGTTAAAAATTGTGATAATTAATAATTTAGTAATTAATTATAATATTCAAATACATGAAATAAAATAAAATAAATAAAACATTTGAAAATGAATGGAAATGTTTCTCTCAAATTTTCATACGGATAGAAACAGAATTATTGTTACTTATTTCAATTTTTTTTAAACTTTTTGTCAAAAAAAAAAAGAAAAGAATCTTTTTAATTAAAAATGAAAGTTTTTTAAATTAAGAAGAAAAAGAAAATAACTTGGGATATATACCGTTTGTTAGCCAAAAAAAATTTAATTATAGTAAAATTCAGTCACTCCTTTTTTATTGTTTATCAAGCATGTAAAGTGAGACGAGAGTTTTGTGCTCTGAAATTTGCATGAAAAAGAGATATATTCCATATAACGAATATATATGTTTTGTATATATACACTATAAAATAGCACATTTTCCAAAAAAAAGACGTATGTTGAATAAAAAGTCCTCTAAATTGTATATTTTTTTTGCATTTATTTTTATATGTATAAAATATTACATTATTCAATTAAATTCTTAATTTGTTTATTTTTTGACAAACTCTATACTTCGTATAATTTTAAAATTTGATAAAAAGAAATCTACTTCGAGAGAGTAAACAAAAATTAATTACGATATGGAAATTTTTTTTATGTTCCTAAAGTTCTGAACGTTCGTTGAAATGAACGAAATTTACTTCTCCCTCAAATTGAATTTTTATTAGAATAATTTTGAGTCCCTGTCGACGAAAATTTATTTGTAAAATTCAAGTTTATTATTTTTCTTTTTACTATTAGTACTATCAGAGAAAAAGTTTATTTAAATGAAAAATAAAATTTATTTGAGTTAAATAAAAGAAAAAATTGTCTCAAAGCCAACTAAGTTCAAATTTTATTCAACACAAATAAAACTTTTACTTGAAGTAAATAAAAATTTATTTAATTCCAATAAAATTTACTTGAAGTTAATACAAATTTATTGAATTCCAATAAAATTTACTTGAAGTAAATAAAAATTTAGTTAATTCAAATAAAATTTACTTGAAACAAATTCAGTGTTAATTTTTAACATTGCGCTCTAAACAATTTCGAACGTTCAAAATTAAGGAAATATATTTAAATAAAAATTTTTGTTGAAAAATACTAATTCTGCACCAAAAATTAAAAAATAAATTAAACAATTTGAAACTTTCTAAAAGTTACTTTTTTTTAAACACGTCACGTTAAATATTATGACAATAAGATTTCCATTTCAAAATAAACTTTCATTCGTTTAAATATTCAAAACATAAAAAATATTTTTAATAAACAAAAAGAATATAAAAATGAATAATTTTCCCCTCTCCTTTGTTTCTAGAGGTAAAATTGAGGAAAATCGAATTACATAATTTAGTTTCCATTTTATTTCTAAAATGAGAATTTAGAACAGAAAATTACTAAAATAGTTGTAGGAAAATGAGAATTGTTCATTAGACAAGTTGATTAATGTGAATTACGTTTATTTATAACTGTATAAATAATTAATTTCTTGCAACACTGCCGCGAAATAGCATATAATAATTATAGTCTAATTCAAACGAGTCATTACAGCGAAGAATGACTAAGTATTTTACGTATTTTTATATATACACGGAAAAAAATTTCAGGACGCGAACGAGCAATATTGGGAATATAATTAAAATAAAGAACAACATAACCAACGTTGTGAATTAAACTTAACTACATTAGACAAAAGTTTAGCCAATTCAGTGATAGTGAGCTTTGGTTGAGTGCAATTCGTCAGCCATATTGGAATTTCTGACAGCATAAACATTGAGTTTTCAGTTTTAAAACATAGTATTAATTTCAATAATATACTTTAAAATTTTTGTAATTTGAAACATACGATTGAAAAAAAATAAAATGAGGATTTAATTTTACTTTTTACGCAATTAAAATTGGTTCTGTCATAGGTTGTTTTCAAGTAAAATTCAATATCGCCATTCTAACGATAATGCCAATATCGCTCGCTCGTTTTTGACGAAATGTTTGGCTGTTATAGCGAAAAATTTCTCCATTTCAGTTGTACTTTTTTTTCCGTGTAGATCAAATTTTTTTTACTTAACAGCAAATAAACATTTTTCATTTTTTTTTTCAATTTTCATTTTTTTTTTATTATAAAATAATTAATTTTTCTTTCTTTCTCTCCTAACATTAGAGAGAGAGAAAATTTACATTTTATTCCTATAACTTTAACTATAAAACTGCCTTGTCTTTTTCATAGAATTTGAATTATAGTTAAATTAGTTAAATGAATAAAAAATTAATTAGGGAAAAAATTATTATATTAATAGTAAAAGAATTATTTTCCTACTCATATTTTATTATACGTTATTTTTCTTTCAATATACTAATTTTTTAATAATAATTTAATTTTAAAAATTAATATAGGGAAAATTAATCATTTTGTCATTTTTATCAGAAAATTGAGTAAAAAAAAAAATTAACACAAATTTCTTAGCTATTTCTTGTAATCAGATTCTCTATAAATTTAAATTAGAGTAAAAATTGGGCTTCTAATTGGCAATATAGTAGTAATTTTTTTTTTTAATTTTTAGTCTGTTTTTAGTAAAACTTAATATTACTAAATAAAACTTCAAACAATATAAAAAAATTTAATTAAACTTTCTCAAAAAATTAATTCTACAAAACTGATAGTTAAAAGTATGAAAAATTTAAATTTTCCAAGTTTTTAATTTGAAACCTTTTTAAAATTTCATTATTTGTAACTTCTCCAAAATTCAATGATTTTTTAAAAAAGATTTTAACTAAAATTCTTCTCGAAATCAATTATTTTTAATAATTCAATAATCAATCATTAGATTTTTAAAAAATTAAAATACTTTCAAAAAGAATTTGAATTTAATTATTCAAAAAAAAATTAGATCCACAAAATTGTTAATTAAAATTATGAATAATTCAGATTTTTAAAAATGCCAATTTGAAACCTTAATCGAAATTGAATTATTTCTAAAAATTTTAATTATTTTCAACATTTCAAAAATTCACATATTCTTTTAGAGATTCTACAATTCTTCTTTAAATCAATTCTTATAATAATTAATAATAAAACAATTAATAATAAAACACTAATTAAATAAATTAAAAAGGTCAAGTACTTTTAAAAGAAATGGAATTTAAAAATTTCCAGAAAAAATTTATTTTACAAAATTATCAATAAAAAGAGTAAGAAAACTTTTTTATTTTCAAAGATTTCAATTTGAAATCTATTCAAAATTGAATTATTTCTCAAAATTCACACAATAATATTTTTAATATTCAAATTATTATTTAAAATTTCAACAAAAAAATCATTTTTAAATCATTTTTCAATAGAAAATTCTACGAGAATTTAATTATTTAAATACAAAAATAAATAATTTATTGAATAATCAACAAATTTTTAAATAATTTAATTTTTGCCAAATTTTAATGGAATTTTTAAGAAAAATTTTAATTTCTCATGAAATTTACATTTTTTGATAAAAAATTGTTTCATAAATAATTGAAATTCTGCGATGAGTTTTTTTTTAATAATTAAAATTTAATTTATGAAACAAAATTATTAAATAGTCAATGTTTTACGGGGATTCAATTATATTCATAAGTTATTTATGAAAATAATTGAATCCCTTTAAAAAAATGTACTTTTTTTGAAATTGAATTGAATCCCTGTGAAGAAAATTTATAAAAAATTTGGAAATAATTAAATTCTTCCGAAATTTTTATTAATTATCAAAATGATTGAATTATTGCAAAGAAATTTATAAAAAAGAATTGTAAATAATTAAATTCTTGTGCAAATTTACATGAAAATAATTGAAATTTTACCTAGAATTTAATTTAAACTTTTTTAAAAAATTGAATTCCTGTAAAATTTATATTAGAATAATTGAAATTTTACGAAATATTTTATTAAAATTTTTGAAAATAATTAAATTATTGCAAAGAAAATCTATAAATGTAAGTTGTAATTAATTGAATCCCTGAGAAATTTTTATGAAAATAATTGAAATTTCATGAAGAATTTTCTTAAAACTTTTATAAATACTTGAATTGTTGCAAAGAAATTTATAAAAAAAAATGGTAAATAATTGAATTTCTGTGAAATTTTCATTTGAATAATTGAAATTTTACCAAGAATTTTATTTTTTTTGGAAAATTTAAAAAATTATCGAATTCCAGTGAAATTTGTTGAAAATAATTGAAATTTTACCAATAGTTTTATTAAAACTTTTCAAAATACTTGAATTATGGCAAAAAAATTTAAAAAATTGTAACTAACTGAATTCTGTGAAACTTTATGAAAACAATTCAAATTTCACCAATAAGACTTTTAATTAAAACGTTTGAAAATAATTAATCTATTGCAAAGAAGTTTATAAAAAAAAAATGGTAAATAATTGAATTTCTGGTAAATTTTTTTGAAAATAATTGAAATTTTACCAAGAATTTTATTTTATTAAAAATTTATTAAAACATTTGAAATTAATTGAATTCCAGTGAAATTTTATGAAACTAATTGAAATTTTAAATAATAATTTTAAATAAAGAATTTTATTTAAAGTTTTGCAAATAATTTAATTGTTCCAATCATTTTTGTAACTTCTCTAAAATTTAATTCTTTTTAGTGTTTCCAACTAAAATTTTTGTATATAAATAGATTATACTTTCAGCAATTAACTTATAAATATATATTAAAAAATTGAAAAAAAAAAATTCCAGAAAATTTTAAATTATTAAAAACTTGTAGATATAATCAAAATTCATAGCTTGTTTAAAAATGGCCAAATTCTTCTCATAAAGTATTCACCTTTACAAGTATATATAGAAAATTGGATAAAATGAATGCTCGTTTTATTCACCTACATAAATTGCAGCAAATTGCAATAAAAATGCATAATAGTTTTGAATAACGTTTTATATCGCGTTCTTTTCCTTTTTGTAAAGGAAAAAAAAGACTTTTATAACGCGCTCGCGCACATCTTTCCTGAAATAACTAATTTTTAAGAAACTATACATGACTATATATGACCATAATTGTCTATTTAAGGCGAAAGTATAAAGAATTTACATGGAGATAAGAGGTTCATAAACAAATTTATTATTCTCTGATGACCAATTCGTTACGTACGCTACACGAGAATATTAGAAATTATTTATCTCTTACTTTGTTGATTTAAAAAAAATATATTTTTTTCCATCATTTTAATATCAGAGAGTATTTTATTTTCCTTTTCTTTATTCATAATAATAATAATAATAATAATAATTCTCCACTATACAGTAATTATAAAAAATTTGTCAACATATTTCCATTATTTTTTATGCGCATATAAACTTTATTTTCAAGATTAAAAGATTTTTGTACATTTCAATTTAATTTTGAAGAAGAAAAAAAAAGTCCACTGGGAAATTTTCACATGTTGACAATAATAGTGTCTATAATGTAGAGCCAATATATCGGTAATACTTTTCCTCCCTATTGTCTCTCATACTCAACGGATAAAATAAAAAAAAAAAATAATATTAAAAGTACAATAAAAATACTCCCTTTAAATTTAATACTCTACACGATTTATTCTATAAAAACTGATGTAAATAATTTTTTACATGAAAACAAGAAAAAAAAACATAATTGTTCTTTCTAAATTCGAACTAGTTAAAAATAATTAATTCGAGTCAGTCAGTGATTCAAATATAGTAATAATTACAAACTAAAACAGAATTTTTATTCATAATGAATAAATTTTTAATTTATTAAATAAATTCACTTTTAGTTGAGGTCAAAATTTAAATATAAAAATAAAAATAAAAAATAAATAAATAGGTAAAATAAAAAATAAATAAAAATTAAATAAATAAAATTTTTTATATTTGAATTTGGAAGGAAACTAATTCCGTGAGTAAAATTTGATCATTTTTTTATTTATCTGTTATCAATAATTAACAATATTCTACTAAATAATTTAGTCATTTTTCCCATCAAGTAAAAAATCAGCCACGATTTTACTAACAATAATTACTCTTATATTTTTTAACTAAATTATTATTAACATATTTGAGAGAAATTAATTTGATACATTTAATTTGAAAATAATGCAAAAGAATAAATTATGAATTAATTCACATTTATTTTTTTTTCCGTACAGAAATAACGATAAATGAAATACGAATGTTTCAATTATTATTATTAGTTAACACAAATATATTTATGATTTAAATAAAAAATGCCTTTTTAATTAGTATGCAAATAAGGCAATTGAACCGTGCAAATGAGCTTTTTGTGGAAATTATTTCTGTGCTTAATTAGGGACATTAATTGACTGGTAATTACATGAAAGTAGTAGTGAATATAAGCGAATCAGGTTCTCATTTATTTCCCATCACTGTTCGCGGGGACAAAAAAAATTTCTTTCATTCATAATAATCGATTGTCATGAATAAATAAAATTTTCCTCACACTCTCTAAACGCAAATAATTTTTTAGAAATTAAAAAAATAATTAAATTTCTTTTTTCAGATTGGAGATTTTTTAGTATCAATTTTGGGAAATCCGTTGGCACTAACTTCAGCTTTAAATGGTGGGTGGTACTGGAATCATCATGTCTGCATATGGTAAAAACAAAAAAATTTTATTTTTTACAAAAAAAGAGTTTCTCATTAGAAAAAAAAATCATTTTACTCTCTAAAGTTTGGTTTAGTAAAAATTTTTACTAACTTGAATTAGTGACGGACTTTTTGGTTTTAAAATAGTAAATTTTATAAATACATAGAAATTTCTACTAATTTAATAGTAAAAAATATTGCTCATTAATAAATTAATTATTATTAATAATTGTCATTTTATTTTCAAATATAATTGTTTGAATAGTTTCATAATCAAAATTCAAGAAACTTAATTATTATAAGTACATAATTAATTATTATTCTTTATATTTTCAAAATTATAATTCTTCTTAAAATTCAGTTACTTTCTAACATTTTTCAAAAGAAAACAATTATTTTTGTATAGTAAAATTTTTTAAATAAATTCAACTATTTTCGATAAAATTTTTAAAAATTTCACGAAAGAATTCAATTATTTATTTATTTTGAATAAAATTTCACGAACGAATTTAATTTTTTTTAATTCGTTTTAAAACTTTTGGAAAGGATTCAATTATTTTCTAAAGTCTTATAATAAATGCTTCGAAACAATTCAATTATTATTTTTATAAATAGGTACTGTAAAATTCTTTGCAAAAATTTAATTACTTTTAATACAATTTTAAGAAACTTTATGAACGAAATTATTTTTTCCCTTTTTTAATAGTATTTTTAAACAAAATTAATTATTTTTAACGGAATTAAAAAAAATTTCAAGAAAGAATTCGATTATTTATTTATTTTCATTAAAATTTAACGAACGAATTCAATTTTTTTTAATTCAGTATAAAATTTTTTAACAAAATTCAATTATTTTCGGAAATTTTAATAAATTTTTCAAAAGAATTGAATTATTTTTACAAATAGTAAAATTTTTTGCAAACATTCTATTTCTTTTAATACTTAATAAAATTTCATGAAAGAATTTACTTTTTAAAAATTTTTAATTAAATTTTTCGAGAAAAAATCCAATTATTTTCGGAAATTTTAATAAATTTTTTAATATAATT
This sequence comes from Leptopilina drosophilae, assembly GCA_032873175.1. NCBI lineage: Eukaryota > Metazoa > Arthropoda > Insecta > Hymenoptera > Figitidae > Leptopilina > Leptopilina drosophilae. The sequence goes on along the minus strand of CM065478.1, from coordinate 75,191,708 downwards.
CAATTATTTTTACAGATAGTAAAATTTTTTGCAAAAATTTTGTCTACTTCTAATACTTCATAAAATGTTATGAAGGAATATATTTTTTAAACATTTTTAATCAAATTTTTTGGGAAAAAATTAAATTATTTTCTAAAATTTGAATAAATTCTTTGAAAAAATTCAAATACTTTTATAAATATTGTAAAATTCTTTGCAAAAAGTCCATTACTTTTAATACAATTTAAATATCATTTAATAAATAAAATCTTTTTTATTTTTAATAATATTTTTCAAAAAAATTCAATTATTTTCGAAAATTTTAATAAATTTTTCAAAAGAATTCAGTTTTTTTAATCTTTAATAAAATTATTAAAAAAAATATTTAATTATTTTTTAAATTTCGATTAAATTGTTCGAAACAATTGCATTATTTTTATAAGTAGTAAAATTCATCTTAAGAATCAAATTCTTTGCTATAAAAAATAAATTTTTTCTGAGAAATTCAATTATTTTCAATACAATTTTAATAAACTGCAATAATCAAATATTTAATTATAATTATTAACTGACATGGTTATTTTAAAAATTTAAATAAATTAAAATAAAAATTCTTGTTTAAGGGCATTTGAACCTTTATGACGTCACAGCATTAAAATATGTGCTTTGCTTCAATTATGACGTCATATTGGTTCAAATGCCCTTAAATTTAATTATTTTCAAAATTGTCAATTAAAATTATTCAAAAAACTACATTATTTTAAAAAAACTTTTCAAAATTCTTCAAACGAATTTAATAAACTTAATTATTTACAAAACAGTTGAAAAATAGTTTAAAAGAGTTTAATTTTGTATATTTATAATTTTCATAAAATTTTATATAGTAAAATTATGAATTACAATAATTAACAAAATCGATCATTATTCAAGAAATTGCATAATTTTCTTTATAGAATTCAATATTATTGTAAACACCTATATAATACTATTTAATATTTATTCTTCCTGCGAATTTAATTATTTTCATAAATAATAAAATTCTTCGAAGGAATTCAATTAATCTCAAATTTTTTTGTTAAATTATTGCAAAAATTAAATAATTTTCAATGCATTATTTTTTAAACTAAAAATATTTAAAAAGAAAAATGATTAGAAAAATTTGAAATCGAATAATTTTTATGAAAAATGGTATTTGCTTTAAATTTACTGAAATCGTTGATTTCGCAATTTGTAATTTTTCTATATAATCAAAATTTATTTAATTTCCTTTATATATTAAAAAAGTTAAATATTAATTATTAAGATAGATAGATTTTATTTCGTTAATGTTACATATTTATGTTTTACATCTAAGAGTGCCTTTCTCATATAATATAAATCTGGAACACCTACAAAGTAAAAAAAAAAAAAAAAAAACAAACATCACTTTGATTTTAATGTTTTTTCTAGTTCTAGAAGTCTTTTGCCTATCACTTTTATAAATATTAATTATTAAGTATTAAATACATTTTGTAATTTTTAAATCATTTCTTTGATTTAAATAAATATTTTTTTACTATAATGAATGTTAAAAAAAAGTTAATTTCGAAGAATTTCCTTTTTTTCTCAAAATTTAATTTAGTAATTATTAAAAATAATATTCAAACATAAAAATTTCCCCCATTCATAAAAGTTCAAAATTTTAATAAAATATTTCAAGAAAAAAGGACTAAGAAAATTTTGCAATAGTTTTGCTTTTTTTACTTCTGTATAAGACTTCAATTTCTTTCATTTCTGCATAAAGTAATTTCTTGTGGACAAAGATATATTAATGCAATTTTGTATTTTTTATTTATGCTAAATACTATTTGCAATTTTTAAATAATTTATATTTTTTAATTCACGATCATTTGTATATACATATGGAGAAAGTTTTGCAGAGAAGATGATGATGATGATGATGAGACCTGAGAACATAAATTCTGCTTCAATTAAAAAATACTTTTCTGTAACTCATATTTATGTCAGCCTTATGAAACCTTACAGTGTGCGAAAAGTTTTTCATATACACGTAATAAGAAATTTACGTGTGACCTCTTTTTTTCATTAATTTTCTAACCAAACTTGGTAGCTTTAAATATTCATTATAACCACATTATACAATATATTTGTAAAGGAATTTTCGCCAAAAAAAGAAAATTATTTATATTTGTCTTACGAAATAAAATTTTTAAACTATAAAGAAAATCAGAAAACTATTATTTCAAAACTTAAAACTATATAAACTTATTTACTATTAAAAATTAAATAATTATTATTTACAGACCAATAATTAAAATTATTTTCAAATTTACAATTATTAATAAAATTGTACCTACAGTGCTTTGATTATTATTTACAAATAAAGCTTTCTAAATAAATAATTAAATTTAAATGATTTATAAATGAAAAAAAATTTATTAAATAAACACATTTTATTTATTGTCCTAAAAATTACAATAATATCCAACAAATAAATTTGACGCTCTCGAAAAATAAATTATTTTTGCTAAAAATTTCATTTATTATCTATTTTACATATATTCAAAAGAAAATATGAGAAAAAACTTGTGAAAAAAAAAATTTTTTTTTACGGCAAAATGTACAACAAAAATAATTTACATAATATTTCTCGTGTATGATAATTCAAGAAAAGTTTTATTCTTTTAAATAATAACATTACAACTGTAAAAAATGAAAAAGTAAAAATTAGAAAAAATTAAAAATAAACTTTAATTAGGATGTTGCAAAATGTAAAATGATTCTTTTCTCCATTTTCGTAGCTTTAGTAAATTTATTATTTGTATACCTAGTAAAAAAAGGTTTACGCGGAAAATTTTAATTAGCGCCTCAAATATTGAAGTGTGTTTAATTAATTAATGACTTTGGAGTAGAAGACTGAGCTTTTTTTCAAAGAAAATAAATTTTTTATCATTTGACTTGTTTTTTGAGAGTAACGAAAATTAAATGTCGCACAATTTCTATATATATATATATATATATATATATATATATATATATATATATATATATATATATATATATATATATATATATATATATATATAGACCTACGACAAAATTTATTTTATTTTTTCTTAAAAGTTAATTCGTTTGGATAAAAAGTTATAAAATTATGATTTTAATAGAAAATTCTTTCTTATTCTTTTTCTCGGTCCAAACAAATTTTGTAAAATAAGCTAATTTTGCAAATTTGATTCTCTTTAGTAGATTTTTTTTCTAAATTCAAATTATTATTCAATGGCGTTTTTTTATTGTTACTGTAACATTTTTTTATTTACCAAAATTTTTGTATTAAGAAGAAGAAGAATAAAAATAGCTAATAAAATAATAAAGTAAATAAATTAAATTAATAAATATTCACTCATTATAAAACTTAATTTGCTTTCCAGGGGAATTTCAATTTAACCAAGAAAAAATATTTAAACCAACTTTTCATTATTTTGCCTCAATTTCCTAAAGTTTTTCTTGTTTAAATTAAATTTTTATTCCAAGAATTTTGAGTCACTGTTGAAAAAATTAATGTTTTCAAATGTAAAATTCATGTTTTTAATTTTTATCACACTCGGTAATTTGTGAAAATATATTTTTTTATTTTTATTACAAAATATTTCGTTCCTTTAATCAATTCGAAATGCAAATTTTTTCCAGTTTAAAATTTTAAATACTTTACAAAACAGGAAACAAATTAAAATTAAAGAATTTCTTTATTTACTTATTGCCAAGAATTAACTTTTTAATAAACAAAATAATTTTTCAAAAAAAAAGTACTACAAAGAATAAAAATAAAAGTTGTTCGAAAGTTTAGGAACATATTCAATAAAGAATTTAAAAAAAAGAAATAAATAAATAAACCAATCAGGAAATATCGAAAAAAAGAAAATTTCTCTAAAATATAATAAACTATTAATACATATCTGAACATTTTTTAATTTTAAGGTATGCGTGGCTCATGTCTACACTTGGTTTGGCTAGCATAGGAAATTTAACAGTTATGGCAATAGAAAGGTGGATGCTAATTACGAGACCAATGAAAGCTTTTTCTATAAGGTAAGACAGATAATAATAATCAATAAACATAATTAATAATAAATTTAATTAATTAATAGGAAAGTTGCTCTTTGCTTTTTTTCATTTTTACAATCACTGCTTTTAATTACCATCAGTTTATTTAATAATAATTATCACGAACTTGAACTTTAATATTAATCACTCGATAGAAAAATTATTTCTTTTAAATTTTTAAATAATTCAATTCTTCTGACGAATTTTAATAAAATTGAAAAAAAGTAATTTACATTTTTCGACGAATTCGATTAATAAATTAATAATAATAATTATTTTAATAATTTTATTAATAATTATTTACTATTATTATTAATAATTAATAAATTGTATTAATAATAATAATAACAAAAATTAAACAATAATAATTAAAATAAATAATAAAAATTCTGCAGTCAATTAATTAAATATTAATTATTGTTTTCCTCTATAAATTCATAAGATAATAGAAACAAAATTATAAATTCTTGTGGTTTTCAAGAGTTTCCTAATGTATTTATTATTCAAACATCAATATATTTCAAAAGTCTGAAAAAGCAAATTTAAAAAAAAATTTATGAATCTAATGATTCATACGTTTGAATAAATTTTGTATTACAGTATAAAAAAAGGAGTTTGTTACAATTTTGCCACAAATCAGAATTTATTTTAAGTTCGTATTGGGTTTTCACGACATGTCGATAAGAATTGGCAACTTGACATTTCGTAATAAATGTAGCATTCAGTTGCTGGATTTGAACTCATATAAATAAAACTGTCTTTGACATATCCAAAAATAGTTGTATTTTAATAATAATAATAATAATTATATTTTTATCATTAATTTTCTAATATTTTAGTATTATTATTACTTCCTTTTTAGTTTCTTATTATAATTATAAAAATTATTATTAGCTTCTTCCTCTTATTGTCATTATTATTATTATTATATACTAGAATGTGAACTAAAAAGTTTTTATTTTTTTCTAGAATAAAATAAAATTAAGTGAATTATTACATAAATAAAAAATATTGGCCAAAAAATATTAAATAAAAATATTAAATAAATGTAAAATTAAAAATAATTAAAAAATTAATAATTAAATTCTCGGGAAAGCGGGAATAAATATTTATTGTCATAATATATATTCAAATTAATTAATTTGCATGAAGGAGGATTTTCCTTGAATGCATTGTACAAAAGAAAAATAAAAGTGCACTGACTTTTCTTTAAAAATCACTACATAATTTTTTAATGAATGCTTAATCAAATTTAAGAGAAAATAAGAGAATTGAAAATAAAACTCGTTATACGTAACAGTATCCATTTTACTAACTAGGAAACATTGAGAAAAAAGGTAACTTAACTCTTCCCTCGTTATTCTCTGATTACAAATTATTATACAACCAAATTTTCAAATCCTACAAAGTAGAAAATTTGCTTTCACAAATTAATATTGCTTTACACTTCTAATTAATACTATTTCCCATTAAGAAAATTCGTTTCATTATAGTAAAATTCAACACTAAATTTCATTTCATTTTTATTGCGAAAAAATTACTTTTAAATTTTAATAACAATTATTTTACTTTATTCCTATTTATTATTCGCATTTTTTATTCATTTTCAATTTAATTTTTTTTAATTTAACTTGACAATCATTTTTTTTCCGTTTCTATTGCGAAAAAATATTTTTAAATAACATTTATTTATTTTGTTTATTTTCTTAATTAAATTCGACAGAATAAAAGAATAATTGTATTTCTTTTGATAGCAAAAAAGACTAATATATTGTTAATTTTTCAGAGTGCGTGTTGCGCAATCGTTTTGTGACATTTAAATTTTAATTTAAAACGTGAATGAAAATTGGCTAAAACGAATAAATTAAAGCACGTAGTACTCATAAAGTAATTCATTTTGACTGAAAACTTTCGGACAATGGAATTAAAACCTAATTTACAATTCATTTCAATTTTCAAAGTAAATAATTCAATTAATTTTCATTTTTGGAGCTTTATCGTTATACGTTTATGTCACTGACTTGCAAAATAATGAGATGGGAAAAATATTATCACATTCTGAAAACTTTTATATAATACATTTTTACGTTATTAAATATCATATAAAATAAGTTGAAAACAACAAAATAAAAACTTACTTTTTTTATAATATACATTTTCTATTATAAAACACTGTTTTCTTTTTTTATCAAGTGGAAAACTGTTTTCTATAAAGTTGGTATATAAAAAACTTTTTAGTTTCGTGAGCAATATTTCATTACCTCAATACATTTATGTTTTTTTTTTGAAAAAAAAAATTCTTCCATATAAGAGAGTATATGTTCTTTGAACTTTGAACTTTATCTGTATCAATTTTCAAGAATTCTTTACAGTATTTCAAAGTTCGAAAATTTTATTTGAAAAATAAAATAAAATTATAAGCAGAAACTCAATTTTTTAAATATTAATATCAATAGAATTCTTTAAAATAATTCAATCATTTTCTAATATTTCAATGGAATTCGTCAAAAGAATTCAATTATTTTTATTATTATAATAAAATTCTTTTCTATAATTCAATTATTTTTCATACAAATTTGACAAATTTTTTCACAACAAAATTTTTTTAATATAATTTTAATAACAATTCTCGAAGGATTCAATTATTATTTCTAAAAATTGTTTAAGATAACAGTTTTATCAAATTATCTGAAAACAATTTAATTTATTTTCAGAAATTTTAATAAAATTTTCCCATTAATTCAAGTATTTTCATAAATAATAAAAATTCTTTCTAGAAATTCATTTATTTTTATTTAAATTGTAATAAAATTTCTGTAATGTATTAAATAATTTGAAGTAAATTTCTAAGTAATTCATATGAGTGATTTTCAAAAAAACTTTTAAATTCAGTTTATTGAAAAAAGGAAATTCAATCAAAAACATGTCTTCAATAATTCAAAAATTTTTTAATAAAACATTTGTTCAAAAAACTATAAATTCTTCATATTTTTAAATTTTATTATTCAACATTAAAATTGACAAAAATTTAAATTTGAAACCCTTATTATTCTACAAAAAATTAGCAGTAAAAAAATGGATTTTTTAAAAAATAAATAATTGAATTTTTAAAAATTGATAATAATATAATTGATTTCGAAAAGAACTTTAGTTAATTACTTAAAAAAATAATTAAATTTTACAAGAGAAGCGTTTAAATTTTTTACGTATAAATCTGATTGAATTTGACAAAGTTTCAACTTTAAATTTATGAAAATAAAATTTTTGTAATAATTACAATTAAAAATCTTCAAGAGTTTAAGACAACTCACTATAGAATGTCTGTAGAATAATTCTAAAAGAATAAATTTAAATACAGAATAAAGTAGAATTCTTTAGAACTTTTATGACTAGGTGCAAAAAGATTCTAAAACGGCTTTTAATTATTATAATCTCAATTTGAATTTTCTTTTAAAAACCTAATATAATTTTTACGATATGAATTTTCAACATTATACAAATAAAAATTTGCATTTATTTAAAAGTATAACATTTTATAAGCAATGTGAATAAATTAATAATGCCTGCTTTTATTTCGAAGCAAATGTCGTAGAAATAAATATTTGTTGAAAATCAATTATGTTGTATGAATTATTTGAATAAAATAAATTCTTGTCAGTAAAATTGTGAAATTTGTCTTATATTTTAATGTTTTATAACTTTTATAAGTATTCATTAATTTTTTATTACCTATTATTTTTATTATATTTAACTTTATTATTACCCGTTATTTTTATTATTTAATTTATTATCATTATTATTATCATTATTATTATCATTATTATTATTATTATTATTATTATTATTTGTATTTTTCAGAATTTATATAGAATTATAAAATAGTATAAAAAGTGTCATAAAATGCTAGTAGTAATTGCAAATAGTCGCATATTATTTATTTAATAATAATATATTTTGTCTTTAATGAAAAAGCATTATAAATTTGAACTAAAGACACAATTTAATTTATTGTCACAATATTTTTTTCAATTATAAAAAAGATTTTCAAGGAAAAAAAAAAAATTGGGGTTTAAATTCTCCACTTGAGAACGCCAAGGTCACCACCAGGTGGGGGAAAAAATTCCAAGAAGGAACTGCAGTGCCATCTGACGGTGACCTTGGCGTTCGCAGGTGGATAGTAGCACCTCCATATTGATTCTCAACATCTTCATCAATATTCGTAATTCTGTCGTTAAGAATCAAATTTAGAGAGTTTGGCGAATTGTAATTTAAAAGGATTTGATTTCATCTTTTAATTTTTACTTTAACTGAAAAAAACCACAATGTTTCTTCCGATGTCAAATTGAGACAAGAAACGTATCAAAATTGTAGCACAACAATTTTGATCCTTTTTGCCTCAATTTGGTATCGGAAGAAAAATTCTGTTTCACAATGTGAATAACTAAACAGAAACAAGTAATTATTTGCCAAATTTAGAAATATTTTAAATTATTCAAAAAATTAAATATTGATAATTGAAAATCAAGTTTAAAAATTTACATTCTGTACCCAAAAATTATATACCAAAATAAGATATATATGAAAATTCGTATGAAAATTCGTCCATCTAAATGGCAATCTATTTACACAAAAAAGGAAAACCTCAAATTCACCATTACACAGAAATTGAGAGAGTAAAGTGAAATTCAAAATAAATATTACTATTCTAAGCGTAAATATAATATATATGTACATTCAAAAATAGTGGAGAATGAATAGCTGTAGAAAAAGGATAAAAATCTCTTGAAATTTGTGTGAAACTTTCTGTTCTAGACAAGCCCTTCTGTGGTCTCTGTTTGTGTGGATTTATGCTTTATCTCTATCATTGCCACCGGTATTTGGCTGGGGTAGTTATGGACCGGAAGCTGAAAATATATCTTGTAGTGTGTCATGGGAAATTCACGACCCCGAAACACATATTAGGAGTTACATCTCATATCTCTTTCTCTTTGGTTTAATCATTCCTGTAGTTATAATTGGATCCAGTTATGGTTCAATCATCGTTACATTGAGAAATGTCAAGAGAAGAATTGGTGAGAAATTCCTGTACATTCTAGCAAACAATTCAAAGCGATACAACTTTATTCATCAAATATAGTAAATATTTATTTTACTTCATTCATCGTAGTGTATTTATTTTACTTTATTCATCGTTAAATATTTGCTTTACTTTATTCATGAATAACACTGCAGTGTTATACATTTATTTTACCTTATTCATCATTATATATTTATTTTACTTTATTCATTGTTAAATATTTACTTTACTTTATTCAGTGTTATACATTTATTTTACCTTATTCATCATTATATATTTATTTTACCTTATTCATCATTATATATTTATTTTACTTTATTCATTGTTCTATATTTATTTAACAGATGAATAAAGTTGCTTTTACCATTTCTATACTATAAGGTAATAAATCTCAACTGCGTCTCTGCAATATTTATCTCCCTAAATATCTAAACGTTCAGATGAACTCAAAGGACACAACGGGAAGTGCCTTAGTTTTGGTTCCAAGTCGACTTTCTTATAAATTTTTAAGTTTGTCTTTAGCCTGCAAAAAACTATATTTAGAATTCAAAATTGCGAAGTCAACTGGGACCTAAACTGCATTTTTGTTATCTTCTGTACAACTTCCGACAGAAATTTGAGATCAAAACCACTAACAAGAATATTGTTAATTTTTATTATAATGCCTTAAATTTGCCTTTCATTCGAATACTAATAACGAATTTGACAACGAATCAAACAATAATGTTCCATTTTTAAGAACAGAAAAACAAATCAAATGTAATAATATCAAATGTAATTTTTGAATGTAGGTACATCCGAATCATACATGTAGAATATGCATATTAAATGCATGATATGATACGGATAGAATCTATTGAAATTACAATTCAAATGGGACAATAAAGATCGTACGTGTAGTTATTATTGAAATTTTAGGATCGAGACGAAGGCAGGAGAACAAAGTCACAAAAATGGTGGCTCTAATGATTTTTGCTTTTATGATTGCTTGGACTCCGTATTCCATTGCTGCCCTTGGAGCACAATATTTTCATGTAAGTAACATTTTTTTCCATAAAAAATTACTATTAAACATTTTATTTTCAATTTCAACAATTTTACACTTTTTAGAACAAACCTCTATACCATAAACATAAAAATAGGAATTTCAAAAAACTACAATAAAATTTAAAACACGTTTCTACAACTACAAAACTTTTTCTAATCAAAGAAACCAATTGCTTTTTTTGCAAATCTCCATTTAATAAATATAGGAAAATAAAAATACGAATTTTCTCTTTTCAAATCTTCATTTAATAATTATCAAGCGATGGCTTTCACTTCAAAAAGAATAATAATAATAAAAATTAAACGTGAAGTGAGGTGGAAAATATTGTACAGAAATAGCAATGAAAATATTTTTAATTAAAATATTTGAAAATGAATTGAGAAAAATAAGAATTTTGTGTCTAAAGATAATTAAAAACTAATGTTTTATAGGGAGAGAATTTTTTTCTCTATTCCAAAAAGAAACCGAATTAACTAGAAATTGTAAAAACATATTTTTCACACATATTTATATATTATGTAAATCTGACAATGAAAAACAAAAATTCCTGTATAACATTTTTGTAGGTAGTAAATTAAAGAAATGAGAGAAGCAAACCAATTTAAAAATCATATTATTTCTTTGTTTTTTTGTGTTATTAAATTTTTTTTCCTGGGGAATTTTGTTATTTTCATGTTGAATGTAAATTAAATATTCCGGTTCATTAAATTTGATGTATTTCGTCACCTTTATTCCGTACGATTGGAATTGAAAGAAATAAACTTTTGTCTTATATTTAAATTCTGTAGAAATAAAATACAGGGATGCCACGCGGGTCAGGGACCTCAGAAAAAGAAGAATTAGTCAGAGAAAAGTCAGGGATTTTTATTCTCGACAAAATTAAAAGAAAAAAACATTCGTCGCAACGATTCAATTATTTTTATAAATAGCAGAATTCATTGCAAGATTTCAATTATTTTTAATACAATATGAAATAAATTTCTCGAATAAGTTGTAATTATTCTTAAAAAGTTCATTAAAATTCTTCGAAATAATTCAATTATTTAAAAAAAATTTGATATATTTTTTATTAGATTCTTTTTAGGGTCTGGGAAAAAGTCAAAATTTTGTCTGAAAATCTGGCAAAAGTCAGAAGAAAATAAATTTTAATTTTAATATCTTCCACAAGTTTTGAGCGTTTAAATGCAAATTAAATATTTTGCATTAAAAATATTACTGAATTGAAGAATTGAAGAAATTACTATTCGCAATAAAAATTAAAAACTTAAATTATACACTTGGAAACTTCATAATTAATTTTTGTACAGCGACACAAAAGTTTAATTATAATAAAAATTTTAATTGATGAGGAAATAAATAAATTTCTTTCATTTGAACGTTCAAAACTTTAGGATTATATTTTTGTGTCAACCCTGTAACAATAGCAATAATAATAAAAATATTTAAACAGTAATGAAAAATAAATTAAATAGTATAAATTTTTTCACCCTTTTTTCAATTAAAGAATAATAAATTTCTCTTAAATTCTAATCCAAATAGTTGAGATAAGAAATTACAAAAGTTAATAGAATTTCATCTAAAAGAATATTTCTTAATATAATATTTATTAATGTTTATTAAATATAATAGGACTAATGAAAAATAATTAATAACAATTGTAGATAAAACTTTCAGCCGAGGTAGCAATGGTGCCAGCAATCTTAGCAAAATCATCAATATGCTACAATCCAATTATTTATGCAGGTTTAAATAAGCAATTTTTATTATCATTGAAAACCATGTTTGGCATACAAGATTCAAGAAGAAATGCAAGAGGAATCGACAGTACAAGAGGAATTGAAAGTGTGACTGCATTGAGTTTAGTGAAACACGAAAACAAATTAATAATTATTGAAAAAAAACATGACGACGAGCAACAAAAAGACATTGAAATATAATATAAATATAATATTGTACAATTTTTTTACAAAAAGTGTTATACTTGCGAGACCAAAGAAGGCGAAACAAAAAAAAAAGAAAAAAAATGTTGAATTATTGTATTTTTAAGAAACAAACAATAAAATATATATATAATATAAGTATTGTATATAAGAATGCATTTTCATTTGTTAAAAACTCAATCATGTTTCCATTTTTCATCCCTTTTGTACTATAGTTATTATATCAATATTTTATATCCTCCATTTTTTTAATACTATTAAATAGCTATTGATGTTAAAGTCCACAACTCTGATCAACGAACAAAGCTTAAATCCACAACGTTTATCAACGAAAAAAAGTTTTTTAATGTCAATAAAATATTATTTTTAATTGAATATTTAATTACACAATAATTATCATCAAAACATAAATATCAATCTCTTTGTTTAAATATTTTTCTGTCAAAATTGATGCATAATTTTTAAATAATTTACTTTATGAAAAATTTTTTTTCGTTGATCAACGTTGTGGACTTCAACTTGTTGATACATGACAAAAAAATAATAAAGAGAATTTATTTTAAAAAACTATTAATGAAAGTAATTTATCAAAAAATTATCAAAAGAGAACAAAAATAATTAAAGTCTATACAAGAAACAATTTACAGAAACTCTTTTATTCTCAATATGATAAATTTTTTTTTTCGCAAACCATTTTCGACATTTTCTGACACTAGATAACAATTGTTCTTCATTTCCGTTGAGTTTGTCTCTGCGAAATCACTTTTCATTTTTAATTTTCTGAAAATCACTGATGTTCGGCGTGATTGTCACTGAATGTAAACTACCATCTACAGAAGAGAAACGCGACAATTTTTTGACAAATAATAAAATATAAATAGAGGACAGGAATTTGATACAAGTATGTAAAAATTTATAAAAAAAGATAAAAAAGAATGAAAACAAAAATAAAAAAAAAAGTTTTTCATGCATAGTAAAAAAAACTCGTTCTCGTCATTATTATTCTTTTTTAAAAGTTACGTAAACAATTTTTCTATTCAAAAAATATTAGTAATAGAGATAAAAGCCTCTATTCTGAAATTTATACACTTGCAGATGAATTTTTGTTTTAACAAAAGTTTTTCAACTTATGAGTTAAAATTACGAGTTAGAATTAAATTGATAATTAACAAATTTGGAATGTTCAAATGAATGAAATATTTTCATAAAATATTGATTCGAATAAAAATTTTAAATAAAAATAAAAAAAAATTTCAAGAATGCCACGCAACTTGGAAAACCTGGAAATGTCAGAGAATTGTGTAAAAAGTATTTATCAAAAAATTAAATCATTTTCAACAATTTTAATGAAATTCTTTTGTAACAATTCAATTTTTTTAAAAATAATTTTAATAAAATTCTTCCTAGAAATTTAACTAATTTCAAAAATTTGTCAAAATTCAATTGTTTTCAATGTTTATTATTTTTTTTAATAAAATTTCACAAAAGAATTCAATTATTTAAAACGAATTTTAATAAAAGTAGTTTCAAGAATTCAATTACTTTAAAAATAATGAACTCTTCGCAAAAACAAATTATGTTAAAAAATTTACAAAAATTTTAGTCAAAATTACAATTATCTTTATTTTAAGAATTTTTATAACTAAAATTCTTCTTTAAATCAATTAATTTTCATTTCTTTTTAAAAAAGTTCTTTGACAATTTTCAAAACCATTTGTTTACAATATTCAATTTTACGAAATTTTAATTATTTGTAAATTATTCAGTAAAATATATGTAAGGAAATAAAAACTTGAAATTTTATCTAAAATTTTAAATGAAATTCATTTTAAAAATCAATTATTATGAGAAAATTCTACAAAAATTTAATTATTTAAATACAAACAAAGATAACTTATTGAATAATTTAATTTTTCTTAAATTCTTTCTTTCTTAAAATTCTACAGAATAATTACATTTTTTGAGAAATTCAATTGAAATTGTATTAAAAATAATGGAAATTTTGCAATCAGTTTTTTAAATTTTAAATTTTTATTTTTTTGAAAAATAATTTTTTTTTTAATTTTTCAGAAATGTTTGAATGTCGGAGAAAAATTTTATTATTTATAAAAGTAATTGAAAATTGACGAAAATTTTTGTAAATTTTTTAACATAATTGGATTTTTGCAAATAATTATATTATCTTTGAAAATAATTAAATTCTAGAGACGAATTTTATTAAAATTTCTTTTTAAATAATTTAATTCTTTTGTTAACATATTTTTTGTAATAGTAGACATTGAAAATAATTGAATTTTTAAAAATTATTTTGAAAAAAGTGATTTAATTTTTGAGAATATAATTTAATTCTTTGAAGATTAATTAAAAAAAATTGAATTTTTAAAAATCATAATTTCTGTAAAAAAAAAAATAATTATTAAATATTTATTTAAATATGAAGTTATTAATGTTTTCGAATAAGTTTCTTATTAATAATAAGCGTAGTTTTAAAAACCTGGAAAAAGTCAGGGAATTTGGAAAGAGGAAAAGCGTGACAAACCTGATTTTTTATTGTAAATATTTTTTATAAAATACTGATTCAAATAAAAATTTAAAACATAAATTCTACTTTTGAAGACTATATTTAAAAATTCCCCATTTTGATAGCGCTACAAAAAATTATTGTAATAAAAATTTAATTTAAAGAAAAAATAAATAACTTTCGTTCATTTGAAGATTCAGAACTTTTAGGATCGTTTAAATTGTTCATAATTTGTTATATTAACATTTTTCTGTAAATTTTTATTTTGAAATAATAAAGAAAAAGTAGAAAACTTCGAATGTTTTTCTTTTTTCTATCTTAACGGCCAAAGTGGGCCGTATATATAGACTTGATCTAGCGAATATTGGAAATTCAATCGCGTTGGCAGTAGATAGATGCTTCTTAATTACACGAAGAAAAAAGAAGCCTTCTTCGGCAAAGTGAAGCTCACATCACACAGAAACAAGGAAGAATGTTCTGTTCCTTTTTAATTATAACTCTATATATACCACATACACCAGTAGAGTAGATAATTAATATTAATCTAACGCTAATTAAAATCGTAATTTCGTTAAAATTATTATTTCACATAAATTGCAGTCCAAATTTTTAAATTTCCTCTCCCAGTTCTATCAATGTCTCTAAGTTTCTAAGAACGATCAAATAACATATTATTTCTTAAAAATATAGTTTTAATTCAACAAATTTTAAAATATTGTTCCAAATCACTTTTAATTTCAAAGCTATCGCAACGAACTGATATTTCCAATCAGTATCAAAGATCTTTTCGAATGTCAAAAACTTTAATTTAAAAAAAATCCATATGTCCACAGTATGAAAATATCAATAGAAAAAAGAAGAAAAATTCTCCCCTTCAATTACGTTTAATAAAGGTACATAGTTATTCAGCTCGAAAAATAACTCTCTTTATTTGAAAGTTCAATTAATTTGAGATATAAATTAAATTTTTCTCTCCATTGAATTTTACACAAATTTAATCTTTCGAGGCGTACACGCAATTTTGTAATCGACAGAAAACAATTTTTATTTCAAATGACTTAAAAAAAAAATAAATCAAAACCACTTCATTGTAAACGATCAAAGAAAAAGTTGTCTACATAATATTTAAAATATAAATAAACTTTTTATATTCAACATTCTCTTATTCTTGAAAAATAATAAATGTTCGTTTTGGCAGAAAACCAGAGATTAAAATTTAAAATTACTTTTCTTCTCTCTCTATATATCAGAGAAATAATAAAAAGTTTTTAAATAAAAATTATTGTTATATTAAATCCTTCTTTGGATGTCAATTTATATTGTGTTTGCACAGTACTGGAAAGTATGATTTAAACTTTTTTTCCGCATAAATATACATCATCTGTATTATTAATATATATATATGAATGAAATGAATGATACTTCCTTCCACGGTTTTAATTTTCTTTTTCAACATTGAGATTTATTATTTTTATTCTCACTTCATGTTGTAAATAAATTATAAAATAAAATTTTCTCTTTAAATTTCATTAAAATAGTACACGTATAAAAAAAAGTATACGTCCATACTTATAACAATGACGAATTCTCCTTTTGTTTTCAAACATCTGTTTTCATTTTCGCAATTATTCATCTCAAAATACAGATGAAATGAAACTGGGTCGCATTCATGGATCTTCAATCGTAAAGGTTCGCTCTTTTCGATTGTCTATGAAACTTTCTCAACACTTTCTTTATATTGTGACAAAGATAACAGAGATGTGACGATGTCAGCGTTAAAAATTCCTCAAACAAAATGAAAAAATGCTTCGATTTTTAATCCATTTGAACCTAATGTTTAGAATTCAATTGTTTTATTTATTTTTTTTTTTATTAATTCTTCATTCTTCTGGCTTCTTACAAAAATGAGAGAAATGGAGAAGAAAACAAGTAGTATACTAAAAGTGGGATAAAAAAATCATTAAACAAGAAATTAAGAATCGAAAAGAAAGAATAAATTTTTTTCCAAAACCGAATGAATACCATATAAGTTATCGGTATAATGCATTTAATTATCCAATTAAGGTATAAGCCTGAATGCAAGTAGTACGCGTACAAAACATCACACACAGGATAAATTGAGCGCATAAATTATGATTGGAATTTCACGCATGTTATTAAGTGTCACGTTTAGTAGATTACGAATTATTACATCAGAGTTTTACTATAGAGAATCGCGAATTCATAACACGCACTGTTATGCAGTAAACGAGTCCTCGATACATGACGAAAGTGAAATTTCCCTTTGAGAAAAAAAAAAATGCATCAGATTTTCGTGGTTTTCTCGCCTCGATTCACTTTAAACTTCATTCTACATCTAACATGCTACCGTTTAGCAAAAGAATAAATCAGAAAAAAAATTGAAAAGAATCAAAATAAACACTAAAAATTCCTATAGTACCACATCGCGCTCATCAAAGTCACGACAACGACGACGAAAACAATTTGTCTTCCTCATCAAACAAGCCAATTTCATCATACAACCAACCATCACACAACCGCTCATTAATATTTCATCTAAAGTCAACATATTCGATGCACATTACGAATGCAAATGTTATCAAACTGCAAATTTGTTCAAAGAGTAACAAATAATCAACTAATGTTAATAATAAAGAGGCTTTCATAATTAATAACAGTGTAAATAACACACATGTCCCCAGAGTTCCAAACATTCAAATATCAATTTCCCTCTAATTCTTCAAATAAAATTTCTTTTAAAAATTAATCATGTCCACTTTGTTGAATACAACACTGAAAAAATTATTATGCTTCAATTAATTAATTCTGAAAATAATTGAATCAGATAATTTTTGTGTCATCCTAATAAATTTTTTTTCAGTCAAGTCTTTAATTTTTATTCTAAAGCAGCTTTTTAAAAGTATCTCCTACAAAAAATCGTCTTCATTCAAAAACATTCCCTTCAAGTTCCAAATGATGTGGATCATGACCTAAGTATAGAGGATAAATCTCAGAAAAAAAGTTTGTTCATAAAACATTCAAAAATTTAGTGTTCTGTACATACATTTTCCGTGCAGAAAAAAAAGAAGCGAAAAAAGAAACTTGATTCGACATTCACGTGAAATTATTTTCATACTGGATCCATTGAATTTCAATCGACTATTTGAAATTCAGAGAACGCAGTCAACTTATTTGAAATCACCTGGTATCATAAGAAAGTTTGTGGCTCCACTTTCACGATGTTTGTCAAAAAAAAAAAAAATGCGTTCCATCGCAAAACAAACATTTTACAAATTACTTCTTTCTTCTCATCAAGAAAAAATACCGCATCAATATATATTTATGTAATATTCATATACATTGACTTTCAAATTTTGCCAACGAAATTTTGTTTACAAATTTGTATTTTTAGGATATATAGAATGTACCCAAAAAAGCAAATTTCATCCATAGCAGTTTTTTTCTTTCTATATCTAAAATCTATTTATCTAAAATTTTTACCTTAAAGCGTTTTTTTTTGCTGCAACGTTTAAAAAAAAGAGTACAGTAAATATTGATTCATCATCAAAAAAATCGTGGATAATAGAATTCAGATTACAAAAATATATTTACATTAATAATCGTTGTATTCCGGTAAACTGTTCGCAGTTCGAAGTTAGCTTTTTTGGTTCCTAATTTTCTAAATAATAATTTTTCATTTTAAATATTAAAAAAATTTTAAATTAATGTACTGAAAATCATTCTCTTCTTGTAAAGTATTTATAAAAAATTTAAATACAACTGAATTCATTTCAAGAATTTGATAGACACTTGATACATTTCAATAATTGTATTCCTTCCAGAAGAAGTAATTAAAATTGTAAGTTGAAAATAAGTACAGAGAAAAAGTGAATAGAAAAATTTGAAGGAAATTAAAAAATAAATCGAACTGCAAAATAATACAGTTTCGATATCAACAGGCAAATTATTTTACGAAACGAATAGCCACAGATGATGTAAATAATAAAGAATTAAAATTTTTTTGCCCATTCGAAAGGTATAACTGCATTCATATACTTATTTTTTGTACAGATTGACGTCGAAGACTACTTCCATTTCTAATATTCATTCAAGCACGTGACTTTATCGACATAGCTAATTTAGCAAAAAAAAACTGATTTCGATTTCGTGGATAGATAATTTATTTAATAAACAATGTTGACAACATGGTTAGCTCGTTCAATCATGCTTCGATTAATTTACAGATTGCTTTTACTGAGGAAAAAAATTCCGACTAGATTCTACTCTATTTTTTTGTGAAAAATAGAAAAACTATAAAATATACTGAATCTGTTTAAGATTCAAATTTTACTATTAATAAGAAACAATAAATTTCAAAAGTGCCTAATTTAATCTAACATCCCGACCTAAAATTCACACAATACTAAAAAAATAAAAACCATACCGTATGCTATATAATAATTTAAACCCCAAGAGTAATTATTCTCTTTTTACTTGCTTATTACAAGTAAATGAATAAGCTTGAATAATTTCGTGATTGAGAGGTGATTATCATTAATTTTGCATATTGCACAGAATATAAATAACAGATGTGGCGTGAAAGGTACAAACGAATCAAGTCAGCCTTGGGTGAAAAACACTGTCAGTTTTGATCTAGATAAATGCCTAAAAGAAATAGATTACTATTATATTCTGATCAGGATCAAAGGACTCGACGACGTTATTTAGAAAGTTGTAAAATTTTCCCTCCCAAAAAAAAAAAACGATAGAAAAACCGACCTCTTTTTTATTGCATAAGTAGCAAAAACGCGACCAACATTGTGCAGACAAAATTACAAAGAATATTTTCAAAAATAACACTTTTTTAAAAGTTCCACCAGTCAAAAGGAACATTGATTAATTTTGATTTATAACAACTGAAGAAGAACAAATGTTTCCATTGTAATAAGAATTCTAAAGTTTTTAACTTATGCCCCTAAAGTTTCTGAAGGCAATCTTTTTATTTCTTATCCAAAATTCAATTCAATTCCAGGTTTTTAAAATTATATTTATTATTAATTAGAAACTTATTCGAAAACATTTACATTTTCCTTTTCAAATAAATATTTAATCATTATTATTTTTTCATATGGAAATTACGATTTTCAAAAATTCAATTTTTTTATTTATTCTTCAAAGATTATTATATGATATTATCACTCGGTTGCTTTAAATATTAAACATTGAATTTAACGATCATTTTTAACGACTCGGAATGATCGTTTAATTCTATGTTTAATATTCTTCAAAGAATTAAAATACTTTCAAAATTTTTTTAAATTTTCAATTGTTTTTCAAAATAATTTGACAAAAAATTCAATTAATTTCAAAGTCTACTATTTCAAAAAAAATTTTACAAAAGAAATCAATTATTTAACAAGAAATTTTAATAAAATTCGTCTCAAGAATTCAATTATTTAAAAAGAAATTTTAATAAAATTTATCTCAAGAATTCAATTATTTTCAAAAGTAATATAATTCTTTGCAAAAATCCAATTATGTTAAAAAATTCTCATCAATTTTCAATTACTTTTATAAATAATAAAATTTTTCTCCGATATTCAAACATTTCTGAAAAATTTTAATAAAATTCTTGGCAAAATTTCAATTATTTTTAATAAATGTACATAATTATTATCAAATTTCTCTAAAACTGAAATTATTCTTTAAAATTTTATTAAAATTCGTCAAGAGAATCCCGTTACTTAAAAAATTTGTTGATAAAATTCTTTATGAAAATTCAATTTTAAGAAACATTGAAATATTTAATAACATATTTATTTTTATAGGCAAAGAATTCAATCATTAAACAAAAATTTCTATAATATACACGAAAATTCAATTATTTTTTCAAAAAATAAAAATTTTAAATTTCAAAAACTCATTGCAAAATTTCAATTATTTTAATTCAATTTTAATCGATTTTAAGAAAAATTGAATTATTAAAAAAATTAGTTTGTTTTGTATTTCAATAATTGAAATCTTGTAGAATTTTCTGATGATAATTAATTTTTAAAATTAATTTCAATTAAAATTTTAGATAAAATTTAAAGTTTTTATTTCCTTACATATTTTTCACTGAATAATTTACGAATAATACAAATTTCGTACAATTGAATATTGTAAACAAATTAATTTGAAAATTGTCAAAGAACTGTTTAGAAAATTATTAAAGTTAATTTATGTAATGAAGAATTTTAGTTTCAACTTCTAAAAATAATAATCGTAATGATGAAAATATTTTTTGAAAAAGTTACATTAAAAAAAGTAGCAAGTAATGGCATGGTCACACCTCGGCTGCCTGCCTGCCTGCCTGCAGGTCGTCATGGCAATACATAAGAGTAAGAGAGTCAGACAATTTAAATTATTCGTCTCCTCTCTCCCACTCTCGTGGTGGCTGCCTGCGCAGGCAGGCAGGCAGGCAGCTGAGGTGTGACCGTGCCATAACCGTTTAAAAAAAATTTAATTCTACAGAATTGTTCGTTAAAAGTATAAAAAATCCAAATTTCCAAAGAATTTCATTTAAAAACCTTTGGAAAATTTAATTATTTCTAAAAATTTAAATAAGAATTGAATTCTCTTAACAAATTTTAATAAAATTCTAAAGAATAATGTCAGTTTTTGAAAAAATTTTATGAAACGAATTTTACAAAATATATTAAAAATAATTGAAATTCTGCCAAACATTTTATTAAAATTTTCCTAAATAATTAAATTTTAGGGAAAAATTGTATTATTTATAAAAATAATTGAAATTTTGACTAAAATTTTTGTAAATTTTTAAACACAATTTGATTTTTGCGAAGAATTCATTACTTTTAAAAATAGTTAAAATCATGAGACCAATTTTATTGAAATTCGTTTTAAATATTTGAATTCTTTTGGGAAATTTTTATAAAAATAGTAAACATTGAAAATAATTGAATTTTGACAAAATTTCGAATTAAATTAAATTTTTACTTATTAAATTTCTAAGAATTTTATTAAAATTATTATAAAAAAGTTTGAAATGAAGTTGAAGTTACAAATGAATTTCATTAAAATTTTTGAAAAGAATTTAATTCTTTGAAGAATAAATGAAAAAAGTAAAATAATTGAATTTCTAAGAAGAATTTTATTTTTGTTTTTTAGTATAATACCTGCAATAACATCTAATTATCTAATTATCTAATTTTAAAGATCCAAAATAGTTCATTTTGATTTTTGTAAGTCAGTAATTTTTAAAAATATTCATGTAAACTTGTATTATATTTAGTTTTTTGTTCTGATAACATTTAGAATTTGTAGATCATTCATCTTTTCGCTAATATTTCTTTTTCAAAACTATTAAATAGAAACGTTTAATTAAAATGCTAAACAAAATGTTCTTCTACGACACTGCGCTTTTATAAAAAGAGTGAAGAAAACATATACCTTAAAACTGAATATTCTTGTCTGATAAAAAAGAAATATATGGCATAAATTTAAATACATAATTTTAAGAAAAATTGAACAATTTAAAAATACAATCTTAGCTGAAATGTAAACCGTACATGAATTCCATTCATACATATATTGTTTTATGCAAAGGCAACCACGAAATATTTTAACAATTACCGTAGAAAGTAATATATGGATGTTCAAACTCGATTCCTAAAAGTTATTAAATAGATATATTGTACCTACGCAGAGCTCTGAATATTTCAGTTAAAAGTTTCAACGCTTACTACAGAAAATTGTTTAAATTATTGTCATCAAATTTTAAACATAAATTTCGAAAATTAAAACTAAATTGCTCAAATTTACCTGTCTGAATACTCTGCTAAATACTTATAATATTATTTCTGCTTTCAAACTTTTATTCTATAAAATTCTTCTATGTGTGAAGTAAATTTGGTTTTGTCCAATAATGGTATTTTCCGAAAGTTATTTTGAATTTAATTAAAAAAAAGTAATTGAAAATAAATTAAATTATAGCTAAATAATTGAATTCTTGCGAAAGATTTTTCTGAAATTTTTGAAAATAATTGAATTGTTTCAAAGAATGTTGTAAATATTTTTTGCATTGTTTCTACATCATTTTCTTTTAAATTTGGAAAAGTGTTTGTTTTTTAACAATTAACAGATTTAAAATTGTGCAAATTCTAAAAAAAAAATAAAAAAAGTAACTTTTAGTGTTTCAAATTTTAAAGAGAAATTATCTAAATAGTAGCAAATCGTAGAATTGTTTTAAAGAATGTTGTAAATATTTTTTGCATTGTTTCTATATAGTTTCTTTTCTAACTTGGAAAAACATGTTTGTTTTTTAACAATTAACAGATTTAAAATTATGCAAATTTAAAAAAATATAAAAAAGTAACTTTTAGTCTTACAAATTAAAAAAAAATTTAAATAGTAGCCAATCGTAGAAAAGGTAAGAAATAGTTTTAAGTAGATGAGTGGCAAAAGCTTGTATAAGTATAAATTTTTTTTTAAATACTAAAAAATACAAGAACTAAATAAAAAAAAAATTACATCACTACAAAAATAATACGTTTCAGCAGAATTTTACATTTAATGAAAATTATATGCTGTTTTCATTTGCGCCTCGTAATTTATATTCAGCGATCCATTTATCTTTATGCTCTAAATATCTCCAAAATTTACCCTCACAACTTGATATGAACAATAGCGTACTTAATTTTTGACGATAATTTAATTACAGTATAAAATAATTATAAAGCAAATAAAAAATAACAAAAAAAATAAATAAATAACAAGGACTTCCAAGGAAAATATAGGTTACACCATATATAAATACACATAGGCGTTTATGTAAACCAAAGTTTATTTGGGTCTGACACGATAAAGGAATCCTATATCGACAGAAAATCACTGTCGACTCCTCATGTGTGTATAATTCTCAATTCACTCATTTAATAATGCCCTTTGACAACACTGACATATTCAATGCAAACATATTTTTTTCAATTTTAAAACTTCAATTTTCTACAAAAAATAAAAAAAAATCGTTTAAAGAGAGAGAAAAAAAGTGTTGATCGTGCCCTGTCACAATTTTTTTCTACATTCCGATGTGAAAAAAAAGTTTACCTCAATTTTTATATCGAGGAATTTTGAGGTAACAAAAATGTACACGATTTTGATAAAAAAAAAAAAAAAAGTGTATATAGTTAGACGACAATCACAGTGACATTTTAATTTACAGCTGAATTATCAAATATTTTTTAAAGTTAAGGAACAATATTTACTAAAGTTTTCAAGATTAAAAAAAACGATTTTTTTTGCATCGATTTTGTTTCAAAAAGCTTTCTTTTTTCTGACCTTTCTTTACAGCAGTTCAATCAGAAGAATTTTTTCTTTGACATAAAAAGAAATTCTGATTAAAATCAAAGAGATCATCAATTTGAATCGAGAAATTCGTAATTAAGTTAATGAAATTCGTTCTTTAAACAAATAAAATTACTCCTTCGCGCAAGAGAATTATGTAGAATTTAGTTAATTAAATTCCTCAGATTTTTGAGTTTAAATGAACTAAATTCTTTGATTTTTGAAATTAATTAAATGAAATTCAATCTGAGTTAATTAACATAAAGCTGAAACTGACACCAAATTATTATCAAAGTCTAAGAAATTAAATGTTAAAGTAATAAATTGCTTTCTCTTGTCGATACTGGATAAAAACTTTAGCTTCATTTAATTAATCAAATTCTTCAGAAATAATAATTATGAAATTAAATTAAAATTAAATAAATGAAAATATCTACAATATTCAAGATACTTGGAAAAAATTAAATTTCTTTGTGCAACATGAATGAATAAAGTAAACTCAACCTAATTAAAGGGAGCTAGAGCTAAAGACATTTTTCTCGTAAATATTTAAATGAAGTAAACTATCTAAATTAAGTAAATTATTTAATTTCAAGACAATGTAATTCATTCAACAATAAATTATGTCTTTAGGAATCATCAGGCTTTGCAGTCTAAAAATTAATTTCGAAAAAAGTAGCAAAAAATATTCACTTGTTTCTATAATATGATAATATAATTTTTCAATTCTATAAATTTTTGTCAAAATTCAACTATTTTGCAAATATTTTGTTGGAAAAAAATACGATTATATTTAAATTTTAAAAATACTTTTAGTTTCAAACAATAAATAATAAATAAAATTCTTTGAAATATAAAATTTATTTAACTCTTTTTGAATTATATTTTAGGAAATTTAACTACATTGAAAAAATTTGAATTACGATTTTTAAAAGACTAATTTTTTTCATAAATTACAAATCAATTTAATTAAAACATGAATATTTTTTTGTTAAATAAAACTCAAATAATTTAATTTTTAATAATGTTCAAACTTTGTTTTTAAATAAATGTCAATGTAAAAACATGAAATTTATCTACTTTTGAAAATCACAACTCTAATTCTCTTAAAATTTAACTGTGTTTTTGGAATTTTTGAGTAAAATTATTGAAAATTAACTAACTTGAATTTTTTTTTGTTAAATAAAAACTAACATGAATATTTTATTGTTAAATATAAACCAACTATAATAAATATAAATTTTTTAATATTTTTGTTAATCGTAAATTCTTTAGGAAAAAATAAATAATTTTTAATTTTATTAAATAATTTAAATTTCAACTGAAATACATTTTTAAATTAATTCTTGTTTC
This sequence comes from Leptopilina drosophilae, assembly GCA_032873175.1. Lineage (NCBI taxonomy): Eukaryota > Metazoa > Arthropoda > Insecta > Hymenoptera > Figitidae > Leptopilina > Leptopilina drosophilae. The sequence continues at coordinate 75,166,341 of CM065478.1, read as the reverse complement.
AAAATACAACGATAATTCAATTACTTAAATGCAAAAATAAATAATTAACTGCATAATTGATTATTTTTTAAAATTGAATTTTTATGAAGAATTTTAACAAAAATTTTATGAATAACTGAATTTTTTCAAAGAATTTGGATAAAATTTTTAAGAATATTTTCATATTTCAAAGAATTTTGTTAAAATTTTATTAAGAATCGAATTCTGTAGTGAATTCTGCTAAAAGAATTTTAGAATTCAATTCTTAAGAAGAATTTTATTTTTAAAATATTCGAATTCTGCCAAAGAATTTTATTAAAAGTGATTTAAATAAGATTTTGTGGTAACGAATTTTATAATTCAATTCCTGCAAAGAATTTCATTATTTATCAAAATAAGTGAATTCTGACTAAGAATTTTATTAAATGATTGAATTCAGGTAATTAATTTAATTACATTTTTTTAAATTTCTTATGAAAAATTCCGAAAATAATTAGGATCCTAAAGTTCTGAACGTTCAAATGAACGAAATTTATTTATTTCTTCTAAAAATTAAATTTTATATTGTAATTATTTTGCTTCATTATCCAAAAAATTAATTACTGAGTCTGTAAACGTTAAATTTTAGTTTATAAATTTTATTATGACTAGTAATTTAATAAAATATCTCCAATAAAAAATATTTCGTTCATTTGAACGTTCCAAACTTGGAGATCATAAATAATTAAATCTTTTCGAAGAATTTAATTATACACTGAAAAGAAATTTATTTGATTGAAATAACCGATTAATTATTTGACTATTATCAAATAAATATTTATTTGAATCAAATAATTTGTATTTGAATCAAATAATATGTATTTGGAATCAAATATTTGAAGCAAATATTATTTATTTGATTCAATTAAAAATTATTTGATTAGAGTAAATATTTATTTAATAATAATAGTCGAATAATCGGTTATTCGAATAAAATAAATTTTTTTATTCAGTGTAGTTATTTTAAAATTAATCAATAATTAATTAAATAATTAGTTAAAATTAATTAATATGAACAAATTTTTATAAAAATCATTAAAAATATTTGATTCCTTCTAAAGAATGTTTTACAAATATTTTTAAATAATTAATTTATTTCAATAAACTTTATAGTTATTCGAAAAATTTAATTTTTGCAAAGAATAAAATTTTTTTCTAATAAAATAATTGAATTCTTTTGTTAAATTTTATTAATTAAAATAGTAAAGATATTAAAAACAACTGAATTTCATCGAAGAATTTCCTCATTTTGTTTGATTCAAATAATCAATTACTTTTTCAAATATCAAATAAATATATTTTCTTGAATCAAGTAATTATTTATTCAATTAAATGTTTATCAGTATTTATTATTTAGTCAATTAAATTAAATTCAATTAAATAATAAATACTATTTCAATTTTATTCAACTATTAAATTAAATGGCATATTTGCTTCAAATACAGCAATTATTAGTTCAAACACAATTTCTTAGGTTCAAATAAATATTATTTGGTTCAAATAAATACTATTCGGTTCAAATAAATATTATTCGATTTAAATAAATATTATTTGGTTCAAATAAATATTATTCGATTTAAATAAATATTATTTGGTTCAAGTAAATATTATTTGATTCAAATAAATATTATTCGGTTCAAGTAAACATTTATTTGACAATAAATAACTTAATCCTTCATTTGAACCAAATAAATTTTTTTCTCGTTCTCCACCCTAAAAAAATAGTAAACCAAATATAACAGATTCCATTAAAGCAAAAACCTACCGGAATGATGTTTTAATAAAAGGAAAAGTGATTACATTAACAAACGTATCATTTCGCGACAAAAGATCCTCTGAAGAAAATAGGATGGTGGGAGTGAACTCTCTCTTAAGCCCAGCTGATCGTTAAAGTCTGAACTGGTCAGTCAAACTTTCACGTTCTGCGATATTCGAACTTTATCCAAAAGAGCGCATAAATTTTTGCACTATAACGTGAAATGCACTTTTAATAAAAATTCCGCGTTCATTTACCCTGAAATAATTATATTAATGATTTATGTTAATTATGATTTGAGAGAAAAATCTCAATCCACTCAGAATTAAATTTTTCCAAAGGATCAAAGAGTGTATATACTTTCTCCACTTAACAAGAAAATAATCATAATTTCTTTTCAATAATAAAAGTGAATCTCAGTGGAACGTTCATTTCTATACATCCTCATATTCAGTCAACATATAATATTATTGTGTTTTCAAAACAATTTCATTTTTTTAAAAAAATTTTTATATGGAAATTATAACGGAAAAAAAGAGAATCTCTTTGAAAATGTGAACCCATCGAATATTGGATATTTTTTCTCTAAATGAATATATTGATGGTGAGCGCATATTAATTACGCTTATTAAAAATTATATTTTATCTCTTGAAAAATCACATTTGGGAAATAATATTGAAAAGTAAATTGACATTTTTATTCCTACCTTTTTTTAGACATTAGTTTAATTTTAATTAGTTTTTCCCTCATTTCACCTACTTTTCAAGTGTTCTTTACATTTTTATTTTTTATATTTTTTTCAAACATTTATTTATATTTTTTAAATTCCATTAACTTTGTATTACATTTACTTTCTTTATACATTTCCAAATAAACATTATTTATTGAAATCTTTTTATTTTCCACATTTCTCTATATTTAAGTATTTTGTTGAAGAATATAATAATTGAAATATTTTACTGCAGATTTTTCCAATCAAAATGATTATAATTTTTTTTCTCCTTCATTTCTCAAACAGAGATGTAAAAGTTATGTCAATATTTCCCCTATAAAGTTCTTATCAATATAAATATGTGAAATCAAATACGTTTTCAATATTCTTTAAAATATTTTTATTTTTCTTTCCGATCAAAAAATATTCTTGCTTTCATAAGTGAACCAATAACGTCAATGGAAAATATATTACAGAATAAGCATCAGAAACAAACAGAAAAAGAAATATTAAAAAGTTAATCTCGAAAGAGAAATGTAAAATATATTGGAAATATTGTATTTACTATTTTCACTTATTAACGAAAAAAAAAATTTATTTTTGCTGTAAAATATTTGAGGAAGATTAAATAAAAAAATAATAATACTTGTTACTCTTTCCTGTCATAAAAGACAATAATTATAGTTAAGGATTGTTGAAAAAATAATTTTGCGTTGGTATTTCAAAACGTATATAGTGAATGAAAAAATTGATGAAATTCTATAAAAGAAAAAAAATTTTTGTAAATTCAGTTTCATTGTTTTTCTAATGATGTCAAATTGAGACAAAAAACGTATCAAAACGTTGGTTCGCAACGTTTTTTTTGTCTCAATTTAAAATCCTTAAAAAAATTTTGAATTAAAATAATCCACAAGTTATTTGAACGTTTAAATGAAATATTTTTTTTTTAATTTTCATAAATAACTGATTGTAATAAAAATTAAACCCACATCAATTTCACTACAAATAATTCTGGCTAACAATTAAAAAATAAATCAAAGTCAACGATAGAAAATATTAAATTTAAAAAATTAGAAACTTTAGAATTAATATTTTTTTATTATGTGAAATAAATTTATTGCAATAAAATTTTAACTTGAAGAAGAAACAAAGAAATTCCATTCATTTGAATGTTTAGAACTTTAGGAACATGAAATTAAAGTTTTACGGATTTTTTTACGGATTGTTCGAAAATTTTTATTCTTTGAATTTTTTTTTTTTTTTTTGAAACTTTATAAAAAGAACAAAACGTTTATTAAGTGTTTATAAGATCTCAACTGTAAATCTTTAATATCACATTAAACTTTTCATGTCTCATTGACTATCGCTATTTAGTTTAGCCTGCTATATGAACCAAAAAAAAAAAATTATAGCTTGTTCCAGTAAAAGTCACTTATATCTGCAACTCGTAAATACGAGAATAACTGGTAACGAAATACTTCCGTTTTTAAATAATTATACTAAAAAAAAGTGGGTAAAATAAAAATACAATATTCTACATTTAATTAAAAACCTATTCTTTCATTTTGATTAATTAAAAATGTTCACTAATTTGAATTAAAAAAATTAAAAACAAAAATGAAACGTTTTTAAATTTTAATACCTTTGGATAAATTACTTTTCATTATATTTTATCTAAAATTATTTCAACAATTAACTTAAAAAATAAATTAAAAAATAAACTAAAAAATAAATTAGATAGTAATTTAAATTAAAATAATGAAAGTAAAATAAGTAAATTTCGTTTATTTTAATTTTTAACGTTAATAACTTTTTGGAACATGAAAAATAAATTAAAAATGATTAAAAATTAGTAAAAATTTTTTTTCAGTTGTACTTTACAATTGTTTAGATTTAAAAAGTACTTTTTATTCAATTTTTTATGCTAAAAAAAATTTTTTTACGCGGAATATACTTTTAAAAAAATATATCAATAAATAAATTTTTATTCCTTCTACAAAATCGTTGTAATCAGAAAGCTTCTAATAAACTTTTTTTTACACAAAATTTTATGAAAATTTGCATACACCCTAAAAAAAAGTAATCTTCGTTTTCAGCGGATTTCTCTAATTTGAATACCAAGTTAAAGTACACAACACGAAGCTATGAAGTCAGCAACGTTTTTGAGAACAGAAAAAAATAAAAATCAAATTAATTAAATTAAAAGAAAAATGATAAAGTATTTTATTCCTATTAACGCATATTTAATGTCTTTAAAAATAAATTTTTAGATATTATAGGTTATATTTCAGAAAGCTTTTACATTACAATTATTTAAAATAATTTAATTCCTGTGTAAAAATAAATTTTTAGACAAGAAAATTATAAAAAATTATATTATATTGACGGAAAAATCATTCAAGTATTTTAATTTAAAAGTTAGACAAAAAAATACGATTGAAAAATTGTAATTACAATTTTTTAAAAATATTTCAATTCTCGTGGAAAGTAAAAATATTTATCCAAACATCCAAGGAATTTTTGCCCTCTTTAATTAAAATCAATTTTAAATATAAAAAAATTATTTTTTCGCTTTTAAACATTACTTTAAAGGACCCTAAAGTTCTGAACGTTCAAAATGAACGAAATTTATTTGTTTCTTCTAAAAATAAAATTTTTATTGTAATTATTTTGCTAATACAATAAATTGCTAAAAATAAATAAATAAAATAAATAATATATAATAAAAATAATAAGTAAATAAATTTTATTATAAATAATAATAAAATAAATAAAATAAATAAATAAATAAATTGCTAAAAGATTAATTACGGAGTTTTTAAACGTAAAATTTTAGTTTATAAATTTTTTTACGATTAGTAATTTATTAAAATATCTTCAATAAAAAATGTTTCGTTAATTTGAACGTTCAAAACTTGGGGATCATTATTTTAAATAATTTTATGTAAATATAAATCGAATTTTTGCCGAATTTTAACTGAAAGATTAGAAAGTAATTAAATCTCATTAAAATTAAGAATTGAATTACCAGAATAAGAAAAAAAGTTAATTTTTTTTATCTAAATTAGCAAAATGTCAGTGAAATGCAAAATAAAATTTTTGTGAATTTTTTGAATTGAATAAAGCAATTTTTTCAGTTGTCAAATTTAATTTTTCGACGCCAATTTTTTACTATACTTTTTTCAGTCCTAAAGTTAGTTTTTCCTGCTAATTAAAAATTATAATTATTATTGAGTGCGAAGTTTTATGAGTTGAATTAGCAAAAATTTTTACTAATTAAAATTAGAAACTAACTTTTTGCTTTTTAATTAGTAAATTACTGCTAAATAGTATAATTTCTACTAATTTATTAGTCAACTATTGTTAATTTTTTCTTATTTAATTTCTATTAATTACTTAACTTAATTAATTATTAAATTTAATTAATTATTTAATTTATTAATTAAATTCACTAATTCAAATTAGTTAACATTTTTACTAATTCAAATTTAGAGAGTAAAAGACACAAAAAAAAATATATTTGAATCAAACATAATTATCTTTGTTATACAGTCATCAAAAAATTATCTTTGAATTAAACATAATAATTTTTTGATTCAATACATAATAAATTTGGTTCAATAAAAATTATGTTTGATTTAATAAAAATTATGTTTGATTCAATAAAAATTATGGTTGTTTCAGTTATAACATTTGTTTAATTCAAACATATTTTTTTGGTTGACTACTTTTTTCTGAAATGAAAAAAAATTTTTCTCAGTGGCGTTAATAAAAAAATTAACCAAAAAAGAGAATAACGTAAATTTTACGATTCTTCATAGTAAAACTGAAATTGTTAGGAATTTCTACTCCTTTTTTCTATCACATTTTAATTAATTCACTGTCAAAACAAATTAAAAAAAAAATTTATGGAAAAATAGTGAAAATCAACATAAACGTACAGCAGCGAATGTCGTATATCTATAGCCATATACATGTTTCAGCTGATTCAGGAATAAATCTTCTCTCGTATGTACATACAAGAGAGCAAAAAGGAAATGCATAGAAAAAAGGTGAATATCAAAGAAAAATATAAAACAAACACACTGATAATGGAATTTTTCATTCATAATTTTTCCAAATGCATTTCCGTACAATTTCCTCATTCTTCAGTTTTTTTTTTTAAATATTTTCAAACAAAAAAAAATTCTTCATTTAATAATAGAATTAGAAACACATTATTTTAAGCGAGCGAGAGTAAAAAAGAATCGTATAAATTTTTATTCCTTTAAGATCATCTTTTGTCAGAAATTCAATAAGAAAAATAAGAACTCTTCAAGGTATATAATTTTTACCTTCTCTTTCTTACTTTCTTTCATCTCTTACATTCTATATAATAATAATAATAATAATAACAATAACAATTTTTATCTATAGTAGCCTAGTGCAAGAAAATCGATTTTGAAATTGCCGCATATATACAAGGATGAGAAAAAAATAAACTTTTCTTCTGTTTGAAAGAAGAGAAAAAAAGTTAATCAAATATAAATGTCTTCAAAGCCATTATAGCAAAGAAAGTAAAATAAAATAATTGCTCCCGATATTTGATATTTTTCCTTCATTTATTATATATAATATTAGTAGAGATATATTATATCTCTACTAACTAAAGGTATTTTTTTTATTATTATTACTAATAATATTATTACTATTATTATTTTTCCAACATTATTATTACTACTTTTTTCCAATGTTATTACCCACGATTATTATTTTCGTATTATTTTTTAATTATTATTTTTAATATTTTTATTATTACTATTGTTTTTATTATTTTTAATATTTTTATTATTACTATTGTTTTTATTATTTTTATTATTTTTTAATTATTATTTTAAATATTTTTATTATTACTATTATTTTTATTATTTTTATTATTTTTATTATTTTCATTATTTTTTATTTATTTACTCTTTTCGAAAACTAGAGCTGAATGAATTATTTTTAATTTATAGAGTTTAAAATATAAATTAAAAGACCTGAAAAAAAAATTCCACTCTTTTGGAGTGGATCCAAGAAATTTAATCGAAAATCTTATTAGCTTTCAGCTAATTGAAAAAGTGATAAAGCGAAAAATTAATGAAACGAAAATTCAAAGTAAACGATAGAATAATATCTTTAGAGAATTTTCTTTATTAACAAACTGTGATACATCTGCAAAAAAGAAATTATATACAGAAGAAAAGTGATGTAACACACTTTTTGACGCAAAAAAGCTAACCTTTCTCAATTAAGCTAATTTTTAAAGTTGTTTACTAACGAGCAAAATAGAGAAAAAGAAAAAATAAAATTTATTTCACTATACTCACTGAAAAAAGAGTACTGTATAATAAAATAAATTATTACCTCTGTATAATAAAATTGTCAATTTTATATTTTATAATTCAGGCAGCGGATCGAATTTAAATCGGAAAAAAGTCGCTATAGTCAATTAAAAATACAAAGAAAAAATGAGAAAGTCGATTTTTTCAATTTAGTGTTATGACAAAAATTCTATTTATTTTAATAATTTTATGTTTTTTGGAAATATTTGATTATTTTTTAAAAATAGTTTTCAAAAATTCAATAAGTTTTAACTTTTAATCGATTTTTCCAAGTTTTAATTATTTAAAAATTTTTAATTGTGTATCATTGAAAAACTATTATCTTTCAAAAATTATTTTAAAATAATAAAATTTTTTCAATAATTTTTTATTACATTTTTTCAAAAATGCTAAATTAAAGAGAAATTCTCAAAATTAATTTTATATTATTATTAAATAATTTTTGAAAGCTAATAATTTTTCAATTATAAACAATTGAAAAGTGTCCAAACAATTAAAATTTGATATAATCGCTTAAAACTAATTTAATTTTTGCAAACTATTTTAAAAAAATCTTATTTAAAAAAAAAGAAATTTTAAATATAAACATGATTTATCCTAAGTTTTACTAAATCTGAGAAAGTTAATTTAAAAAAATTCTAAAAATTTGAAGAATTTGTGTGTAATTTACAAAAAAATTATTTTTTTTAAGGAATTTTAATTAAAAACTTTAGAAATAATTTTTTTCTCATTAATGTTTAAAATAATTATTTTAAATAATTATTATAACGCTAATATTATTATGTTTTGTATAAATATTTTAATTTTGGAAATAAGTAATTGAAAATATAAAAAATAATTGAATTTTCAAAAATTAAGATGAAAACAAAAAATCCTAAGAATTACATTTAACGAAACATATTTTAATAGAAATTAAAAAAAATTTTCTTAATTTTCATTTTTAAATTTACATCTATTTGAAGATTCTTCATTGAACTTTTTGAAAATTCTCGATTTTTTTCAAAATTTGCAATTAAAATTCTTCAGTAGTTGATTTTGCAAAAATTATAGCAAAATATTTGAAAAAAAGACAAATATTCTCAATTAATACAAAATTTCAATTATTCAAAGATGGTTTTAATTGCATATTTTGAAAATCAATTTACAAAAATTTCTTTCTTCAAAATAAGTAAATATTTTTGAAACAAATTTTAATATTTTTATTTTCACAATTCAAAATAGTTGCAAATCTTGTAAATAAAATTTTTTAAATAAAGAGAATTAATTATCATAAAGTTCCAAACGTTCAAATGAACAAAATTTATTTATTTCCTATTCAATTTAAGTTTTTATTACAATAATTTTTATAATTTTTATTACTATAAAAAAAATGAATTCTGAAGTTTCTAAGTGTAAAATTTAAGTTTTTAATTTTGACTGCGAACAGTAATTTATAAAAATATCTTCAATAAAAAATATTTCATTCATTTGAAAATTTAAATCTTGTAAATCACGAAAATTATATGATTTATGGGTATAATTTTTAGGTAATAATTTGTTGCTAATTTTTCAAAAAAATGTAAAGAAATTTTAATTATTTTAACAAAATTTTCAATTCTTCCTTAAGAAAAATTCAATTATCTTGAAAAAATTGCATTTCAAATATCAAATTAATTTCAAAAATATTGTTTTTCCTAATTTTCAGTAAAATTTTGCGAAAATTCAATTTAATTAAAAAAAATTTAAGTCTGTCTGTATTTTTTTTAAATTAACTAATAAATTAAAAATTTTAATTATTAATCTTCACACTAAGAAATATGAATATATTAGAATGTGACTCTTTATAAAATTGATTTGTTTATAAATTATTAAATTAAAATACTTTGAAAATTCTATTCGTTAAAAAGTTTCTAGTGAAATTTGTCAACAAATTTAATTTTTTTAGTGATATTTCACAACATTTTTATTAATTGGATAATTTCTTTAAAATTTATTTACATTCTATATTTAAATATACATAAATACTATATTTAAATCAGTGACTGATTTTTTATCAAATTAATTATTTTTAACTAATTCAAATTTAGAGAACATTATATATATATCTGCACTGAAAGAAAAAGGAGTACTCAGAAAAAGTATATTAAATTTTTTTAAAGTATTTTACAATTTAGGGAAAAAGTTCAACAAATTGAAATTTTTATCCAAAAAATACCAATAAAATAATATCAAGAATTTTAATTCAATTTTAATATAACTACTAAATTCCACGTAATTTTTTTTTAAAGTTTAGTATTTTTTATTTCAAAATTTCGGTTTGTTACACTTTATCCCCAAATTGTAAAATACTTTCACAAACTTTAATATACATTTTCTTTCAGTGTATTTTATTGAAATGAAAAAATAATTTTTCAAAAAAACTTTCTTTTGAATAAATTTTTGGTGAATAAATTCTTGACACCCTATAGTAATATCCAAGATAGTATTTAAGTTTAAAATAATAAAAAATAAAAATTGAAGGAAAACTAACAATATGCCATTTTCTCTTTCACAATCTCCAGGTGTAAAGATGTTACTCGATTCATAAAGTTGAGATCAATTTCGTTCTCAGGAAATAATTGGGATCAATGCAGTTTATAAGCGTGCCGAGATGCCTAGTGAAAGTTCAGAGTGAAGTTAAACTTAAAGTCGCTGTGCGCGACGACGAAGACGAAGACGCGACAACGACAACGACAACGACGACGACGACACAGTTTACACAGTTTACAAAGTTTACACAGTGTCAACAAACTAATACAGTTAAAACGCGAATGTATGCATTAACGGAAGCTGTGAAATGACAAGATCAGACAAATGCAAAATCGAAATCTCATCATCACATGAAACTCTGTCTCTCAAAAGAAACGCATATATCCTGTTTTCAACTTTAAAGAACTCGTAACTACTTTATTCAAGAATCCAGTTTACAACCAGAATTCTATTTCAAAAGGAAGTCAAAGAAAACAAGAGTAAAATAAAAGAAGAGAAGAAAAAGGAGGGGGGAAAAAGTAAAAGAGGAGGAAAAAGGAGAAAAAGGAAGTAAAAAAAGTAAAAAAGAGAAAAAAGGAGAAAAAAGGTGAAAAAAGGAGTAGAAAAAGTAAAAGAAGAGAAAAAAGGAGTAAAAAAGTAAAAGAAGAGAAAAAAGGAGAAAAAAGAATTAAAAAAGTAAAAGAAGAGAAAAAAGGAGTAAAAAAGGAGTAAAAAAGTAAAAGAAGAGAAAAAAGGAGAAAAAAGAATTAAAAAAGTAAAAGAAGAGAAAAAAGGAGTAAAAAAGTAAAAGAAGAGAAAAAAGGAGAAAAAAGAATTAAAAAAGTAAAAGAAGAGAAGAAAGGAGTAAAAAAGTAAAAAAAGTAAAAAAAGGAGAAAAAAGTAAAAAAGGAGAAAAAAAGGAATAAAAAGAAAAAAAAAGTAAAAAAAAAGTAAAAAACTAAAAGAGAAGAAAAAAGGAGCAAAAAAGCAAAAGAAGAGTACAGAAAAGTCTAAAAAGAAGAGTACCAAGAAAAATAAAAAGAACAAACTCGATGCAAATCCCCGTCAATGTCTCATCATGGAAAATAATAATTAATCACAGTTTCGTTCTATTCAGTCATTGAAATCTCGCCTCGTGACGAATTGATTTCCCAAGAGGAAGACACGACTACGACTTTGATATTTCAATAATAATGGGCAACGATTTTTTCCACCTTCAGTTCTCTTCTCCTCCTTTTTTTCTTTTTAAACCTGTGTTCAAGGTTTCTACCTTTTCATTAACACTATTTTAAACCATAACATAATAAGCTTATTTTTTCAAGACAAAACGATTATAAAAGCATCACATCTCAGTTCCATCTCGGAGTTCACTGAAGCTGTTCACCAAAAGCGGGGCTCTTCATTTTAATTAGATTCGCATTGAAAAAAAAATTTTACTCCTTTTTACGCGAGAAAGACAGAGTCATTTGGGAATACCTTCAATGAAAAATTCAAAGTAGTGATTTTCTTTTCAAAAAAAAAAAAAAAAAGAAGAAAAAAAAATGCAATTTTCATTTCAATAGATGTATATAAAGTCACAGTGAATATTCGAAAACAGTAATTAATAATTAAATTTTAAAAGACAGAAAAAGAAGAAAATGTCGACTAGTTATTTAATGACAGTGGGTTTAATTTTTTTTGGTGTAGTGAGATGGTGTGATAGTTATAATATTTTAATGGCGACAATGGGAGGTACAAAATCGCACACGATTCCCTTTATTGCCCTTGGTACGACATTGATTTCAAGAGGTCACAATGTCACACTCGTCAGCGCATTCAGTGGATCGGCAGCGAATAATGGTCTCCAGGAAGTGGTACCCTCCATTCTCGAGGTAAGAATTGTCAAAAAAAAAAAAAAAAAAATTCCAACTAAATTCAATTTTTTTTTCAATTTCACATAAATTTATTGTACACGTAAAATGGAAAAAGAAATTTCATTTTCGTTTCTACCAAAATTGAAGTCCACAACGTTGATCAACCAAAAAAAAAAATTGATCACCTAAGTAAATTGATTAAAAATAATGCATTAATATTGACCCAAAAAGAAAAAATATTTAAAAATTAAAAATATTTAAACAAAAAGTTTGAAATTTATGTTTTTTGATAATAATTGTTGTACGATAAAATATAAAATTAAAAATATTTTCTTGCATTATACAAATTTTTTTCCCTCATAAACGTTGTCGACTTCAACTTCGTTCGTTTTTCCCGAATTTCCAGACAAAATTTTCACTTTTTCCCTGACTTTTCATCATTAATATCATTTTTTCCATAGTTTTTAAGATTTTCAAATTTTTAATTTTAATTTCTATTTGAAAATTTAACAAAAAATCAATTATTTAAAAAAAAAATAAAAAAAAAATTTTTAATAAATAAAAAAGTTTATAAATAGTAATGTAAATAAATTTATAATAATAAAATTTATAAAAATAAGAAATCGAATCAATTGATTTCTCACAAACAATATTATTAACAAATTTTTAAATAATTCATTTCCTTCATTTCCTTAATTTTTATAAAATTTTTATGAATAATTATTGCCTACATTTTTTGATAAACTTGATTAATGTATTGTATTAAAAACTAATTAAAATTCTGCATTAAGTTTTATTATTTATTTTTTAAAATTTTATAACTAAAATCCTCTCTAAATACATTATTTTTAATAATTAAATAATTAATAACCAAATATATCAACTTGAATTAGTTAAAAATTAGTTGAACTAAAAATTCAACTAATTTTAACAGAATTGAAATTAAAATTTAAGAAAAAAAATTAGTTTCTAGAAAATTGATAATTAAAATTACAAAAAATTGAAATTTTACAAAATTTGATTGACATCTTTTCAAAATAAAACTATTTCTAAAAATAATTCCTATAATGCTTTTCAGATTCAATTATTATCTAAAATTTAAAATCAAATTCTATTAAAAACTTTAACAAAAATTCAATTGTTTTAATTCAAATTATATAATAATTAATTAAATAATTAAATAATTTAAAAAAATTAAATTAAAATTATATTTAATCAAAAATTTTTAAAAATAATATTCAATCCTTTAGAAAAATTTATAACTTTTCCAAAATTCCATCACTTTTTTAAAATTTTCAACAAAATTGAAATTAAAATTTAATAACAAAAATTTGAGACTAAAAAATTGATAATTAAAAGTACAAAAAAATTCGAATCTTACAAAATTTGAATTTTACACATTTTAAAATTAAATTAATTCTAAAAGTAAATTCTACAAGAATTCAATTATTTAAATACAAATTTTATGATTCATTAAATAATTCAATAATTCTTAAAACTTAATCTTTATAAAATATTTTATAAAAAGTTTTGAAAATAATTTCGAATCTATGCGAAATTTTTTATTATATTTTTTTACAAATAAAATTAAATATAACTGTAATGGCCAACAAAATTTATTTCAATTTTACCAGAAATAATTGAATTTCAGTAAAAAATGTCAATTTTTCTAAAATTAATTGAAAATTTGAGAAAAGTTTTATCAAAATTTTGAAAAATAATTGAATTGCATGAGAACAATTTTATTATTATTGAAAATAATTGAATTTTGAGAAGAATCTTATGAAAATTTATTTAAACAATTGAATTCCCATAAAAACTTTATTATTTGTGAAAATAATTTTATTTCAGTGAAGAATTTTATTATTTATGAAAATAATTTAATTTTCGGAAGAAAATTTAGTTAGAATTTTTAAAAACAATTGAATTCCTTAGAAGAATTTTATATAATTTAAATTAAAATTATTAATAATTGAATGTTTGCTTAATTTAGTATTTATTAAAGTAATTGAATTTTTAAGAAGAATTTTATTAAAATTTTAAAAGATAATTGAATTTCAGAGAAAAAATTTATTATTTAATTGAATATAATTTAAGTTTTACGAAGAGTTTTATCAAAATTTACTTAATTAATTTAATGCCTGTAAAAACTTTATTAGCTATTTCTGAAAATAATTGAATTTCTGCGTAGAATTTTATTACATTTGAAAAATATCCAATTTCTTTTATTTGTAACTTTTTCAAAAGTCAATTTTTTTTAGTATTATTATTTTTTTTTAAACTAAATTTCTTTAATATAAATTAATTATTTTTAATAATTATTTAAATATACATTTAAATTAAAATTAAATACATTTAAATTTCAATTAAAAGGGAAAAACAATGTTTAGATTGCATTTACTATTTAATTGCGATTTTGAAAGAAATTCTGATTCTGATTCTGAAATTCTGATTATATTCAGGAATGAATGAAAAAAATTTTATTTGAATTTGAAAAGAAATTTTGGAAAACCAATACTTTCGGATAAACTTCATTTTTCAATTTAATTAATTACCTATCAATTCCAGAGAAATACTGGAAGCTAATTTTTTTTTTAAATAAACGACGCAGAATTTTTTAACTATTCATTCCTTTGATAATTATATTTGACATTATATGTCATTGTATATATATATAAAATTTTAAATACAAATATATTTAATTAAATATTTATATCTACTTACGAAGTGGAGTCGAAAAGAAATATATGCCATCCTTTAACTTACCTGAAACAAAAAGAAAAAAATATTTTATAACGAATCTAATTAATAATAAATAATAATAAATTTTTTCAGCTTTTTCTTCATTTATAATGTATTTAACATGCAAAATCCGAAAAAATACAAAGAAGTATAAATCAGGACTTTTATCCGAAATTAAAAGCAAAATTAAACTTAGCTGTCTTCTGTTTTCTAACTGAAAATTGTGTTTCATTAAACTGTCTAAATAAGAACGCTATTATTTTAAAGTAAAATAATTTTCCTTCTTTCAGAAGCATTTTAAAGAGACAGTTAAATTATTCTACGAAATTATCTCCACATAATGAAGATGCAACCTTTTTATTTTTTTTTCTTTCGTTTGAAAATTAAACAGCGTTTCTAGTTGTTCAATTAATTAATTGTTTCAAGCCTTCGTGCGATTTAAGCAAAAAATGTTTAATATTAGAAAATTTCAACGTTTTTTTACAAATTTTATTTTAAACTAAATTAAAGAAACAATGAAATTTTATATTCTAATGTATTATTTTGTTTGGATTTAGAATTTTAGTGATTTTTATTGTTTTCAAACAAAAAATGTTTATTATACAAATTGGAAAAGCTTTTTCCATTTTCAACCGTTTTTATAAGTGTCTTTAGAAAATTCTATAACTCTGAAATTAAATGACAAATTTTTTCATTTATTTAAATCTTATTGAGAAAATTACTTTTTTAACTATTAAAAGTTGTTCTGTTTCGTTCATTTTTAATTACAAAAAAAAACCAATTGTTCACCATTTATTTTCAGTGTGATAAATAATTTTTTTTTCTCTTTTTCATTTCTTTGTGACAATAAATGAAAAAGAGTAATTAGTGAAAGTAAAAATAAAATATAAAAAATTGCATTCTATACAAGAAATAAATTAGTTCGAGAACCGAAATAGAAAAATTATATTCTTTCTTGTGGTTTTGAAGGTGAATCGTGAAATTTTTTTCCGCTCTCTGGTTTTAAACTTTCCCTACTTTTTTTTGCCCCTCTATTCTTCTAAACTGTCTATGAAAAATTGATTTCTCGATCACTTATACCAGAGTATTTACAATATATGTTGAATAAATATATGCTCATGTTTATAAATGAACGACCTTTCTCTCCAAACGCTATTGTTTCAGTTTCACACGAAAAGTTGCTTTTTGGAATATTTTTTAACTTCCCTTACTTATTTTCGAAAAATTAGAAAAAAGTCTATGTTACAGAATTTAATTATTTTTAATAAAATGTAAAAAAAATTTAATTTATTTAAAAAATTACGAAAACACAATTCAAAGAATTAGTTTTTTATTTTTAAATATATATTTAAATTTAAATTAGTAAAAATGTTTACTAATTCGAATTAGTGACTGCCTTTTTGCTTTTTAATTAGTAAACTTCACTAATAATTCAAAAGCAAAAAGTTAGTCACTAATTCCAATTAGTAAACATTTTTACTAATTCAAATTTAGAGAGTGTAATTTAAAAAAGAAGAAAATAATTTTTTTGACGATATTTAATAAAAAACTTTGTAAATAATTTTTTTCCTCATAAATGTTTAAAATGGTTTTAAAAAACGTTACTATTTTTATGTTTTGTATAAATAGTTGAGTCTTTAAAATATGTAATTGAAAATATTGAAAATATTTGAATTTCTAAAATTAAAATGACAAAAAACCTACACCCAGAGAAAAATATTATTTAAACCAAATATATTTTATTTGACTTAAATAAACGTATATTTGTCTCAGAACTAACTAGGCTTTTTATTTGTTTTAAATAAAATTTATATTTGACATTAATAAAACATATATTTGAGTTCAATAAAATTTTATTTAAACCAAATAAAATTTATTTGAAACAAATAAAAAGTCTAGTTGGTTCAGAGACAAATATACCATTTCTCTGGGTGTAAGAATTACTTTTTACGAAACATATTTTAATAGAATTTTTACAAAAAAATAAGTTTTTATTACTATTCATTTTTAAATTTACATCTATTTAAAGATACTTCATTAAACTTTTTGAAAATTCACGATTTTTTCAAAATTTGCAATTAAAATTCTTCAGTAGTTAATTTTGCAAAAATTATAACAAAATATCTGAAGAAAGTCTAATATTCTCAATTAATACAAAATTTCAATTATTCAAAAATGGTTTTAACTGCATATTTCGAAAATCAATTTACAAAAATTTCTTTCTTCAAAATAAGTAAATATTTTTAAAACAAATTTTAATATTTTTATTTAAAAAATTTTAAATACTTGCAAATCTTGTAAATAAAATTTTTTAAATAAAGACCTTTCCTTCAAATTGAGTAAATATTTTTCAAACAAATTTTAATATTTTAATTTTCAAAATTCAAAATAGTTTGCAAATCTTGTAAATTAAATTTTTTAAATAAAGATTCTTTCTTCAAAATAAGTAAATATTTTCGAAACAATTGAAACAATTATATTTTAAATAATATTATTATTTAAAAAATTTAAAATACTTGCAAATCTTGTAAATAAAATTTTTTAAATAAATATCCTTTCTTCAAAATAAGTAAATATTTCAAAAACAAATTTAAATATTTTTATTTAAAAAATTTTAAAAAGTTGCAAATCTTGTAACTTAAAATTTTTAAATAAAGATCTTTTCTTCAAATTGAGTAAATATTTTTCAAACAAATTTTAATATTTTTATTTTCAAAATTCAAAATAGTTTGCAAATCTTGTAAATTAAATTTTTTAAATACAGATCCTTTCTTCAAAATAAGTAAAAATTTTTGAAACAATAGAAACAATTATATTTTAAATAATATTTTATTTAAAAAATTTTAAATACTTGCAAATCTTGTAAATAAAATTTTTTAAATAAATATCCTTTCTTCAAAATAAGTAAATATTTTAAAAACAAATTTAAATATTTTTATTTAAAAGATTGTAAAAAGTTGCAAATCTTGCGAATTAAATTTTTTTGAAGAAGATCCTTTCTTCAAAATAAGTATAAATATTTTAAAAACAATCTTAAATATTTTTATTTTTAAAATTTAAAATAGTTTGCAAATCTTGTAAATTAAATTTTTTAAATAAAGATCCTTTCTTCAAAATAAGTAAATATTTTTGAAACAATAGAAACAATTATATTTTAAATAATATTTTTATTTAAAAAATTTAAAATACTTGCAAATCTTGTAAATAAAATTTTTTAAATAAATATCCTTTCTTCAAAATAATTAAATATTTTAAAAACAAATTTAAATATTTTTATTTAAAAGATTTTAAAAAGTTGCAAATCTTGCGAATTAAATTTTTTTGAAGAAGATCCTTTCTTCAAAATAAGTAAATATTTTAAAAACAAACTTAAATATTTTTATTTTTAAAATTTAAAATAGTTTGCAAATCTTGTAAATTAATTTTTTTAAATAAAGATTCTTTCTTCAAAATAAGTAAATATTTTTGAAACAATTGAAACAATTATATTTTAAAAAATATTTTTATTTAAAAAATTCAAAATAGTTGCAAATCTTGTAAATTAAATTTTTTAAATAAAGATCCTTTCTTCAAATTGAGTAAATATTCTTAAAACAAATTTTAATATTTTTATTTTCAAAAGTCAAAATAGTTGCAAATCTTGTAAATTCAATTTTTTAAATAAAGAGAATTAATGATCGTAAAGTTTCGAACGTTCAAATAAACAAAATTTATTTATTTCCTTTTCAATTTAACTTTTCATTACAATAATTTTTATGTCACTATAAAAAAAATTAATTCTGAAGTTTCTAAGTGTAAAATTTAAGTTTTTAATTTTGACTGCGAACAGTAATTTATAAAAATATCTTCAATGAAAAATATTTCATTCATTTGAAAATTTAAATCTTGTAAATCACGAAAATTATATGATTTGTGGGTATAATTTTTTAGATAATAATTTGTCACTATAATTTTTCAAAAAAAAAAAAGAAAGAAATTTCAATTATTTCAAAACTTTTCAATTATTTGTTTATAAATATTCAATTATCTGGAAGCAATAGAGTTGAAAAATTTCAAAATATTGTTCTTCTGAATTTTTTTATAAAGTTTTACGAAAATACTATTTTATTAAAAAAAATTTAAGTCTGTCTGTATCTTTTTTCAAATTAATAAAATATTCAAATTAATAAAATTAATAAAATTTTTTTAAATTAACTAATAAAAATTTTAATTAATAATATTCGCACTAAGAAACACGAATACATTAGGATGTAACTCTTCATAAAATTCAATTATTCATATCAATATTAAATTAAAATACTTTGAAAATTCTATTCGTTCAAAAGTTTATATGAAATTCTTTAAGAAATTTAATTTTTTTAGTTGAATTTCACATTTTTATTAATTGGTTAATTTTTTGAAAAAAATTTATTTACATTCTATATTTAAATGAATGACTGAATTTTTATCAAATTAATTATTTTTAACTAATTCAAATTTACAGGAGAACAGTATATGAATATCGATACAAATTGAAATAAAAAGTGATTTTTTAAAATAAATCAAAATAATAAAATACTTTTTTTATTTTTTTAATTTGATTGCGATTGATTTTTTAATTTGAATTTAAATTCCTACTTTATTCACGGTTAGTAGAAACCCTATTTTTGATTGTTTTCGATTTCGCGGAAAAATTAAATAACAAAATGATTGTTTCAGGCCTACGTTGGTAATTATACATCGGAATGGGACTTGGTTGGCTCGAGATTTCGCAATGAATTACCAATTTCCCCTTGGGACGCAATGCGATACGGATGGGAAGCTTGCGAGGCATTGCTGAGAGATGAAGCTTCCGTAACGGTTTTGAGAAAACCAGAAGGCAACCCTCAAGCTCGTTGGGACGTTGCAATTTTAGATGGTGCTTATCCTGAGTGCCTGCTAGGGATTATTCACGGCGAACGAATACCCACTATCATGTTGAATACAGTAAGGAATTTTAAATTTTATCAAATATTCAACAAACACACATAATAGAGGAGAAATTTCCTTCTATACATATTTATGAAATCCTTGAAAATTCTGGTGAGAGAATTTTTTATACATAAATATATTTAGAAAAAAAAGCTTCTCACACTTCTTCTTCTTCTTCTTTTTCTTGCTTTCAAGTATGCAGTCACAAACGATATGTTTATGTTTTCTTTTAAATTTTTAACTGCTCTTTAAATTTCATAAGTATTATACATATAGTTAAAAATAACTAGAATTTTCCAAATATTCTTGAAACAAAATTATTATTAAATTATTTAAATAAATTATTATAGAACATAAAGAAATCAAGTTTAAGAAATAAAATTTTTCCACGTTTTTAAAACAACATTTATTATTAATTAGAAACTTATTCGAAAACATTAACAACTTCATTTTCAAATAAATATTTAATCACAGTGAAAAAAAAATTTATTTGATTCAAATAACCGATTATTTGATTATTATCAAATAAATATTTACTTGAATCAAATAATTTTTATTTGAATCAATTAAATAGTACTTGCTTCAAATTCTAAAATATTTTATTCAAATACAATTTATTTGATTCAAATACAATTTATTTGATTCGAATAAAAATTATTTGATTCAAGTAAATATTTAGTTGATAATAGTCAAATAATCGGTTATTTGAATCAAATAAATTTTTTTTTTAGTGCATTATAATTTTTTCATGCAGAAAGTATGATTTTCAAAAAATCAATTATTATTTCATTATTCATTCTTCAAAAAATTGAATTATTTTTAAAAAATAATTTTTTTTTCATTTTTATTTCAAAATAATTTGTCAAAATTCAATTACTTTCAATGTCTACTATTTCAAAAAATTTTTAACAGAAGAATTCAATTTTTCAAAAAGAAATTTTAATAAAATTCGTCTCAAGAATTCAATTATTTTCAAAAGTTATATAATTATTTGCAGGCCTGATTCTTTGCAAAAATCAAATTATCTTCAAAACTTTACAAAAATTCTCGTCAATTTTCAAATACTTTTATAAATAATAAAAATGTTCTCCGACATTCAAACATTTTTGAAAAATTTTAATAAAATTCTTGGCAAAATTTCAATTATTTTTTATAAACGTACAATTTTTATCAAATTTCTCCCAAAAATGATATTCCTAAAAATGTTATTAAAATTTGTCAAGAGAATTAAATTATTTAAAAATTTGCTCATAAAATTCTTTATGAAAATTCAATTCCAAGAAACATTCATTTATTTAATAAAATATTTGTTTTTATAGTCAAAAAATTCAATTACTAAACAAAAATTTCTATAATATACACGAACATTCAATTATTTTTCTAAAAAATAAAAATTTCAAATTTCAAAAACCCATTGCAAAATTTAAATTATTTTTAATCGAATTTTAATCGAATTTCTTAAAAAATGTAATTATTCTTAAAAATTTTACTAATATTTGCTTAAAGAATTTAATATTATTTAAAAAATTTGTTGATAAAATTCTTTACCAGAATTGAATTTTAAGAAAAATTGAATTATTCAATAAATTATCTTTGTTTTTATTTAAATTATTGAATTTTCGTAGAATTTTCTGATAATAATTGATTTTTAAAATGAATTTCAGTTAAAATTTTTGATAAATTTTTAAATTTTTATTTCCTTACATATATTTCACTGAATGATTAATTAAAATTTCGTAAAATTGAATATTGTAAACAAATTGATTTAAAAACTGTCAAAGAACTTTTTCGAAAATTATTAAAATTAATTGATTTAAAGTAGAATTTTAGTTAAAAATTCTAAAAATAATAATCGTAAATATTGAAAATAATTTTTTAAGAAGTTACAGTAAAAAAAGTAGCAAGTAAACTTTTTTTAAAAAAATTAATTATACAGAATTGTTCGTTAAAAGTGTAAAAAATTAAAATTTTCAAAGACTTCAATTTCAAACATTTTTAAAATTTAATTGTTTCTAAAAATTTAAATAATAATTGAATTCTCTTAACAAATTTTAATAAATTTTTTATGAATAATTTCAGTTTTCGAGAAATTTGATGAAACGAATTTTCTAAAAAATATTTAAAAATAATTGAATTTCCGCCAACAATTTTAATAAAATTTTTCTAAATAGTTGAATTTCGGAGAAAAATTGAATTTCAGTAGAAAAAATTTATTAGTTATGAAAAAATGGAAATCTTGAGAAAAAGTTATATTAACATTTTAAAAAGTAATTGAATTCGTAAGGACAGTTATATTACTATTGAAAATAATTAAATGTTTGCGAAATATTTTATAAAAATTTATTTAAACAAATAAATTTCCATGGAAACTTTATTAGGAATTTCTGAAAATATTTCAATTTCTCCAAAGAATTTTGACGAAAGTTTCGTAACAAATGAAAATAATAATTATTTATGATAATATTAAAGTTCTTGAAAATAAATATATTAAAAATTTGCAAACAATTACATTTCTGCGAAAATGTTATTATCCATGAAAAAATTGAATCTGGAAAATAGGGAAAATCAAAATTAAAATTTTGTGACAACTCTATTATTATATTTAAAAGAATTAAAATTCATCACTCCATGATATTAATAAAAAAATGTAATTTAAAAAAAATATATTATTAAAACAATAAAAATGAGACCTAATGAATATTATATTGAAATAATTTTTAGAAAAATTATTCAATACAATATTTATACAATAGATATATATTTTAGTTTCCTTTATTCATAAATTTCAATATTTATATAAAGTTTGGAATATTCACGAGGATCACACAACATGACGAATAAATATTGAAAATTGTTGAAATGTAAAATTCAATTTGAAATTTAAATCAAAAAATAACAAATATAAATTATATTTTTAAAGGGTGGAAAAAAAATCAATATTAAAAAATCTATATATAAAATATAATTTTCTTGTTGAAAAAAAAGAAATTTCTTTTTTACAAAATTTAAACGTCATGTCAAGAGAGTGCATTATAATAATATAATAATTATAATAGAAATGTATTATCTATTCCTAAATTTACAATGCTAAATTGTGTCATCATTATATTTTCCCATTAATTATTACTAAAAAATAATAATAATAATAATAATAATAATAATAATAATAATACATACTCTCTAAATTTGAATTAGTTAAAATCTTTACTAATTTGAATTAGTGACTGACTTGTTGCTTTTGAATTAGTAAAATTTACTAATAAATTAGTTGAAATTACTACTTATTAGTAAATTTTACTAATTCAAAAGCAAAAAGTCAGTCACTAATTCAAATTAGTAAGTATTTTTACTAATTCAAATTTAGAGAGTAATTAAAAATATTTTTCTTTTTTACCAGAAACTATAATTAGTATTTATTTTTAAACACGTAAATAAAAGAATAACATACACATATAGTATAATTTGCAGAAAAATATGACGTCAATTTTTAAAATTAAAAATTCCATTCCGTGTCTAATCGTAAAAAAATTATTTTACCATAACTTTTTAGCCTTGAATTTTTTTACGCTTGATTTTTGGTTAAATAAAAACAGTACAAAGAATTTACAGTGATTTGATTAACACATATTTGTATGGTCAAATATGTTTGAAATATTTTATGAAAGAAACGTCGTCTGATTTTTCCATTGACAAGAACGTACGTGCTCTGTGTAATGAAAAAAATATTCTTTATTTAAGTCGACCTCCAGAGCTTCAAGTTTTTATTTTCAATTTTTATAATTTGTCATAAATTTCAAATATACTTTTTTTTTCAAAATTTATTTTATTGATCAAAACTGCTTTTAGCGAGTCCTATATTCATTCAAATTTTCTAGTAAATATTATTTTTTTTCATTATTATATTACATTGTAAATATATTCACTATATAGTCGTCACCATTTATTGTGACGATATTATTAAATTTATATTATATGAAATAATTTGTGAATTTGATTAAATAATTTTTATTACACTGAAAAAAATTTAATTGATTCAAATAACCGATAATTATAATTATCGACAATTGACTATTATCAATTAAATATTTACTTGAATAAAATAATATTTAATGGAGTCAATTAAATAGTATTTGAATCAATTAAATTTTTTTTCAGTGTTTTATTATCGTCATAATTATTTTAATAATTATTATATTATCATAATTATTTTTTTTTCGTCGTAAGTGAAAAATCTGTAAAAGTTTGGTTATAATAATTATTATTATTGATATTGTTACTATTATTATTATTATTATTATTATTATTATTCTAGTACTTTTATAATTATTATATTTTTTATTATTATTAGTATTATAGTGTTTTTATAATTACTATATTTTCTATTATTATTAGTATTATAGAATTATTATAATTATTATAATTATCAATATTATTTTTATTATTGAATTATCATCATTGTTATTATTATTCTAACCTTCTGCTTATTAAATGGTGAGAAAAAGGGAAAATATGTTCCTCTAATTAGTATTTGAGAGGCATTACTACAAACAGGAGAAAAAGCACTTCAAAGCATATTTATTTTCCAGAAAACGGATATTTATACGGCACTCATTAATTCCCGGTAAATTAATTCTTATTCAGGAAGGAGACTGAAAAATTTGTTTTTCTTCTGATTATGCGCAAAAATTTTAATTGCTCTTTTTCCTAAAATAAATAGATTTTATTATTTAACTTATAATCATCGCAATATTTTCAATACAATATTTTTTTTACTAATAAATACATCTATATATTTGAAAAAAATTGTATTTGAATGTTTTTAAGTTTTAATACTACAAAATAAATGTACGATTTTAATTAAAAAGAATTTTTTTAATTACGCGAAACAGAAAATTTTTCATTTATTTATATTTCAATCCTACAATTATAATTCAACAATTTCAAAAAGGGAGGAGAAATAATAATGAATTTATATAATTGCGATATGAAAGATAATAAATTTTAAATGCCTTGTGCAAATTGTAAATCGAAAACATAATAATTACAAAATCCTTTAAAATTCAAAAAGTCACAATCTACCAGGAATAATTGAAGTGTATAAATAAATTGAAATACAAATGAAAATGAAAATTTTATAAAATAAAATAAAAATGTAAAATAAATAATAAAAGTAATAAAATAATAATAGTTTAATAATAAAAATAAAAACTTTTAATTATGATTAGAGCCTCTTTGAGTAATGAAATCCTTTGGCATTTCAATTATCAGAAATTAATTTGTTTGACAGTTGAAATGTTCTTGGACAATTAAATTCAATCGTACGAAAGTAATTAAATTATTATAACAAGTGTGCGATAATTAAAAACTCTTTAATAATTATTTTTTTCTTATCAAAAATTTTTTAATTTTTTAAAGAAACTTTTCAAAATTTAAAAATCTCTCAAGAGATTACGTCGGTAAAGTTCGCAACGTTTATGATCAACGATTGAAGGAAAAAACAATTATTTTCCTCTCCAAAAAAGAATAAATTTTTTTGTTCACAAATATTTTGTTCGTAAATTATTATTTATAAATTATTATTCATATAAATAAAGGTACTATTTTTTTTACAAAAATTTATAAAAATTTGCTTCACTAAATATTTTTTTTCGCAGAAATCGTTGACTATAAACGTACGTTGTGAACTTTACCAACGTGAAAAAAATATTTCTTTGATACATTACATTAAATAAAATTTTTTAATAAAGTTTCACTTAAATTCTGTTTACCTAAATAAAAAGAGCTTATATATTAAAATTTCCCCTTTTTGTCGCGCATATCAAAATTAAAAAATACTTTAACAAAATTTCATTATATTGTTCATCTATAAAAATAGTGCGATAATACAGCTTTTCTTTAAATATAATATTAGAAACAATTTTTATTTTCTCTTTGGAAAAAAGTTTTTTATAGAAAAATTTAATAAAAAACTTTCATCGGATGCTTTTTAAAAATTGTGTTTTTTTTCTTAAACGTTTCTAGGTCGCTCTATACACTGGTTCAATCACACGTCAAGGGAATCCATCCCCATGGGCTATCAGACCTTATTTCGGCAAAGCTTTCACGCAAGATATGAATTTTCTTCAAAGAGTTTTAAATGTCGCATGTCTGATGACTTTAGAAGTAATGCATTGGATCATGATTACGGGATATCTACAGCCCACTTTAAGAAAATATCTAGGTAACTGTATAAAAAAAAGTTATTAAAAAAAAAAATTAATTCTATAAATAATATTCCTAAAGTTTCCAACTTGTCAAATAAACATCTATAATTTTTTCGCTTTTTTACCTTTTTTTTACTAGGAAAATTTCTCTTTAATTTAATTTAATTCGTCAATATAATTCAATTAAATTCATTAATTTAATTTTTCTTTCATTTTTAAATGTATAGTATTTTTTTAAAAATATTCCAGTAGAAAAAAATTTCGTCCACTTGAACGTTTAGAAATTTAGAGGAAAAATTATTAATTCTCATTAAAATAAATTGAATAATTTACGCTTTATGAGCATTTTGTGCCGGACCTCTAAATAATTTTATACGTGAGCAGTCCCTCTCTTTCTCTCTCTCTGTCTCTCTCTATGTATAAATAATTAAAAATTCTGGCTGTTTGTGAGACAGAAATTGGAGCGTATATTAATTATTTTTGAAAATTTATTAATTTATAAATCGTATTAATTCTCAAACGAGTGGAAATTTTCGGAAATGACATTATATTTGTTTCGAAAAGAGCAAGGTTGAAGCAATTGCAAATTGTAATCATTAAAATTGAAATAATAAAATTATTATGCTACTATAAATTCAGTTTGAAAATTAAAAATAATAATTTACTTCATAATTTATATTTAAAAGAATTTATTTTAAATGCATAGATAAATAAATGTTTACGAATCAAATACTATTTATTTAAATGAAATATTTATATAAATCGCATTAGTACCAATAATAATTTTCACTAATTTCAAGAAAATATATATTAACATTCTTATATTTAAATAAATTTTTAAATTTAATTTTTAAATAGAAATTAATTAAAATTGTTTCAGCTAAACATTTATTTGATTAATATAAACTTCCTTTTTAATATTTGGAGTTGAAATTTAAATAAAAGTATGTAGTATATTTATCTCAGAGCTATTAAAAGTATTTCATTGCTTTAAATACAAATTTTATTCAACAAAAATACTCAACTAGAAAAAAAATACAGTACATTCAACATTTAGTATTTTGGTACAATTTTTGTGAATCAACTCTTGAAGAATTTAAAAAAAAATTCAATTATCAAAAATTTTAATGAAAATCTTTAAAGGCAAATTTGAAAATGAAAATTAGCTTCTCATTTTTTAATTCAAATAGTTTTAATACTATTAATTACATATTTCAAAAAAATAACATTTTACAATTATTTTTAATATTTTGGCGAAAGCAATAATGTTGCTAATTTTTAATACAAATTCATCAAAAAATTCATTAGTTTTTTTTTAAATTATACAGAATTTCTTGCAAGTAATAAAATTATTTTCGAAAAACAACATTAAACTATTTTTAAAAAATAATTTTATTAAAATTGTATTATAATAATTTTTTAAGATTCAAAATTTAATTTTCAGACATATTACAATTTTTGAGAAATCATGGTCCGGTGTTTAATTAAAATTCTTCAAAAATTTCATTATTTTTATTTATATTATATATATATTTTAATTTTTTAATAAATGAATTTTTCCAGGAGACCAAGTCCCAGACGTGAGGGATCTTGTTTCGGAGGTACCATTAACTTTGCAAAATAATCACTATTCTGTTGCCGATTCTGTTCCCAATTTGTCAAATGTGGTTAACGTAGCTTGCCTCCACTGCAGACCAGCCATGCAGCTAAGTCCTGAATTAGAGTCCTTTCTAAGACGAGGTGAGTCAATATATACAAACTCTCTATTCAATATTATAGAGAAATTTTCACATCAATGCGACAATAAATTATAAACATTCGACTATAACAATAAATTTTTCACCATAAATTATAAAGTCAAAGAATTATTTTATCCAAAATTTAGTTCTAAGTTAAATCAGGGTTCGGTTCGTCTTTAAGACTCAAAAAAAAGTCGCTTTAGTCGCATAAATTCACAACAAAAGTCACGAAAAGTCGCATAAAATTTCCGAAAAAAGACGGAAAAAAGTCGAATGAAATTTTAGGAAAAAAACGCCAAAAACAAAACACGAAATTGTAAAAATTGTTTAAAAAAATCACATTTCTCGCCAACAAATACTTTAACATCAAACAATCTGAAATAATATTTTTAAAAAATTTTATAAAATGCCAATCAAAATTTTAATTAAGTATTTTTAACATTTTTTTAAAAAAAATCTGTTCAAAATTTAAATTATTTTTATAAATATTAAAATTCTTTTCCAAAATTCAATTATTTAAAAAAAATTTAATAAAATGCCTGTCATAATTTCAATTATTTTTATAAATAAAAAAATTCTTCTCCGAAATTCATTTATTTTAAAAAATAATGAAATTCTTTGCAAAAATTCAATTACTTTTAAACATTTAAAAAAAAATCTGTTCAAAAATTCAATCATATTTATAAATAATAAAATTCTTCTCTGCAATTCAATTATTTTCAAAGAATTTTAATAAAATTCTTGTCCGAATTTAAATTATTTATTAATTAATTTCTGTACATTTGTAATTATCTTTATAAATAATAAAATTTATCTTAGAAATTAATTTATTTTCAAAAGTAATAAAATTCTTCGCAGAAGTTCAATTATTTAAAATTTTTTTTTTTTTAATTTCTCATCAAAATTATCATTATCTTCATAAATAATAAAATTCATCATGGAAATTGAATTATTTTCAAAAGTTCTGATAAAATTCTTTGCAAAATTCAATTATCTTAAAAAATAAGAAAATTCATTGCAGAAATTCAATTATTTTCAAATTTTTTTAAATTCTCCCCACAATTTCAACTATTTTTAAAAAAATCAAAATTCTTCTTCAAAATTCAATTACTTTTAAACATTTAAAAAAAAATCTGTTCAAAAATTCAATCATCTTTATAAATAATAAAATTTTTCTCTGCAATTCAATTATAATAATTTTATTAAAATTCTTATCCGAATTTAAATTCTTTATTAATTAATTTCTGTACATTTGTAATTATCTTTATAAATAATAAAATTTATCTTAGAAATTAATTTACTTTCAAAAGTAATAAAATTCTTTGCAGAAGTTCAATTATTTAAAAATTTTTTTTTTAATTTCTCATCAAAATTATCATTATCTTCATAAATAATAAAATTCATCATGGAAATTGAATTATTTTTAAAAGTTCTGATAAAATTCTTTGCAAAATCAATTATCTTTAAAAATAAGAAAATTCATTGCAGAAATTCAATTATTTTCAAATTTCTTTAAATTCTCCCCACAATTTCAACTATTTTTAAAAAAATCAAAATTCTTCTTCAAAATTCAATTACTTTTAAACATTAAAAAAAAACCTGCTCAAAATTTCAATTATCCTTATAAATAATTGAATTCTTCTCTGAAATTCAATTATTTGCAAAGAATTTTAATAAAATTATTGTCAAAATTTTAATTATCTTTATAAATAAAAAAATTTATCCTAGAAATTCAATTATTTTCAAATTCTGTTATTTATAAAATCTTATAATATAAAATAATGATTTTATCACTGGGTCATGTCTTATAACAATTTTTTATAAGTAGTTTAATTTCAAAAAGGTTTGAATTTGGATCTTTTGAAGAATTTTAAATCTTATGGAAAAATAATAATTAAACATTTGTTTAAAAAGGAAGTTATTGATGTTTTTTTGAAAAATTTGAAAGAAATCTGTAAATAAACTTAACAGAACATTTTTTGCACTAAAAATTTTTCCTTTAACTTTAATTTTCTGAAAATTTAAAAAATTTCAGTCGCATTTTACTAAAAAAAATCTCGAAAAAATCGATAAGTCGCATCTTTTCGCAAAAAAAGTCAAAAAAGTCACATTTCCTTAAAAAGTCGAAAAAAGTCGAAAAAGTCACACAATCCGAGCCCTGTTAAATAAAATTTTTTTTATTTTGTCTCAGATTCAAGACCGGAAAAAATTTACTAGATTTAAAGAATATTTAATTTTATAATTTTATTACAAATAAATTTATTTGGTTTAACAATAAAATGTTTTTTTGAGTAAATAAAAATTTTTTCTTTAGACATTAAAATTGATTTGAAACAATTAGTAAAATATAAATAGGTTAGTAGGCTCGGAAATAAAATATAAAAATTTTAAAACCAAAAGTCGGGCGCAAATTAAAATAATAGCAAACGATTTTTATTAAAAATGTTGAACGTTTTAAACAATTAAAATTTAATTTAATTTAATTTTTATTCAAATTTAGAGTAATAGGAAATATTTATTTGCGTCAAAATACAAATAATTGTTTATTTGAATCAAATAAAATTTTTTTTTCAATTCACTACATAAAAATTTACTAAGTTAAGACAAAATCGCCTCTAGAATAAAAATACAAAAAAAATCTGACCTTACAAAATTTTAACGCACCCATCATCTAAAATTTAAAAGAGCAGTAGAAAAAAAATTGCGCACACACACACAATAAAAAAGAGTGAGTAGAGAAAATTACGTCCAGTCAGACAAAATTCAGAATTTCAGTGAAAAAAAAGTTGCTTAGTCAGACAACAGACAATTCTTCTACTACATATTAT
The DNA here is from genome assembly GCA_032873175.1 of Leptopilina drosophilae. Classification (NCBI taxonomy): domain Eukaryota; kingdom Metazoa; phylum Arthropoda; class Insecta; order Hymenoptera; family Figitidae; genus Leptopilina; species Leptopilina drosophilae. Next base: position 75,135,689 of record CM065478.1, on the reverse strand, counting down.
ATTACAGAAATAAAAATAGTAGTAAATTTTATTCGAAAACTTCTTTTCTATACAGATATTTATGCATGAAGATGAAAATTTCACTCGTTTATGTAATCAGATGAAACCAATGTGTATTTCACACACGTAGAAACAATCTGTATGTGTCAGACAAAGTGGAAAAACGGCGTATATAAAGTCAGGCAAAATTCACAAATTCAGTGAAAGAAAATTTATCGAGTCAGACAAAAAAATCACCTCCTGAGAAAAGAAACATACTAACAATTGTTTTTTCCAAAAAGTTTTTTTCATTACACGAATCAAAATAGTAGAAAATCAATAATATATAGTAACGAATAAAATTTTTCTCTGCGTTTACTGATACTTTAACTTAGAAAATTGTTTATCCAATCCAAAAATAAGTATCCAACCAAAAAAATGTTTGAATTAAACATATTTTATAAATAACATATGCACATAATTTTTCTTGAATTAAACTTATTTCATGCACAAAATTAAAAATTTTTCTTCATAAATTAATTTTTTCTCAATTAATTTTTCTTCTTAAATTAATTGTTACTTAATTAATTTTTACTTAATTAATTTTTCTTCCTAAATTAATTTTTACTTAATTAATTTTTCTTCCTAAGTTAATTTTTACTTAATTAATTTTTCTTCCTAAATTAATTTTTACTTAATTAATTTTTCTTCCTAATATTAATTAAGGTAGAATATTTTCAAAAAATTTTAATAAAGAAATTCGTAAAATTACCATTTTAAAATATTTCTAAATAATTTTCCTCAAATACAAAAAGTTTTACAATTACATACAATTTAAAAATGTCCAAAAAAATTAAAATTTGGTAAAATATATTTTAAAATAATTTAAATTCAGTAAAACCTTCAAATGAAAATTCAACATTTGACAAAATCTTTTAAAAATAATCGAGTCTTAAAAATATATAAGAAAATTAATCAATTTTTTCGAAGAATTTTAATGATAAATAAATGATTTCTGAAAAATTCTAAAATAGTAAATTTGAAAAAAATTTTATTCACTTTATTCGAATGTATGTAATTAAATTTCAAAAAAATTATAATAAAACAATACTAAAAAGTCTTTTTATTTTTTCATTTTTCGAAAATAATAATTGAAGAATTTTTGCGCACTTAAAAAAAAAATTTCTTTAAGAATTTGAATTGAAAATTGAAAATATATTTGATTAATTTTCTTCTCCAAAATGTTAAAGATAATTCTGAAAAATTTTAATTTTATTATTTTGTGTATGAATTTTAATTTTCGGAAATATTGAAAATAATTGAATTCACAAAAATTAGAACGTATTAATTCAGAGAATTATTCTTTTCTAAACTATTTTAATATTATTTTTAAATTCTATTTTTCAATAATTTTCATTTTTATTGAATCTACACTTGAAGATTATTTATTATAATTTTTGATAATTTAATATTACAAAAATTTTCATTTAAAATTCTTTAAAAGTTAATTTTTAAAAATTGTAGTAAAATACTGAAGATGTTTTAGTTTAAAGTAAATTTTACAGAATTTCAATTATTCAAAAATCTTTCTACTTATAATATTGTAAGCATTTAATTAGAAAACTTATTCAACATCAAAATTTCCAAAGGTCTGTCTATATTTATGCTTTTCACGCTTTAAAATAAATAAAAAATAAGCTGCATTTTAATGTTCCTAAAGTTTCGAACGTTCGAATGAACGACAATATACTTTTTTGCTTCTTCTAATTTGTATTTTATTTAGAAAAAAATTATTTTTTTACCTTAAAACAAATTAATTCTAAACTAAATATTGTTGAATTTCAGGCTTCGCACTCCATTATGAGTTTAAAAAAAGTAGAAAAAAGTAGCCTTGATGACAAAAAAAAGTAGGAAATAGTAGCCGCGATGACAAAAAAAAGAATTAAAGAACTTCATTAAAAACTTTTTTAAAAAAAGAACACTAAAGACAAAAATAGTAATAAAAGAATAGGAAAAAGACAAACAGTTCAGAAAAAAGACAAAAATAGTAAAAAAACAAATAGTAAAGCCAAAAATAAAAAAGAGAAAATAGTAAAAAAAAATTGGACAAGTGCGAGTTGTACTCGCACTGCAGTGGCTCGTTTTCATAAAATTATTTTTTTTGGCAAAACATGTAGATAATTAAAAAAGTAAACTGGTTCTCAAAAACCCAAAAATAAAGAAGTAAAACTAGAAAAAACAAGTAGAAACAGATGAATTTTAAGAATTTCGGTTTTTTAAATTTTTTAAAATTAGTTTTTTTGGCAAAGCATGTAGATAATTAAAAAAGTAAACTGGTTCTCAAAAACCCAAAAATAAAGAAGTAAAACTAGAAAAACAAGTAGAAAACAGATGAATTTTAAGAATTTCGGTTTTTTAAATTTTTTATAAAATTAGTTTTTTTGGCAAAACATGTAGATAATTAAAAAAGTAATCTTGTTCTCAAAAACCCAAAAATAAAGAAGTAAAACTAGAAAAAAAAAGTAGAAACAGATGAATTTTAAGAATTTCGGTTTTTTAAATTTTTTATAAAATTAGTTTTTTTGGCAAAACATGTAGATAATTAAAAAAGTAAACTGGTTCTCAAAAACCCAAAAATAAAGAAGTAAAACTAGAAAAAACAAGTAGAAACAGATGAATTTTAAGAATTTCGGTTTTTTAAATTTTTTAAAATTAGTTTTTTTGGCAAAGCATGTAGATAATTAAAAAAGTAAAGTGGTTCTCAAAAACCCAAAAATAAAGAAGCAAAAGTAGAAAAACAAGTAGAAACAGATGAATTTTAAGAATTTCGGTTTTTTAAATTTTTTATAAAATTAGATTTTTTAGCAAAGCATGTAGATAATTAAAAAAGTAAACTGGTTCTCAAAAACCCAAAAATAAAGAAGTAAAAGTAGAAAAGCAAGTAGAAACAGATGAATTTTAAGATTTTCGGTTTTTTAAATTTTTTATAAAATTAGTTTTTTTAACAAAGCATGTAGATAATAAAAAAAGTAAACTGGTTCTCAAAAACCCAAAAATAAAGAAGTAAAACTAGAAAAACAAGTAGAAACAGATGAATTTTAAGAATTTCGGTTTTTTAAATTTTTTATAAAATTAGTTTTTTTGGCAAAGCATGTAGATAATTAAAAAAGTAATCTTGTTCTCAAAAACCCAAAAATAAAGAAGTAAAACTAGAAAAAAAAAGTAGAAACAGATGAATTTTAAGAATTTCGGTTTTTTAAATTTTTTATAAAATTAGTTTTTTTGGCAAAACATGTAGATAATTAAAAAAGTAAACTGGTTCTCAAAAACCCAAAAATAAAGAAGTAAAACTAGAAAAAACAAGTAGAAACAGATGAATTTTAAGAATTTCGGTTTTTTAAATTTTTTAAAATTAGTTTTTTTGGCAAAGCATGTAGATAATTAAAAAAGTAAAGTGGTTCTCAAAAACCCAAAAATAAAGAAGCAAAAGTAGAAAAACAAGTAGAAACAAATGAATTTTAAGAATTTCGGTTGTTTAAATTTTTTATAAAATTAGTTTTTTTGGCAAAACATGTAGATAATTAAAAAAGTAAACTGGTTCTCAAAAACCCAAAAATAAAGAAGTAAAAGTAGAAAAACAAGTAGAAACAAATGAATTTTAAGAATTTCGGTTTTTTAAATTTTTTAAAATTAGTTTTTTTGGCAAAGCATGTAGATAATTAAAAAAGTAAACTGGTTCTCAAAAACCCAAAAATAAAGAAGTAAAACTAGAAAAACAAGTAGAAAACAGATGAATTTTAAGAATTTCGGTTTTTTAAATTTTTTATAAAATTAGTTTTTTTGGCAAAACATGTAGATAATTAAAAAAGTAAACTGGTTCTCAAAAACCCAAAAATAAAGAAGTAAAACTAGAAAAAACAAGTAGAAACAGATGAATTTTAAAAATTTCGGTTTTTTAAATTTTTTATAAAATTAGTTTTTTTGGCAAAACATGTAGATAATTAAAAAAGTAAACTGGTTCTCAAAAACCCAAAAATAAAGAAGTAAAACTAGAAAAAACAAGTAGAAACAGATGAATTTTAAGAATTTCGGTTGTTTAAATTTTTTATAAAATTAGTTTTTTTGGCAAAACATGTAGATAATTAAAAAAGTAAACTGGTTCTCAAAAACCCAAAAATAAAGAAGTAAAAGTAGAAAAACAAGTAGAAACAAATGAATTTTAAGAATTTCGGTTTTTTAAATTTTTTAAAATTAGTTTTTTTGGCAAAGCATGTATATAATTAAAAAAGTAAAGTGGTTCTCAAAAACCCAAAAATAAAGAAGCAAAAGTAGAAAAACAAGTAGAAACAAATGAATTTTAAGAATTTCGGTTTTTTAAATTTTTTATAAAATTAGTTTTTTTGGCAAAACATGTAGATAATTAAAAAAGTAAACTGGTTCTCAAAAACCCAAAAATAAAGAAGTAAAACTAGAAAAAACAAGTAGAAACAAATGAATTTTAAGAATTTCGGTTTTTTAAATTTTTTAAAATTAGTTTTTTTGGCAAAGCATGTAGATAATTAAAAAAGTAAAGTGGTTCTCAAAAACCCAAAAATAAAGAAGCAAAAGTAGAAAAACAAGTAGAAACAAATGAATTTTAAGAATTTCGGTTTTTTAAATTTTTTATAAAATTAGCTTTTTTGGCAAAGCATGTAGATAATTAAAAAAGTAAACTGGTTCTCAAAAACCCAAAAATAAAGAAGTAAAACTAGAAAAACAAGTAGAAAACAGATGAATTTTAAGAATTTCGGTTTTTTAAATTTTTTATAAAATTAGTTTTTTTGGCAAAACATGTAGATAATTAAAAAAGTAAACTGGTTCTCAAAAACCCAAAAATAAAGAAGTAAAACTAGAAAAAACAAGTAGAAACAGATGAATTTTAAAAATTTCGGTTTTTTAAATTTTTTATAAAATTAGTTTTTTTGGCAAAACATGTAGATAATTAAAAAAGTAAACTGGTTCTCAAAAACCCAAAAATAAAGAAGTAAAACTAGAAAAAACAAGTAGAAACAGATGAATTTTAAGAATTTCGGTTTTTTAAATTTTTTATAAAATTAGTTTTTTTGGCAAAACATGTAGATAATTAAAAAAGTAAACTGGTTCTCAAAAACCCAAAAATAAAGAAGTAAAACTAGAAAAGCAAGTAGAAACAGATGAATTTTAAGAATTTCGGTTGTTTAAATTTTTTATAAAATTAGTTTTTTTAGCAAAGCATGTAGATAATTAAAAAAGTAAAGTGGTTCTTAAATTTTGTCTAAGGAATTCAATTATTTAAATTATTTTCATAAATACCAAAATTTTTCCGATTTACTAAATTCTTTTAAATATTATTTTTGAAAAATATTCCTCATAAGAATTCAATCCTTTTCATAAATTTCAGTAAAATTAAAAAAATAATTTAATTATTTTCAAAAGTAACATAATTCTTCGCAGAAATTCAATTATGTTTAACATTTTTTTGAAATTCTCCGAAATTTCAATTATCTTTATAAATAATCAAATTGTTCTCTCCAATTCAATTATTTTCAAAAATGTTAATAAAATTCTACGCAAACATTTAATTATTTTCATAAATATGTAATAACATTCTTTTGAAGGATTCAATTACTTTTATAAATAGTAAAATTCTTTGTTCAAATTCTATTAGTATCAATAAATTTTAATGAAATTGAATTAATCAAATTTTTTAATTATAATTATGAACAGTCAAGATTGTTTTTTGAAAAATTGAAAAAATGTTTAAAAAAATTTGTTTAATTTAATAGAGTAAATATTGGTAAAATTATTTCCTATTATCTTATTGGCGGTCGTTTTTCATTAACGATTTTAGTTTTAACACTATTTGTTGAGAAAAGTAGCTTTTAGTAGCATTAGGCTCAAAAAAGTAGCCAAAAAGTAGCCTCGTATCAAAAAAGTAGCAAATAGTAGCTTTTAGTAGAAGAGTGCGAAGCCTGGAATTTCAATATTATTTTCCTTTTTTCGACAGTAATTTTCAAAAACCCTGACGGTGAAAAAAAATGTTCGTTCATTTAAACGTTTGAAACTTTAGCCGCATGCATTTTATATATACTAAAAATTAGTAAATTTTACTAAATTCAAAAGTTAAAAGAGTTTATTTTTTCACTTAATTTTTTGTAGAGAAAAAACGTAGACGTCAATTATTAAAACTGCGATGAAAAATCGTCGCACTAAAATAAAATCTACTTAAATACTTTTCTTTTTTTTAAAATCCCCTATTTTCCATCTCTATCTTATTATATCATTATATACTGATATAAGAAGAAAATATAAATAATATTGAAAGCGAAACGTGAACTTTAAAAAATCACTTTTTTACAAATGGAATAGCATTGTAGTGGAGAGAGAGACTTTACTTCGACAGTATAACCGTCGAGGAAAAACTGGGAAAAAGTATATATATATATAAAAAGAAAAAAAAGAAAAAAACTCTTTTTTCAGGATTTATCTTCGTTTCAATGGGTTCGTCGGTCCGAGCATCCGGAATGCCGGAGGCTCTTCGATCGATGTTTGTGGCAGCCTTCTCAACCCTGCCATTCAATGTCGTTTGGAAATGGGAAGGTGGCAAGATTAAAGATCTACCGCCAAACGTTAGAACTGGTGCTTGGTGGCCTCAACAGGAACTTTTGGGACATCCCAAATTACGTGCATTTGTATCTCACGGTGGCCTACTGTCGCTTCATGAAGCTGCTTACCATGGCTCTCCAACCCTGGTGCTTCCGGTCTTTTGCGACCACGACGGAAATGCAGCACAGGCTGGTTAGTTTAGCAATATATTATATGGGTGAATTTTCTGAAAGTGCCACTTTTAAATTTCAGTTTTTCAATTAATTTTTTTCTTCAATTATATGGTTTTTTTCTATTAAAACTACTTAATTTCATACTCAAGAGTAAGATTTTTAGGTTGCGCAAAATTAATTCTTAAAAATATTAAAGTTTTTTTCATTTGAAAAATATTATTGTTGCCCCATTAAATTAATTTTATTTAATTGGCGAGCTTTTCTATTAAAAAATTCACGCTAATATCGCGTTCACGAAATCGAAAATAAAATTACACTGCTTAAAAATTAATAATTTGTATATTTTAATACCAAATATATTCAATTAGATGAAAATATAAATGTATTTAAAGTATTTGATTTAATGGTAATTTGGGTTAATTTTTTCAAAGCAATGCAGGTAAATACTAAAAACAAAAGAAAAACTAGCATATTTCAAGGTAAAGGCTTCAAAGATGAAAAGCTTCGGAGATGAAAAATAAATTTTCTTTCATATTTGTATATATTAGGGCGCAATTAAAATATGTTTTTTAGTAAAACATACAAATCTCACACCCTCATTTTATACCACCATCGAAATATTCCGTTAAATTCACTTCTACATTCAGTTATTTATCAAAAAAGAAGGCTTCGGAGATGAAATTAATTTCCACTCGGAAAAAAATGTAAATTTCGATTATTTATAACAGCAATAATTTTTCTCCTTTTTGTAGATAAAATATAGGAAAATTTAACGTTAGATTCTCAGCTTTATTTTAATGTGCATTAAAATTTTGTTTAAGATATTTTTAAAGTATAAAATGTCAGTAATCATTGTAAAGTAATTTGAACCTAAAACTGAAGACAAAGTTTAAACATTTTTATCAAAAATAAAAGTGAAGTCTAGAAATTTTTAAAATGCACATAATGATAGAAAAAACATTGTACTTTCTGACAATATTTTTAAAAAATTTCTGAGAATTTGAAAAAAAACCATGAAAATTAAATTTTAATGTAGAAATACTATTGGAGACATGTTGAAAAGGCTTCGGAGATGAAAGTAATTTAGTTATTACGTAAATTAAGTTGAATAAAATTATTTAATTTTCTTTTAAAAATGATAAATAAGTGCTAAATTTTCACTATGGAAATTGATAATAATTATTAAAGAGTAGATTTTGTAAAATTAATCGAGACATCAAAAATGTCACTTTCAGAAAATTCACCCATATATTATGATTTTTACTTTTTGTTTCATATTTTTACCAAAAAAACAATTTTCAAATGTTTCGAATTAAAAAAAAATGTAAATTTAAATGTTGAATAGGAAAATTTGCCATAAAAAAATAGAAAGTCAGTAATATATTTATAAAGAAATTAATTGTTTCGCATGTTTTTATTTTTTGCTTTTTTCAAATTCCCTGACTTTTCCAGGTAATTCCGGTTAAAAATGAAATTTTTCCATGTTTTTATAAAACTACTTTTCATTATTAATTATAAACTTATTCGAAAACATCAATAACTACATTTTTAAATCAATATTTAATCATTATTATTTTTTCCTACAGAAATTAGCATTTTCAAAAACACAGTTTTTTTGAAAGTATCAAATTGATACTAAAATGAATCAAATTGATACCAAGAAATTGTATCAATTTTTTATTTGATCCACATTTTTGGTATCAATTCGTTGCCATTTCACACTTTTACGTTAACAGTGAAATCAATTTTTTTTATTTAACCTTCAAAGAATTAAATTATTTTCAAAAAATAAGAATTTTTTTTCAATTGCTTTTCAAAATAATTTGACAAAATTAATTTATTTCCAATCTCCACTATTTCAAAAAATTTTAACAAAAGAATTTAATTATTTAAAACGAAATTTTAGTAAAATTCGTCTCAAGAATTCAATTATTTTCAAATGTAATAAATTCTTGACAAAAATCCAATTATGTTCAAAAATTAAGATCCTGAAGTTTTAAACGTTCAAATGAACAAAATTTATTTATTTCTTCTAAAAATTAAATTTTAATTGCAATTATTTTGTGTCACTAACAAAAAAATTAATTACTCAGTTTGTAAATGTAAAATTTTAGTTTTTAAATTTTTTTATTATTAATAATTTATTAAAATATCTTCAATAAAAATATTTCGTTCATTTGAACGTTCAAAACTTTGGGATCATCAAAACTTTACAAAAATTCTAGTCAATTTTCAATGACTTTTATAAAAATAATAAAATATTTCTCCGACATTCAAACATTTCTAAAAAATTTTAATAAAACTCTTGTCAGAATTTGGATCATTTTTAACAAATGTACAATTTTTAACAAATTTCTCGAAAACTAAAATTATTCATAAAAAATTTATTAAAATTTGTCAAGTGAATTAAATTGTTTGAAAATTCGTTGATAAACTACTTTATGAAAATTTAATTTTAAGAAACATTCAATCATTTAATAAAATATTTACTATTATAGTCAAAAAATTCTACACGAGCATTCAATTATTTTTCCAAAAAATTTCAATTTTCAAAAACTCATTGCGGAATTTCAATTATTTTTAATACAATTTTAATCGAATTTCTGGAATTAATTGAAGAATTTACGAATAATTAAAATTTCGTAAAATTGAATATTGTAAACAAATGGATTTGAAAATTGTCAAAGAACTTTTTCGAAAATAATTAAAATTAATTAATTTAAAAAAGAATTGTAGTTAAAAATTATAAAAATAAAGATAATTGAAATTTTGAATAAAATTTTTGTAAATTTTTCCACACAATTTGATTTTTGCGAAGAATTTATTACCTTTGAAACTAATAGAATTCTTGAGACTACTTTTTTAAAATTCGTTTTAAAAAATTGAATTCTTTTGTTAAAATTTTTTGAAATAGTGGAGATTGGAAATAAATAAATTTTGACAAACTTTTTGAAATTCGTCAAATTTCTAGAAAGAATTTTATTAAAAATATTTTCAAAGTAATAGTTTAATTCTTTGAAAAATAAATTTAAAAAAATAAAATTGAATTTCAGAAATTATTTTCAAAAATAAAAAAAAATTGAATTCTTTAAATTAAATTTATTAAAATTCGTTTCAAATAATTGCCTTCTTTTGCGAAATTTTATTAAAATAGTAAATACTGAAAATAATTGAATTTTGACAAAATTTTTGAAATTAGTCAAATTTGTACGATTAAATTTTTTAAGTCTTTAATCGACGAAGTTGAAGTCCACAACGTTTATCAACGAAAAAAAATTGTTTAATGCAATAAAATATTATTTTTAAGTTAATATTTAATTGTACAACAATTATTATCAAAACATAAACATAAATCTTTTTGTTTAAATTTTTTCTGTCAATATTGATGCAATATTTTTAATAAATTTAGTTTGTGAACAATTTTTTTTCGTTGATCAACGTTGTGGACTTCAACTTAATTTTAATCGTAGAATTTATATTTTAAATTTGTATTCGAATCAATATTTTATGAAAACATTTCTATTACAAAATATTTCGTTCATTTGAACGTTAAAAACTTCTGGATCGTAAAAACGACAATTTTTATGTTTTTTGCGCATTAACTGTTGTATATTATTTAATAAAACTAATATTCGAATACCTTAAAAAATATATATAGATTCCTCTTGAAGAAATATAGAATAGGAAGAAAGTATATATATACACTTGATGCGAAACTAACAATATTTGGAAACTGTTTTTCAATTCTGAAAGAGCATAATATGTAATATGAAATATTTGATACTTCTTCGACCCTCAAATAAATTTACAATGAGCATTGCGGAATTTTCTTCTAGACGCATTGCATCTGATGTTTAATGGATATATTTCTTTGGCTCCGTCTATATGTAAAATTAAAAAAAAAATCTTTGAGAAATAAAAACCAAAAGCATTCAGTTTCAGAATAAGTATATACGTTATCGAATGCAATACCATATCATACCCAAAAATTTTAGTAGTTTTAAAAAATTATTTTTGTCACAAAAAATACTAATAATAATAATAATAATAATATTAATAATAATAACAACAACAAAAAATATAATAAATATTTACAATTATTTTGTAGACCCTTTTGCTATTTTTTTTTAGTTTCATTATGAAAAGCGAGAAAAGAAAACCACACACAAAATTTTGACCAAAAAAAAGTTCGTAAAGTTCATAATACAACGCTTATGATAAACGTTTAAATAAAATTACATTTTCCACGCAAGTTAAAAGTAATAAACTTTTTTCGTCAAAAAATATTTCACCTAGAAATAGTGTTTTCAAGAAACTTTGTACAAAATAATATATTAATACAAAGTACAATAAACTTTCTTTTCATAAAAATGCAAATTTAAAAAAAATATAAAATACTTTTTGTACACACTTTTATTTGAAATGAATATTAAAAATAATTAACGATCATTATTATCTATAGTAGAAATTCCGTTTCACATAATTTCTTAAGGTAGGTAAACTTGCAAGTACCACTTTCACAAAAAAAATTTTTTTCAATGCCAGAATTTAGAACTAATTTAGTGCTAATTTAGTACCGAATTTAAAAATTTAGAGTTGTTAAACTTTTTTAAAAAACATATGGTACTGCTAGCTTGACGTATAGCTACAAGTACCGTACCCTTAAAAGTAAAAGTTTTGTAAAATTTCTTTCACGAGAATTTAGAGCTAATTTAGTGCTCTAACATAGCTTAAAAACAATTTTTCAAAAACTACCCATAAACTCAAAAACTACCTAACTAAAATAAAAAAACGTTTTTTTCGAAAAACTTTTTCATAGGAATTTAAAACTAATTTAGTGCTGTATCATAGCATTAAAAACAATTTCCCAAAAACTACCCTTAAACTCAAAAACTACCTAACTAAAATAAGAGGCATATTTAAAAAAAAAAAAATTTCATGAGAATTTAAGACTCATTTAGAGCCCTAAAATAGCATTAAAAACAATTTCTCAAAAACTACCCTTAAATTAAAAAACTACCTAACTAAAATAGAAAAGCGTTTTTTTTAAATTTCTTTCACGAGAATTTAGAGCTAATTTAGTGTTCTAACATAGCTTAAAACTATTTTTCAATAACTACCCATAAACTCTAAAAATACCTAATTAAAATAAAAGCGTTTTTTTTTAATTTTCATAGAAATATAAAACTTATTTAGTGCTTTATCATAGCATTAAAACAACTTTTCAAAAACTATCTGTAAACTAAAAAACGACATAACTAAAATTAAACAAAATTTTAAAAAAAATTTATCATATGAATTTAAAACTCATTTAGTGCTCTAATTTACCACTAAAAACAATTTTCCAAAAACTACCTTTAAACTTAAAAACTACTTGGATAAAAAAATTCAAATTTTTTTAAAAAAATTCTTTCACGAGAATTTAAAACTAATTTAGTGCTCTAACGTAGCATTAAAAAAAAGTTTCAAAAAAATAGCTTATTTTGAAAAAAAATTTAATTGGAATTTAAAAGTAATTTAAAAATTTTTTTAATCTACACTTAGACTCAAAAACTATATAACTGAAATAAAAAATCGATTTGTTTATAAATATTTCAAAGGAATTTAAAACTAATTTAGTGCTCCAACATAGCTTAAAAACAATTTTATAAAAACTATACGTAAATTAAAAAACGACCTAACTAAAAAAAACGTATTTTTAAAAAAATGTTATCATAGGAATTTAAAACTTATTTAGTGTTCTAATATAGCACTAAAAACAATTTTCCAAAAACTACCCTTAAACATAAAAACTACTTGGATAAAGAATTTAAATATTTGAAAAATTCTTTCACGAGAATTTAGAACTAATTTAGTGCTAATTTAGTACTGAATTTAAAAATTAAGAGCTGTTAAACTTTTTTAAAAAACATATGGTACTGCTAGCTTGACGTATAGTTGCAAATACCATACCCTTAAATGTAAGATTTTTGTACAATTTCTTTCACTAGAATTTAGAGCTAATTTAGTGCTCTAACATAGCATTGAAAAATATTTTTAAAAAATACCTAACTAAAAATAACTTAATTTTTAATAAAAATTTTTATAGGAATTTAAAAGTAATTTAGTGCACTATATTAACATTTAAAAATTTTTCAAATTACACTTAAACTAAAAAAGTATCTGCTAAAAGAAAAAGCGTATTTTTTATAAATTTGTTTCCTAGAAATTTAACATAGCATTAAAAACCATTTTCAAAAACTACCCATAAATTCAAATCTACCTACATTCACTTTTTTCTACCAGGATTAGACATGTTTTGCAATACTTAAAATAAACGTTAAAATAACAAAAATGAAAAAAAAACTGTTATTTAAAAATAGAGGAAAAAAAATTCTTGAGAATATATAAAGAAAATGATGAATTTTGGTGTTTTTAATGTTTGTCTCATAAATTAAAAAATTATTGCGAATTCTGATACAAAACCTTCCAATTTTTTCTATTTCTGACAATAATAATAATAACAACAGCATAGACAGATAATGTTAAAAAGGTTTTAATTTAAAATTATTTCAATTTTGGATAAATTTAATTAAAAATGTTAAAGAACTTTGATTTTTTAAAAATATTAATTATTCAAATTTTTCTAAAAGTATGTAAATTTTTCGTGTTTATAAAATCTCAAAAATAGAATTTTGAAGTAGTTACAAATTACTGTAAAAATTAAGTTATTTTAAAATTATATTGAAATTATTGAAAATTGTTAAAATAATTCAACATTATTTAAAATTTTGTTGATAATATTTCTTATGAGAATTCAATGTTAACAAACATTCACGAAGAAAAAAAGTTAGCTACTGCAGCTAAATGTTAACTACCTAATGTAACTCAATTGCTATTATACTCTCTAAAACGGTATCAGTGAAATTTGACTGATTTTCAATGACTGATTTTTCGCCATTTGAATCAGTAAAATTTCATTGAAGATCAGTTAAAAATGATTAACGTTTTAGTCATTTTTAACTGATTTTCAGTGAAATTCTACTGATTCAAATCGCTGAAATTAAGTCCCTGATTTTTAGTTAAATTTCATATATTGTAAGTAAATTTCCACTATTTCAGTTTTAAATTTAAATAATTTAATTCTCCTGTAATTGTCTAATAAATTTGATCTAAAAATGAATTTGGATTAAAATTTTATATAGAAATTAAATATTAAAATCATTATTTTTATAAATAATTTAACTTGGTTTTAAATAACAATTTTTGAGAATTAAAAATTTTTATACTTCAAACTAAAAATTCTGTATAATTAATTGTTTTACAAAAAGTTTAATTCAAGTTTCTTAATTAATTATATCGTTCTATTTGTTAATATATATTATTTAAATTGAAAAATTTCCAAATAATACAAATTTTGTAGAACTGAATTGTAGAAAACAAATTGGATTTGCACGGAGAGAAATTTATAGTAGTGGGTAACATAATTGTGGTTAGGGTGACCATCTTTAATGCTACGTATAAAGACAGCTATCTAGATAGTCACCGTTACCATCAATATCATCAGGAGTAACATCTTGGTAGTACGGGGTAGAATAACTATATTTTTTTTAGCATCTGTGATGGTTGGCAGTAGCATAATGATAGTATCGTGTAACATCATCTTTTTAACATCAAAATCTGACTATCCATTTCTCTCAGTGTGAAAATTCTCAAATAACTTTGTAAAAAAATTTTGAAGATATAATATATTAATATGGAAGAATTTTAGTTAAAAATTCTAGAGGATTATAATTGCATTGAAATGTTGAAAATAATTTTAAAGAATTATAGTAACAATGTTCTTATAAAATAAAATATTGATTTTGATTACTTGTTGTCAGGTGGTTAATAAACCCAAAAGTTTGTGGGTAGTTTTTGGAAACTTTTTTTTTATGCTACGTCTGATCACTACATTAATTTTAAATTTTTATAAAAATATTTTTTAAAAACAACGCTTTTTTCTTTTAGCAGGTAGTTTTTAAGTTAAAGTGTAGATTTAAAAAAAATTTAAATTCTCGAATAGAACACTAAATTAATTTAAATTCCTATAAAAATGTTATTAAAAAATACGCTATTTTTAGTTAGGTAGTTTCTGAAATTTTTTTTAATGCTATGTTAGAGCACTAAATTAGCTTTAAATTCTCGTAAAAGAATTTTTTTAAAAATATGCATTTTTATTTTATCTAGAAAGTTTTTGAGTTTCTGGGTATTTTTGGAAAAATTGTTTTTAATGCTATGTTAAAGCACTAAATGAGTTTTAAATTCCTATGAAAATTTTATTCAAAAAAAGTTTTTTAATTTTAGTTAGGTAGTTCTTGGGTTTAAAAGTAGTTTTTGCTAAATTGTTTTTAAGCAATGTTAGAGCACTAAATTAGCTCTAAATTCTCGTAAAAGAAATTTAAAAAAACGCTTTTCTACTTTAGTTAGGTAGTTTTCGAGTTTATGGTTAGTTTTTGGAAACTTTTTTTTACTGTTACATTAGAGCACTAAATTAGTTTTAAATTCTCGTGAAATTTTTTTTAATAATACGCTCTTCTGTTTTCTTTAGGTAGTTTTTGAGTTTATGGGTAGTTTTTGAAAATGGTTTTTAATGCTATGTTAAATTTCTAGGAAACAAATTTATAAAAAATACGCTTTTTCTTTTAGCAGATACTTTTTTAGTTTAAGTGTAATTTGAAAAATTTTTAAATGTTAGTATAGTGCACTAAATTACTTTTAAATTCCTATAAAAATTTTTATTAAAAATTAAGTTATTTTTAGTTAGGTATTTTTTAAAAATATTTTTCAATGCTATGTTAGAGCACTAAATTAGCTCTAAATTCTAGTGAAAGAAATTGTACAAAAATCTTACATTTAAGGGTATGGTATTTGCAACTATACGTCAAGCTAGCAGTACCATATGTTTTTTAAAAAAGTTTAACAGCTCTTAATTTTTAAATTCAGTACTAAATTAGCACTAAATTAGTTCTAAATTCTCGTGAAAGAATTTTTCAAATATTTAAATTCTTTATCCAAGTAGTTTTTATGTTTAAGGGTAGTTTTTGGAAAATTGTTTTTAGTGCTATATTAGAACACTAAATAAGTTTTAAATTCCTATGATAACATTTTTTTAAAAATACGTTTTTTTTAGTTAGGTCGTTTTTTAATTTACGTATAGTTTTTATAAAATTGTTTTTAAGCTATGTTGGAGCACTAAATTAGTTTTAAATTCCTTTGAAATATTTATAAACAAATCGATTTTTTATTTCAGTTATATAGTTTTTGAGTCTAAGTGTAGATTAAAAAAATTTTTAAATTACTTTTAAATTCCAATTAAATTTTTTTTCAAAATAAGCTATTTTTTTGAAACTTTTTTTTAATGCTACGTTAAAGCACTAAATTAGTTTTAAATTCTCGTGAAAGAATTTTTTTAAAAAAATTTGAATTTTTTTATCCAAGTAGTTTTTAAGTTTAAAGGTAGTTTTTGGAAAATTGTTTTTAGTGGTAAATTAGAGCACTAAATGAGTTTTAAATTCATATGATAAAATTTTTTTAAAATTTTGTTTAATTTTAGTTAGGTCGTTTTTTAGTTTACAGATAGTTTTTGAAAAGTTGTTTTAATGCTATGATAAAGCACTAAATAAGTTTTATATTTCTATGAAAATTAAAAAAAACGCTTTTATTTTAATTAGGTATTTTTAGAGTTTATGGGTAGTTATTGAAAAATAGTTTTAAGCTATGTTAGAACACTAAATTACCTCTAAATTCTCGTGAAAGAAATTTAAAAAAAACGCTTTTCTATTTTAGTTAGGTAGTTTTTTAATTTAAGGGTAGTTTTTGAGAAATTGTTTTTAATGCTATTTTAGGGCTCTAAATGAGTCTTAAATTCTCATGAAATTTTTTTTTTTAAAATATGCCTCTTATTTTAGTTAGGTAGTTTTTGAGTTTAAGGGTAGTTTTTGGGAAATAGTTTTTAATGCTATGATACAGCACTAAATTAGTTTTAAATTCCTATTAAAAAGTTTTTCGAAAAAAACGTTTTTTTATTTTAGTTAGGTAGTTTTTGAGTTTATGGGTAGTTTTTGAAAAATT
Source organism: Leptopilina drosophilae (assembly GCA_032873175.1). NCBI lineage: Eukaryota > Metazoa > Arthropoda > Insecta > Hymenoptera > Figitidae > Leptopilina > Leptopilina drosophilae. The sequence continues at coordinate 75,118,821 of CM065478.1, read as the reverse complement.
GTTTTTAAGCTATGTTAGAGCACTAAATTAGCTCTAAATTCTCGTGAAAGAAATTTTACAAAACTTTTACTTTTAAGGGTACGGTACTTGTAGCTATACGTCAAGCTAGCAGTACCATATGTTTTTTAAAAAAGTTTAACAGCTCTAAATTTTTAAATTCGGTACTAAATTAGCACTAAATTAGTTCTAAATTCTGGCATTGAAAAAAATTTTTTTTGTGAAAGTGGTACTTGCAAGTTTACCTACCTTAATTTCTTATATACATAAATTCAATTTTATTTTATTAAATAAACATGTGAAAATTAAGCAAAATGTAATTCTCAATGTAGATGAAATTTAATTTATACTCCTGTTGAAATAAATTTTTAATAAGGAAATTGTGGCCGGTCGTATAAAATATTAAAGTAACATTAAACGGAAATTGATTACGTGAGGTCAAATTTAGTCTATATTTTTTATATATGAAAGCCATATTTTTACTTTATTTTCAAAAACGAATAGATTCATTTGCATAGAACCGTTATATTTGCATAGAGTTGAATGACAGGTTTCCTCTTAAAAAATGTATCGATCATTGAACCAAATACTGCGAGAAGTGAAGTTAAAGACCTTGCTAATCAGATGTAAGCTGCAGCGTGTCTAGTACATTCCAAAAAGTTTAAAGTATCTTTATAGTAAAACGTCTATATTTTTATTAATTAAAATCTTTATTTTTGGTATTAATTTACTGTAATATTATTTTTTAAAAACTTTTTCTAATTATAATATTTTTTTAAACTCTCTTTCTCTGTAAATTAATAATAATAATAATAATAATAATAATAACAATAAAAATAAAATTGATTAGTATAAAATTACTAAGTTAAAGTCCACAACGTTGATCAACGAAAAAAAATTGTTCACCGAGTAAATTGATTAAAAATAATTCATTAATATTGATAAAAAAATATTTAAACAAAAAGATTGAAGTTTATGTTTTGATAATAATTGTTGAACAATAAAATATTAAATTAAAAATATTTTATTGCGTTAAATAAATTTTTTTCGTTGATAAACGTTGTGGACTTCAAGTTCCTTACAAAATTTACAATTTTCTCAAGAAAAAAATTGTTTTTTCTTTTTCAGAAAAACTTGGCTACGCTCTTGTTGTGGATTTGGCTAGTATATCGATAAACGATCTTCGAGAAAGTATTTTAAAAGTTGCCTCACTTGACAAAAACTCTTACAGAGAAGCTGCTAAAAGAAGAAGTCTTCTGTTAAGGGATCTTCCCGTAGGAACAAAAGAATTAGCTGCATGGTGGGTGGAGCACGTGTCAAAGTACGGAGGAGCTGAACATTTAAAGAGTACTGCCAGGTAAATATTTTTTTTTTATTTTTCTTCTTATTATTATTATTTTATTATTATTTTTATTTCTACTTTTTAAATATACAGCAATTTTTATTTGTGTATATCAAAAACAGAAATATTTTGACTAAAATAAATAATACTAATAATAATAATAATAATAATACTAATAATAAAAATAATTAATTAATAATAAATAATATAATAAATAATATAATACTCAGTTTTCAAATTAATTACATTGTGATAAATAAATAAATGTGTATTAAATAAATCAGAAAATAAATAAATTAATTAATTATTTGATCCAATATCAAGATTCATTTCGTTGAGATCAACGTAATACTTAAATAATTCACGATCCCCAAGTTTTGAACGTTCAAATAAACGAAATATTTTTTATTGAAGATATTTTAATAAATTACTAATCATAAAAAATTAAAAAACTAAAATTTTACGTTTACAAACTCAGTAATTAATTTTTGTGGATAGTGAAGTAAAATAATTGCAATAAAAATTTAATTTACGATAAAATAAATAAATTTCGTTTATAACGTTCAGATCTTTAGGATCTTAATAATTCAAGTTTACTTGAATCAAATAAAAATGTACAATTAAGAAATAAAATCCATATTTTTAAAATCGCAATAAAAATTTATAGAACCAAGTTAATACATTTTTCAAATAATAATCAGAATTGAATAAAATAATTTTTTTCCATGTATAATCATCAATTTACCGAAACATTGTCAAACTCTTTTTTTTTGTTGAAGAAAAAAAATTGCATTCAAAATAATATTTTAATATAAAACATGTAATTTTTCGTTTTACAAAATATAAAAGAAAATTTGACGTTTTTATATATTTGCGAGAAAAAGGAGAAAAGATTGCGGACAATTTGTGCGCGAGAAAAAAAGACAAAAAGAAGAGTAATTTTATTCTTCTTTCTTTTCAGACATATGGGTGTTTTGCAGTACTATTCACTCGACGTAGCTGCTTTTTACTTGATTATTTCAGTGGTTTTATTTTTCGGAGGAAAGAGCTTGTACCTAAGAGCAGTAAAAAAACAATTCACATCCAAGAAGAAAGTGGAGTAATCGCCACCTTTTTACACACTACTCAAAAGTATTAAAAATAATAATGTGTACTATATATATATATATATATATATATATATATATATATATATATATATATATATATATATATGTAATATTTATTACCGAAAAATGTTTTTCTACTTTTTCAAAAATATTAATTTTTTTTTGTTTCGAAAAACTTCATGTAAACATGTTTATTATTTTTAAGTATAATAAAAATAAGAATAAAAATAAGAATAAAAATAAGATTAAAAATAAGAATAAAAATAATAATATATATTGTAATGATAATTAATGTAAATGCATAAATTATATCTATCTTGTGACTATTTCCATTTCATTATTAGCGATTACATTTTTCGAGAAACGCAAAAAATGCGCTACATATTGTAAAAAAAATTATTTTTGATAAAAAATGTATTTATAAAACGAATTTGTAAAATTTACGCATATTAAAAATTATATTTAACAATAAATTATTTGTCACGCCTACAAATTTATTTTTCGATTTAACGTGGAAACGAAATTCATGAACCAAAAATTTTAAACGTTCAGATTACACAACAAATTATTTTTTATTATTAAATAATATTTTCAGAAAATTAATTTCATTAAAAATTAAAATTCCATAAACTTAAAAATTTATTAACTCTTTTGATAGTGACACAAAAAATAAATAAATAAATAAATTAAAAATAAAATAAATAAATTAAAAATAAATAAATTTTATTCGTTACTCAAACGTTCGGAATTTTAAGAACATCAAAGTTCACTTAAGAATGAAAATAGTTTATCTCCTTTTAATGTTCAGTACGAATTTCCAAATTGATTTTTTTTTAAAGGGTTTTTCTCTCATTTTTATTAAACATAATATTTATCTAAATTTAAATGTAAATAATAATATATTATTTTCCATTCTGTTTTATCAGCAGTGCTTGCAAAGCATCTCTATTGAAAATTATTGGGTTGGATAGTGATATCGGTTTTGTATCCTTAGATTCATTTGTAATTGGAATTCTTGAGAGAGGGAGAGAGAGAGAGAGAGAGTAAAGAAAGAAAATATGCATAATGGAATTTAGTGCTTTACACTCAAAACGAAATAAATATTAATGAATACAGAATAAAAAGGTTTGATTCCATATTTTTAATCTAAGTTCAATTTATAAACATATTAAAAATTTTAACTAAAAATTTAATTCACTTCAAAACAATTTTACAATTTAGAAAGTATTTTAACTATTTTTTAAGTAAATTTCACAAAAATGTACCTTTGACAGTAATAAAATTATAAATAGAATTATTTCTAAATAGTAGAAATTATTTTATACTTTATGGAGGAAAAATAAAGATGAAAATTTTTTCGCACATGTAAAATTCACTGGAAACATGTGCAAATTATCAAATTTCGTCATATACATTACGAACTTTACTGCAAACTTTCAAAAATAATATTAATATAAGGAGGAACTTTAATGCATATGAAGTTAATTAACACACATATGCAGAGAAACTTTGTAACAACAATAATATTTTACACGAATTTTTCCTAAAAAAGAAAACATAAAAGCTTTGAATTGAAATTGTCATAACATCTGATGCTTTCAAAGCACATGAATAGAAAGCTTTCAATACACTGAAAACTGGTACAAAGGGCACTGGCTATTTGAAAATTTAAGTGCAATCCAATTAGGTTTCAATTTAGCTTGTAGTTCTACACATAAAAAAAGATAAAAATTCCATGGTATTTTGAAGTGCTTTTATATCAAAATAAAAACACGAAAAATTAATCCATTTAATAATTTCATTATTAACCAAACTTTTTTTAACTAACTGAAGTAAAAAATATCCAATAGAAAGAATAATTAATTTCCGTTTAGAATAAGAAAATTTACTTTATATTTACTTTCTATTTTCAAAGAACACTCGGTAGCAATTTGTTCGAAAACATTCAAACATAACCTAAAAAAGCGCACTTAAATCTCTTAAATTATGCGAAATTGCTGTAACACGAAATTCTACTCCATTTATTAGATTTTTCGAAATTATACGGAGAAAGAGCATAAAATGATAATCCGCCGATTTGAATAATCGATTTTAATTGCCGAGACTTGGCGTGCTATCGAGTTGTAAACAATAAAATAAATTTCCCATTATGGGGACTTACCATCATTCTTGATGATACCGGATATCTAGTTGTCCCAGCTGGATGCAGCACCGGATTTTGCCTCCTGTATCCTCCTTTTGAAGCTGTTCCGCAGTTCCGAAACAAAGCACAGTCATTTCCGCAAAACACACTCAAAAAAACACTCATTCGCTGTCGAGTAAAAAATTATAGTTGTTTTTAGCAATTAACACCATTCACATTAAGAAACACTGGCGAATTTAGAATAAAAAATAATACACTGCTGCCATCTACATTGTAACAATGTTGTAAATTCTGCAACGACACTCGAGAATTTTTGAAATAACTCACAATACTCGAAACTGTCTCTCTCAGATACTAACCGGAAATACATTTGTGTCCAAAAACAAATTTCCGCACAATAATCGAGTCTGATATGTTTGTATTGAAATGATACGAGCATCCCGGAAGAAAACACTATACGAACAAATATATTTCGCTACGAGTATTTTTTCGGAAGGGTAAATAATTTCCCTTGCTATTAGATTTACTCTACTGTGTAAATTTTCATCATTACTTGTGAAACTCAACTTGTAAAAAAGGTTGCAACTCTGCAAGTGAAGTTATTCTACGAATACTTATAGGTCAACTTATTCTGACCAAAGGGATAAATTTGATAGAAAAAAGGAGCTTTAATAAATTCATTTACATTTAATTAAATAACAAAGTTATTAAGTTAAGAAGCCTATACATGTCGTTAGTACAAATCGTGTTCCATTTTGCAACAAGAGAAAGAACTACTTTATCTTGTTATTAAATATAGCTCAATAAATTTGCGATTCTATTCTTCTACTTGAGTACTTACCCTTCCGAAAGACGAAACGCAACTGACGCGTTGCTCGCAGCAGAGCCTCTTGTCCAGTTGCCGACTGCACCTGATTGGCTGAACTCTGGGACTCGGGCCAATGGGTGGACGCGCTTACGAGTGGCAAAAGTGGGGATAACTAAGTGCGTATCACGACAGTTCGCGCGCGCCATCTCTATGGAAAATGAAGAAGCTTGTTGAGTAGTTAAAGGGCAATTGAATATCTTTCTTGATTAGTGTTATTTTCTATTAAATTATTAATTAAAGCCTATTACAATTAAGAGAAAATTGAATAATAAAAAGTGTAAATAAAAATCAGTGAGTAATATGGAACAGATTTGAGTAAAGTAGATGGAGCAATGGATTTTATATTTTCATTGTCCATCTTGTCGATCGAATCAAAAGAAGAGAAATTTGAGGTTATGTTAAAGGAATATCGAGAACAACTGTAATATTATTGTAAGTAATTAATACTGTTTACGTAATTTTTATGAAGTATTTTCCAATTAAAAGTTGGTGAAGTTTTACAAAGAAATAAAAATTGTCAATTTATTTTTTGAATATAATGAATTTTTTCATATAATGAAATATAATAATTTACTTCATAGTAAATTGCTTTCTATTTTCGTGACATTAATTTCTGAAAATTATAAGTAGAACATTTTCAATCGACGCTTAAGAAATGACTAAAAATGTCAAGTTTATAAGAATAAGATAAAGGAAAATTAACAATTAGTCAATTAATATTTGTGTCCCGCTCTTTTAAGAAAGAGATAATATAATCACTTTAAGGTTATGTTTGTGTTATTTTTGCATTAATTAAAACTTTTCGATCAATTAAAAAAGACTAAAATCGGTTTTTATTCATTATTTTCGATATAATAAACGTTTTGATAGTTTTTGAATTCTTTGATGGAAAGATAAGGAACATAACCTTAAAATCTTTGATCGTAGTTCGTACTTTCTTCCCTTTCTTCAGAGTTCGTCACATTTGTTTTTTGATAAAACAGTTATTTAATAGAAAATATTAATAAAAAAGGTACTAAAAGCTGTGAAAATTAGATTTTTTTGATTATTAAGTAATATGGTAATTAACTAAGAGGATTAAATGTTTAACTTTGTAGCGAAATAATATGTGCCCCTGTAGAGAGGCAACAACGCTGCCTGTATGTATTATAGGTAGCGGAGGGAGAGAGAATTTTTTTCTCGTGTTTAAATTTTATTCACAATGTTAATTATAAAGAGAGCCGAATACGAACACTTTTACTATTTTTTCCAAAAATCATCATTCTTTGTCTAAACAAAATTAATCTACTTCCTAAATACTCGAAAAATGAAAATTAACATGGGAAATAATATTTTTTCTCTTAATTTTCATAAATATTGTATAATTTTCGCTCTAATAGATGAATACATCTAAGATAGTTGAAAATGTCTTTTACTTTAAAAGCAAAACAATGTTCTCTCAGGCAAAATTGTCAATTATTGCTTTCCGTAAATGTTGTCTACCACTTGCATTCTACGCCCCTGCAGTCCAGCTGACTCGTCTCGTTGCGATGTGTAGTTGTGTAGTGTTTGCTTGTTTGCCGTGCAGTGAACTGCGTATTTATTATACGTCTCGCGTCGTTTGTGTGTTTCAAGTACAAGTTTCACGAGTTTAAACAATTTTCTGTGAAATAAAACAGTTGAATTGAAGGCAGTCGATTATCCTCAAGGAAGCACCTGTCAAGGTAAAGAAATTTGCAACAACAATAAAAACAATATTACCTGTAAATATATTGTAGCCACGTGGGCAGTGTTGCCTTTTAGTCTCTTCTCTGACCTACTCGAAAATCGTCTAAAATAAGATCACATCAACAAACAACATTCTAACCTCAAAATTTGTTAGAAGTTTAATAATATAAAATTTATAAAATGGAATGCAAAGCGTGTGAGAGGGTGAATTGGAAAAAAAGACGGTAAACAAAACAAAGATGAGTGAGAAAGAGAGAGAGAGAGAGAGAAATAACTTGTAACAGGGATCGTTGAATGAGGGGAATAGTGGAGGAGGCAAATGAGGCGTAGCAGAGAAGGAAAGAAAAGAGGCGAAAATGACGCCAAGGACCTCGTTTATATTTTTCCTTTATTTATTTTTTTTTTAACGTGCTATTTGGGTGATTGGAACAAATTTTCTGAGAGAAAAAAATGTCGACCACCCACTTGGAAAATGAATCGATTTATTCCATTGTCGTTCGTATAAGCCGGGTGCGAATCCAATGGTGCGACATAACAGATAATTTTCAGAGGTTATGTATTTTGTGTGAAAAGTGTTGGAAGTCGCTATAGTATATATAAGATGTTGAGAAAAATGTCGTCGCTCGCGTCTCGCACGTGGATAAGGCTGGCGCTTTGATTTCGATTGCATCTCTTGTGTCTTCTTGCATTCGTCGTTGTCGTCGTCGTACGAGGCGTAAACAGAGGCCGAAGTCCCCTGAGAGAGCAAAATAGCATCGAGGTTGTAAACAAGTGCCTGTGAGTATGTGTGCGCATGGATTGCTGTGCCTCTGGCGCGTGACGTAATCCATTCAGCATTACTACGCAATACGAGACGCGGCATATCCTCGCGATCAGTTTTCCCTCTCTCTCGCTCTCGCTCTTGTATTCTCTCCCTCTCTCTCTTTTTCTATCCACTGGACGTTCAGTTATATGTTTGTATTGTGACTTTCATGATTTATATGCAGCCAGGAAGCGGATGTGTGTAGGATAAAAAAAGCTTATTTTCTCATGATTAATCATCTGAATGATATTTTAGCAATTTCTTTGTGACTTCCTTAGGGAAACTGTGGTGAATTTTTTTTTCTTTTTGTTTTTCTAAAAGTCGATTTTCCTTCTTTAGAAGTGTGTTCGTCTTCTATCTCTCTCTCTCTCTCCCTCTCTCGGTTGCCTTGAAGTCGTGACCCCTGAGATGAGCCGCCTCTTTTCGGAGACGCATTTTTCCAAGAAGGGAAAGGTTAAGTTGTTTGTTTCTCGTGGAAGCATTGCGCCGTGTCGTGAAGTCGATTCCTAAACAATCTTTCTAACTGCGTTGAATTGACTGAAGTGTTAATTTGGAAAAGAAAACTTCTTTTCTTTTTGTGTTTTGACAAACATTCAATTTTCTGCAATTGTTTCAGTTTTCATACAAGTTGATGTGTGTGTGGGGTTGAATTTTATTTATGTAAACAAAGAATGATTTATGACTATGTATAATGTTGGGGAATTGTTCGACAATTGTTTACTGGCCCTTGAATTAAAGAAGTACGTATATAGAAAGAGAGTTCACTGCGTAAATTGTGAGTTAAGAATATAGAACAGAATCGACGTATATATTATTGCAGTCGGCCTCCACGTGAAAGCGTTATCGAACCAGCAAAGTTGATTGTTCGGCTTGTTTTGGTTCTTGCCAACGCTTTGCTTGAGGTTTGTTGTTATTGTTGTGCAATTTCTCTATAACTAAATTCGTTGGGAAATTTTCAATTTAATATGCTGCATTACGAATCAATGATGATGGTGGTAGTAAATATTTCGTCTTATTATTTTTCTCTCTTTCTCTCTCTCTCTTTTTTTTCTCTCCTCCTCTCTTATTTTTGTAGTCTTTGGGATTGGAAGAATATTTAATGAGAACTTATTAATAAACACATCCTGTTATTTAAATTTAAAAAAATACTACGCCAGAGATTCTTTAATATATTTTTCTTTTTCGAATGTATCGTTTTTGAGAATCGGTTTTTCCGCAGTAAAATAAAACTGCGATGAACTTTAAAAATTCAGTGCTTTAATAACTGAATAAAAAAATGATGAATGTCTTTTATTGAAAATTTACTCTTTTCGGTTTAATTTGAATAAAATTTGGTCAATCTTAGCGCTTTGATTCTTTTCCTATATAAATATTATTTGTCTTCTATTGTTGGGGTCTTTCGTTAGGCCATCAAATCAATTGGTTGTATTGCATCAGCCAGTTTCAGATGCACATTGAGCTTCATGTGTCTACTTAAACCCCGTATTGAAAAGTTATTTCGAAATGAGCAAGCTATTTTTGTTGAAATTCCATTTGCATTGTTAAAAAAAGAATACTATAAATAATTGTTGACATCTTTTTGTTTCTTCTTGTCACTGTCATTAGAATTCAAATCGAGTGAACTAAATAATTGTTAAAATATTACATAATTTTCATTTCAAATGGTATATGCAAATAAATTATCTTTTCTTTTTTTTTTTAATGTCCGAGTTATTGTCTCTGAATAAATTTCTATTTAAATAATTTTTCGTCTGCGAATATTTTTAGATTTTTCTTTTTCATTTTTGGACTTTAAGTTTTTGTTACTTGAATATTTTCAAGGAAGGGGAAAAAGAGTTTTTGATATTTTCTTTTTCTTACGAATTGCATAGTTGGTCGAGTTCTTTTATCAAATATCGTTTTATAGAAAAATAAAAAGTTGACTATATGAGAATTGTATTTCTAAAATAGTATCGAATAGTCTAGCAAAGGGGAACTATTGTTGTCTTTTTATCCTTGAGGCAGGTATCAATTTTCCTTTCATTCATAAGTGTATCCTCCTGAATTTATAACCATATATTCTTTTTTATAATTCTCGGAAAAAATAAGTGAATGCTTATAAGGAAAGTTAGTTTGAAAATTATGTTTGTTATTTAAAAAATTGTCTACAAAATTTATTCTAATTTTTTTTTCTTGTATTTTTCCTGTAATTTTTAAACAAACTCATTTTGGAAAATATTCAAATTTTAAAAAGTTGATTAAAATTTGAAATATGTAAGAATTTTTTCGATATTTCACCTTTACAGGCCTCGGATATTATGACTTTTTCGACTTTTTTCGACTATTTTCAAATAATGTGACTTTTAGCGACTTTTATTAAAATATTGCGACTTTTTCGACTTTTCTTCCAAATTTTGCGCCAAAATATAATATTTTTGGTATAAAATGCAACTTATTTCGATTTTTATAACGTGCAAAGTATAACTTATTATATACAAACTTTTAGAACTTTATTTTTCAATCAGTTTTCTAATTAAATATTTCAAAATATTACAATTGACAAGATTTTGAATAATTATAATTCTGTAAAATTAAATAAAACTAAATCGCCTTTTTAAGTGTTTCATTCCAATTTTTGAAAATTAACTTTTAAAGAATTTTAATTGAAAATTTTTCAAATAATATTAAATTATCAACAATTATAATAAATAATCTTCAAGCGTAGATTCAATAAAAATAATAATTAATGAAAAATAGGTTTTAAAAATAATATTAAAATAGTTTAGAAAAGAATAATTCTCTGAATTAATACGTTCTAATTTTTGTAAATTCAATTATTTTCAATATTTCGGAAAATTTAAATTCATACACAAAATAATAAAATTAAAATTGTTCAAAATTATTTTCAACATTTTGGAGAAAATAATCATATATTCCAAATTTTCAATTAAAATTCTTAAAAACAATTTTACTTTAAATTATACAAAAATTTTTCAATTATTTTTGAAAAATTATACATTCCAATATTTATACAAAATTAATTCTTACAATTGATTTTATTACAATTTTTTAAGATTCAATAACTTTCGAATAAAGTAAATCAATTTTTTTAAATTTACTACTTTAGAATTTTGTAGAAATAATTTATTTATAATTAAAATTCTTTAAAAAATTTCATTAATTTTTTTATTTTTTTTTAAAAACTTTATTATTTTTCAAAAGATTTTGACAAATTTTGAATTATTTTTTAAATTTTTTACTAAATTTAAATTCGTTTTGAAGAGATTTGACCAAATTTCAATATTTTAGACAATTCTTAATTATATTTAATTGTAAAACTTTTTGTATTTTCAATAAATTATTAAGAAATATTTCTTTATTAAAATTTTTGAAAATGTTCTACCTTAATTAATATCTTTAAATAGAAAAATGTAAGGTTCAAATTTTTCTAAAAAATTGGATTTTTTATACAGCACTACTTTATAATTTTTCAGAAATAATTTATTTATAATTAAAATTCTTTAAAAAATTTAATTAATTTTTTTATATTTTTAAAAAACTTAAATATTTTTCAAAAGATTTGAACAAATTTTGAATTATTTTTTAAATTTTTTACTAAATTTCAATTCGTTTTGAAAAGATTTGACCAATTTTCAGTTTTTCTATACATTTTTTAATTGTATTTACCTGCAAAACTTTTTTGTACTTTCTATAAATTATTTAGAAATATTTCTTTATTAAAATTTTTGAAAATGTTCTACCTTAATTAATATCTTTAATTAGAAAAATGTAATGTTTAAATTATTATAAAAAATTGTATTTCTTATACAGCACTACTTTATAATTTTTCAGAAGTAATTTATTTAAAATCAAAATTCTTTGAAAAATTTCATTAATTTTTTTATATTTTTAAAAAACTCAATTATTTTTCCTAAGATTTTGACAAATTTTGAATTATTTTTTAAACGTTTCACTAAATTTAAATCAGGTTTGAAAAGATTTGACCAAATTTCAATTTTTCAGACATTTTTTTAATTATATATTTAATTGTAAGAGTTTTTGAATTTTCAATAAATCATTTAGAAATATTTTTAAAAAGTTAATTTTTACGAATTTCTTTATTAAAATTTTTGAAAATGTTCTACCTTAATTAATATGTTTAAATATAAAAATGGACGGTTTGAATTATTATAAAAAATTTGATTTTTTTTATTTAAATAATTGAATTTTTGAAGAGGTTGCAAAAAATGGTTAAAAATTCATATAGATAATTGATTTAGAGATGAAGTTTAGTTATAAATTGTAGAAAGGAATTAAATTTATAATAGGGTTATAGTTTTAATTTTTAGAAATTATTAAATTTGAAAAGTTGAAATTTAAAAAATTTTAATTGCTGTGAATATAGAAGTAAGTAGTATTTGAATATTTATTTAGCAAAATTATACAAGTTTTGATTAATTTGAATTTTTGTGACAGCATTGAATTAAATAATCGACTTTTTTCTATTCTTAATCGACTAAAGCGACTTTTTTTGTTCGTTAAAGTCGATCCGAGGCCTGCCTTTAGGAAATTGTTATTTTTGTGAGATAATTTTTTCAGTTAATGAACTGAAAAGTAGAGTAATAAATTTTGAAAATAAATAAATAAATAAATAAACACTCGTGTTTCAAAGACAGTTGTTTTAAAAATAAAAGCTAAGTAATAAAATTAAACTTAATGAGCAACATATTTCATGATAACCTCATTTGCCCATTAACTTGTGTTACATACATTGAACTTGCAACATTGTAGCAATTTTCTTAATCATTTTTTTCTGAGAATGGACGATTGCGATAAGAGACTGCATTTATACACATTATTACTTTATTTTCATTCTACATGTCGGTTGATATCTGAAAGCAAAGGGAAATGAGAAAAAATTCATATTATATACAAAGTTGAATTCAAATATTCGAGACCAAAGATAATAATCTTGGCATATGAAATTTTATTAAACGTTTTGTGTAAAATGAAAATATATATATATATATGTATAGGTGTAAAATATTCACTCTAAGAGTAGCTTTAGTAACTTTGTATGCTATAATGTTTAATATTTATAACTACGCCGTCATTTATACGGTTGTACGTGAAAACGTATAATTTATGTAAATAAAGAATTCGCTTTGCTACAGAGAGAAGTGCATTTTACCCTTTGGGATTTTGTTGCACAGTTTGACACCTTGCGGTAATATTTTATCGTTTCTTGTACCATAATTTTGAATATCGAGAGGTATCTGCGATTCACAATTTACAATAGGAAGATTATTGAGAAAGAAAAAAGGGAATGTTTACAATTTTTTTTTGTTTCATTTTATTTTTGGAGTTGTATTACAAATTCAGCACCTGGTTTGTGATATACTTTTCGTATAAAAATTTATTTCTCCCGGGGATAAAGTTTCTTTTCTGAATATATTAAAAGTTTCAAGCGTTAATAATAATAATTACACAAAGTAAAGTGTTCCTATTTTTTCAACCAACAATTTTTACTGAAGGGAAATAAATTTTTGCTAAACTTAGAATGGAAATTATATTCTTCCTGACAAGACGAAAACATTTGAAGACAACACACCTGACATAAGAACAAAAAAAGAAGAAAAAAATAAAAAAAAAAGTACAAAGACATAGAAAAACTACTGAAAATGAATTTCACTTTTCAAGTATTTTCCGAGTATTGTTAAAAATATTTTATTCCAAGTTGATTAAAATTTCATTTCATGGTGTTACAATCGATGCACGCACGCGACCCTTTTCACATAAATAATTTATGTTTAAAAAAAAATAGTGTTGCGACAAAATAAAAGGAAGATTTTTTCCTTTCTCCACATGTTTTAGTGAAAAAAAGAACAAAATAGATATAAAAAATATCACATGAAAGAGTTTTTCGTTTCTCCATATATATATATAAAATTTGTGCGACAATAGCGTGAGTTTATCAGAAATTAACGGACACGAATCAACTGTGTGTCTCTATTTTTCGAGAAATAAAATTCTCTATTCAAGTTTAACTGAAAACACGTTCCACACACAAAAGTGAATTGAATATTCATTGAATTTGTTTTTCTGCCAATTAGTGTTCATTGAGCTTAATTATTCAAGACTTTTACCAACATCTATAAACGAGGTTTAATGATTCTGGCATTATCAACTATATAGAAATAAAAGCGTGGTATATATGTATATACATACACACAAATTGCACATGTATATCACGCACAAAATGAAATAACAATGGTTTTTATTTTTCAATGAAATTTTAATAGCGACGAGAGATTGTTTTTTAAATAATTTCTAAAATACCATTTTTTATACATGTGTATAGCTATGTATAAAATTTATATTTGACGTGCAGTGTGTGAAACACATTTATTTCCGCAAAATAATTAGCTTTGATTAAACCAGAAGAACCAGTTATTTCCTTCCTGCTATTAAGAACTGTCTTTTGTTTTAAACTTCTTAGCTAAAAATAAATTTTACAAATTAACCAAAAATTTTATATTGTTTTCTCTATTATAAATTATTGTTTATCGTTGTTATAAATTATTGTTTCTCTTTATTTTTAAAAGATTTTAAGAATCCTAAAGTTCTGAACGTTCAAATGAATGGAATTTATTTATTTCTTCCAAAAATTAAATTTTTATTCTATTAATTTTGCATCACTATCCAAATAATTAATTACTGAGTTTGCAAACGTTTAATTTTGGTTTATAAATATTTTTATGATTAGTTATTTATTAAAATATCTTCAGTAAAAAAATATTTCGTTCATTTGATCGTTCAAAACGTGGGGATTATAGATTTTACCAAATTGCGCTTTGCGTAAAATTGTTCAAAACAATAATTTATTCTGGCCTGATATAAATTTTTAAATACTTGTCATTTATTTCTGAACAAGAATTAAATATTTTTTCAATTTAAATTTGATATTTTTGCTTAAAAAAAAATTAAATTTTTTCTAACTACGCGGTCTAAAATAAACGACAATTGATATTTTTTTTCTTTTTTTTTTTCTTTAATCGACTCTAAAGAGTCTCTTTTTTACCTTAAGGATATTTTATTCAGTGGTCACGTATTCCCACAGTAAAAAATATGTTGCATGTGACCACTGAATAACGTTGCCTTATAGAAGATCTATGGCCTAATAAATTAAGAAATTGCAATTTTTTTCTATTTAAAACATTATTTACTACCTTATTTTTACTATAAATCTAGTTTAGGGTAAATTGAAGCAAAACCCAGGAATATTAAATGAGTCTCAAGTCTTAAGTTTTAAGTATTAAGTTTTTTTTTAAGTTTTATAAAAAGTAGAATATGAATACGAATTAATTTAATTACGATTTTCATAATTAAATGAACTTGAAAAGATTTTCAATTGAAAATTTGTAAAATTTCAATTTTAAATGAATTTGATTAGAAATTTTTGAAAAACAAAAAATTATAAAAATTTTAATACCTAAAATTGTTCTGAATTAATAGTTAAATTTTTTTATATACATTTTATTAATTTTTAAAAATAATGGATTTATAGAAGAATTTTAGTTAAAAACACCAAAACAAATCAAATTTCTGCTTTAATTAGATATTATTGTATATATATTATTTTTAAAAGTAGTAAAATTCTTCTCTGAAATTTAAATATTTTTTTTTTATTTATTCTTCAAAAATTAAATTATCTTCAAAAATTTTAATGAAATTCTTTTGTAATAATATAATTTTAATATAATTCTTCATAGAAAGTTAACTAATTTAAAAAATTTGACAAAATTTAATTATTTTCAACGTTTGCTATTTTAATAAAATTTCACCAAAGAATTCAATTATTTAAAACGAATTTTAATAAAATTAGTCTCAAAAATTCAATTATTTTCAAAAATAATAAATTCTTTGTAAAAATCAAATTATGTTCAAAGAGTTATAAAAATTTTTAGTCAAAATTAAAATTATCTTTTAGATTTTAGAATTATCTTTTAGAATTTTATAATTATCTTTTAGAATTTTTAACTGCAATTCTTCTTTAAACAAATAATTTTAATTCTTTTCAAAACAGTTCTTTGACAATTTTCAAATCCATTTTGTTTACAATATTTAATTTTGACGAAATTTTAATTATACGTAAATTCTTTAATTAAATGTATGTAAGGAAATAAAAGCTTCAAATTTTAATTAAAATTTATTTTAAAAATCAATTATTATCAGAAAATTCTACGATAATTTATTGAATGATTCAATTTTTCTTAAAATTCATTTATTCTGGTAAAGAATTTTATCAACAAATTTTTTAAATATTAGAATTTTTAGGACTGAATTTTAATAATATTCTAAAGAATAATTACTTTTATGAGAAATTCGATTAAGATTGTACTAAAAATAATTGAAATTCCGCAATGATTTTACAAAGTTCAAAATTTTTATTTTTTAGAAAAATATTTTAATGTTCGTGTAGAATATTGTAGAATTTTTTCTTGAATAATTGAATTTTTGACTATAAAAATAAATATTTTATTAAGTAATTAAATGTTTCTTAAAATTGAATTTTCATAAAGAATTTTATCAACAGATTTTTAAATTAATGACTTCTCTTGACGAATTTTAATAAAATGTTTAGAAATTATTTCAGTTTTCGAAAAATTATGAAAAATTTAAAAAAAAATTAAAAATTAAAATTAAATTAAAAACTTAAATAATTAATTAATTAATTAATTAATTAATTAATTAATTAAATTTAATTAAATAAAAAATTGTACATTTATTAAAAATAATTGAAATTCTATCAAGAATTTTAGTAAAATTTTTCAGAAACATTTGAATGTCGGAGAAAAATTTTATTATTTATAAAAGTAATTGAAAATTGACGACAATTGTCCTAAATTTTTAAACATAATTGGATTTTTGCATAGAATTCATTAAATTTGAAAATATTTGAATTCCTGAAACGAATTTTATTAAAAATTCTTTTTGAATAATTAAATTATTTTGTTAATTTTTTTTAGAATTAGTTGACACTGAAAATAATCGAATTTTGACAAATTATTTTAGAAAAAAATGAGCATAAATTTTTGTCTTTTGAAAATAATTTAATTTTTTGAAGAATGATTAAAAAAAGAAGCTATTTGAATTTTTGAAAATTCTAATTTCTATAATGAAAAAATTATTAAATATTTATTTAAAAAAAGAAGTTATTGATGTTTTCAAATAAGTTTCTAATTAATAATAAATATAGTTTTAAAAAACGGAAAAAATTCCTCTTTTTATCCTGGATAACAAGGAAAAGTCAGGGAATTTGAAAAGAGCAAAAGCGTTGGAACTCTGTTAAGGCACCTAGAGAATTCTTCTCTGAACGATCAAATAACGACAAAAATATAGGATAATTGCAGAAAAAAAATATTTTTTAACAAATTAAAAGTGTTTTCTGTTAGAGTGCATAATAGAAAAAACTAAAAAATCGTTCTAACGGTTTTAATTAATCGAAAGAATTATTAAAATCCAAATTACATTTTCCCTCGATTTCTGTGGAAATTTTTGTGAAATTTCATGTGTTCTAGAGAGTACACTCTCTTTATACAACATGAATATAATATAGGCGTAAATTATTTATATATTTCTAAAGAATTTAATTTTGCCCTACAGGAAATCATACAAAGTGTGTTAATTTCTTATATATACTCCTCTGCTTTTCTTTTTTTTTCTCCTATATATATATAATCACATTTTGCAGAGTGTGTAGACTTGTTTGAAATTTAAATTTTGCAGAGACAGTTAGACGTATGTGTTTAGAAACTGGAATGTCCAGTTACGTTGTATTTATCAACAGTTGAAGGGGGAGGTAAATTTTAACTAGCCGAGGGCGATCGACAAGGGATAAACGACCCTGTATTCTGCCTACAAGATTTGCATTGTTAACCTTTCACTGAAATAGAGCACTTAAGGTGCAATGAATTACCCGCAAAAGATAAGAATAAGAATCATTTTTTTTTCCTTTTTTTATGTCTCTAAATATAAGTTCTGAACGTTCAAATACGGAAGCAATTTTTTTTTTTCTTTTAAAATTTTTATTCTTCTCTATAATATTCCAACTCATGAATTCAAAATCAATAAAATTTACTCTCTGGAAATAGTAAAAATTAACGCAACAATGCGTAAAAATTTACTGAAATCATGTAGGACTTTGGTCTGAAATTTAAAAGCGAAAAAAATTTGTTGTTTTTGATTTCTTTTGGTTCTAATTTTTGGGTATTTTTATTTTTTTTTTTTTTGGGAAATTTTTCTCTTTACAGCACGTTACATGTACTTTATATTGTGGTACGTGAAAATTTTTCATTTTCTTATACCGCATAGTCTGCAGTATGCAGCTAACATCTTTTCAAACCCTTTATTTTGCAACCCTCACCCAACATTTTACCGCATCTCTTATATAGATAAGCCCATTGCTCTTCTAACCTAATTCCTTGGATTTCCAATAAATCCGCTTTGGATTTTCATTTTCATTTCCCATTAACATTTTACGGTAATTTGCGTTTAATTTGTTTACAAACTTTCTTCTTTTTTCATTTTATATTTCTATTCAGCTTCTGCTTTTTTCTATCTTTTTTCAAAAATATGGTTCTGATAATCTCTTCGTTGCCTCGCACACGTATTTATCCTCTCAAAAACAAAAATACTTTTTTTCCTTCTTTTTGTATGATAAAAAAAAGGAGAATTTTCTCTCTTAGATTAAATTGCAAATGGAAGGAATTTACTTTTTTCTGGATAGTTCTATCGTTCTTCTTTTGTATATGCAACATTTACATCGTTTAAAATGTCTACACATCTGCAGGCCTCGGATCGAGTTTAACGAACAAAAAAAGTCGCTTTAGTCGATTAAAAATAGAAAAAAAGTCGAAAAAGTCGATTATTTAATTCAGTGCTGTCACAAAAATTCAAATTAATCAAAACTTGTATAATTTTCGTAAATATTTAAATACTTCTTATTTCTTTATTCACAGGAAATAAAATTTTTTAAATTTCAACTTTTCAAATTTAATAATTTCTAAAAATTAAAACTATAACTCTTTTATAAGTTTAATTACTTTCTACAATAATTTTTAACTAAACTTCATCTATAAATTAATTATTTATATGAATTTTTAATCATTTTTTGCAATTTCTTCAAAAATTTAATTATTTAAATAAAAAAGATCAAATTTTTTATAATAATTAAAACCGTCCATTTTTCTATTTAAAGATATTAATTAAGGTAGAAAATTTTCAAAAATTTTAATAAAGAAATATTTCTAAATAATTTATAGAAAGTACAAAAAAGTTTTGCAATTAAATACAATTAAAAAATGTCTAAAAAACATAAATTTGGTCAAATCTTTTTAAAACTAATTTAAATTTAGTAAAACATTTAAAAAATAATTCAAAATTTGTCAAAATCTTACGAAACATAATTGAGTTTTTGAAAATATAAAAAAATTAATGTAATTATTCAAAGAATTTTAATTATAAGAAATTATTTCTGAAAAATTATAAAGTAGTGCTGTATAAAAATCCAATTTTTTTATAATAATTTGAACCTTACATTTTTCTATTTAAAGATATTAATTAAGGTAGAACATTTTCAAAAATTTTAATAAAGAAATATTTCTTAATAATTTATTGAAAATACAAAAAGTTTTACAATTAAATATATAATTAAAACATGTCTGAAAAATTGAAATTTTGTCAAATCTTTTCAAACCTGATTTAAATTTAGTGAAACGTTTAGAAAATAATTCAAAATTTGTCAAAATCTTAGGAAAAATAATTGAGTATTTTAAAAAAATAAAAAAATTAATGAAATTTTTTAAAGAATTTTAATTATAAATAAATTATTTCTACAAAATTCTAAAGTAGTAAATTTAAAAAAATTGATTTACTTTATTCGAAAGTTATTGAATCTTAAAAAATTGTAATAAAATCAATTGTAAGAATTAATTTTGTATAAATATTGGAATGTATAATTTTTCAAAAATAATTGAAAAATTTTTGTATAATTTAAAATAAAATTGTTTTTAAGAATTTTAATTGAAAATTTGGAATATATGATTATTTTCTCCAAAATGTTGAAAATAATGTTGAACAATTTTAATTTTATTATTTTGTGTATGAATTTAAATTTTCCGAAATATTGAAAATAATTGAATTTACAAAAATTAGAACGTATTAATTCAGAGAATTATTCTTTTCTAAACTATTTTAATATTATTTTTAAAACCTATTTTTCATTAATTATTATTTTTATTGAATCTACGTTTGAAGATTATTTATTATAATTTTTGATAATTTAATATTATTTGAAAAATTTTCAATTAAAATTCTTTAAAAGTAATTTTTTAAATATTAAAATTGAAGACTTGAAAAGATTATTTAGTTTTAATTAAATTTTACAGAATTTCAATTATTCAGAATCTTTTTAGTTGTAATATTTTGAAACATTTATTAGAAAACTGATTGAAAAATAAAGTTCCAAAAGTTTGTCTATAATAAGTTATACTTTGCACGGTATAAAAATCGAAATAAGTTGCATTTTATACCAAAAATATTGTATTTTGGCGCAAAATTTGGAAGAAAAGTCGAAAAAGTCGCAATTTTTTAATAGAAGTCGATAAAAATAGCATCATTTGAAAAAAGTCGAAAAAGTCATAATATCCGAGGCCTGCATCTGACGTTTTTTTTCTCTTTGCATACACTTGGGAAAATTCTCTTTGCGAAAAATTACTTGAAGATTTATTTTATATGTTCACGGGAAATTTTTCGCAGGTATAGTAATTTTAAAATTGCGCTCGATAAATAAAATTGTGAATTAAATAATAGTCTTTTGAGATATGTTCTCTATTATGGAAGAAAATGAGGACAAAATTGCTCGCAAAATTGTGTATTAAATTCGCAGAGGAAGTATTTTAGAGAATATTTCGCATGTTCTTCTTTTTATGTAAGAGAAAAAACGCAAAATAGAAATAAAAATATATTTTGCATTCGAGTTTGTATTTGCTTGCAATTTATGTTTGTGTGTAATATGATCAATAAGTTTTTGCAAACACGTGTGTTGCACAGTTTTTCATGCTGTTGCAAGTCAGTAAATAGACCCTTTAATCCACTTTTTGTTATATGTTCTAAATTTAAATGGAAAATATATTAGCCTGTCGAAAAACATGAATACAGTAGCTATATCAAAGAAGAATCGTAGAAAACAAGACAAACACGCTGCTTACAAATAATAAAGGCATATTAATAAATGCCTCTATAGTTTATTACTTCCTTGTTGCATTTTTTTTCCATTAACACTGGGTTATTATTTATTGCCTATAAGGTTCGAATGAGAAATAAAAAAAGAAACCTAAAAAATAATAGAAGAATAGATTCTGTATTTAATTACGAAAATTTAAAAATAAGAAAAGTGTTTCTTAAAAAATTGGTAATTTTCAAGCGTATTGTCTCCTTTCTTTAGGGAACGAATAATAAATCGAAAATTTGATATTTATGAAAATAGAGTCGAAGAGAGGAAAGCAGAATTATTGTTCGAGAACGTGTTGCAGATGAGAGAGCCAGTTTTGATACGTACTTGTTCTATATAGGTTGTTAAGGTCACGGAACAGGGTTTTATGCATATAGACATACATAACCGTACAAATTATAGCGAAAATTTCTTTATGTTTATTGAATTTAGCAGCCGAAGAATTTTAATGAACCCGATCGATAAAATGCTTATTGATTTTAATTTACCTTTCTGGTATGCACCACTTTAAGTTGAATATAATACAGATTTTAGTTTGATAAAAAAAATTCTTTTACATATATAGAAATTATCAGTACTCGGATAATTTCAGATTACACCGAAACAAAGTATTAAACAATTAGTATTTAATTAAAATAGAGGAAAATTTAATTGACGAAAATTAACAAAAGCAGAAGAAGCAGAAGTAAAAAAGTAAATTTTGACCTAGGGAGTCGAGGTAAAATCGTAAACATAACCCTTCCTTCAATGTATTGTGTTAATTTTTGTACATTTTTTTGTCTTTTAGTTTATTGTCTGCTTTTTGTTTCTTGATGTTTAATTTAGTAAACGAATAATATGATAAAATAAAAAATATTTATAGCATACATTAAATACACGTAATTGATCATCAATGCAGTGAGTTTATTGACCTTTGTTTCATCAAGTCGTATACTCAAGTTGATATTCTAGAATCTTCAAAAGATAAATTTCGAATCGAACATATTTCGATGTATAAATAAGAAGCTCATATTATTTGCATTTTTTGCATATTTTCAATATTGTTGTTGTCTGCATATTTTTTTTAATAAGGAATTTTTTTTACATTTTTTTTTTGTCTTTTAGTTTTTTGTCTGCTTTTTTGTTTTTTAATGTTTAATTTAGTTATGACGAAGATATTATGGACTTAGTTTGAAGAAATGTAAATTTTCCCCCGAGGCACTTTGATATTATATTTTATGAAGTTTTACACAAAGTTTGTTGCGCAAAGTAAATTTGACAAGAAAATTCACAATTTAAATAGTATAAATCGATTTATCGCAGCTAATGGAAAGTTTGAGAGAATAGGATAACTTTCTTTTTTGTTTCTTTATGCAAAATGTATAATTGTAATTAATTTGGTCATGGTGCTTTCAAGAAAGATATGCCGAAGAAGTAAAAACTTTTTGGTTATATGTTTATTCTTCTTCAAAATTCAATTAGTTCTATATTGTATTAAATTCATGGCAAAATTGTTATTACTTGAAAAAATTGTCATTTAAAATAAATAATATAAAATAGTTTTAGAAAAAAGAAAAAAAATTTCTTTTCAGTTTATTTAAAAATTAAGGATTTAATGCATTATGTTTAAATTTTATTTACCTAAGTAGTTAACAAAGTCATTAATTTTTTTGGTTCATTTCTAATTTGATGAATCAATCAATATTGAAAGGAAAAGAAAATTGTTTCAATGAGTGATTTTATAATTAAAAAAAATAATAGTTTGAAAAATCGTTATCATTTGTAGGTTAAATATATGTTTCATGGAGATTATTAATTGAATAATAATGTTTTCACTTTATGTGTTTGGTAAAAGAAATTGATTTCCGATCAAATTGCAATGCACGTGTCTTGTTTAAACATTACGAAATAGTGTAATTAATCAAAAGAGGGGGAAATATTCGATCGATATATTTTTATCATTTGCTTATATGCAAAGAAATGTGACACGTTTATTAGATATATATGTTCATATTGCATGGTTCATAAACGAAAGAAGAGAAATGCACTCATTAATCAAAAGAATTAATTTCATTTCGCATTTTTTTTCATTTACGATATTATTAAAATTAATTTACTCCATTCTGTGGGTAATTAAATGTAAAATATACATAATACGATTTTGAAGAAAAAATGTGTACTTTTTATTTTAATAATTTTATTTTTAATTAGTGTTTAATTATTACTGCTAATTAATATTCAATTATTGGTTGATTATTATTTTATTACTATTATTAATATTATTATTGATATAAAATATTGTTATCTTTTGTAACAATTCAATTTTTTTCAAAATAATTTTAATAAAATTCTTTATAGAATTTTAACTAATTTCAAAAATTTGGCAAAATTCAATTATTTTCAATGCTTAATAAAATTTCATAAAAAAATTTAATTATTTGAAACGAATTTTAATAAAATTAGTTTCAAGAATTCCATTATTTTCAAAAGTAATAAATTCTTCGCAAAAACCAAATTATGTTTAAAAATTTACAAAAAATTTAATCAAAATTTCAATTATCTCGAAAACTGAAATTATTCGTAAATATTCTATTAAACTTTGTTAAGAGAATTCAATTATTATTTTATTTTTTAGAAATAATTAATTTTTCAAAAGGTTTAAACATTGAAATTTTTGAAAATTTGAATTTTTTATACTTTTAAGGAACGATTTAGCAGAATTAGTTTTTTTTAAAAAGTTTACTTGTTTCTTTTTAACTGAAACTTCTATAAATTCTTTTGTAATCATTCAGTTTTTGCCAAACATTTTTTAATATAATTATTCATAGAAAGTTAACTAATTTCAAAAATTTGAGAAAATTCAATTATTTTCAATGTTTACTATCTTAATAAAATTTCAAAAAAGAACGAAGTAAAAACAATTTTTAACGAATTTTAATAAAATTAGTCTCGAGAATTCAATTATTTTCAAAAGTAATACATTCTTCGCAAAAATCAAATTATGTTGAAAAATTTACACAAATTTTAGTCAAAATTTCAATTATCTTCATAAATAATACAAGTTTTCGTCGAAATTCAAATATTTAATAAACTTCTTTAACATTCTAATCCATTTGTTTACAGTGTTCAATTTTATGAAATTTTAATCATTCGTAAATAATTCAAATTAATGTATCTAAGGAAATAAATTCTACAAATTTTATCTAAAATTTTAACCGAAATTAATTTTAAAAATCAATTATTATCAGAAAATTCTACGAGAATTCAATTATTTAAATGCAAGTAAAGATAATTTATTGAATGATTCAATTTTTTTTTTAAATTCAATTCTGGTAAAAAATTTTGTCAACAAATTTTTTAAATAATAGAATTCTTTCGACGAATTTTAATAAAATTCTAAAGGATAATTACATTTTTCGAGAAATTCGATTAAAATTGTATTAAAAATAATTGAAATTCTGCAATAATTTTTTGGAATTTGACATTTTTATTTTTTGGAAAAATAATTGAATGTTCATGTAAAATATTGTAAAAATTTTTGTTTAATAATTGAACTTTTTGATTATAAAAATAACTATTTTATTAAATAATTTTTATTAAATTGAATTTCAATAAATAATTTTATCAACAAATTTTTAAATAATTGAATTCTCTTGACAAATTTTAATAAATTTTTTATGAATAATTTTAGTTTTCGAGAAATTTGTTAAAAATTGTACATTTGTTAAAAATGATCCAAATTCTGCTAAAAATTTAAATAAATTTTTTTATAATAATAATAATAATAATAATAATTTTATAATAATAATTTTTTTTTTAAATACAATTTTTCAGAAATGTTTGAATGTCGGAGAAAAATTCTGTTATTTATAAAAGTAATTAAAAATTGACTCGAATTTTTGTAAATTTTGAAACAATTGAATTTTTGCAAAGAATTTATTACTTTTGAAAATAATTAAATTCTTGAGACGAATTTTATTAAATTTGCTCATTTCTCAAAAAGAATTTCCTATTTAATTATTTAAAAAATAATTGAATTCTTTTATGAAAATTTTTTGAAATAGTGGACATTGAAAATAATTGAATTTTGACAAATTATCTTGAAAAGAAATGAAAAAAATTTTTTAATTGTTTAAAATAATTTAATTCTTCGAAGAATAAATGAAAAATCATTTGAATTTTAGAAAATCATAATTTCTGTATTATTTATTATTATTTGTTATTTATTATCATTTCTCATTTTATTTTCTTCCTTTGGCTAATGGATTTTAATGAATTTATCATTATTATCATGAAAATACCGCGAAGTTTTGAATTTTCATGGGATTATTAATTTTTTTTTTTTTGTGAAATCTCCCTTTCAACTTTTTCCTCCTGGTCAATTAAAGTTATCACATATTTTGGTAGTTGAATTTTACAAGAAACATTTATTGAAATTGCCACTTTTATTGGTAAATGCCATTAAACTATAAATGCTGAGAATCAGCTCTAAATACTGACACGTTCGATACCTGAGAGACTCAGAAACTGTGAGTGCATTCCTAGTGTTGATTTTTTAAAGTCCTGTCTGTACTATGTTACCAACAGAAACCCTGTTTTATACCTGTTTATGTCAATGACCGCCGGCTGAGTGTAACGCTTATCTTTATAAATGTATCAAATCAAAATGAAAAATATTAATTTCATTTCTTTTCTCAATTTTTACGTTGGTGAAGTTCTCAACGTTTATAGTGAACGATTTTAGAAAAAAATATTTTTTTATCCAAATTTTTATATATTTTTGTTCTTTTATGTTATAACTATTATCAGAATAGTGTATTTTGACGAAATAATTGTTTTTGAATTTTAATTAGTATTTTATCGACTTATTATAACTGCATATCGTCGTTTCATATTTTGTTTTGTCGAATAGGTAGCTGTATTTTTTTTTTATAGGAAATATAGAATTACAGTTGAATTTTAAATGCAACACTATTTAAAAATAATTTTCTTTGTATTTAACAATTTTTTTTTCCAACAATTACAGAGCTCGAAGTAGGTCCGTAAATCCTGAAAAAGTCCGTAACTTTACTTCAAGTCCGTAAAAGTCCGTTTTTTTTAAAAGAAGGTCCGTAAGTCCGTAATTTCATTCAAAAAGGATGAAAAATTCGTAAATTGGACGATATAATTTGGAGAATTTCAGAAAAATTACAAATGATTGCAAAAATTCAATTATTTTCGAAAGTAATAAAATTTTTCGCAAAAATTCAATTTTGCTCAAAATTTTTTTTAAATTTTCGTCAAAATTTCAATTATCTTTAGAAATATTGAAATTCTTCTCCGAAGTTCATATATTTTCAAAAAAAAAAAACAATAAAACATTGTCAACATTTCAATTATCTTTATAAATAAATAGCAAAATTCTTCAACAAAATTCAGTTATTTGCAAAAATTTTATTAAAATTCATTAAAAAATTTCAATTATTTTCAGAATTAAGAATATTTATCACACAAATTCAATTATTTTCTAAAGTAATAAAATTCAATTGTTTTCAAAAATTTCAATAAAATACATTGCAAAATTTGAATTATTTTGAAAAGTAATAATATTCTTTTCGCAAAAATTAAATATTGTTCAATAAATACTGTTTTTATAAAATTTACCAAAAGAATTTAATTAATTAAAAAAAAGATTTTAATAAAATTCTACAGAAACGTTTAAATATTTTCAAAAAATAATAAAAATTTCACAAAAATTTCATTAATAACAAAGTTTTTTACAAATTTCTTCGCAATCATTTAACTATCTTCATAATAAATAAAATTTTACCGGGATTCATTTATTTTCGTAAATAATAAAATTCTTTTTAGGAATTCAATTATTTTTAATAGAATTTTAATCGAATTTCTCGAAAAAATTCTTAAAAAATTTATTAAAACTCGTCCAAAGAATTTAATTGTTTAAAAATTTGTTGATAACATTTTTAATAGGAATTGAATTCCATAAAACATTCAATTATTCAAAAAATTGTTTATTTTGTATTTAAATAATTGAATTCTTGTAGAATTTTCTCATAAACATTGATTTAAAATTAGATATTTGTTAAAATCTTAGATTATGATAATTGAATTCTTTTGAAGAATTTCATTAAAATTTTAAAAATAATTGAATTTGGGAAATTTTTTTAAAATTGTCTTAAAAATAATTGAATTTCTACCAAAAAAAGTTTTATCAAAACTTTTTAGAATTTTCGAATTTCTGCTAAAATTATAATATTTTTTAAAATAATTAAATTGTCGCGAAGAATTTTATTAAGACTTTTGAAAATAATTGATTCCCTGCAAAGATTTTTATTATTTTACGAAAATATTTAATTTCTTGCGAAAAATTTTATTAAAATTTTTGAAAGTAATTAAAGATCTGCTAAAAATTTTGTTATTTTTAATTTAGGCGAAGAATTTTATTAGAATTTTGAAAAAATAATTGAATTCCTGTTAATTTTTTATAAGAATTTAATTATTTTTGAAAATTTTAATAAAAGTCTTCGCAAGAATTCAATTATTTTCATAAATAATAAAATTCAATGCAGAATTTCAATTATTTTTAATACAAATTTTAATTGAATTTTTCTAAAAATGTAATTATTCTTTAAAATTTTATTAAAATTCGTTAATAGATTTCAAGTATTTGATAATTTGTTGATAACAATTTTTCTATGGGAATTGAATTTTAAGAAACGTTCAAATCTTCAATAAATTATTTAATTGCGTTTTATTTCTATTTAAATAATTGAGTTCTAGTAGAATATTCTAGTAAAAATTGAATTTTATTTCATAAAACCTAATTTCAGTTAAAATTTTATATAATCATTGAATATTAAAAGCAATATAGCGTGAATTTTAAAAAATAATTGAATTTTGTAATTAATTTTTTTTAAAAAAATTTTAATTGAGTTTTTTTAATACTATTTTCAGTTTCTATACTATTTTCAGTTTCTATTTTCTAATATTTATTTAATATTTATTTAATAATAAGAATTTAACTATAATAATTGAAATTTCGTAAAATTAAATATTGTAAAGAAATGAATTTGAAAATTGTCAAAGAACTTTTTCGAAAATAATTAAAAATAATCGATATAAAGAAGAATTTTAGATAAAAATTACGAAGTTGCTGTTTATCAACGAAAAAAATTTATTAAATGAATTCAAATATTATTTTTATTTTAATATTTAATTGTAAAATAATTATTAACCAAATATAAACATCAATCTTTTTTCTTCTAAATATTTTTGTACTTAAATTCCAGCGTGATTTTTAATTAATTTACTAAGTGAACAATTTTTTTCGTTGAACAACGTCGTGGACTTCAAATTGGTTAAAAATTCTGAAAAATAATAATTGAATTGATAATGATTTTAATTATTATAAATTGTTATTAATAATTAATATTAATTATTATAAAACATGAAGAAATCGATGACTTCTTTGTCGAAGACTCGAAGTTATCGAGTTCTTCATGTTTTATAGTTATGAAAAATTGAATTTCTAGTTTTAAGTAAAATGTTCTCTTATATTTTATTCGGCCTGATTTTATTTTTGTCAGTTGGTCCTTAATTTTTAATTTTTGGTCCGTAAAGTCCGTATTTTTAAATACTTTCACTGCTTGGAGCCCTGCAATTATTGTTATTAAATTATTATTATTATTATTATTATTATTATTATTATTTTTATTATTACAGGCCTCGGATATTACGAATTTTACGACTTTTTTCGACTATTTTCAAATAATGCGACTTTTATCGACTTTTCTTTAAAAATTACGACTTTTTCGACTTTTCTTCCAAATTTTGTAACAATTAGTATAAAAAGTATAACAGACAAATCTTTAAAAATTTACTTTGAATAAGTTTTCAAAATAAATTTTTCAAATATTACAATTTAAAAAGATTTTGAATAATTGAAATTCTGTAAAATTGAATTCAAACTAAATCATCTATTCAAATATTTTATTACAATTTTTCAAAATTGTTCTTAAATTTTTTTTTTTTAAAAACACAAAAATTCTTCAATTATTTTCGAAAAATTACATTATAATATTTATAGGAAACAAATTCTTAGAATTGTTTTATCATAATTTTTTAAGATTCAATTACCTTTAAATAAAGTAAATTAAAATTTTTTATTTTAGAATTTCTTAGAAATCATTTATAATTACAATTCTTTGAAAAATTTGATTGTTTTTGTATTTTTAAAAAGTCAATTATTTTAAAAAGAACTTGTCAAATTTTGTATTATTTTTCAAAAGTTTTACTAAATTTAAATTATTTTTTAAAAAAATTTTCCAAATTTCAATTTTTTGGGCATTTTTTAATTATATTCAATAATAAAACTTTGTGTATTTTAAAAAATTACTTAGAAATATTTTTAAAAAGCTAATTTTTCGAATTTCTTTGTTAAAAATTTTGAAATATTCTACCCTAATTAATATCTTTGAAAAGAAAAATTGACGGGTTCAATTGTAAAAAATTAGATTTTTTGTATTTAAATAATTAAATTTCCGAAGAAATTGCAAAAAATGATTAAAAATGCATAAAGATAATTGATTTAGAGATGAAGTTTAGTTAAAAATTGTAGAAAATAATTGAATTTTTGGATGGGTTATAGTTTTAATTTTTAGAAATTATTAAATTTCAGAAGTTGAAATTTGTTAAATTTTATTTCTTGTGAATAAAGAAAGAAGTATTTAAATATTTATTTAGCAAAATTATACAATTTTTGATTATGAATTTTTGTGACAACACTGAATTAAATAAACGACTTTTTCGACTTTTTTTCTATTTTTAATCGACTAAAGCGACTTTTTTTGCTCTTTAAAGTCGATCCGAGGCCTGTTATTATTATTCAACAATTATAAAGGGTTTTGCCCTTTAACATATTGAATAAATAAATATAGATTTTACAAACTGAAACGAATCAAAAGTGTTGCGAAGGCAATTTTTTCGATTCGTTTTTGGAGAGAAAAAAAGAAATAAAAAAAAAATGTTGCAGAGCAACTGCGCTTTCGATTTTTTGTCTCAATGTTATCGTTAGAAAATTCTGTTCATATTTTAATTTAAAATATATATTGAGAAAAAGAAGGAAAAATTCTGATTGAAACTAAAATATGTTTTAGGTGAAAGCAGATGGCAGATCCAGTCATGAAGACCAAGAAATTTTTCATCTTCAATAAAAAACTACTTTAGGAGAAGAGGAAACGTTCAAAGTAATTGACCCACGAGGAAAGTTGCGATGAAATTCTCAATGGAAGTCAATTTGCTTTGAAGCGAGGAAGAGGACGCGTCGCGTGTGTGTGTTTGTGTGCTTTTGTTTTGTTTTTTTCTTCTCTCTCTCTCTTTCGCTCTTTTTTTTTTTGCTCCATCGCCTTGTTTCTTCTTATTGAAGAATCTATGTGGCGCGTGGGCAGACGCATGTGCATGTGCATGCCAGTGCATCAATGTAATCAAGTGATTAGAGTAGTGGTTTATCGACGATTCAATGCCGGAGAGAAACTGTATCAATCGAAACACGTCAAAAACCGCGTGTGGAAGACAGCGGTTAAACTTCTCATCGTCGCGTCGTCAAGAACGTTTCAGTGCTGATGATGATGACGATGATGCGCGCTCAAGAATCAATACTTGAGTTTCATTAATTGTTATTAATTATTATCAATTATTATCAATTATTATTAATTATTAATGATTATTAATTATTAATATTACTATTATTAATTATTAATATTACTATTAATTATTAATATCACTATTAATTATTAATATCACTATTAATTATTAATATCACTATTAATTATTAATATCACTATTAATATTACTATTACTATTATTGTGATCGATCAATCAACAATTCTGACACTGAAAATAAACAAATAAATAAATTTAAATCGAAAGAAGAAGAAGAAGGAGAAGAAGAAGCGAGAAAAAGAAAGAAACTGCAGTTATTAGGATCAAAAAGTCTTTGCAACAAGTCAGGATCCATGAGAGCAGAAAATGAAAACGAAGAAGCAACCATTCATTGTTCTGTGTGTCCTTTTGACCTCGTGTGTCATCTCAGTGGAGAACTTGCCTGATAAGAGCGAGCTTAAACCTCTCACCAATCAGGATATATTCTCGTCAAAGGAAAATGAGGACTTGGATTTTTCTAATGAACTTAAAAATGCCTTTCACGATTTCAATGAAAGAGATGACGAGATTCGAAACAAAGATTATTTTAACAAGGGAACACTCATTCGCAGATATAAGCGGGCCATCGATTCTTCAAGGTATACATACACACACATTTCTTGTTTTTTTTTTTTTTTTTGTCTTCATTTTACTTTACTTTTTTTACACACTTTTTTTTCGATTCTCGAAAGACGGAATTACGGGGATTTTTTTTCTTTTTTTTTTTGAGGTTGAAAGGATTTTCCGAGATTTGATGAAAGGATTTGTCAAAAGATTGAAAGGATTTTCATCGCTCTTTAACAGATTTCAACTTTTTTTAAAGAAACATTATACTGGGAAAATATTTGAATTTTTGAATTTATTGGAATCATAGGGAATTTAAAAGTTTATTTCATTTTTTTATTGGAATTTTATTTTTGTTTTTCGAATTTTTAGTTGAATCGCTTTATATTCACTTATTTATTTATGTATCTATTTATTATTATTATTATCATTATTATTATTATAACTGTTATTATTTAAATATTCAAAATCCTGAAGTTCTGAACGTTCAAATGAACGAAATTTATTTATAACTTCTAAAAATTAAATTTTTATTGCATTTATTTTGTATCACTGATAAAAAATTAATTAGTGAGTTTGTAAAAGTAAAATTTTAGTTTATAGATTTTTTTATCATTAGTAATTTATAAAAATGTCTTCAATAAAAAATATTTCGTTCATTTGAACGTTCAAAACTTTGGTATCACAAATATTCAAATGTTATTATTTAAATCACAAAAGTTTGAATTTTAAAATATAAATTATTATTATTTTTTTTTTTTTGATTCCCTGAAGAGGAAATCATTTAGATTTCGAATCGTTGGAGTAAATAAATATTTTATTCATTTGTCCGAATGTTTTCGTTTAATTTGCCTTAATTTAAAATATAAACGTTTGAATCATTTTGTAATCAAAATTAAAAAAAAAATCACCAACTAAGTACATAATGAATTATTATTCTTCTGAAGGAATTCAATTATTTTATTAAACTCTAACAAATCCTTGGAAAGAATTCAATTACTTATTTAAATAGTAAAATATTTTCAAAAATTAAATTATTTTCAGTAAAATTTCACGAAAGAATTTAATTTTTTTCTCAATGCGTTAAAAAGATTTTTCAGAAGAAATCAATTATTTTCTAAAATTATAATAAATTTTTCGAAACAATTAAATTATTTTATTTTATAAATAGTAAAATTATTCGCAAAAATGCAATTATAATGAAACAAAATTTTACAAAAGAATTTATATTTTTACTTATAATGCGATATAAAAAATTTCAAATATAATTCAATTTTTTTCTAAAAGTTTAACAATTCATTCGAAATAATTGAATTCTTTTTTTAAAATTGTAAAATATTTCCAAAAATTCAATTTTTTTCAATCAAATTTCTCGAAAGAATTGAATTTTTTTTTATCAATTTGTCAAAAATATTTTCAAAACAATATATCAAATATTTTCTAAAATTGAAATAAATTTTTCCAAACAATTAAATAATTTTATTTTATGAATAGTAAAATTCTTAGCAAAAATAAGATAATAATATAGATAATAATAAGATAATAATAATATGTTATAAACAATAACATTTGAATTTTCTTTAAAAATAGTAAAATATTTCCAAGAATTCAATTATTTTCAATCAAATTTCACAAAGGAATTCAATTTTTTTCTCAATTTGTTAAAAATATTTTCAAAACAATTGAATTTTTTTTATTTTAGGAATTTTAATTCATTGTAAAAATTTAATTATTTTCCAAAAGTTTAATAATGTCTTCAATATAATTGAATTTTTTCTATAAATATTAAAATTATTGCCAAAAATTCAATTACTTTTAATACAATTTTAATAAAATTTCATTAAAAAAAATCAATTTTTTAGTGTTTAATATTTTTTACTTCTCTTTAAAATTTGAAATTTCTTCATAAATTATAAAATTCTTCTGAAGCATTAAATTATTTTCGTAAAGAACAAAATTCTTTGCAGAAATTCAATTATTTTCAAATTTTTTTTATAAAACTCTTCGCGGAAATTCAATTGTTTTAAAAATTTTTTATAAAATTCTCCCCAAAGGTTCAATTAAAAATAATTATAATAATAATAATTAAAATAAAATTTAATAAATAAATATTTTTATTTTTAATTATTAAGAAACATGATTATCTGGAAAATTTAATAAAGTTTTTAAAAAACAATTTAGAAGACATAAGAATTTTCTATGCAATTAAATTTTTTTCTAGGATTTTGAACGATCAAATGAATGGAATTTTTTTCAAAATTAAATATTTTCTAGAATCATTGTAATAAAATGAAAAATGTCAATTAAACATTTAAAAGTATTATTATTATTTATTTTTAGTATTTAATGAACAAAAACAAAAGTTAAAATATTTTAATTTTAATTTTCAATCCGTTTGTTATTTGATAAGAAATTTACAAGTTTATTTTTTTGTGTTTGGTAAACTTTATTTAGTTTATAATCGCAACAATTGAGAGGAAAAATATTTTTCTACTTAAATTTAAGTTTTTGAATGTATGAAAAATTTTTTGGCACATTCGAAACTTTTGCGATATATTTTTTTTTTAAATTTAAGAATAAAAAAAATTTTTAATCTTTCTTGATCATCAATTTAAGGGGGAAAAATGACCTCTCGGAAGTGCATTAGATTTGGCTCTGAATCGATTTTCCTGTAACTTTATAACTTTTTTTTTTTACTATTTTTGTTTGTCTGAAAAAAAACTTAAAAATCAAAAAGTCACAAAAACACAATCGACTGACTGCTGCGCCAAATCTAAAGCATTTCCTCTAAAGTTCTTTGTAAACAAAAAATTTTAGTTGCTTCCACGTAGAAAATATTTTTTCTTTTTCTTTCTTCTTTTTTTTTGTTTTTTTTCGAAATTACTAAAGTTTTGTTCCTAAAAAAGCGGAAAAAAGGAATAAATATTTTTTTTCTCTATAAAAATGAATAAAACATGAAAAAAACTCTATCATGTCTTATCTATTTGTTTAATTGACATAAAATTTAGATTAACTTGTTCGTGACCCAGTTGAGACTCAAATTATTCTCGAATTAACTGAAAATTCTAAAAATAGAATGAATTTATAAAAAGAGTTTTGTATTCAGAAAAAAAGGAAAATTTTCTTTTTTTCGTTTTCCTATACGTGTATTAATTTTAATATTGCTTGCTCGTGATAAATTTTCCTCGCAAAATGATTAGAAAATATATATAACGGGGAGTTTATTGGAAAATAAATAAACTTTTATTTATCTTCTGAACCATTAGTTCTCTTAAATGTAGTTTAATGTCAAGTTTGTGAAATAGATTTATTTCCCATAAGTTGCTCTCTCTAAAATAATTCTCGCCAAGAATTCATCGATCGGGAAATCCTGTAATAAATATTGGTCAACTTTTGAAACTACAAATCATTGGAGGAATTTAAAAAATTTAGCAGCAAATTTTCGACATAATAGAAGAATTTATAAGCTCTCTATTTAATTTCGTTAATTAATTTTTTTATTTCATAAAGAAAGTTAATAATTCCAGACGTGGGTGAAGTTCACAAACGATTGTGATCGAACGACTGGGAGAAAAAAATATTTTTCACACAGTTCTCAAGTTTGAAGTGAAGGAAATTTATTTCTTTCTTCTTTAAATTGAATTTTAATTGCAATAATTTTATTTAGCAATAGAAAAAAATCTATTCTAATTTGTTTTTCAAGTTTGAAATTAGTTCTTATTTGTTATTTTTTGTTCTTATTTTTTTTAGATTTCTGATTATTGTTTTTTTTATTTTCTAACTATTTAAATAATAGTTCTTTTCAAATTTGAATTTTTAAAACTTTTAAATTAATGTATTGAAAATTATTCAATCCTCAAGAAGAATTTTATCGGAAAATGTAAAATAAGTTTCTTCAAAGAACTTTATGGAAATTTTTGTAAATAATTATTGAATTTTTTCGAAAAATTTAATTAAAATTGTATTGAAAATAATTTAATTCTCACAAAGAATTTCGTTTTTATTTCTTATGAAAATAATTGAATTGCTTTCAAGGATTTTATTTTCAATGTTTTGAAAATTAATAATTTTTTTTATAACTTACATTTAAATTCTTTCGCTCTAATTAAGTAGAAAATATTTAAAGTAATTGAATTTTACGATAGATTTCTTTGATTGATTATTGATTTGATTATTGAATTTTTTATTAAAGTTTTTAGAAAATAATAAAATTAAAAATTGTATTGAAAATAAAATAAATTGAATTCCTGCGAAGAGTTTTATTAACTACAGAAGTAATTGAAATTTTACGGAGAATTTTATTATAATTTTTGAAAAATTATTGAATTTTTTTGAAAATATTTATTAAAATTTAAATAAATCAAATTCTTTTGAGAAATTTAATTAAAAATTGTATTGAAAAATAAAATAATTGAATTCTTGGGAAGAGTTTTATTAACTACAGAAGTAATTGAATTTTTGCGAAGAATTTTCCTTAGAATTTTGAAAAATATTTGAATTTTTGTTGAAAATATTTATTAAATTTTAAATAAATCGAATTCGTTTGAGAAATTTAATTAAAAATTGTATTGTAAATAAAATATTTGAATTTTGGAGAAGGATTTTTTAAAAATTGAATTCTTTTAAGAAATTTCATAAAAAATTCTATTGAAAATAAAATAATTAAACTCTTGAGAAGAGTTTTATAAATTACAAAAAATAATTGAATTTTTGAGAAGAATTTTAATAAAAATTTTTAAATACAATTGAATTTTTTTAAAAATATTTATTAAAATGTAAATAAATTGAATTCTTTATAAATAAAAAATTCTAAAAAATTAAATTTATTAAATTAAATTTATTGTAAAAAATTGTATAGAAATTAGAAAATAAAATAATTCAATTCTCGAGAAGAATTTTATTAATTACAAAAATAATTGAATTTTTGCAAAGAATTCTATTAAAATTTTGAAAAATAATTAATTTTTTGAAAATATTCTTTAAAATTTTGTTAAATTGAATTCTTTTAAGAAATTTCATAAAAAATTGTATTGAAAATAAAATATTTGAATTTGGAGAAGGATTTTATTGATTACGACAAAAATTCAATTCATGAGAAGAGTTTATTAAAACTTTGAAATATAATTAAATTTTGCTGTAAAAATTTATTAAATTTTTTTTAAATTATTCCATTCTTTTGAAAAATTTTATTAGGAATTTGACAATAGTAATTGAATTTTGCAAAGAATTTTATTAACATTTTTTTTTAAGAATAGAATTCCTAAAAGTATTTTATTATTTTATGAAAATATAATTGAATTCTTGTCAACAATTATATTATTTTTTTTTCAAATAATTGAATTCCGACGAAAAATAATTATTTTCAATTTTGATAAATAATTAAGTTCTTGCAAAGAATTTTTTTAGCAAAATAATTCGTTAAATAAAACTCTCCTAAAAGTTCAAAAAAAAAATACTGTGTTGAAAAAATTGAATTAAAATTCGATTAAAATATTTAGGAAGCTTTTAAAAAAATTAAAATTAAAAAAAAGATTAGTTAATCATAATTCAAAGATTTACTGAAAAAATTCCATTGATGAAATTTTTTAATCTAGAAGGAAATACCATTTGAAAATATAGCAGATTTGTTTTAATTTTAAGAATCCAATAAAGCTTTAAAAAAATATGTGTATGTTTAAAGAAATCAAGAGTGCTCAACTGTGAAAATTATTGAAAAATTTCTCCTACAAACTTAATTAATTAATTGAAAAGAGGCTGCAGGCAATGTGTATTTGAAAAATTATACAAATTTACAAGTGTTGATTTTTTCCAATCTCTTATCAAAAATATCGAACTAATAACAGAATTTCTTTTCATTCATTTCGAAAATATTGCGTCAATTTTTCATCTAGTGATGAAAAAAAAATTCAATTGAAAAATAGAGAACTATTTTTTTTCTTACTATATATAATTTCAGTTTCTTGATAAAAGAAGCCACGGAAAAAAATAACATGAAACTGACAAACAATGATTCATTCTATAAAGCTGAGTCACTGTTTATTTAATACATTTATTCTTTTTCTTCACTTTTTAGAACATCATTATTTTTTTTTTTTAATTTTAATGAATTTTCCCAAGAAATTTTTTTTTTATATTCTCTATGCTTTTTAGAAAACTATTTATTTGAAATTTTTTAGAAGAAATTAAATTCAATATTGAAAATTCGAAAAATTGAACAAAAAATAATTGAATTTTTTTCAATAATATTGAATTATTGAAGCATTATTTTGAATTGAAACCTAGGTCAATAGTAAAGTTATTGTGACCTTGTGTAAAATTATACGTTTAATCTTTTCTATATTAAAAATAAAAAGCACTTTATGCGAATCTAAGCGAATCTAAAAGAGTATATATATACGATGCTATCAATGAAAATATTTTTTTTTCTCCTAAAAGATAAGAGAAACGCTGTTTACGTCGGGAATGACGCATCACTGACGAGAATCAGAAATGATTTATCACTCCTTCCGCAAAGTGAATTACATAACAACCCTCGAGTATATACGTTTGTGATAAATGAAACAAATTTACCTGACAGTTTTCTGCAGAGTTTAATAAAAAAAAAAGAATTGATTTTTTGTTAACATGTCAACCTTTTTTTTTAATAGCTTTATAACTGTGAAAATATTTAATTAAAAAACTTTTCTTCAATTATATGAGAAAAATGTTTTTTTTTTCGAAAACAAAATTTGTTTTCTAATGAAAAAAATGTCATTTTTTCAGCATTCTTTAAATTTTTTTCTTGTTTAAAAAGTGATTAATTATTTACAATTTAAATTAATGGTACTTTGATTGATAAAATTATTCTCAAAAATCGAATTATTTTATTTTCAATTTAATTTTTTAATGAAATTTCACGAAAGAATTGTTTTATTATTTTTGTAGTTAATAAAACTCATTGTCAAGAATTTAATTTTTTTAAACTTTAATAAATAAATTCAAATTTTTTTTTATAAAATTCTTTGTAAAAATTCATTTATTTTTATATTTTGATAAAAATATTTTTAACAATTAAAGAAGTATTCTTTACTAGAATTCAATTATTTTCTATTTAATTTTTATTAATAGGTTATAAAAGCTTCCTACAATTTTTTTAATCAAATTTTAATTCAATTTTTTCAAATGGTATTTCCTTCTAGATTAAAAAATTCCATCAATGGAATTTTTTCAGTAAATCTTTGAATTATGATTAACTAATCTTCTTGTTAATTTTAATATTTTTAAAAGCTTTCTAAATATTTTAATCAAATTTTAATTCAATTTTTTCAAAATACAATTTTTTCTTGAACTTTTACAAGAGTTTTATTAAAAAACTGCTAAAAAAATTCTTTGCAAGAACTTAATTATTTATCAAAATTGAAAATAATTATTTTTCGTCGGAATTCAATTATTTGAAAAAAACTAATATAATTCTTGACAAGAATTCAATTATATTTTCATAAAATAATAAAATACTTTTAGGAATTCTATTCTTAAAAAAAAATGTTAATAAAATTCTTTGCAAAATTCAATTACTATTGTCAAATTTCTAATAAAATTTTCCAAAAGAATGGAATAATTTTATAAAAATATAATAAATGATTAGAAAAAAATTCATTTATATTTCAAAATTTTAATAAACTCTTCTCATAAATTGAATTATTGTCGTAATTAATAAAATTCTTCTCCAAAATTCAAATATTTTATTTTCAATACAATTTTTAATTAAATTTCTCAAAAGAATTCAATTTATTTAAATTTTAATAATAATTTTCAAAAATTTCAATTGTATTTAAAATTTTTTATTAAAATTCTTCTCAAAAATTCAATTATTTTTTGTAATTTATAAAACTCTTCTCAAGAGT
Organism: Leptopilina drosophilae; assembly: GCA_032873175.1. Lineage (NCBI taxonomy): Eukaryota > Metazoa > Arthropoda > Insecta > Hymenoptera > Figitidae > Leptopilina > Leptopilina drosophilae. The sequence continues at coordinate 75,079,455 of CM065478.1, read as the reverse complement.
TTAATTATTTTATTTTCAATAGAATTTTTTATGAAATTTCTTAAATGAATTCAATTTTAAAAAATTTTAAAGAATATTTTCAAAAAATTAATTATTTTTCAACATTTTTAATAGAATTCTTTGCAAAAATTCAATTTATTTACATTTTAATAAATATTTTTAAAAAAGTTCAATTATTTTTCATAATTTTAATGAAATTATTCGCAAAAATTTAATTATTTTTGTAGTTATAAAACTTTTCTCAAGATTTCAATTATTTTATTTTCAATACAATTTGTTTTAAAATTTCTTAAAAGAATTTAATTTTGAAAAATTTTAGTAAATATTTTCCAAAAAATTCATTATTTTTCAAAATTTTAATGAAAATCTTATGAAAAATTTAATTATTTTGGTTGTTAATAAAACTCTTCTCAGGAATTCAATTATTTTTTTCAAATACAATTTTAATTTTATTATTTTCTAAAGTTTTTATAAAAAATTTAATATTCAAATATCTAATTACAATTATTAATAAATATAATTATTTTAAAAAGTTTGAAAGAAATCTTTCGTAAAATTCCATTACTTTAAATGTTTTCTATTTAATTAGAGGAAAAGAATGTAAATGTAAGTTATTAAAAAAATTATTAATTTTCAAAACATTCAAAACAAAATTCTTGAAAGCAATTCAATTATTTTCATAAGAAATAAAAAAAATTTTTCTTGAGAATTACATTATTTTCAATACAATTGTAATGAAATTTTTCAAAAAAATTCAATAATTATTTACAAAAATTTCGATAAAGTTCTTCGATGAAATTTATTTCACATTTTTTCATAAAATTCTTCTTCAGGATTAAAAAATTTTCAATATATAGTTTTAACTATGAGTAAATTTAGAGAAGCAAATTTTTTTACAAAAATGTGTATTTTAAGAAATAAATTTTACTCAAATTATAAAAAAGAAAATTTTTAATAACCAATAAAGTAATTATTTTAATAAAATAAACAAAATTTCTCTCTATAATATTTGTTTCTTATTTTCATTAATTGTTTTGTAATTTATTTTTTTTTCCAGTTCCCTGGAATCGTCAGTGGGTAAACATGGACATCAAACATTAACTGAGAAGCAGCATAAAAAAAATTCTATATCGAAGGAAAGATCTCGGGACAAAAGTCATAAGGGTTTTCCAAATGTAACTTCCGTCGATGGTATTTGTCCAAGTATCGATATCAGGAATAATGTCTCTTATTTTCAAATACTAAAAGATTGTCAAGTGATTGAAGGTTTTCTGCAAATCGTTCTTATTGAGAGATTTAATGAAACGGACTTTTTGAAATACGAATTTACGAAATTGCGAGAAATCACTGGATATCTATTACTTTATCGAGTCAATGGTCTAAAAAGTCTCAGTAAATTATTTCCAAATCTCGAAGTTATCAGAGGAGATACTCTATTGACGGATTATGCATTCATGATATACGAAATGCAAAATCTCCAGGAGGTAAGATATTTCTTTTTTTTTCTTCTTCTTCTTTTGTATAAATTGAAAAATACATTATCATCCAGAATGCTCTCTCAACTACATATAAAATAATAAAAAAGTAACTTTGCGAAAAATTCTAGAAATATCTCGAATTTTTTCTGTTTTACTTTTGTTCTCCGAGACTTTTAAAATCAAAGTAAATATTGTAAGCAAAATGGAAGAATGGAAAGCTTTTAAAATTTTTTATCATTGTAGACAGTATATGCTTTACATTAAAAAATATTTTTAGAAAAAATATTTAATTTAATTTGGTTTCAACGAAAATTTGTAAGATTTTTTCGTGTATTTAATCTTTTAATGTGATTATAAGGATGAGAAAAGCGCTTGTTTAATAATCGAGAATTTTTTTAAATGGAAAAATAAATATTATTTCGTTGAGTTTTATAATTAAGTGATAATTAGATATTGTCGTTTTAATTCAATTTTGTTATAATTTTACTTATTACAATTTTTTTCCAAGTGTACTGACATTCTGATGGTAGAATTTTTCCAAGTTTTTTTTTACTTAGTAATTAATTCAAGAAATTGGGAATTTAAATTTCTTTTGTGAGAAATATTTTGAAAATAATTTTAATAAAAATTGTTAATTAAATGTTTTATCGATAAGGTATTAGCGAAATATGATCGAAATTTAAAATCTTTTCTTTAAAGCAGAATATAAAGTCAAGTGGATAAAAAATTAATTTTTTCGTCTCAGCACAATAGACAAAGCAAAATAGACAATTTCTTCAATTTATTTTTTCGTAATTTGAGTAAAATTAAATTAAATTGACTAAAAGGATTTACTTTTTTTGTGTTATAAAGCTCCGATCTCTATTTTTTTTTAATGAATTATTAAATAAGAAGCGAAGGACTAGTATTTTCATGCATCCTTGAGATCAATCACGATAAAGAGAGTCAGGCCACGTACATTCAATTTTAAGAGTGTAAATTATGATTATATTAATTATTTTTCCCACGCGACATAAAATCGATCGGTTCGAATTTGTTTGTCAGAGCCAATTGACTGGCAGGTCAATTGACGTTAACCAATTGAATAAATTTGTCCTTAAGTCTGACCTGTAACCGACCTGTGACTTACTTTTTAAAATTAATTTTGTCAAATTTTTTTCTTTATTTTTAGATTGGCTTGAAGAAATTGACGAAAATTTCTCGCGGAGCTGTTCGTATTGAGAAAAATCCTTCATTATGCTACACCACTACACTCGATTGGAATGCCATTGTTGTAGCTGGTGAAAATACAATCAAGGATAATAGAAATGAGTCTAATTGTCCCGGTAAGTAACTCAATGTGTAGAATGAAAATAGGCAATTTCAATTAATTAATTTCGAAAAGTACAATATTTTTTGTTCTACTTGTCGTAAAGGAAAAATAAAACGAAAAATTGAGAAGAATTCAATTCTATGATTCTACAGGGTTGCCACAGATCAGGAAAGTCAGGTAATTCAGGAAAAAGTCAGGGAAACTAAAATTGGTCAGAGAAAAGTCAGGGATTTTTAGTAAAAGTATTGGAAAAAATCGAATTTCAAAAATTCATGAAAAAACTCTAAATTTTGTTGTTTTTTTGTTCGCCTTCTAAACTATAAAAATAACCACGAATTTTAATACAAAACCTTAAATTTTTTTCTATTTCAGACAATAATTTATTTTTAAAGAACTTAATTTTTAAAGAATTATCATAAAATTATGACTTATAAATTATGAAATTAATAATTTTTAAAATTTTCATAAATACTAGATTGATAAAAGAATTTTTGTTAAAAATACTAAAAAAAGTTTCATTTTGGAGAAGTTACAAATAATTACAGAAATTCAATTATTTTCAAAAGTAATAACATTTTACGTAGAAATTCAATTATATTCAAAAGTTTTAAAAAATTCTAGTTATTTCAATTATATCATTAAAAATAAAAAAATTCTTCTCCAAAATTTAATTTTGTTTAAAATTTTTTTAAAAATTCTCATAAAAATTTCAATTATCTCTATAAATAATACAATTCTTCTTCGAAATTCAATTATTTTAAAAAACTTTAATAAAATTCTTGGAAAAATTTCCCAGGAATTCAATAATTTACAAAATTTTTGATGAATTTCTTCTAAATAAACCAATTATTTTCATAAATAATAAAATTTTCACAGGAATTCAATTACTTAAAAAGGATTTTATAAAATTCGTCACAAGAGATCAGTTATTAAAAAAATTTAACAAAGTTCTTTTCATGAATTCAATTATTTTTAGAAATAGTAAAATTCTTCACCGAAATTCAATTATTTTTATAAACTTGAATAAAATTCGTTGGAAGAATTAAATTATTTTCAAAAGTAATAAAATTCATCGCAGAGATTCAAAAATTTTTAATTCTCGTAAAAATTTAAATATATTTAAAAACTTGAATAAAATTCTTGGAAAAATTTTACAGAAATTCAATAATTTATGAAATTTTTAATAAATTTCTTTGAAATAATTAAATTATTTTCATAAATAATAAAATTTTCACGTGAATACAATTATTTAATATACAAAATTTTATAAAATTTTTTTGAAAAATATCAATTATTTAAAAAGATTTTCATAAAATTCGTCGCATGAATCAATTATTTAAAAATTTTATCAAAGTTCTTTACAAGAATTGAATTATTTTTAGAAATAATAAAATACTTCACTAAAATTCAATTATTTTAGAAAAACTTTAATAACATTTTTGGAATTTTTTTAAAATTATTTTCATGAATAATAAAATTCATCGCAGGATTTTAATTAATTTTGGATACAATATTTTAATCAAATTCCTCGAAAAATGTAATTATTCTTACAAATTTTATTAAAATTTGTCAAAAGAATTCAATTATTTAAAAATTTGTTGATAAAATTCTTTATGAGAATTCGATTTTAACAAACATTCAATTATTAAATAAATAATTTATTTTTCAATTTAAATAATTGAATTTTTCTAGAATTTTCTAATAAAAATTGATTAAAAAATGAAATTACCGAATAATCGATTTATTGTTTATGAAAATAATTGAATTATTGCAACGAATTTTATTACAATTTTTTCAAATAATTGAATTTTTTTTGAGAAAATTTACTACTTTTAAAAATAATTGAATTCTTGTGGAGGATTTTATTAGGATTTTTGTAAATAACTAAATTTTTGTTGAAAAATTTCATGGTTATTTAAATTATAATAAAACATGAAGAAGATGATCACCTTCTTTATGTTTGGTTATAATATTCTTATAAATTGTTGAGTTTCAAAAAGGTTTGAATTTGAATGTTCTGAGGATTTTTAATTCCCGTGGAAAAGTAATAATTAAATGCTTATTTAAAAATTTAGTTATTGATGTTTTTGAATAATTTTACAATTAATGAAATTTGTAAATAAATTTAATAGAACATTTTTTTGAGTATCTAATAATTTTTAGAGTGAATCAGAATATTCTTTAGAGTCAATAGGAAAAAGTGAGAATTTTGTCTGGAAATCAGGGAAAAGTCAGGGAAAAATAAAATTAAATATTTGTGGCAACCCTGTTCTAAAATTCTGCCTCTTCAAATGAATGTTTTTTATGTAAAAATAAATTGTTATTACAATAATTTTGCTTCAGTAAAAAAAAAAATAATTTATAAAAATAATTAAATTTTATAATATTGTAAATAATTCCCACGAAGAATTTTATTATTCATTTAAATTTATTTATAATTTGAAATTAAGAGGTTAATTAACCTTTGAGAAAAAATTCACCATTTTTTTGAATGAATGAAAGAGAATAAAAATTTTTATCGTTTCTTGTTTAATAATAAATGCATAAAAATGAGCTCTGGTGGAAAATATTACTTTTTTTAAATTGAATACAAATTACACAACTTTTACTCTGTCGTATGATGCATTTAATAATATATTTAAATATTGTGAATTTTATTTTGTATTTTATTAGTGATAATTCATTTGAAGAATTTTTCATTAAATATTAAAATATACTTATACCTTTTTTGTTTTGAAAAAATAATTCTTTTTCTTACGTTTATTAAAACTATCTTGATAATCGTGCTTCTTTAATTGAGTACAACATTTATCAGGTACTTTCAACCTTTTACTCGACAATTTTTTTTCTCACATAATGTTCATAAATTGTACATTTAAAGTTGACTTAGCAGCACACGGATACAGTGATCAATTTTAATAATACTTATCGTAACATTTGCATTTGTAATAAGGCCAAGAAGACTTTACCTTCACATTCGATATCTCTTAGCAAGCCATCAATTATGTATATATATCTATATATATATTCATGCGCGCAAAATCTAGTTACAATCTTTGAAAATCTTTTTATCTAAGATATATCAAATTTCCCGCAATATTTATTTTATCGAAAATTTTCTATCGATAGTCTTAATCGCAATAATGAAATTTTATTTATGCATTTACCGTTATTTTTTTCTATTAAAAATAAATTCTCTAGCATTAGAAGAGCATTGAATTTAATTAATCTTGCTTTATTTTGCAATTTTTTTATTATCTGGTTTCTGGGTGAGAATATCTAACGTTGGAGAATGAATTTAATAATTAAGAATTATTTCTGTTGAATTTAAAGAATTATTATTCAAGCAAATTAAACAAATTTTTGTTAAATAAATTGAGGGGGGGTTTTTATAATTGGAAATGTGTTAAATTGAGAGAAAGAGGAGTGATGTAATTGAACTAATTGTAAATTGGCACTACTAATTCTTGATTGCAATTTGTTAGGTTGTTCTCAATGCCCTGGAGGACACTGTTGGGCCAGGCAACTTTGCCAAGAAATGGAGAAACCCGAGAAATGTCATCCGCAGTGTCTCGGAGATTGTAAAGGCACCACTGAGAGTGATTGCTATGTCTGCAAACATTATCGTCATAAAGGCAAATGCATTGAAAACTGCCCGCCTAATTTGTAAGTTTTAGAAAAATTTTTACAAAAATTAAAAAAACAGTTTTATAAATATTAATTTATCATAAATTTTCTTTTATATATTGAATTTTATCATCTTTAATTTTAAATACGTAATTTAATTCTCCACTAGTTTTATTAAACAATTTAAAATATTCTCGATTTTTCGCTAATAATGAAATTCTCTCGAGTAATTATAATTAAAATTCAATTGGAACGATAATTTAATTAATAATGTAATTAAATTAAAAATTTAATTCTTTAATTATTTTATTAAATTTGGGAAAATGTTTAATAATAAAAGCGAATATTGCGAGGAAAATTGGAAAATACTTGAAATATTTTTCCAGATACTCATATTTATCACGAAGGTGCATTACAAAAACGGAGTGCTACCAAATATCGAAAAGTCGTAAAAGTTACGAAGAAAACCTCCATAAGTGGCGACCGTTTCAACAAGCTTGCGTTATGCAGTGTCCCGATGGTTACGAAGATTACATCGATGAGCATAATGTAAGTTTCAATCTACATTCAATATAAAGTTTATTTCCACTGTATTTCTTGCAAAAAAATTTATTATCTATTCATTTAAACGAACTATCGTTTTACTGTTTTTCTATATATAACTAAATTCTAATTTTCTTATCTAAATTTTTAATTTTTCCAAAAAGTTTGTTAAAATTCAACAACCTTTTTTTGTTGCTTTAAAGAGTAGATCTCAGGTCGACTTTAAGGGGCAAAAAAAAGTTCCAAATGATTATAAAGTATAATTAGCTTAGTTTGTACATAATCGCGAAAAATCTATTATTGTTCAAACATTATTTTTAAATATTTTTGAGCTAAACTCAAAAAAAAACTAAGACTAAGTTTTTAAACTCTAAAACTAAGTTTTTAGTTTTTTTTTTAACTTTTTTGCTGTAATTTTTTAAAAATCTATTATTTTGAATATTTTCGATTACTGATTTTTAAGAATTCACCCGTAATAATTTCAAGAAACCACGAAAAGTCAAAGTCAAACTTTTTATTGAAAAAACATTGAACTTTGTTATTCGGATAATTAAATTTTCGAAAAATAATTAGAAATAATTGTAGTAGAGAGGAAGTTTATGTTTAAAATTCTCATTGAAATAGAAGAATTTCGAAAGAATTATATTTTTTGAAACAAATAAAATTTTAGTAAATTCGAAATAGAAATGTTTAAAAAATGATATTTTCTCTGTAAAATTAAATCATGAGTATTCAAATATTTATTCAGGAAATCATTTACGTTTTGATTAATTGAATTCAGAAATCAGTCAGTTCAAGAAAATAAGAAACAAAATTTTTCATTTACTAGAATTGAAAATATTTAAATAATTGAAATTAACTGAAACTTTAATTAAATTGATGAATTTTGTTAAATTTTTCCGTTTTGTTTTTTTTTGCTGTTGAACATTTTTTTGAAAGAAGTTTTAAAATATATTTAACAATTACAATATTTAAATAATTGAACTTCACTAAAACTTTAATTGAATTGTTGAATCTTGTTAAATTTTTTCGTTTTGTTTTTTTGTTGCTGTTGAAAATTTGTTTGAAAGAAGTTTTGAAAATTATTTAACAATTAGTAAAGTTATTCAAAAATTTTAATTACAAATAGAATAAATACATAATTCCCTCGAAAAATTTTAACAATAGTCTGAATCAGTGTAAAAATTTTTTAAAAAGTTTAATTTCCATTTCTTAAAGATAACTGAATTTAAAAAAATTATGATAAAAAAATTCGAAAAATTCGTTGTTTAAAAATATTGTAAATCAATTTTTCGAAAATAATCGCATTATTTAAAAAGAATTTTGTGTCAATTTGAAAGTTTAGACAATTTTTAAAATAATTTTAACTCAAAATTTTGTAAATCGTTATTTTCTACAAAATTATATGAATTACTTTTTAAAAAAATATTCTAATACAATTTTTAAGTCAATTTTCATAAATTTAAACTTTCAAAATTTTTTAAAAAATTTTTCATTTAAATTTTTCATTTAAATTTTTATTTAAAAATTTGTCATTCAAATTTTTTATTTACATTTTGGAGAATTCTTAACTTAGAATTCTTAATTTTAAATTCTTAACAATTTTTTGAAGAATTTTTAGTTCAAAATTTTAATGATAATAATAAAGTCAGTGAATTTCATAACGTTTATTATTAGCGTTTGAATAAGAAAAAAATATTTTCCACATGTAAAACATCGCAATTTTATATTTATAAACCGTGTTGTTTAAATTATTCATCAAGAAAAAAAATAAAACATTTAAAAACAAAAATTTATATTATTATTAACAGGAAACATAATTTTTTTAAATCGCCGATAATAAACGTTGTGAATTTCATTAAAATTAAAAAAAAATTTATTTAAAAAAAAATTTATTTAGAATTTAAAATATTGAAAACAATTGGATTTTGAAAAAACTGATAATTGAAAAACGTTTCTAAGAAATAATTTTTTAAAAAATATTTTACATTTTTTTAAAATTAATTTACATATTTTCATTTAAAGCGCAATTTTCGAGAATTCAATATTATTTTCATAATTTGTGATTTAAAAAAATTAAATTTATTCAAAATTTTATTTTCAACAATTTTTATATCAATTATTTTGAATAGAATTTTACAAAACTTTAATTGTTTAAAAAACAGTTAAATATAAATTTCAGAATTTTTTAAATTAAATTTTACAAAATTTTCAATTATTTTTAAATAAAATTTAACAAAATGTGAGTTATTTTTAATGGAATTTTACAGAATTTCACTTACTTAAAAAATGTTTAAATATATATTTTCTTAATTTGTAATTAAAATTATTCAGAATTTTATTTTCAACAATTTTGATTTCAATTATTTTTAATTGAATTTTACAAAATTTCAATAATTTTCTAATGTATTTTTACAAATTTTCAATTATATTTTTTCTTAATTTGTAATTAAAATTTTTCAGAATTTTATTTTCAACAATTTTGATTTCAATTATTTTTAATTGAATTTTACAAAATTTCAATTATTTTCTAATGTATTTTTACAAAATTTCAATTATATTTCTTCTTAATTTGTAATTAAAATTATTCAGAATTTTATTTTCAACAATTTTGATTTTAATTATTTTTATTTGAATTTTAAAAAATTTAAATTATTTTCTAATGGAATTATAATAGAATTTCAATTTTTTTTAATGGAAATTTATGGAATTTTATTTATTTACAAAATTTTCAATTATATATTTTCATAATTTGTTATTAAAATTATTCATAATTATTTTCTAATGGAATTAAAATAGAATTTCAATTTTTCTAATGGAAATTTATGGAATTTCATTTATTTAAAAAATTTTTAATTATATATTTTCGGAATTTGTTATTAAAATTATTCAGATTTTTATTTTCAACAATTTTGATTTCAATTATTTTTAATTGAATTTTACAAAATTTCTGTTTTTTTAATGGAATTTTCAAATATTTCAGTTTTTTTAAATGTATTTTTACAAAATACCAATTATTTTTTAATAGAATTGAACAAAATTTCAATTTTTTTAAATGGAATTTTACAGAATTTCATTTACTTGAAAAATGTTCAATTATATATTTTCTTAATTTGTAATTAAAATGATTAAAAATTTTATTTTTAACAATTTTGATTTCAATTATTTTTAATTGAATTTTATAAAAATTTCAATTATTTTTATTTGAATTTGACAAAATTGCAATTTTTTACAAATTTCTAAATTATTTTTTTAAATATTATTGTAAATAAGAAAAGAAGTTAAAAAAATCGCCTTTTTTGAAAATAGAAAAAAATTGTATAAAAATAATCTCACTAACCGAGGCCTGTGAGATGAAAGAGTTTAATTTTAGTTTCCCCAGCTCAATTTCATCTCCAGTTCAGAAATGATAAAAAGATTTCTATTACAGATGACGTCGTGTCGAGATTGTGAAGGTCGTTGTCGGAGAGTCATCAGTGGAGCGATTATTCATCACATTTCTGATGCTCAAATCTTTCGCGGCATATCAGTGGTGAATGGTGCACTGGAATTTCAAATTCGGAGCGGAAGTCCAAATATTATGAACGAATTGGCAGACGCCTTTGGTCAAATTGAAGAAATTACCGGTTATCTGAAAGTAACACATTCATTTCACATCACAAATTTGGGCTTTTTCAAGAAGCTGAAAGTGATAAAAGGCCAGAAGCTCGATATTAATAATTCAAGTCTCGTCATTCTCGATAATCCAAATCTCTCCGATCTATTTAACAAGAATCAACAATTGAAAATACTAAACGGTAAGCTCTTTTTTCACTATAATTCAAAGCTATGTCTGCAAAAAATCTACGATCTGAGTAAAGAACTCGGAATGCCCGAGCCAAGTGACTTGGAAGTGCAACCAATATCGAATGGGGAGAAAGTTGCTTGTGAAATTTCGGCAATTAACATGACTGTTAGTAAACTTGGTTCGGACTATGCGGTTCTTCAGTGGAATAGCTACACACCGGATGCGAATCAATTTCTTCTGAGTTATCTTTTGAATTACATCGAAACGGATAGTAAGAATGTGACTTACGAGGGGAATTCTTGTAGTAATAACACTTGGCAAATAAAGGACGTGGAGAATCCGAATAATAATTTAAATAAGGAGTCTATTGTCTCGAAACCGATAACAAATTTAAAACCCTATACAAAGTATGCTGTTTATGTGAAAACTTTTACGGCGCGCAAGAAGTTGAAGGAATACTCAAGTGTTGTTGGTCAGTCGAAAATAATTTACTTCCGTACGAAGAGTGACGTTCCATCGGTTCCGACAAACGTCGTTGCCTATCCGGTGAGTGCCAGTGAAATTATCGTCAATTGGAATTCACCCGAGGAGCCGAATGGACCAATCGCCTATTATGTTATTTCCGGCTTTATGCGACCCGACGATGATCAATTGGCGATAGAGAGGAATTATTGTGAGAATGGATTAGTGACGGAGATCGAGACGGAGGAACCGCAGGAAATTAGTATTAAAACACCAGTCACTGACTCGTCGTGCTACTCGAAAGGCTCGGAGACTAAAGTCATTACAACGAAAAAGAAATTCGAGGTATTCTGCCATGGACCGACTATCGTAAATCATTGGTCGCCGGACAGGAAAAATTATTGTCGTTCCGACGGGCAGGGACTTGTGGCATTAGGTTTAAAGGAGTTGTATAATGGGAGTTATTTTAGTTTTGTCTTTAATGTGAGTGCAAAGAGTATGTCGTATAAATTGAGTAAGTTACGACATTTTTCCGTGTACACCGTGTCGGTTGCGGCTTGCGGCGAAGTCGGTGAAAACGATGAGCCTATGTGTTCGCAAACTGTGTACACCACCACACGAACGAATAGCACAATCGACGCTGATAATGTGCGAAATGTTCGAGCACACGAGAGGAATCACGCGAACAGTAGTTCGGTTATCGTCTACTGGGAGCCTGCCCACACTCCCAATGGAATCACTGTTTCCTATACGATTGAATATATCAATATTGACGTGAAAGACGCGAAGAAGGTGAGCGAATGTGTGCAGGTGGGGAATTATCGTGAGAAACGTGGCGCTTGGGAGATTAAGGACCTGAGTCCGGGGAGGTATAATTTTCGAGTGAGATCGACATCGTTGGCGGGGAATGGAGAGTTTTCGGAGGCGATACAAGTTTCGGTTGGTCTCAAGGAGGATAATTCGATGACGATTGCGATTATTTTGCCGCTGGCCTTGTTTCTGGCGGTGGCGGTGTTTACTTATTTGTTATTCAAGAGTCATCAGAGGAAGAGGAGTCAGGAGAGATTGTTCGCTAGTGTGAATCCGGATTATATGGAGACGAAGTACATTGTCGACGAGTGGGAGATTGAGAGGAGTCGACTGGAGGTTGGCTCGGAATTGGGTCTGGGGAATTTTGGAATGGTTTGTAGGGGGAAATTGGATGAGGACATTGACGTGGCGATAAAGACGATTCCAAAGACGGCGAACGATAGGGAGAAGAATGAGTTTCTGAATGAGGCGTCGGTTATGAAGAATTTCTCCTCGTATCACATAGTGAAACTTTTGGGTGTGATCTCGGTGGGAATGCCAACTTATGTCGTGATGGAGTTGATGCACAACGGGGATCTTAAATTGTACCTGAGGGGAATTCGAGACACACCGGCCGTGCCGGACACTCCGCAGATGATAAGAATGGCAGCCGAGATTGCTGACGGGATGGCATATCTCGAGTCGAAGAAGTTTGTTCATCGAGATTTGGCCGCGAGGAATTGCATGATCTCCGACAAGTTGGTCTGTAAGGTCGGGGACTTTGGCATGGCTCGCGATATTTACGAGACGGATTATTACAAAATTGGACAGAAGGGACTGTTGCCGGTGAGATGGATGGCGCCGGAAAATCTCTCCGATGGTGTCTTTACGTCCGACTCGGATGTCTGGTCATTTGGCGTTGTTCTCTATGAGATTGTGACACTCGCGGAGTTGCCCTATCAGGGCTATTCGAATGAAGACGTTCTTGATTTTGTCCTGAGGAAAGGGACACTCAGTATTCCGCGCTACTGTCCGGACACTCTGAAGAAATTGATAGAGAAGTGTTTCAAGTGGAAGCCGAGTGAGCGGCCGACTTTTATGGAAATTGTCGGCGAACTAGAGTCACTACTAGGTCAGGACTTTTGTGAGAATTCGTTTTATCATTCCGAGGAGAGTGTGGAAATTCGTAAACTTGGCATCAAGAAGGTGTATCAGCCATCGGCGCCGGTTCGATTTCATTGGGGCAATGAAACGGCGAGATGGATCAAAGAGTTTGAGGACAATGTCACTCTATTGGATCAAGGCACCAGTAGGGGGAGAATATTTAAAAATGGTTTTCAACATTTCGGTAATGTAACAAACTTAGAGGACGTACCATTGGATCGGTGAGATCCACTTGTGTATCGTTTCCTCCCAAAGACTGAATCTTACAGTGTATGAGAAGAAAAATATGGTTCGTAGTCAAGGTTTATGTACAAATTGATACTCAGGGCAAAGCGTGTTATGCATCACAAAAACAAAACCAATCTTGGCATAGAATCGTAGACTTAAAATCGCTTCCAATTATTTATAATATTATTTTGTTTATTTTTTTTCAGCGGACCAAAAGCACATTTCTATTTAAAAAATAAAAAAAAAAGTCTGAATTTAAGTGGTTTCTTCTAGCCACAGTACCTGCGAAAAATGTTCATTAGGACAAAAAAAAGTTCTCTCTATTTGAGAATGTACATACATGCAATTCTAAAGTATACGAAAATAATGTTGACATTGAACTGCAACATTATGCAAAGGCTTATTTATAAGTAGGTTAATTTATTTGGCTTCGAGGTGGACTCGTTTTTTTTCCATATATTATATTTATATATATAAACTTGCTTTTCAAAGAGTTTATTTATTTACTTGTACATGTATTATTCAAGATGTGTATATTATTGTAAAGAATAAGAAATATCGATTAATAGGAGCGCAATATTTTACGGAAACAAAACACAACAAACACAAAGATTGTTTATAATAAAAAATGAATTTTTCTAATATAAAGACGAATACAGAGAGAAATATTAGAAAGTTCATTATGAAAAGTGTTTTAAGTAACATTTACTGTAACATTTACAAAGAATATTTATAAAAATATCAGGGAAATTCCGTATGATCGAACAATGAATAATTTTAAATAGTTGAAAGAAATGAGGAAAATAAATCAAAATATTCTAGTTTTTTTCTTCGATTGGGAATTTACGAAAAAAAAACAAAAATGACTGATGATAAAATATTTATGAACCCAATGCTATAGGAGTATTAAAGTATAATCAGTAATATGGAACACTAATTTTAAATATTAATTGGATTCGAAAATTTAATTGCAGGCTTCGCACTCGTCTACTAAAATCTACTGTTTCTCCTACTTTTTTTTTACATTTCTGACACTAAAAGATACTTTATTTCGGAGAATTTGCACAACTTTAAATTCACTAAAAGATGAAACGAAAAAAAAATTATTCTTAAAGATTTGAATAGTAAATATTTATTTCATTTCTTCTCTCGGGATTTCAATTATTATTTAAAAATTTCAATAAAATTATTTTTTTCCAAAGATATTTTTCGAGTGCGAAGCCTGTATTTATAAACAAAAAATGATTTTGAAAAATTGATTGTCATTTTAAATTCAATTTAAAGAGATGAATTTAAAATAGAAAAGAAAAATGATAAATACGATAAATATTTTTAAAACAAATTCCAATTAAGGAGAGTCAAATCATTCCCATATTTTGCGAGCGTGAGTCTACAAAGTAGAAAGAAAAAAACGAGATCACCGTAAGCGGATATTATACTGGAAACAGTTCCTTGTCCTGAACACTTTTTTTTTGTTTATTTTTTTTGCACTTTTTTTTTGCTCGGAATGTCAGGTACGATTGGTGAAAGGTAGCGGGCAATGCCGCAAAATCTATATAATTAATTTATTTCATCCATCAATAATACATTGAATGCTGTACCAAACCACAAACATAAATCTATAAATAAATATATATATTATATTACAAAATAATTAGTCAATTTTCCAATGTGGTAAAGTACACATTTTTTAGCGTGGAATCTCCGCAGTTGTTCTGCTGAAATGACATAACTAACTTTAATAGAAAACTATTATATATATATATAATCCGAAATACAATTAAGAATTAAAATTTAGTAGATAGATTGATTAAAAATTATTTTGTAGTGAAAGAAAAACTAAACTTCTAATTAAGTGACACATTCTTTAAAATTGATAATTAAAAATCAAAAATTAAATTTAGCGAGAAATTTAAAAATGGAAAAATAATTGGAAGAAAGAAAATAAGAATAAAATGTCAAAAATAAAAAATTGTTACAAGAAATAATAACAGTAATTAAAGTAAATAAAAGGCAAGATAAAGTTCAAGAAAAAGAAAATTTCTGTAGAAACAAATTAAAAATGTGTCTCTGCATTGATATCATTTTCGACTACAAAAATCACAATAGAATTAAAAGTATTATGTATATAATAATTTGGTTATTAGTTAAAACCCAACTACAACTAGTCTGATTGTCATTTATGTAATAATCACGATACTTTCGATCTGCTTCTTAAAAAAAAAGTGTTTAAAATAATTATGTGCCAAAATAGAAGAAAAAAATTATTTGACTCAAGAAAAACTATTACTATGTAATATATAGTGTAATATTTCTGTACAGTAAATATTTTTCTTTCCTTAAGAGACACATTCACAGTCACATAACGTATTTGATTCAATTATACATATTTAAAAAAATAGAAAATTTAAATATGACCAATAAACCAAATTGATTGTAGAAATTTATAATTATTAATGTCTTTAGAGACAATTATTCGCTATTTAAAATAAGCAAAAAAAAGAGCAAAATTAATGCTTTCTTACTCAAAATAATGTATATATATTTCTAATGCATCGCATGCGCAACGTTATTATTGTAATTTTCTAAGAAATTCACTAAACGGGTAATTGTTGTTAAAAAAAAATTAGTATAGGAAGCGAAATACGACTGTATAAAATCACGAAACGTCAGTAGAAATTCTGGGAATTATTCGTTTAAAAAAAAAATCTGGAAAAAATTTCAACTAAAGTTTACAGGGAAGTTTATTTATAAAAATTGTTTATTTATATTGAAGACTATTTTCAAATCTACTGATGACGATTTCACTTCCCTTGGAATCAAAATTATTTTTTTTTTTTATGTCATTTACAGAAAAGCTTGTTTTTTCCACTAGAATTCAAAAAACGTTTATTAAATTGCTAAACTATTCGAAATGGAGATTAAAAAATTGAAGTTTTGAAAAATAAATTTCCAAAAGTGGGAAAATGAAACAGTAAAAAAAATCTTGATGAAGGTAAATAAATTTTAAAGCTAAGAAAAAATATAACAATACAATTCTTTCGCTAAGGAATAAAAAGAATTTTTAAAAAGATTTAAATTAAAATTTGAAAAGAAGATTTGAATTAGAAGTTGGAAATAGATTTAAAAGTTAAATTTACGAAAATTGATTAAAAAAAAAAGGATTGAATGGAATTTTAGTGGAAAATTGATTCCATTGAGTGGGAAGTGAAATTTTTTTCGATGATTGAGTAATTCATTGTCATAAATGTATATTAAATGCGCCTTCGCGATAATGTATTTCTATTTTTCATTTGCATGTCTCTTGAATGTTCGTTATTTATATATGTACAATATTATTCAAAATTACATTAAATTATCGATAAAGTTAATTATAATTAGCACTATAATACTACTTAAGGCGAAAAATGACGAATAATCATGGAAAAAAGTGTTTATTTACACAGCTTTTTATCAATTTCAATAATTATTTCTTTTTATCTTTTGTTATTATTTTTTATCGTCAGTTAAAAAATTCACAACTGACAAGTTTATTGCCATTTGCGTTAGAAGCCAACAATTGTCATTTAAATTCTATAAATATAATTGGAATTACGCAATAAAAGTAAATTTTTATGTCTGTACTATTTTCGAAAAAATGGAGAATAATTTTTTTTAATTTAAAAAAAAAGTGAATTAACAGAAATTAATTTTGATTAGGTGGCAAAATGGAAATTTTTTAATTTCTATTATTTTCATAAATAATAATTTTTTTCTCAAGAATTTAATTATTTGCAGTAAATTAATCTCAAATTCGAAACACGTTTCAATAGAAGTTTAAAAAAAAGAAACACAGGAAACAAATTTTTTTTTCTATTGGAAAAAAGAAATGTAAATGTGACGCGACACGAGAAAAGGGACCTATCGCCTCAAAAGAGAATTTTACAGGGGGGGGCGTTTAAAGTGACGCCATGAGCAGAAAACCCGTGTATTTACGCGGACACGTTCAACTTTCGGGCATTATATTAATTAAACTATTTCAGATTTTTAATTTCTGATTTTTTTACGTAAAAGAGCGACTCAAAATCTATGGAATACGACTAGAAACTCAAAAATGATTTTTTTATCGATAGGTCCCTTTTATCGTGTCGCGTCACAAATATTCACTTGGATTATTTGTTTTTTTTAACTATTTCTTTCGATTATATTAGACAATGTTCTGCTTTCGAAAAAATGTTTCTTCGCAGTTATTGAAACTTTGAAATATCAAAATTATCAGAAAACTTTGGGAGACAATTTTGCTAAATGTACAAAAAAAATAATAATGATTGTAAATTGAAGCGTAAATAGAATTAATTTTAGGAAAATAATATTTTAACATTTGGCCGCTTAGTGCCTTGCGGTGTGAAGTCGCTTACCTTCAATCTATTAATTCGAAATGAATGTGAAAACAAAAATGTATAAAAATATGTCTACACGCATGTCAATGTGTAAATACGTTGTTGCGTGATTGTCAATTTTACACACATGCGTTTAGATATAGATATTTATTCAAGCTTGTTGGAATTTCCGAATGTAAAACTTTCAAATTAGATTCTTCAGGAATTCAGTTAAATTTTTAATTTACGATTTTTGTTAAACAAAAATGGTTTTTTTCAAACGAAGTGTTTTTTCAAACAAAGTGTTTTTTTTCAAGAGAAAAAAATTAAACAAAATGTAATATCGACAACGAAATGTCTGCTATATTTTTTTTCGAGTTTCAGTAATATGACAAGATTTGGCAGAAAAAAATATTTAACGAATCTTAATTTTTATTAGCTTTAATTTTCAACTCTGTAGTTTGGAAAATTTATTCGTCGGTGAAGTTCGTAATGATCGAAAGAAAAAAATATTTTTTCCTACCAAATAATGTTTTTAAGCAGAAAATTTTATTTGATAGGAAAAATATTATTTTCCAAACAAAAATTTACAAACAAAATATTTTTGAGCAAAAAATTATATTTTGTGGGAAAAATACTTTTTTGTAAATAATTATTCAGAAATGACAATTTATAAATTTTAATAATTTACAAATAATAATTTACATAAGAAATATTTTGTATGCAAAAAATTTTATTTTGTAGTCAAAATACTTTTTCTTTAAAAATGCAAACTGAGCGTAATATTTTTCATAATATTTCGAAAATTAAATAAAAAATGGCTCACAAAATTATTCTTCTCCTGAAATTGTCGAACTTCACCAAAGTAAATTTTATTTTCACTTTTTTGCAAAGAAAAAAAAATTGTAAAAATTAAACAACGAATTAAGTAAAAAAAATAATGAAATTGTGCAAAAGAAAAAATGTCTCGCTAAAAGATTGTTTAAAAAAATTTGTAAAAATTGAACAACGAATTAAGTAAAAAAAAATGAAATTGTGCAAAAGAAAAAATGTCTCGCTAAAGATTGTTGCCATATCTTGTCATCTGAAGCATGACTTTTTGCCTGGTTGTTAGAGGATTAAATGCGGAAACGTACTAAATTTCCAAGAAAGTTCAAATCGCCAACATCCGGACACATGTTCCAATTTCTGCGAATATCTTTTGTTGAGCTACTAATAATTACGTAGTACAATTCGACTCGACCACTGCGTTTCCGCAAATCCTATAAAGAAAACAGACGCGAAAAAAAAGCCCCGAGAAAGAAAACAGATAATTGAACAAAAAGGTAAAAAAAAATCGTATAGCGACCCAAGACTGAAACCCTTATTAGTCTGTAATTTTTTTTTCTTTTCCTTTTTAGAATTACGGTAAAATATTTTATGAGAATTTTTTTCTATCCTTGAAATATCGATTTTCATTGACATTTTTTTTTCATCTATAAGGAAAGAAAAAAAATTGTTTTTTGTTAAAAACACTGGGGAAATATTTGATTCGAATCAATTAGCAAATAAATTCTCACTTGTGTAAAATAGTTTTTATTTTAGTCAATTATTGACGCAAATAAAAATTATTAATTAATTAATTAATCCTAAATAATCGTAAATAATAATTGTTAATTGAATTAATAATTTTTATTCGGAGTAATATTTAGTCGACTCAAATAAAAACTATTTTATACAAGTGAATATTTCCAATTTGCTTCAAAGAGTGAAATTCTTGGTTCAAATGAAATCGAATTGAACTAAATAAAAATTTGAATCAAAGAAATTTTTTTCAGTGTATAGTTGACAATATTGTGAATTTAAAAAAATTCAGATACAATTGAAGGATTGGAATAAATTGTTTGAAAGTAATTTCATCTACACACCAGGCAAAAGGCACTGACAGGATGAAAAAAATGTTTTTCGAAAAAGAAACAAAAATACAATCGAATAAATAAAATACAAATAAATAATTAAAATGAGAATGAAAATTATGAAATGAAAATTATGAAATTTAAATTAAACGTGAAATTAAAGTATAAAATAAATAGAAAATGAAAATAAAAATAGTAAATAAAAAATAAAAAATAAATATGAAATAGAGATTTCTGAAGGGATTTTCCATTATTTCCCATAGTTTTGTGAAAATTTTCGAAAAACATTTTTTTAATTATAAAACGATCCTGAATAATCATTGGGATCGGAAATTTAAATTAGAGATATATTTATATGGATACATTATTGTACGTGACTGATTACTTGCAGTGCGACAAACTTGCAATCACATATCGAGGACTGATATTTAAGCGATTTATTGTATATTTCGATGAGTAAATTGTAAGATATAATTTTTTTTTGTTCATAATACGTTCATATTTATTGTAATTAAGTTTTAGCGTTTCGTTTTAAATTTTACTAGCTTATAAGTCTTAATTTTTAGTCAACAATTTTTTTTTTCTCGAAACTACAGGAATTTATCGATTATCAGCAGGAGCGTTTTTTTTTTATTTTTTAACAAAGAAAAATTCCAAAAATATTAAGAAAAATATTTCTTGTATTTTCACAAAAAAAATTTGATCGCGTAAACACGAACCGAGATTTTATGGCAAAGTTTATAAATCAATAATTTACTTTCAATCGTTGCGTCAAGTAAATTCAAAGTAATTTTTTTTAACTTTAATTTAATTATCCAACATTTATCAATTGTTTATCGAAATTTTTTCTTACGGTCTCTGATTGTAATTTTAACATTTTCTTCACGCTGAAATATTTTTTTAGAATAATTTCTAAATAATTAATTATTTTTAATTATTTTTAATTATTTTTAATTATTTTTATTTATTTTTAACTATTTTTCTGATTTGTTTTTAAAATTTAGGGAAAATTTTACTCTGGATTCGCGTAAAGATTCTTAATCAAAATTTCGTTAAATTGTCTAATTGTAAATTATACGTTTGTTCTCCTGTTTTTTTTTATTTTTTTCAATATATTTTAGAAAAAAAAACTGGTCACGGTTACCCAAGTGGCATTGACAGGTCTTTTCATATTGTAAATATTAACATCACAGTATAATTATTAATTTATATGGGAGAAAAAAAGAAGAAAGACACTTTGAAGACCTGGCTGAATGTCGTATTATTTATTCCTAATTTAAAGTCCTGCATACCATGTCTTCCAAGACAGAGACTATTGAATATATTGTACATCTAATTTTTAAGTTTTAAATTATTTCTTTTCTCATACGAGAGTCCGTTCGTAAAGAAAAAGTGAAACAGAAAGAGATTGCTGTATAGAAAAAAAAGAAATAATTTCCGACTAGTTTCCTTCTCTCTTCTGAATTCACCTGATTCACATTTAGAATCAATTTTTAACAAATATTTATAGAAATAATAACTATAATATAGTTTTGGCAAAATTGAAATTTAGCTGTTAATCTGTATTTAAAATTAGAATTTTAGTTAAATTTATTTTTCTTTTCTTTTTTGGAAAATGTTTCGAGAGAATCTACCAATAATGACATAAATTGTTAATTTTTAATATTCGATATTATTATTGAAGAGTAAAAAAAACGAAAATTTCCACACATTTTTAATTAAAATTAAATTGCGAAGAGAATAAAGCAAACGAAAATTTCTATAGACATAATTTTTCATTTAAATTTATATTAAAATTGAATAATTTGCGAAAATGTAAAATTCGATAAGTTTAAAAATTGAAAATTGGTGAACTGAAGGGAAAATTGCTAAACGTCATTATTTTCAATTGAAACAGTTGAAATTGAATAATTTTGAGAAAACTAAAATTCGACATATTGAAGAGAATAAAATGAAAATGAATGAAAAATGGAAAATTCGATTCAATTGAATATTTAATTTTCTTGTAGATAAGGAAATTCGTGAATTAAAGGTGTTTAATATGTATATTACAGTAAATTCATAATGAAAGAATTTTTTCAACAGTCATTATAAGTATCTTTGTGCAGAAACGTCCATTGTCCTGTAATTAGTATGCCGCTGAGTATTAAAACTAGTCATTAAGCCAAAAGTTTGTTACTTTCACAAAAGTTTTCGTTTTTTTTCAGTTTTTTAATAAAGGGAAAAATTACGAATATTGTCTCTTTTATTAACCTGCCAATTATTTAATTAAATCGACAATTATTTTTCCAATTAATTTACAATTTATTGCATTTTCTATCTTTGTTTTTCTTATTTCCTGCGAATTGAAAAATAATTTTTTTAAATTTTATAATTAATTTATTGGAAAAAAAAATTTTTTTACCGAATAATTTGACAATAATTAAATTCATTCAAAGATTTTTTTTTTATCAATTTATTACAATTTTTGGAAATATTAAAATTCTTTGGGGAAATATTCTAAAAATTGTAATTGAAATTAATTGAATTCCTTGAGAAGAATTTTATTAAATTTCTAAAAATAATTGAATCCTTCGGAGAAATTTTATTTGAAAATAAATCGAATTCCTCGAAAAGAATTTTATTATTTATAAAAATAATTGAATCCTTCAGAGAAATTTTATTCAAAGTTTATTTAAAAATTATTGAATTCCTTGAGAAGAATTTTATTATTAAAAAATATAATTGAATCCCTACGAGAAATTTTATTGAAAATTGTATTTCAAAATAATTGAATTCAATTTAGTGAATTTTAAATGAATTTTGAATTTGAAATCATTTAAAAATTAATGTTTACATAATTGGAAGTAAAAGATTTTTAAATTCACACAATAATAATAAATTGAATATTAATGAGCGTAGCATTCGCTAGTAAAATAATAAGTTACATAATTTTTTTTCTTTTTTCAATATACAAAGTTTCATTTTTTTCCTTTGTAGATTCTAAATTGTTCTATGAAACAATCTTTTTTCTTTATTCCTTCATTATATAAATTCATTTTTTCTCCAATAAAAAATTTCAAAAAAGAATTAAAATTACGTTTTACAATTCTTTTATTAAGAAAATAATTGTTTTGCAATAATTTCTTCACATTTAGAATGGATTAGTATAAAACTAAAATTAAATTGAATGAAATATATTGAAAATCAATTAAGTGTAAATTTTTCTTATGCTAATCGAATTGAAAGTACTAAACCGAGCGAAAGAAAGAGAATTCTTTGTACTTAGAATAAATGTCGATCAAGTGCTGATTAATTCATTTGAATTTAAACATATATTTGTTGATGTAAACATTTTACAAAATCATATCGTTTCAGCTTTTGTATAAAAATCTTTATCTTGAATATAACTATTTTAGTTTGAAATTGCACTTTGATGCGATTTATTATTAATATATAGCTTTAATTATATTTACAATGAGTAAATTCATTATTTTTGCAATTTCTATATTTAGTTTCATAAATGTTTTCTTCAGTAGCGTTTATTCTCAAGAGAAAACTCTTACGGATGGTGAGTATTTTTTTTTATTTTCATTACAAAAAAAAAATATTACAATCAGGAATTTATTTTTTGAATTTTCAACTTAAAGAAATTTTCAATTTTCGCAGAATTTGAAGATTCATACTTTGGAGTATTTATTTCGCCAAAAGTTTTCCTGACGAAGAAAAGAGAAATTGTAATTTACTGGAATCATACGAATTATCAGCGAGGAGACAAAATTGGATTATATAGTGAAAAACCAGGAGACAATGCTAAAGCAATTTATATTTTTGAAATTTTTTCTTCAAGTGGAATTGAAAAAACGAAAATAGAAGCTGATTTAATTCCTTCGAGGGATTTGAAATTTGTCAAGCAATGTTTGAGTAAATATTATTTTTTTTCTAGAAGACTATTTGAATTTTAATATTTGCTTATTGGTAAAACTGTTTTTTTTATTTTGTCCTTTTATTTTAAAAAAATACAATTTTATTATATTAATATTATTATTTATATTCTCCACCAAATTATTAATTTCTAGGAAATTTAGTCTTTTTATGACAAAAATTATTTTAATCCTAATTTACTGAATTCTTTTTATTTCAAATTCAATTTTCTTAACTTTGTATTAATTTTAATTTAATTTAATTTAATTTATTTTATTTAATTAATAATTAATTCCTATATTTATCTTTTTATTTTCACTTTAGGTTTCTCAAGTTGTTTTTCATTATAATTTCATTTTTTTTAATTCTCTTTTTATTTTCATTTTAATTTATTGATATTTTTTTATTGTTAATTAATTTTCTTAATTTTTTTCTAATTTAATTAATTTAATTAAATTTAATTTAATTCTAAAATTAATTTAATTTAATTTTAATTTACTCGGTAATTTTATATTATTAACTTGTAAATTATATTTGTTTACAGAATATCACGTCGCTTGGTTGAGGTCTGGAAAAATCATTAAAGAAAATTGTTTGAAAACTGAACCAACTTGGATGGAAGATATGAAATGTGCTTTGGGAAATCAACCCGTAAGAAATATTTTCATTCCAGGAACACATAATTCGGCTGCTTATGAAACGTCGCCTTCAGTAATTGAAGATTTTTTCTACAATAAATACGTTATAACGCAGGTAAAATTTTTTTTATAAAAAATTTAGAGAATAAATTTAATTCCGAATCGTCTAATTCTAGAAAACCGTTTCAATTAAAAATTCTTTCACTTAAAAATTTTAATCTCCACAAATCGACAATGATTTTACATATTTTTTAATTTCAAAAATATTAATTTTTTTTTTATTAATAATACACGAGGAAAATAAAATTTATTATCAAGAAAAATATTCTTTAAATTGAAGTATCGTAAAAAGTGTAAATCACAGATCTTTTTACAATTTTTATTTCAATTTTTTATTTTTATTTTATTCTAAATGAAATTGCCTGCGATGTAATTTTAATTCATTTCGTTTTTTCCAGTTTTGATAAACAAATAATCTTATTGAAATATTAATAAATTTTACAAGCAATTTATTTATAAACAAAATAAAATTTGTCATCAACAAGGAAATTATTCGTCAACTTAAAATCGTAAATTTCGAAAATAAATATTTATAAATTAGACGCAAAGATTTTGTAAGAAGTACAGGCTTTTTTTTACAATTTTTACATAAATTTATATTGCAAACAAAATTATACTAAATAAATACAATAAAATTTGATATCGCCACCAAAATTATTGTCGAACTTAAAAATTATCGTGAATTTCGAAAATAAATATTTATAGATTAGAAGAATGGAGTTGTTACAATCACAGATGCAAATTAAATTTTATTTGCTCTTCTCAAACCGGAAAAATGATTTCGGCGAAACTGTGAGCAATATTTGTAGTGAGTGAATCGTCAAATTTGAAAGAATAGAAAATTGAAAAAGAGAAAAATAGAAAAATTGAAAAAGAGAAAAATGAAAAATAAAATGAAATTGAAAATTAAAAAAATTGGTCAATATTTATCTCTATTTGTAGAAAGAAAGTATTTTTTATTTTTCTTTCATTTCAGGACGAAGACGTTCTTGGACAATTAATATACGGAGCGCGATATTTGGATATTCGGGTTTGCTATCGACCAAATAGGAAAATTAAATGGTGGGGTTGTCATGAACTGGACACTGTTCCATTGCAGACAATTATTAATGATGTGAAGATTTTTCTCAACAATACCAACGAGATTGTAATCTTTGATGTGCAGGAATTTTCTTCAGGTGATTATACCGCATATTTTATTATTATTATTATAATAACTTAGAATTATAAGAATCTCAGAGCAAAAATATTGTTCAATAAATATTGTTCAATAAATACTATTTTTATAAAATTTACCAAAAGAATTTAATTAATTAAAAACAAATTTAATAAAATTCTACAAAAACGTTTAAATATTTTCAAAAAATAATAAAAATTTCACAAGAATTTCATTAATAACAAATTTTTCAATAAATTTCTTCGCAATCATTCAACTATTTTCATAATAAATAAAATTTTACCGGGATTCAATTATTTTCGTAAATAATAAAATTCTTTTTAGGAATTCAATTATTTTTATTAGAATTTTAATCGAATTCCTCGAAAAAATTCTTAAAAAATTTTTTTAAAACTCGTCCAAAGAATTTAATTGTTTAAAAATTTGTTGATAAAATTTTTAATAGGAATTAAATTCCAAGAA
The DNA here is from genome assembly GCA_032873175.1 of Leptopilina drosophilae. Lineage (NCBI taxonomy): Eukaryota > Metazoa > Arthropoda > Insecta > Hymenoptera > Figitidae > Leptopilina > Leptopilina drosophilae. Next base: position 75,053,572 of record CM065478.1, on the reverse strand, counting down.
ATATTCTATTATTGAATAAATTATTTATTTTTGTATTTAAATAATTGAATTCTTGTAGAATTTTCTCATAAACATTGATTTAAAATTAGATATTAGTTAAAATCTTAGATTATGATAATTGAATTCTTTCGAAGAATTTCATTAAAATTTTAAAAATAATTGAATTTGGGAATTTTTTTAAAAATTGTCTTAAAAATAATTGAATTTCTACAAAAAAAAAATTTTTATCAAAACTTTAAAAAATTTTTGAATTTCTGCTAAAATTCTTATATTTTTTAAATTAATTGAATTCTTGCGAAGAATTTTATTAAGACTATTGAAAATAATTGATTCCCTGCAAAGATTTTTATTATTTTTCGAAAATATTTAAATTCTTGCGAAAAATTTTATTAAAATTTCTGAAAGTAATTAAAGATCTGCTAAAAATTTTGTTATTTTTAATTTATGCGAAGAATTTTATTAAAATTTTGAAAAAATAATTGAATTCCTGTTAATTTTTTACAAGAATTTAATTATTTTTGAAAATTTTAATAAAAGTCTTCGCAAGAATTCAATTATTTTCATAAATAATAAAATTCAATGCAGAATTTCAATTATTTTTAATACAAATTTTAATCGAATTTCTCTAAAAATGTAATTATTCTTTAAATTTTTATTAAAATTCGTTAATAGATTTCAAGTATTTGATAATTTGTTGATAACAATTTTTCTATGGGAATTGAATTTTAAGAAACGTTCAATTCTTCAATAAATTATTTAATTGCGTTTTATTTTTATTTAAATAATTGAATTCTAGTAGAATATTCTAATGAAAATTGAATTTTGTTATTAATTTTTTTAAAAAAGTTTAATTGAGTTTTTTTAATGCTAGTTTTAGTCTCTATTTTCTAATATTTATTTAATAAACAAATTTAACTAATAATCGAAATTTCGTAAAATTAAATATTGTAAAGAAATGAATTTGAAAATTGTCAAAGAACTTTTTCGAAACTTATTAAAAGTAATCGATATAAAGGAGAATTTTAGATGGAAATTCTGAAAAATAATAATTGAATTGATGATTTTAATTATTATAAATTATTTTTATTAATTAATATTAATTGTTATAAAACATGAAGAAATCGATGACTTCTAGTCGAAGACTCAAAGTTATCGATTTCTTCGTGTTTTATTTATGAAAAATTGAATTTTTAGTTTTAAGTAAAATGTTCTCTTAAATTCGATTCTAAAAATGACAATTTCAAATCTTGTGAAATTAAATAGTAAAATTTAATTATTTCTAAATAATAATTATTTTTATCAATTATGTAATGTAATGCAAAAAAAATAGTTTAATCGACGTGTTTTTTTTAGAGTTTGCAGAAGATCCAGTAACTCATGACAAATTGATACGCTTTTTGAAAAATGAATTCAAAGACTATATAATTCCGTATATGGGCTGGTATCAATCAATAAATGACATTTGGTCGCAGAAGGAGAAGAAGAATTTAATAATTGGCTACGATGACGGTCTACAGGTTTTTAAACACTTGTTCTTGTGGCCAAGTGTGACCCATCAATGGGGCAACGTTCAAACTGTCGATGATTTATACAAATATTTGCAGAGAATCGAGGAAGAAGCTTTAAGGCAAGAAAGAATTTTCTCATGTTTAATTATCACTTTTTTTGAATTTTAGAAACAAAACCGAAAGTCAATGGGATGTTTTTTTCGTTTTTGAACTAAAGGGGAATTATAGCTGCATCTGATTTACTTTCGTGATCAAAACAAAAGATTCAATTTATTACTTTTATTATTTTTGTTTTATTCGCCTTATTTTATTTTATTTATTTATTTTTTTTTTTTGTTATAATTTCATCCATTTTTTTCTATAATCGAATTTTCCTTCTGATTCGATAATGCAACGATATTTAGTTTGGATTCTGATAAAAGACGAAAGCGAGAAATATCGCAATTATTAAATGAGATAAAGAATCGTTTTATTTCTCAGTTTTGATTCTGATATCAAATTAATTCAAAATTAAAATTAAACAAAGTTTGCTTTTAATTTTATTCCCTATGTTTGAAATTTCTTCTCTACGATTTGATATGAAATTACGATGCCCGAATATTAGGAATAAAAAATTAATAAAAATGGTTAATAAATAAAAATGCGATAATTGTTGATGAATTTCAATAAACTAGAAAATTATTGAATTAAATTATTTCCGTTTGCAGTTCATCGAGAACAATACCACGATCGGCCATGGCACAAATGACTCCAAATACAAAGTACATCTTTAGCAATCTTTTTGGTGGAATTCGACGTATGACAGAAGTTACTAATCCGAAAATTACTGGCTGGTACAATGGAATGTGGCATCACTCGGCGAATATCGTCTCTGTAGATTTCATCAAATACTCCGGAATCGTTGACGTTGCACTAAAATGGAATTCAAGAAGATTTAATAGTACATGTTTTCGGTAATATTATTTTTTATAGAGAAAAAGTAAGTTTTTCTTCGAAAAATGAAATAATCTATTTATTTAAAACATTAAATGTATATTTAAAATACAGAAATAAGTGAAATGAGATATATTTTAAATATGAAAATAATAGATATCAGGTGCGAGAAAAATTTATTTTCTAATAATACAAATGTATGAAGCATTTATAAATGACAAAAAAAAATCATCGTATCAATTTGAAAAAATATATTTGATATATTAATACACTTTTTTGCGAAAAAGAATTTAATAACTATCATTACTGCTGATTGAAAAATAGCCAATTTTGAATAAAAAAAAATTTGGTATTTATGAATTTAAAAAATAAAATTTATTAAGAAAATTTAAAACATCATCGCAAAGACATTTTATTCGTCAAGTTTTTATTTAATTTATCATTTGCACGTTTTCTTAATTAATTGATAATTAATGATTAATAAATTTAAAAAATCTTTGTTTAGAAAATCATCACGTGCAGATTAATTATTTTTGTTTATTTATATTTTTGAATTATTTTTCACAATATGTTGATGTATACAATTGACAAAATTTTATCTTCAGCATATATAAATCCTACTTTCGTAAAATTTCTTTCATATTAAAAATTGCACTTTCAAGTGAAATTAATGGGGGGTTTTTTTTATTAAAATGAATAGATTTATTATTTTTGCATTTACTGTACTTAGTATTGCAAGTGTTTATTCTCAAACGAATACTGATACGAACGGTGAGTAATTGAAAAATTCTTATAACTGTTTTTTCTCATATTCATCTATTCAGAAAACTCTTTAGGAATTTAATTAATATTGTCAAATAAAATTTTCTCAGAAGTTGAAGACTCTATATTGAGTATTTTTGTTTCCCCAAAGTTTTATGAGAATAAACGACGAAAAATTGAGATTTATTGGAATTTTCCAAATTATCAAGATGGAGACAGAATAGAATTATATAGTAAAAAACCAGGAGATGGTGCTCAACCTTTTTATAGTTTTAAAATTACTCGTGTACATGGACTTCAAAAAACAAATTTAAAAGTTGATTTAATTCCTTCGGAAGAATTGGGTTTTATTAAAAAATGTTTCGGTAAATATTATTTTCATGATTTCGTGAGTATTTTAATTTTGTATTTATTTATTAGTTTTACGATGTTTCTCATTATTATTTCTTTCTATTTTCAGATTATTATGTTACTATTTTGAGATCTGGAAAAATCATTAAAGAAAATTGTTTGAAAACTGAACCAACTTGGATGGAAGATATGAAATGTGCTTTGGGTAATCAATCGCTAATGAACCTTTTTATTCCAGGAACACACAATTCTGCTGCTTATGACGGATCGAATGCACTGTTAAAGAAATTATTCTACAATAGATACGTTATAACACAGGTATAATTTTTTTTATGAATACATAATTAGGTATTATATTTATTGTTGACTCTAAAGAAAATTATACTAATTTTATTTTTCTCTTAATTTAGGACGAAGACATTCTCGGACAATTAATATACGGAGTACGATATTTAGATATTCGCGTGTGCTATAAACGAGACATAACTATTAAATGGTGGGGATGTCACCTATTTATCACTGTTCCGATGCAAAGAGTTATTAATGATGTAAAAAATTTCCTCGATAATACCAATGAGATTGTTATCTTTGATGTGCAGGACTTTTCTCCAGGTAATTATATATATATATATTCCATTGGAAATATTACAAATTCAAAATTTAAAGAATTCACTTATTCACTAGATAGATAATATTAAATATTCTTGTATATTAATCAAAAAAAATTTCTCAAGAATTAAATTATTTTCATAAATAATATAATTTTTTAGAGCAATTCAATTACTTTTTAATACAATTCGATTATTTACAAAAATTTTAATACAAAGTTCCAATTATTTTCAACAATTTTAATAAAATTTTTAAAAAAATTATTTGCAAAACTTTTAATAAAATTTCTTGATTCAAAATCAAAATTAAAAAAATTCAGATGTAAGAAAAATTTCTATGAATTATAAGATTCTCCACAAGGATTTAAAGATTTTTGTGTGAATAATAAAATTCTTCAATGGAATTCAATTATTTTCAAGATTTTAAATTAAAATTTAATTACTTTCAACAATTGTGATAAACAATTCAATTATTTTTATAAGTTGTACAATTCTCGGCAAGAATTCAATTATTTCAATACAATTTTAATAAAATTTCGAGGAAAAAATCCAATTACACTCGCGATAATTTTAATAGGATTTCTCAAACAGGTTCAATTATTCTTAAGAATTGTAATAAACTTTATCTAAACAATTTGATTGTTCTTAAAAGTTTTTAAATAAAATTCGTTGTAAATTCCAATTATTATCAAAATTTTCAATTAAAATTTCATTTCAAAACATTTTTTTGAAATGTTAAGTAATAAGTAAATAAGTAATCACATTGATTACTTATAAAAACTCTAATAAAATTATTTAAAATAATTTAATTTTCTATGAATTATTTTAACATATATTTATTTAAATTTAATTTTTTAAATAAATTTGTAATTTTCAAGAATTTAATTATTTTCAATACATCACCAATTTAATTATTTCTAAATATAATTGAATTCTTAAGTAGAATTTTGTTAAAACTTTTTTAAAATAATTGAATCCCTGCTAAATTTTATTATTTTTACAAATAATTGAATTAAAAAAAAAATTTTTAAATAAGTGCATTTTTCAGAAAAATTTAATTAGAATTTTTATTAAAAGTAATTGAATTGCTGTGAAAAATTTACTATTTATTAACATTATCAAATTCTAGAATAGAATTTTATTAAATGTTTTTTAAATAATTGAACTACTGTGAAAAATTACATGATTTTTCCAAGATTTATAAAAATAATGGAAATTTTTTTAAAAATCAATTAAAATTCTATTAAAAAGTAAGTGAAAGCCTTAGAAGAATCTTATTATTTGTATATAAAAATAATTGAATTTTTTCGAAGATTTTCATTTTTTTAAATTGATTTTTTGCAAAGAATTTTTTTACATTTTTTTAAAAATAATTAAATTGGTGATAAAATTCAATTACTTTCAAAATTTTTAGTAAAAAGTATTTTTGAAAGATTTCACTATTTTCAAAAATATTTAAGTAAATTCTTAAAAACAATTGAATTATTTTAAAGAACTTTTTATAAAAATCTTGCCAAGATATAATTAATTTCCAAAATAATAATTTTAATCGCATTTTCTCGAAAGAATCGAATTATTGAAAAAAATGTCGATAAAATTCTTGAAATGTATTAATAAATTATTTTTTTTATAAATACTTTACATGAATTCAATGATTTTCAGTATATTAATTAAAAAATTTAAATATTAAAAACGAAAAGATATTATTTAAAAAGTTAGGCAAGAAAAAAGCAAACAGCAACGATTATTAACATAGATTTTAATTAATATTTTTATTATTAAATTGTATTAAAATTTAGAAAATTGAATTCTTGTAAACAATTTTATTAGTTTTCTTAAATAGATAATTAAATTTTTCTTTAAGAATTTATTTAAAATAATGTAGTTAAAATTAAAATTAAAAATTTTAATTGAAAATTTTGAAAATATTTGAAATTTATGAAGAATTTTATTAATTTTTTGAGAATAATTTATTTTTTTAGGAATATTTTATGAAAAATTAAAATAATAATTGAATTCCTGAGAAGAATTTTAACAAAATTATTGAAAAGAATTTTATTCCTGTGAAGAATTCTACTATTTATTAAAATAATTGGTAACTTTTTCAAGAATGTGATTCTTTATGAAGATAATTGGAATTTTTTTTTTGGAAAATAATAAACAAGAATAATTTATTGGAGTATTGTTTTTTTTAGGTTTTAAGAAAGATCCAAAACTTCATGAGGAATTTATAGAATTTTTATTAACTGAATTCAAAGACTATGCATTACCGTTTATGGGCTGGAAAATACCATTAAATGAAATTTGGACGAAGAAGAAAAACTTAATAATTGGTTACGATGACATACATTTTTATAATGAATCGCTATTATGGCCACGTGTGTCTCAAAAATGGGGCGACGTTCGATCAGTGGATAATTTATACAATTATTTAAGGAAAATCGAGGAAGAAGCTGCTTCAAGGCAAGTCGGTTTACTGCTAGAATTTTAAAAAATGAAATTAAAGTGCAAATGTAATTTAATACTAATTTCTAATTCAGAATCAAAACGAAAGTCAATGTGATATTTTCATCGATTCAGAAGTGAAACGATTTGATTTTGACAACAGAATGAAAAGTTTTACTTTTTATTGTTGATTCTGATATTTTGGATTAAATTAAAATTGGGCGAAGTCAAAAAGAATAATATAATTAGTTAATAAATTTCAATGGACTAGGAAATTATTAAATTAAATTATTTCTTTTTGCAGTTCGTTGAGTGAACTACGATCGGCTATGGCAGAAATGACTCCAAATACTATGTACATCATTAAACATCCTTTTGGTGGAATTCGAGTTATGTCAGAAGAATCTAATCCAAAAGTTACTGGCTGGTACAATACATTGTGGCAACACTCGGCAAATATCGTCTCCTTAGATTACATTAGATATTCCGGAATCGTTGACGTTGCACTAAAATGGAATTCAAGAAGATTTAATAGTACAAGCTGTCTAGTTAAATATAATTATAAAATTTCCAACGTAGACCCAATTTTTGTTCTGACTCATTTGTTAAAAGATTAATGGCTATAGTTATAGTGGAACTTGGATTATCTGAACTAATTTAGACAGAATCTGGTTCGCTTAATAGAAATTGCAATTATTTTCGTTTATATTTGTAAAAGTAAATGAATGGAAAACTATTTTTCCTCTTGCCTCTATTATTTAACGAGAATTAAAATAATTTAGTTGTAAAATCATAACGAATAGTGCTATAATAGATGACAATACAACTTCCTCATATTTTGTATGAAACTTTAAATTATAGTCATTGAAACTTGTGCGCACTTTCTAGATTTCTGGTTTTGTGCATATTAAACACTAGAACAGGTCATTGGATTGAAAATTATATGTGATGTGGTAATAAGCATTCTTACTTTAATCTATAAATATTTAAATTAATCCACATTCCTCGAAAAAAACATATTTTTCTTTCTTGTGAGTTTCAGAAAAAAACTGTGTTAATTTTATTCAAATTAAAATTAAAAATAATAAGACAAAAAATAATAAAAGTGTATTTAAAAAAAATTGAGTCGCAACAAAAAAAACCCCGATGATTAATTATTGAAAAATTGTAATTGAAAAACTAGAACAAAAATTTTATCATGAAAAGCTTTAATTTTGCCCGAGACCTACAAATTGCAATTTATGCCCTCGTTACAACCGTACATCAAACATTATGTAAATCGAGTTCAAGCTCATAAAGTGTTGAAAGAGATTTAAACTGATTGATCGTGAGTACTTTTGCACTATCATTTTATATTTTATTTACAACAATATTTCTTTTAAATTCATTTATTATTATTAAAACTGATTTTTATCGTGAGTTATAATTTATGCGATCGAGATGACTAAATTTTTCCCCTTAAATTCTAATTTCAGAATATAATTGAATCTAATTTTTATTTGCAATTTTTGATATTTGTTCTCCAAAAATATTTCTTAAAACTCAACTTTCGTTTGTCAATTGAAATAAAATATTTTAAGAATATTCAGTTTAGGGAAGAAAAATATAAAGATTGAAAATACGAAAATAAAAATTTATTAAAAGCAACAATCGCCTGTCAAAAAAATTGAAATTGTTGAAAAAAATTTAATAATTAGAAATTTACTTTGGAAAAGAAATAAAAAAATTACCAATAAAAAAAAAGTAAAAAAAAATTAATTAAAATTCGGTTGCGTTTGAAAAAATTAAAATTATTGGTAGAAATATTCGAATAACAAAAAATTCAGTTTGGTGAACAAATATAAAGAATAAAAATTCAAGACAAATATGAAAATTTGTTAAAATTCGATTTCATCTGTAAAAAAATGAAAATTGTAGAAAATATTTTACGGAAATTTACTTCAGAGAATAAATACAAATATTAAATATAAAAATTGACTAAAATTAGCTCTCGACCTGACAAAAAATAAAAATTATAGCGCAAATACTTAAGTAATAAAAAATTCAGTATCAAAAAACAAGTATAAAAATTAAGAATCGACAGAAATGTGAAAATTTTATTAAAATTCGTTTTGTCTGTGGAAAAATTAAAAAAAAATTGCAGCAAATAGAAAAATTCACTTTGGAAAACAAGGTATAATTTAAAACAATAAGAATTGAAAATAAAAAAGTAAAAACAAAAACAAATAGAGGAAAAGGAGTAAAATTATCATTCGTCTGTCAAAAAAATTAAAATTCTATCAAAACTGCAAAGAAAAAAGGTAAAAGTTAAGCCGATAAAAAAATATCTTTTGGAGAACCAAACAAAAAAAATAAAGAAATAATTTTATTAGAAAGTTAATAAACTTTTTATTTACTTTTTTACCTTTATTTTACTTTTTAGAAAGTCATTTCCTATTCCAGCAGGAAATGTAGTAATTTCCATTAGAAAAAATTGTTTTTATATAATATATTAATTATTAAAAAACAATTTCATTTACATTTAAAAAAATATGAATTAATTATAAATGATAATTGCGTGTGAAAATAAAAATTAAGAATTGCCTGCGTTGCAATCCTTTTTATTCAAGGAGTGATGATTCAGGGTAAACTCTCGAGTTTAAGGACTTATGGGATCAGAAGAAGGAATGTGTAGTGCGACCGGAAGTCTACAAAAGAGCTTATTGCAGATAAATGAGGTCGATGATACGTGACCATTCTAGATGTTAAATCGCTCGTCTCGTTGAATAAAGAACGGAGTTTGGGGGAATACGCGTGTGCGCGAATGTTCCATCCGCAATTCAAGTTTCCAGTCTATAAGAAAGAAAGTGAAACTCCTTAAACAATTTCCTTACACCAATCCGCATTATCATTCATCAAAAAATCATCGAAAAAAAAATTAACAAACAAAATTAATTCCATTTAAAAATAAAAATTCAAAACTTGTTTGAAAAATAATTATTTCATCTCAATATTGATTTAACAAAAAAGGAACAAAAATCGAACAAACACCAGTTCTCATTGTGAAAAGTGCAAGTGAATTTAGAAATCATTTTTAGTGTCTAAAAAAAAAATTGAAAAAACAGTTTAGAAGGAATGTGTAATTTGCAAATATTTGGAAATAGTTGAAGAAGAAAAGCCGTTTGTTGTTATTTTGTTAATTAGTAAATTATTAATTAATTTCATTGATTTCCAAAAAAAATAGTCAGGTAAGAACTTGAGGAGGAATAATTTTGTGAAAAAAGGAAAAGAAATACGAAATTTTCTCTACTAGTTAGGAAAAATATTTTTAAAGAAACTTTTTAAATTAATAAAGAGAAAACGAATTTTTTTCGTTCTTTTTTGTCAATAAAAAAATAATGTATAGATCATTGTTGTTTTCTTTGCAAATTGTCACATGACGCGACATCGTGAGCAATCTAGGTCGATATATTTCATATATTTTGCACCCACATTTTGTTTTTAAGAGCATTTTCGAAAATTATTAATTTTCTGTATTTATAATGTATTTTTTTGTGAGTTTTTCTTGTATTTAGAAAATAATGCAAAATAATTTTTTTTTAAATTTCTCTATATTATTATTATCATTATTATTATTACTATTTATATTATTTTTTTTTATTTTTACTATCATTATTATTATTATTACTATTATCATTAAAAATTGTCTCAAGTTATTCGCTGAAGTTCACAAAATAATAAAAATAATTTTCAAATACAAGTTTTTGTAACAGGTTTTTTTAATCTTCATGAAAATTTAATTATTAACTCATTACTAACAATTCAAAAATATAAAAAAAATTTGTAACAATATTGATTTTGTAAAAAAAATATTAAATTCTAAAGTTTCATGTTCGCGTTTGGAAGAATAATTATTGTATAAACTCGTGAAAGTGCAATAATTGAGAAAAATCGCGAATTTGGAAAATTATAAATTATAAAATCATAAAAGTACAAAATTATATTTTATATAAAGTACAAAATTAGATTTCACATAGAGTAAAAAATTATAAAATCATAAATCACAAAATTATGATAAATTACAGAAGTAGAAATTAGAAAATCAGAAAAACTACAAATCGTAAAATTATAAACTACAAAAATTTCAATTTCTTTTAGGGAACAGAAAAAATTCCATTACTCATGGAAGAAAAGAGGATTTTTAAGAATTGTCAAATATTTGTATTTTAGAAGAAGAAAAAAGCGACTTTAAAAAATACAAAATGGAGAAACTATATATTTTGCTGATTTTAACTGCCAGTTTTTCATTAATTAATTGTGCTCCATTTTCAAACACTGGTAATTCCACAGACGGTGAGTTTTTTTTACAAATATAAAATTCCTTCTTTTTTTGTAATTATTATTTTTTATTATATAATAACATTCTCGATGCTAAGCGAAAAAATATTAATTTTACAGTTAAAATAATTTATCCCGTTGAAGTTTTTCTTTAAAACAGGAAATTCAAGCGTAATTGTTGGCAATTTTAAAGAATTACACGACAATTTTTTTTTTAATTGTTCAAGGATACAGATAAGATTACAATATTCACTTGTATACAATATGGTATAGTTGTTTGATTGAGAAGTGCAGAATTTTAAATTCCACCTGGAAAATAGAAAATTTCGTTCAATATTTATAATTGAATTACAAAATTTGTATTTTATGTATAAAAATTGTGTTATAAAATTGAATCATCTTTGGAGTTTTCTTTTTTGTTTTTTATTTGTAATTTATTATATAAAATTCGATTTAAAATTTATAATTAAAAAAGATAATTTTAAATATAAACTTCAATTTTTGAATAATTTTAGATTCAGTTATTTTTATAAATTTCAAAATTTTTCTCAGGAAATCAAATTATTTTCAATAGAATTCAAACAAGAAAATTTCGAAAAGAGTCATTTATTTAAAACATTTTATTAAAATTTCACGAAAGAATTTAATGATTTTCTAAAGTTTTAATTAATTCTCCGAAACAATTCAATTATTTTTATAAATTTCAAAATTCTTCTGAGCAATTCAAATATTTTCAATCTGACTTTTTAAGAAAATTTAAGAATGAAATTTCGAATAAAAATTATTAACAGACTCGATTATTTTAAAAAGTTGAAAAAATTCTTCGTAAAATTCAATTAGATTCAAAATTTTCAATTATAATTATTCAAGAAATTTCATTATTTAACAAAATTCAAAGAAGTTCTTCAAAAAAATATTATTTAATTAGGATTTTCAAAAATTTTCCAAAAATTAATTACAAGAATTTAATTATTTTCATAAATAATTAAATTCTTCGAGAGTTCAATTTTTTCGAAATTTTTTTATAACAATTCAATTTCAATCATAAATAAAAAAATTCTTCGAAGAAATTCAATTATTTTCAAACTTTTCGACAAAATTCTTTGCAAAGAAAAAGAATTCATTGATTTTCCATAAATTAATTTTAAAATTGAAAACACTGAAGAATAAAAATTATTAGCAAACTAGAAGATTAATTTATTTGCAAAAAAAAAAAAAATGTTTTCTCAACATTTATTTTCAGAATTTGAAAATTCCTACGTGGGAATACTAATTTCGCCAATTTTGTCGCCCGAAATTAGTAGGGAAATTGAAATTTACTGGAGTCACACGAAGATCCGTCCAGGTGACAAAATTGGACTTTTCTTTGAAGAGCCAAGAGATGATTTGAAACCAGTTTTCATAATGGAACCAACGAGTCCAATTGGAATTGCAAAAACCGGAATAGAAGCCGATTTTATTCCATCTTCCAATCTCACTTTCACCAAACAATGCCTAAGTGAGGAGATAATTTAATAAATATAATTTCATAATATTTTCAAGTTTCATAAAAAAAAAATTCCATTCACATTAATTAATTTATAAAAATTAATAAACGTTAATTATTCAAACTAAACGTTACCAGCAATAACGGGTTAATAATTAACGTTCATTGTAATTAGCAACTGTTAACTGTTGACAATTACCACAAACGTTTTAGATGATCATTATAATTATGTATTCTCACAAGTTTCTCCTATTTCGCATACCAATTAATTATCAACTTCTAAATATCATCATAACATAAATTGTATTAATTGATGATTTATTTCTTAATTGATTGAAATAAAATTGGAAATTTTTTCTTAAAGAATATCATGTCGCTTGGTTGCGAACTGGAATGGTGAGAAAAGAAAATTGTCTAAAAACTGAGCCAACGTGGATGGCCGATATGAGATGTATCTTAGGAAGCCAAAGAATGAGAGATATTTTTTTGCCAGGAACACACGATTCTTCAGCGTACACCAAAACCGATTTGCTATTGCCTGAAACTCTAGTCACTAAATACGCAATTACCCAGGTACTTAAATTTAAGAGAAAGAAAACTATTTCCAAAATTTCGAAATTCAAAATTTATTGTGCTCCAAAAAAATTCTGAACGTTCAAATGAACGAAATATTCGAAAATTTTTTCAAAAAGGCGATACAAGAGGATAAAAATAAAAATTCAAAGTTCATTTAGTTCAGGATGAATTTTTTAGTGTAGAAAATAATTTTCTTGAAATAAAAAAAAGCAGTAAAAAAATAAATAAAATTATCATGAAAATCAGTGAAAAAAATCGTCGTTCATTTGAACGTTCGAAATAAGGATAAAAAAAGTATTTGTAGAAAAATTAGGGTTATTATTTGTTATTAAATATTCTATTATATTCGGATAAACAAAGTAAAAATAGACTTTATTAAAAAAATAAAAATTAAAGCATAGTAATTAAAAGAATAAAATTCTGGTCTGTGGTAGGTATCATCGTATTGATGAATCGCGAAATGGGGAATTCTAGCAATGAAATATGAATTAATACATTATTGATAATCGTTAGGATGATTACCCTTCAGGATGAGGATATTCTTGGTCAACTGATTTATGGAGCTCGATATCTGGACATCCGAGTGGGCTACTATGCTACCGAGGAAATCCAATGGTGGGGAAGTCATGGACTCGTTGCCGTTGTACCATTCCAAACAGTCGTTGAAGATGTGAAAACATTTCTCGATAATACAGATGAAATTGTCATATTCGACGTGCAAGAATTTCCTGTCGGTAAATTAAACTTTGTTTAATAATAATATTTTTCTTCCTTATATGCAAATTTACGCAAATTATTACTAGCAAATATTTAGTTTTGATTATTATTCAAGACAGGCTTCACACTCATCTACTAAAAATCTATTTTATTCAATACATTTTTTTACGATTGTATATTTTTTATGAACATTAACCATTTTTTAATCAAATTCTTCAAAAGAATTTGATAAATTTGATATTTTTAAATCAATTATTTCCCATAAATTTCTTCAAAAGAATTTAATTATTTAAAAGAAAGTAAAATTTATCACAGGAATTTCATTATTTTTATAATTTATAACATTTTTAGTCTAAATTCAATAATTTCAGATAAAATTCTTCGCGAAAATTCAATAATTTCAAAAAAAGGAAAATTTATCACAGGAATTGAATTTTTTTAAAATTAATGAAGTTTTCTTTGGCGAAATTCAATTATTTTCAATAAAATTTTAATCAAATTCTTCAAAAGAATTTAATTATTTACAAAAAAAAGTAAAACTTATCACAGAAATTCGACTATTTTTAAAATTTATAAAATTTTTCGCCAATAATCAATTATTTCCCATAAATTTCTTCAAAAGAATTTAATTATTTAAAAGAAAGTAAAATTTATCACAGGAATTTCATTATTTTTATAATTTATAACATTTTTAGCCTAAATTCAATAATTTTAGATAAAATTCTTCGCGAAAATTCAATAATTTCAAAAAAAAGGAAAATTTATCACAGAAATTAATTATTTTTGAAATTAATGAAATTTTTTTGACGAAATTCAATTATTTTCAATAAAATTTTTATTCTTCAAAAGAATTTAATTATTTACAAAAAAAGTAAAACTTATCACAGAAATTCGACTATTTTTATAATTTATAAAATTTTTCGCCAAAAATCAATTATTTCCCATAAAAATTTAATGAAATTCTTCGCAAGAATTCAATTATTTTCATAGAATAGTATAATTTATATCAAAAATTCAATGATTGTCAATATAATTTAATAATTGAAAGAATTAAATTCTTTCCAATTCAAAATTGTAAAAGTTAAAGAAAAATTGGAACGTTTATTGTAAAGAAAATTTATTTTCTCTAATTTTGAATTAGTAAAAATTTTAAACGAATTAGAACAAAACTGATTTGATATTTCTAAAAATTTAATTTTTTATTCTTTACAAAATTATTTTCTTAAAAAAATGTTTAGAATTTTTTTACAGTTTTATTGAAAAATTCCAAAAAAACTTTAATTCTGAAAGAATCGTAGTTCTAATTTGTTAGAAATTATTTGAAGGATTTTAAATTAAAATTATTAAAAATTTTAATTCCCATAGAAAAAAATCACAATAAGTATAATTTAAATATTTATTTTTAACAAAATGTATTGAAGTTTTGAATAATTTTATTTATAAATTCCAAAAAATTAAGTTTTTAAAAAATTGTAAAAAAAAAAAAAAAATATTAAATATTAATTAATAAATATTAATATTTATTGTTAAAATTTTTTGAAAATAGTTGAGTTATTTTTAACAAAAAGTGTTGATGTTTTGAATAATTTAATTTATAAATTACAAAAAATTATGTTTCTAAAAAATTGTCATTAAAATTTTTTGAAAATAGTTGAATTCCCGAAAAAAGGTTCAAAAAAATCGAAACAATAAAAAAAAATTTATTTTAAAGAATTTAATTTTTTTTACATTTAAAAATTAGTTTTAAATATATAATCGTATTTTTAAAGAATTTTAACTAAAAATTTGAGTGAAATCGAACTGAAAATTGAATTGTGAATAAAATTGGATAGAAAAATTTAGAATTTAACTCATTAATTGCGATAAAATTTCGATAAATTTTTAATTGAAAAAATGGTAAAATTGATGAGTTGCAGGTTTCGGTAAAGATTTCGCAATTCATCGGAAATTGGTCGCATTTTTGGAAGAGCAATTTGCTGATTATATAATTCCAAAATCCTTCGGCTGGTCCAGCACACTAGAAACAATTTGGTCTTCGGGAAAAAGACTTATAATTGGATATGACGAGCAAAATGTCGTTGGCATGTACGACAGTTTATGGCCAAGTGTTTATCAACAATGGGGCAATGTGCAAAAAGTTGACGATTTGTACGAATATTTGAATAAAATTGAAACCAATGCTCTCAGGTAATCGACAATTTTTCTATTTCATTTTTTCACCCCCGAATTAATTATTATTTCATTATTTTTAATTTACTATTCCTTTTTCAATTTATTACCAACTTTTTCTAATTGAACATTAATTTATCAATTTTCTATTCATTTTTTAATTTACTATTAATTTTTTAAATTACTATTAGTTTTTTAATTTTTCCATTTAGTATTAATTAACATAGTTATAACAATACAAAAAATTCGACTGTCTAAATACTTACATTAAAGAAAAAAACGATTTATTTCAGTTCCTTGAAGGTGAATCCAAGATCAGCGATGGCAGAATTGACTCCCAAGGCTTGGGACATATTTCTCGACAGACTGGGAGGACTTCGAAAAATGGCAGAAGAAGTTGATGCAAAAATTACCATGTGGTACAACACAAAATGGCAACTATCTGCCAATATTGTGTCCGTTGATTTTATCAAAGCCACCGGAATCGTTGAAGCCGCTCTGGAATGGAACATAAGAAGATTCAACAACACTTTTCCAATAGAATGTAAAGAGAAAAACTAAAAAAAAAATTCTCAAATTGACCATAAGTAGATAATTCAGAGATAATTTATTCAATTGTTTATTTTTTTCTCAGTAATAAATCATTTCATAATTCTTATGAAATTTTACAAAAAAAAACCTGATGTAGATTATTTGCTTTGGAAATATTTCAAAGCATTTCAAAATATTCCAAAAGTAACTAAATGATTAATTTAATTGTTTTGATTTATCAAATCAAACAAAATGATTTATAAATAAAAGAAAAATTTAATTCAAAGTTCAAAATTTTAACAAAAAGTAAGAAATAATTGAGTTAAAATTAATATTTTTTTCTTATTAAATACAAAATTTTACATAAAGACGGAAAAATTGGATTATTTTTAAATACTGAAAAAAAACTTTTCTTTTGTAATCTGATATTTATTTCTAACATCTAAATTTTTTTTCTATTTTATTACTTTCAATATTTTTTCTATTTTATAATTATTTATAAGAAAAAAAATTACAATAAATATGAAAAATAGAAAAAATTGATTACTTTAAAAAAATGTTTATGAAAATAAAAACAAAATTATTATTAAACTATTCTAGACAGTTTTCGATGTCATCGTTTGCTCAGAATTTATATGAACTTAATTCTATTATTCCGATAAAAGATTAAACTGTTTTAAGGCTAAAACGCAATTCTCAGATTTCCGGCGGAAATGCAAATAATACTTTAATGAAGGTAACTTAGAAGCAAAAAATTATTTGTTGCTCATTACATGCAACATATGCAGAAGACAAAAAAAAATTATCTCAGTATTCGGATTCTAATCTTAAAAGACTTGTGCAATTTTTTTAAAAATAAAATATTTTTTATCAGTTTTATATATATTTTCCGAACGAGTTAAATATTTTATATTTTAAATTATTAATATAATATTTATTATTAATTGTTAATTATTTAAATAGTTGAAACAATAATGTAAAGACATAGTTGAAAAATTTGTTAAATTAAAATTTACCGAAAAAAATTAGAAGAATCGATTCAATTTGTCTGATTCTTTGGATTTAAATAAAAAATTTAATTTTCAAACTAGTTAACAAATTAGGAAAAAAATCGTTTTACAATTTCTTGTCATTTCAATTACAAAAATGAAAGTTTCATTAAATTTACACTCATTGAAACTGAAAGTACTTTTGCTTCTGGTGGTACATTCTTGCAGAGGACAATTTTGGCCAGAATATAATTCTTTCAATGAAACAGGAATCGACCGTGTTTTTTCTTGTTCAGCAGATAAAAAGTGCATTAAACTGCACAATTGTCTAGAATTATTGAATTTAATGCAACAACAAGCACTTCCAATTTCCAGGTAAATAATTTCAGTAATTATCGTGAAAGATCTCGATGAAATAATTTTTTTCAATTTAATAATTAAAAATTATTTCTTTATATTTTAATAGTTAAAAATTATTTTGTTGTATTTTAATAATTAAAAATTATTTTGTTATATTTTAATAATTAAAAAACAAATAATTAATACAACTAATTCAATAGTTTAGTAAAAATAATTAAATTGATTGAAAATAAATTAAAACCATAAAGAAATTTAATTGATAATATTTTCTTATTCAAAAAGTTTTAGTAAAAAAATAATTTCGAATTTACTCCAATTTCCTCAGTATTAAAAATTAATTAGACCATTTACCATTTCATTCGTCGTCGTCTTCTTCTTGTTCTTCTTTTTCTTTGTAGATTACGATCCTCAATTTGTGGATACACTGAATCAAGCCTCAAAGTATGTTGTGATCCACTTGCACGTTCCGTTGATGCAATTTCTGATCCGGAATCATCTCCATATCCGGTCTGGAATCTTCAATGTGGGCAGACTTTAATTAAAAGCAATGTAGAAACTTTAGGAAGTTATCCATTCGTCGTTCTCGTTAGTTTCGTCAGTAAGTTTCATTTCCTTCCAAAGTCAAATCTGAAATTTTTACAATTTAAAAATTTTTATTCAGTTTACAGATTTTTTGTTTATTTTTTCGAAAAAAGCAAAAGTTTTCACAGAAAAATTATAAAGACTTCAAACTCTAAACTAAAAATTAAATTGAAAAGTTAGACTTCTTATAGCATTAGATGTAAATTAAAATGATTAATTAAATTTCAGAAGATTAAAATAATTGATTAACTAAATTTCAAAAGATTATAATAATTGATTAACTAAATTTCAAAAGATTTAATTTGTTAATCTAATAAAGAAAAATTTTTTTAAATTGATAATAAAATTTTGTCAGATACTGCAAACAGAGCTGTAATTTATCCCTGTCTTGGAACAATAATAAATGAAAGAAGCATTCTGACAACAGCAACTTGTGCATTGGCAAATTATGCAAATTTCCAACTGTAGGTCGAATTAATTTTTTTTTCAAATTAAATTTCAAGTCTTTCAAATATTTCTAAAGCGTTATTTTTTATTTTTTATCAGGCACTCGGTGGTGGTTGGTGATTTCGATATTTCAATGGATCCTGATTGCAATGCATTATTTTGTAGCCACAAGGCTCGACATTATCCAATTTCGTACGTTATTAAATATCCGAGCTTTGAATCGATAACTTACACAAACAATATTGCTCTTTTACGTCTAACGACTTCTATCGAATTCACTGGTAATTTACTCATAAATTATTTATCGTATTCAAGAAAACTTTTTTTTCATTTCAGAAAATTTACAAATCAGAATTCATAATTTTTCTGAAACCAAAGAAGAAAGTTTCCCACACAAGAAAAAAAAGTTTTCCACTTGTTTGAGACAGAAAATATATGGATAAAATTAACAAGACTTGATATTCTTTACTTTTTTTTGTGTAATTTTTGTTATAATTATTATAATAAATTTGTAGTTACCTTTTCTTTTAGTGACAGCACAACCGATATGTCTTCCACCTGCCGAGTTCATTGTCAGGGAAGGGAAATCAGGCACCGTTGTTGGATGGGGAAAATTGTCTTTCCAACGAGGTAAAGTAAAAAATTTGACGTACTTTAGAGTCTCAATTGTAAATTTAAAAAAACAAAATTAGTTTTTCTGAAGTTATTGAGACAACAATTGCTACAGCAATTTTCACACCTCGGATCGAATTTAAGGCGCAAAGAAAGGCCTTCTAGTCGAAAAAATTGTATTGAAACATAATCGAAAAATCAATTCTATCCGAAGTCTGTAATTATGAAATTTAATATTTATGAAATGTAATTAAACTTAATTCGAATTTTTTCCTTTCTAACGCAGATATGTCGTCAATTCAGCAAATATTGAGAATGAAATTGATGCCCTTGCAAGAGTGTTCACAATATACAAAACGAGGATTATCAGTTGAACTTTGTGCGAGAGGAGAAGAGCCATGTTCCGGTTTCAGTGGCGCTCCATTTTTCAGTCGTGAAGGCGACAATTATTTTCTGGTATAACTTTATTAATTAAAAATATCAAAGAATTCACTCCCTATTTCTATTTGGTGGTAATTTTGAAATTTCCCTGCAGATTGGTATCGTATCCCACGGATCAGATTGTGAGGATCAACAAAGTGATCCTACTGTTTTTGTTGATGTTCAAAAATATACTGATTGGATTAGAAATAACTTTTAAAGAAAGAATAAGTCTTTTAAACAAATTTAGAAGAACAAAATATTAATAATAATAATAATAATAATTATTATTATAATTATAATAATAAAAAGAATTCAAAGAACCGAAGCATGGAAATAAAATAATAAGTATGAAACAAGTGAAATGAAAAAACAAACAGGATAATTCTAGAGGATAATTAACATCGAATATTTAGATTATATTTAACAGATATATTTAATAAAAATACGATTTTTTACAAATTTAGTTTCTTAAATGTTATTTATGCTTAAAAATATTCAAATATTTACCGCGCGTCATTTCCCTAGCTTCTTCAACTCCAAGCTCGTAAGCTAAATCGTGTAGTTTTTTAACTTCCTTTATAAGAAGATCCATTGTTAAGTTTCCCAATTCTAAAAATTTAATTTAATATTTCAGTGTTGTACTTGAAATAATTTTGTAGATAAAAATTATTTTTGATTTTATTCATAATTTTCTATAGATAATAGTAATATTATAAGTTTCTATTAGAAAATTCTGAATAGAATTAAAAAAAATTTTAATTATAGTATACTTTACATTCTATTTGAAATTTACTATTTTAAATTAAATTTATAATTACATTTATTTAATTTAATTGTAGCATTATTCGAAAACATCAATAATCTCTTTTTTAAATAAATATCAAAATAATTTATTTTTACATAGAAATTGAGATTCTATAAAAGAATCAAATTCCAATCTTATTGAAATTCAACAAGTCAAGAATATTATTATGTAACGAGAAGAACTAATTGACTCTCATAGAGAATTTTAATAACAAATTTTTAAATAATTGAATTTCTTTTACAAATTTAAATAAAAATTTTTAAGAATAATTACATTTTTCGAAGAATTCGATTAACAATTATATTAAAAATAATTTAAATTCTGTATTTTTTAAGAGTTTTTAACTAAAATTCATCTCTAAATAAATTATTTTTAATAATTAAGTATAAATTTCTAAATTCCATAATAAATTTCAACACAATAGGAATTAAAATTTAAGAAAAAAAATAGTTACTAGAAAATTAACAATTAAAAGTACAAAAACAAGAAGAACTAATTAACTCTCATAAAGAATTTTAAAAACAGATTTTTAAAATAATTGAATTTTTTGGACAAATTTCAATAAAAATTTTTAAAAATAATTACATTTTTCGAAGAATTCGATTAACAATTATATTAAAAATAATTTAAATTCTGTATTTTTTAAGAGTTTTTAACTAAAATTCATCTCTAAATAAATTATTTTTAGTAATTAAATATATATTTCTAAATTCAACAATAAATTTCAACAGAATAGGAATTAAAATTTAAGAAAAAAATTAGTTACTAGAAAATTAACAATTAATAATACAAAAAATTCAATTTTTAAATGATTTGAATTTTACGTTTTGACAATTAAATTATTTCTAAAAATAAATCCTTTAATGCTTCTAATATTCAATTATTATCTACAATTTTAAAGCAATTTTTATCAGAAAATTCCACAAGAATTTTATTATTTTAAATGATCCCAAAGTTTTGAACGTTCAAAATGACGCTGAAGCCCACAACGTTTTTAAAAACGAAAACAAAAAATAATGGTACGGTATTTTTATTTTTTGAATCTAAATCATGTTCTTTTTTTAATAATCGTATCCTCAGTGACAATTAATTTCGTAAAAATTAAGACTCATAAAAATTAGAGATGAATTTAATTTTTTAAAAATTCTTTTTCCGTTTTTTCGTTTTTAAAAACGTTGTGGACTTCAAGTTCGTTGTTCAAATGAACGAAATATTTTTTATTGGAGATGTATTAATAAATTACTAATCATAAAAAAATGTTAAAAACTAAAACTTTACATTTAAAAATTCATTAATTAATTTTTTTGTCAGTGTCACAAAATAATTGCAATAAAAATTTAATTTTTAGAAAAAATAAATAAATTTCGTTCATTTGAACGTTCAGAAATTTAGGATCTTTATTTTAATATAAATTACACAATTTATGAAACTGAATAATTTTCAAACTTAAATTTTTCTAAGGTAATTTATTGAAAATTATGAAAATTGAAAATAATATTGAATTTGAATTTAAATAGTTGAATTTCGGTAAAGAATTTTATTAATTATTAAGTTGAATTGAAATTTTATTTGGAATTTACTTTTTTATTTTTTTTTTTTAACATAATTATAATGAAGGAAAATTTGAAAAACTTACGATGTAATTGATTAATTTCACTCGCTGTCAGTGACGAAGTCCAATACGGCTGTTCAGTTTGAGGCGAGTTTTGAGCAACGTACTCATTTACACCTGGAACTTCATCATTTTTATTTTTTTCATTTCATCGAAAAATAAATAGCCTTCTCTAAATTCACTCAACTAGAATATGCTAAATTAAACTCACTTTGTTCTGGCCAAAGATCTGGCGATGCACGATCGAGTTTCTCCAAGCTCATTAGACTCTCCTCCACGATAGTCAATTCTGTAATGAAAATAAAAACATTCAGTATTGATCAAGAGTATACAAAAAAATCAAGAGTATATAAAAAAATCGCTAACTGAAACTACAAAAAACTGCCATACTCGCAGCTTATACCAAAGACTTGAATTTCCATTTTTACCCAATTTTGATAATTCGA
Organism: Leptopilina drosophilae; assembly: GCA_032873175.1. Taxonomy (NCBI): domain Eukaryota; kingdom Metazoa; phylum Arthropoda; class Insecta; order Hymenoptera; family Figitidae; genus Leptopilina; species Leptopilina drosophilae. Next base: position 75,030,893 of record CM065478.1, on the reverse strand, counting down.
GTTTGAAACAAGATTTATAGATTGTACAACGCGCACAAATGGACGCTTTGTTTATAACAAAAAAAAAATAGTTTTTGATAAAAATGTATTAGTTTTTTAAACTCACCCGAATCGGCCTGATCTGATTCGTCACTTGCCATTCTTGTTGATTAATGAAACTTTTATTTTCAAAATAAAGAAACAATCTAAATAAAACTATCAAACTCGGTGTAATCTAATTACATGAGCGGGAAAGCGTCCTTTAACACTATGATGAGTTCACTTTTAAACTATTTTTCAATGTATTATTCTCGAGTGTTAATTAATTAATTTATCCTTTTCTGCTTCAGCTTTTCGTAATTCTTCAGCAAGACTTTGTTGTTTATTCAGAATAGAAATATTTTCTCGTTTTCTACGTTCTTGATTTTCTTTATCTCGAACTACACCCAAGCGAAGTTGCTCTCTAAAAATGAGGGAGAAAATTATATCGATTCTCTATAGACATAACCTCAAAAAGAAAAATTATTTATTTTCATACTGATCGTATTGTTGTTTGTAATGCACATAAAGTATTGTTAACATTGATCCACCACAAGTTATAGCGAAAACGGATTTAGATGCCTTAGACATTGGCACTGTAATTATATACTAAATATAAATATAAAATTACAGAAATAACATTGACTGAAATGCACTATACGCCCTCGCACAAAATGGTGACCGAGGACGTTGCTAACTGCTAACTTCACTCGAGTCTCGAAGTTTCGTAATATACGTAAATCACGTAAGTTACCTACATGTAAACAATGGTCGCTGATTGGTAAATGTTTCTCGCGCGCTTTTCAAAAAGTACTGAAATAAAATAAATTTAAATGAAGTTTTAAAAAAAGTTGATAAATAATTCGGTAATTATTATGAATGTATGTAAATATTTTTTTCCGCATATTATGAATCATTGTGATTTGTTCAGTTTTTGATAATAATCATTAATTATATTACTGTTGGTCGTCGTCAATGTCATCGTAATGTAACGTGTGCACTGGAGACTGGAGAGTTTAATGAGTGCAACATGGCTTCTAAAGACAGTAACCTGTCATCATTGTATGCAGAATTAAATAAACAAGGACAGAATGGAGAATATGATCGAGCACTAAAGACAGCAAATAGAAGTAAATCTAATATTCAATTACAATAAATTAATTTTATAGCTATCAATTTTTACCTTTTTCTTCTTTTAACAAAAGTTCCATCCTAACCTAGAATTTTTCTTACACAATATGTTTGACAAATAAAAACCTTTTCACTTGTTTTCTTCCAATTGTGATTCAATTGTTGTTAACATTTTCTAAGCACCTATTAAATAAGAGCTAGAAATTTCAGTTTGAAAATTTTTTTTCCCCAAAAACTGAGTTTTTCATTCATTTCCAGTTCTGGGAATATCTCAAGATGAAGAAGCGGCCTTGCACTGTAAAGTTATTTGCTACATGCAATTATCGAAATTCAATGATGCCCTTCAGCTTATTGTCAAGAATCAAAAACTTACAGCGTGAGTAGAGTGTTTAAATTGATATATCAAAAAAAAAAGAAAGTTAATTTGTAGACTGTGCAAAAAAATATGTTAAATGTGTAGTGTAATGTCTATAGTGTTTTAATTTGTTAGATTCCTTAAAAATTCAAATGTGAATAATATTATTCAAATATTTTAGAAAATTAATTGAATTTTGGAAGACTTGCAGTTCAAATTTTTAAGTATTTCGAACTTTTAGGTAAATAAAGAAAATAATTAGTTAAATATTTATTTTACAAAAGTTATAAAATTTGAAAAATTTAATTTGGGAATTTTCAAAAAACTAAGTTTTTGAAAAATAGTAATTGAAATTTTTTAAAGAAAAAGGTACTTGAATTTACAATAATAATTTTAACAAATTGAAACAATTGGAAATTCTCTAAAATTTTATATTTTTAAGAATTATATTTCGTCCTCTTCAAAAATTGTCTATAAATATAATTATATTTTTGAAATTATATCATTTTATGAATTTACAAAAACTATTCTATTTAAATAATTCAACTTTTGCAGTTGAATTCTAATAGGAATTGATTTAACAAAAATTTCAGTTAACATTTTAAAAAATAATTAAATATCTAAACCGTTATAACAGGAATTTTAGGAATGAATTAAGTTTTAAAAGGTTTTCAAATTAAATTCCTTGTAAAATTAAAGGGAAGCAAAAGTTTAAAAATCTTTAAATTTTTGTTTTAAAAAATTATTAATAACATAATTTCTTTTTAAATATATTAAAGTTTTTAATAATTTTATTCAACAATTCTAAAAAAAAAATAATTGAATTTTGGATGAATTACAGTTGGAATGTTTAGAAATAATTATATTTCATGAGGTTTTTCATTGAAATTATTTAAAATTTTAATTCCCCGGGAAAAATAAATATGAATAAGTTTTTTAATTTTTTGTTTAATAGAAAGTATTAAAGCTTTGAAAAATTTAATTCCGAAATTTCGTAAAATTGTTTCTTGAAAAAAGGAATGTAAAATTTTAAAAAAAATACTTCGATTTCCGAAAATAATTTCAAAAAATTAAAACAATTGCAAATTTTGTCAACTTTTATTGAAATAAATTTTGAATTTTAATTCAAGTTGCTGTTAGAAATATTTTAACAGTTACTATACAAGTTGTTCAAATAATTACATTTAATGAAAGACCGTAAGAAAAATTATATTTTTTAAGAAATTAACAGTTTTCATTAATTTTGGAAAAGCGAATTTTGAAAGTAAAAATGGAAAAGAAAATTTCACGCACGCTTGCGCGCGTTTAGTTTTGCTAGTTAATATGAATTTTCTTGAATATAAGGTATTCGAATTCGAGATTTATATAATTTCTATGATAGAAATGTTTTTTTTAAACAGAAAATTGGAATTTGAGAGAGCATATTGCTTGTATCGAATGAATCAAGTACCGGAAGCTTTGAAAATTGTGGAGGGCATTCAAAATCCTTCGTTGAAAATCAAAGAACTCAAGGCTCAAATTCTTTATCGTTTGGAAAAATATGAAGACTGTTTTGCGGTTTATCGAGATATTATCAAAAACACGACTGACGATTATGAGGACGAGAGGGAAACAAACTTGGCGGCCGTTATTGTCAATTTAGTCAGCAATGATTCAGTACGTACTTATTTTAATACTTATTAATAATGATTAATCTGAAATTAATTCATAGAAAGGTATTTTTAATATTAATTTTTCGTCTTCTGTTATTTATATACTAAAAAGGTATTTTTAATATTAATTTATCGTCTTCTCTTATTTATATACTAAAAAGGTATTTTTAATATTAATTTATCGTCTTCTCTTATTTATATACTGAAAAGGTATTTTTAATATTAATTTTTCGTCTTCTATTATTATTTCTCTTGAAAATTAAAATTGATAATTAAATAAAATTGCAGAGCGTGGAAGTACCTTCGTTGAGGGAGCACACCTACGAATTAACTTACAATGCGGCTTGTCAATTGGTCGCCCAAGGAAGTGGAGGTGATAAAGTAATTTTAGCCGAGGCTGAGAAAAAGTTGAAAACCGCCGAAAGAATGTGTCGGGAATTACTCGAAGAAGATGGCATGACAGAGGAGGAAATCGAGGAGGAGCTTGGAATTATAAAAATTCAACTCGGTTACTGCCTTCAACTTCAGGGCCGAGATAAGGAGGCACAGACTTTGTATACAAATGTTTTAAAAACAAAACCAAACGATATTGCTCTACTCGCAGTGGCCAGTAACAATTTAGTTACTCTAAACAAGGATCAAAATGTTTTCGATAGCAAGAAACGAATGAAAAGTGCAACTCACGATGGTTTGGAGCATAAACTCACTATTCCTCAAAGACGGAATATCGCTTACAATCAGTGCCTTCTCGCTTTATTCACTAATCAGGTTTGTTTCGAAAATATAACATTCTTGATTTTTTCCAATTTAAAAGATTTTTTTTATAATCAGGGAAATGGAAAATAAAATTTTTATGAAAACACTGAATTAAATTTAATTTATTTTAGTTTATTTTCATTTATTTATATTTTTTAATCAATTTTAAATTTGTTAGGAATCTATTAATTTTTTTCCATGTTATTTAGGGAGAACAATGTCAGCAATTGTGCAATAAATTAATTAAAGATTATCCCGAGTTGACGTCGAATGCAACGCTAGTGAAAGCTATGCAATTGAGTAAGGAGGGCAAAGCGAAGGAAGCTTCGAAATTAATAACCGAATGTATGACTGGAGAGAATGAATTGTCTATGAAATTAGCGTGCGTACATTTACTCTTGAGTCAGGACGAAAGGAAGGAGGCGATTAAAATATTGGAGAATTTCAGCGATAAGGAAAGATCGTTGCCGGGAATTGTTAGTGCACTCGTCACTCTTCATATGGCTGAAAATAATCGTGAAAGAGCTTCGGAAATTCTCAAGGATGCTGTTAATTATTATAAGAAAAATAAGGTACACAAATTTTTTAATAAAAGATTTTCGAAATTATTTTAGTTTTACTTTTTTTAACTTTTAACAGTTATTTTTAATTTTTTACTTTCTTTTAACTTAACATGACTTTAACTTTTAAAGATTTCAGTTTCACTTTTAATTAATTTATTTTATTATTTATTATATTTATTAATATATATTTATTTTATTAATTATATTAATTTATTTCTCCATTAATCTTGTAATGATTGTTTAGGAAAATACTGGAAACTTGGGCACGCTCTGGAGGCAGGCGGCAGATTTTCATCTTCGTGGCGGCGAAGTCACTGTGGCAGCTGCGAGTCTAGAGGAATTACTCGCAGCATCTCCAAGCGATACGAAAACTCTTGCTCAATTGGTCATTGCCTATGCTCAATTTGATCCGGTGAAAGCTCAACAATTGTCGAAACGTCTACCACCACTTGATCATCTTACGGAAAATATGGATGTCGATTCCTTGGAAAGTAGCAATTGGGTGATTGGCAGTAAAGTTGTTAAAGGAAAAGTGGAACCCTCGCCAGGGTATGAATTTCTTTCAATAAAAACATATTTTAACTAAAAATTTTTCTAAAAATAGAAAATAATTAAATTTTAAAAGAGTTTTAACTACTAATTTTCCACGTATAAAAAATGTTTTAACTAAAAAATTTTCTAAAAATAGAAAATAATTAAATTTTAAACGAGCGTTAACTATTAATTTTCCACGAATGTTTAGAAAACCTCCGAGTTCCGACGCAGCGCAAAAGAAGAACAGAAAACGCAAGCGCAAGGGAAAATTGCCGAAGAATTACGACGCGAATGTTGATCCCGATCCGGAAAGATGGCTACCAAAACACGAGCGAAGCGGTTTTAGGAAAAAGAGAGACAGAAGGAATAGAGATGCCGCGATGAAGGGAACCCAGGGAGCGGCTATGGGAGCCAGTGATCAATTGTACGTAGAATTCTAAACAATTACGGATTTTTTTCTGGAAAAAAAAAATTTTGTCAAGTTTACCTTCAGTGCTTTTTCTTCTTTAACAAGTTTTTTCTTTTTCTTCAGCGATATCACGAAGATGGCTACGACAAAACCATCTCCAAATCCCCGTCAAAGTCCTGCAGTTGAAACTTCCGGTCCTAGACAACAACAGCGTAAAGTTCAACAGAAGAAAAAGAAAAAAGGAGGAAAGTGGTAAAATATCATTTTAAGAAAAATATTCACTTTTTTAGAATAAAATAAATTTTTTTAAAATCGTACTTGGTTTACAAGGTTTGTATTCATTTTCTGGAAGATGAATGAATTTTTATGTTACTAAGTTTTGTTATTAACAAAATTTCAAAAGAAACTCAATGTAAAAACAACTTCAAACTTGAGTGATTTCCAAGTTGCAAAAAAAGCATAAATTAGTTTTAATTTTTTTTAAATGAAACACGTTCATTCAACAATCGAGTGGAATTTTGTACAATTTATATAATGGATTGTAAATTAAATCTAAATATTTCTTTCGAAAATTTTGAAAACTTGGTTAATTGACAAAAAGTGAATTTTACAAGATAAATAAATTGTTTAAATAATAAAAAAATGGTTTTTTCTTTTTACAATCTCATCAAAAATCAAAAAAAAGGTCTTGTTTAAATAACAATCTTACAATGAATTATGATTCAGAAAATACAGGGCTCGGATCGTCTTTAAGACTAAAAACAAGTCGCTTTAGTTGCATAAATTCACAACAAAAGTCACGAAAAGTCGCATAAAGTTTCCGAAAAAGTCGGAAAAAAGTCGAATGAAATTTTAGAAAAAAACGCCGAAAAGGAAACACGAAATTGTCAAAATTGTAAAAAAAAATCACATTTCTCGCCAACACATACTTTAACATCAAACAATCTGGAATAATATTTAAAAAAATTTAATAAAATGCGTGGTAAAATTTTAATTAAGTATTTTTAACATTTTTTAAAAAAATCTGTTCAAAATTTCAATTATTTTTATAAATAATAAAATTCTTTTCCAAAATTCAATTATTTAAAAAAATGTAATAAAATGCCTGTCATAATTTCAATTATCTTTATAAATAATAAAATTCTTCCCTAAAATTCATTTATTTTCAAAAATAATGAAATTCTTCGCAAAAATTCAATTACATTTGAATTTTTTTTAAATTCTCAAAATTTCAATTATCTTTATAAATATCAAAATTCTTCTTCAAAATTTAATTACTTTTAAACATTAAGAAAAAGATCTGTTTAAAAATTCAATCATCTTTATAATTAATGAAATTCTTCTCTGTAATACAATTATTTTTAAAGAATTTTAATAAAATTCTTGTTAGAATTTCAATTATTTATTTATTTCTGTACATTTGTAATTATCTTTATAAATAATAAAATTCATCCTAGAAATTCATTTATTTTCAAAAGTAATAAAATTCTTCGCAGAAATTCAATTATTTTCAAACATTTTTTTTAATTTCTCGTCAAAATTTTAATTATCTTTATAAATAATAAAATTCATCATGAAAATTTAATTATTTTCAAAAGTCCTGATAAAATTCTTTGCAAAATTCAATTATCTTAAAAAATTTCAAAAATCATCTCAAAAATTAATTATTTTCAAATTTTTTTGAATTCTCTCCACAATTTCAACTGTTTTTAAAAATATCAAATTTTTTCTTCAAAATTCAATTAATTTAAAAACTTTTTCAAAAAAATCTGTTAAAAATTTCAATTATCGTCATAAATAATAAAATTCTTCTTTGAAATTCAATTATTTGCAAAGAATTTTAATAAAATTTTGGTTAAAATTTTAATTATCTTTATAAATAAAAAAATTCGTCCTAGAAATTCAATTATTTTCAAATTCTTTTTTTTTATAAAATCTTATAATATCGATTTCTTCATGTTTTATAACAATTTTTTATAAGGAGTTTAATTTCAAAAAGGTTTGAATTTGGATCTTTTGAAGAATTTTAATTCTTATGGAAAAATAATAATTAAACATTTATTTAAAAAAGAAGTTATTGATGTTTTTTGAAAAATTTGAAAGAAATCTTGAAATAAACTTAACAGAACATTTTTTTTTACTCAAACTTTTTCCTTTAACTTTAATTTTCTGAAAATTTAAAAAATTTCCGTCGCATTTTACTAAAAAAAATCGTGAAAAAGTCGATTAGTCGCATCTTTTCTAAAAAAAAGTCGAAAAAAGTCCCATTTCCTTAGAAAAGTCGAAAAAGTCACACAATCCGAGCCCTGAAAATACTTTCTTTTTATTATTTCTCTACAAAATGAAAAAAAAGGTTTTGTTTAAATAACAATCTCACAATGAATTATGATTCAGAAAATACTTTCTTTTCATTATTTCTCGACAAAATGAAAAAAAAGGTTTTGTTTAAATAACAATCTCACAATGAATTATGATTCAGAAAATACTTTTTTTTATTATTTCTCGACAAATAATGTTTCCCAATCAACATATTACAAAGTAACATTGAATATAGGTAACGTCTATTTCTCGTACAGTGACTAGGTCTGTCTGTCATATATTTAATCGGCAACAATTGTATAGAAAAATACAATCTCGCTTCATTTATAGGAGAAATTAATTATTTCACTTTCTCTAAAATTGTGCGCAGATCGTTATTATAGATATTCTTCATTTTTTTAAATCCCTTATTCGATTAATATTATTATTATTATTATTCTTATTCTAGAAAATGACAACTACACGACATAAATACAAATAATGCCACAATTTCACTTGAATTACCTTATCAACTAGTTTTTCCTTTTCTTACAAGAATACCGTATAAAGTTTTATACAATTAATAATAAATTTCGTTGCATAAAAATTGCATCGATGTTTTGTAATTCTGATGGACATATGGGTCAACAGTTTATTGTCAGGTAAAATTGCACATTGCAAATCTCTGCGTACATTACCAACAAGAAACAATGATTTTAGATTTTAGTGTTGATGTGATTTGAAAAAAGGATTTTTTTGTAGAAATTTGTATTTAAATATGGAAACTGATTGTATTGTAAATATTTAAGATTACTTTAAAGTAAGAGATTATGAAGTAAATGGAATTAAGTTAATAAATTTATAATTAAAATTATTAATTTAATTCAGAAGTGAGAAATAAAAAGTTGCGGAGACTTGATTAAAAAATTAGTTGCAGAATAATTGGTCAGTATTTTACATTCTATTAATAATGTATATTATGAAATTAATTTCGTTTTTGAAAATTTTATTGCAAAGCAAAAATTTGCAACATCCAATATATTCATTTTTATTGAATTGATTTTGAAAATTCAAATTGCCAGTTGACTTTGAAACTGAGGGAGTGATTTTAAAAATTAAAAGAAGTAAATTTACAAAAAATTAACTACAATTTGCGGGTGTGAAACTATTATCAGAAAAAGTAGGTGACATCATATTTCTTGATGGCATGTATTATATAGATATATAACCAAGGCAATGATTGAGGTACGAAAATTAATGTCACTTAACATTTATAAGGTCGAGTGAATTAAAGTGCATAAACTAGTCAACCTTCACAAATACTCGACAAATTTTTTCAAATAACTATTTTCCATAGAGTGATATGACGCTTAGATTTGTTTCTCTTTTTTATATAATGTATCTTTCTATATATAAATCTAGAGACAGAATTCTTTAACAGGAGATCCACGGAAAGTTTACTTCTATAACTCGCCTAACTCATCTATATCAGAATGAACTAATAAATTTATTTATTCCAAACTTTCATCTAAACGAATGAGAGTTATGTAGATGAGTAAGGCACGCGAAAGTCTTCTTTTTTCTTTTTATTATTCACCTTTGTTTTCGTGTTTCAGCTCGTCTTCTTCTTCTTCTTCATCTTCTTTTTCTCATTGCTGATAATAGACTCTTGTACTAACAGAGAGTCTCTTTTCGTATATGACCCGTCATTTTTGTAAAAAAAATTCCCGCCAATCAAGTTATTATTTCTCAGCAATCACACCTTCCCAAGCGTCATCGCGTTGCTTATTCGCCAATTTTTTCTTTTCTGCAAAAATTCCCAACAGTTAATCAAAAAAAAATTCTCTATACAAATAGAACAGAATCAAAAATAACAAAAAAAAAGAAAAAATATCAATAGAAATGGAAAAAAATAGAAAATATAAGTAAATAAATAAAAAAATTGGAAAAATTTGAAGAAAAATAGAGACAAAGTAGAAAAATATGAGTAAATAAAAAATAATTGAAAAAATGACTAAAATCAGAAAAATCAATAAATAACAATTTTTTTTTATGAAGAAAAATTGTATTTATTATATTAGAAAAAAATGAGTAAATTTAATTCAGTAATGAGTTTGTTTAAATAATAAAAGCGCCACATAATGCGCGACAAGTATTTTATTACCTTTGGCTTCACGCAAAACGATTTTTTCACGTTCACGTTCTTGTCTGGCGGTTGCTAATTTAACACCTAGAGCTCCGGTAACTAAACGCCTCGCTAAAGCGGCGCACGTCTCGGGACGATTTCTATAAGGCTGTAAAAATTCCGAGCTTCTTCTTGCTTTTGTTTTACTGAGTGCAGTGGCCTCACTGAGAGGTCGAGTTTTTACAACTGGATGATCAGATGCCAATACCTCCGCCGCTGAAAAAGGAAACAAAAACAAAATCAAATAAAATACAAACCGCATTCCAAAGTCAAAATCATTACTCTTAGATTATAACATATTAAATATCACACTTTCTATTACTTTCAAATACTTCCTTTTTATTGATAACATAAAAGAAATATTCCATCCTATTTATAAATTATTAATCTCTACTCTATAAATTGTTGTTCTCGAAGAAAAATAATCATCAAAATTTTACGATAAGTATTTATCCATTAAAAAAATTCAATTTCATTAAATTTGTAATGAAATTAAATTCGCTTCAAAAATTCGCTCTCAATTCTCATAGAAAATTTGCCTAAAACTTTTGAACGTTCAAGTGAAGGGAATTTTTTCCCTCTTAAAATATTTTTTAAAATTAATAATGAAGAATGGAAAAATAATTAATATGAAAAATTTAATAAGTGGAAAATCAGTTATTTTGGATGGAAAATAATTTTTTTCTTATAAAAAAAGACAAATTAGGAAAAGTAAAAAAAATTGTTTATTTGTACGTTCAAAATTCGAGAAAAAACTTAAGAAATGGTATTTTAATGTACAAGAAATTCGAATTTTATAAAAAATTCTAGGCAAATGAACTTTTTATTGAAATTTCGAAAAATAAATTAAAAAGAATTAAAAATTACTATGAATAAAATAATATTCGTTCTACATTTAAAAGAAAAAAATACATTTTAGTTTAAAAAATGAGAATGTAACAATAGAATTATTTACAAAATTCTATTCTTCAAATTATTGATTAAAAAAGGGTAGTAAAATATTTTATGATAATGAATATATGAAAATTTGATTTTTTCCACATTATAAACTTCGACAATATAAAAATTATTTAAAAATTAACGAAAATAAAAAAACCTTATTAAAAATGACATAAAAAAAATTAAAAAGAATAAATTTAAAATTAGAGATAAAAGATGATATTATGGACAGAAAAAAATTAGAAAAAAATGCTTCTGGGAAATTAATAAAATTAATAAAAACGAAAAAAAATCTCGTGGAAAAAAGAAGAGGCATTTTTTCACATAATACAGTTAAAAGGAGACTAGAATCATTACATAATGGGTCGTCGAAAGAAAGTTATGAACGAAGGCCTTATTAAAAAAACCTTCTGTACTACTTTTAACCTTGACCTACAGAATACTGTGAAGTAATCCGAAAACTGTAATCTCATTTTAATTTCGAATTTTAATATTTAATGAAATAGGTAAAAATAATTAGAATTTGAAACGATCGGTAATCATTTGTTAACTTGAAAATTCGTATTACAAAACTTAAAAGAAAGTTCTTAACGATAAATTCATTAAACTTTGAAATTCGATTTTATTTTCTCAAGTTAATTAATTTGATTGTATTTCTTTATGTCAATTAATTTGATTTTACTATTTTAAGTTAATTATTTATTTAATTTCATTTACTTTTAAATTTAAATGAATTTTATTTACTTTTTTAATTTAAATGAATTAGAATTAATTTTTAAATTAATTTATTTGATTCTATTCTTTTAAGTTACTTAATTTGATTTTACTTTTCTAAGTTAATTAATTTTTTAATTTTACTTTTTAAATTTAATGAATTCGAATTTATTCTCTGCAAGTTAATTAATATTGTAAACTAATTCTGATAATTAACTAATTCAGCTTTATTTTTATTACATTATAAATTAATAATCCGTATGATTGGCATTTGAACGAACTTTCTGTTTTTTCCAGTACATCAATTTATTACTGAATTAAAATATAATGAAAAGATTTTATAATAAAATAATATTCAAAAAGTTTGAACGTTCAAGAAATTATTTTTATTTTGCAAATATTTTTAGAAGAGTCAGACTAAAGAACGAATATAGAAAAACTAGCCAAATTATCCGCGCGCAAGCGCGCGGGAATATTGTGCTACAATGTTTATTATAAACAATTTCAAGTCATTTTAATTTAAGTAATTTTTAAGGAAATACTTATTATGACACATAACTAAAAAACTAATTAGAATTAAATTTTCAAAATATATTATATTTTTAAACTTTAAAGTATATAAAAAAACTTTAACAAATTTCGATACTAATTTCAAATTTGGCATCAGATTTTTACAATTGAAAATAATTAAACTAATTAAACTTTTTGTACGAGGAAAATTGAATTTCACAAAAATTGTTATCTGATACCTAAATTAAAAAAAAACTTCATTACGAAAAATTTTGTAAATTATTCTAAAGAATAGAGAAGGTAAAAATAATTATTAGCTATATATAAGTATTTCACATTCCGAACAAAGAATATAAACAATATTTTTTTTAGAGAATTTCCACTACTTTTAATTCGCTAATATTGAAAAAAATCAATTTTATTTAACAAAATTTTATGGAATTTATTTTTCCCAATAATTCAATTACTTTTAATAATTATAAAATTTTTCATGTAAATTCCATTTTTTCAAAAAAAAATTTTGATTACATTCTAAGCATGAATTTAATTATTTTCATAATCGTAAAATTCAGTTACTTTCACAAATAAAGTTTTTGACAAGAATTCAATATTTAAACTAATAAAATTTTCATAACATTTAAAAATTCATTATTTAAACCAATGTTCATAAAATTCATATGAAGATTTCAATTCCTTTCAAAAGTAATAAAATTTTCAACAGAAATTCAATTCTTTTTAAACATTTTAATAAACTTTACCGCAATAATTCAATGATTTTCGAAAATTTAATAAAATTATTCGAAAGAAATTAATTGTTTTAATATAATTTTAATAAAAATTTGTTTTTAAATAATAAAAAAAATTGCTCCCGAAAATTCAATTATTTTGAATTAATTGTTTTAATATAATTTTAATAAAAATTTGTTTTTAAATAATAAAAAAAATTGCTCCCGAAAATTCAATTATTTTGAGGTATTTCAATAACATTCTTTTCAAAATTCAATTATTTTCATAAATAATAAAATGTTTTTTTGGAAAATCCAATTATTTTCAAAAAAATTTAGTAAAATTTCAAACCAACATTCAATTATTCCCAAATTTTTTAATAGAATTCTTTGTAAAATTTAATTATCTTTAAAAACTTTTCACATTTCAATGATTTTCAATATCTACTATTTTTATAAAATAACCAAACAGAATTCTATTATTCAAAAAAATTTCTGATAAAATTGTAGGAAAAAATTCAATTATTTTCATCAATTTTAATAAAATGCGACGCAAGAATTTAATCATTTACCTAATTAATAAAATTCTTTGAAAGAATTAAATTATTTTTCTAAATAATAAAATTCTTCGAAAGTAATTAAATTATTTTTTCAACAATTATTAATAAAATTTCTCGAAAGAATTCAATTATTTTCATAAATTACAAAATCCTTTGAAAAAATGTAATTCTTCAAAAATAAATAACAAAATTTGCCTAAAAAAATGAATTATTTTTGTAAATAATAAAATTCTTCTGAAAAATTCAATTATTTTCAATTTTTTTTTCTAAATTCTTCGTAAGAATTAAAATATTTTAAATTGTTTCATAAGTAATAAAATTCGTAGCATAAATTCAATTTATTAGCAGAATAAGAAAAAAGTAAATATTTTTGATGAAAATTAGGAAAAAGCTAGGAAAATAAAAAATATGGAATGGAATTTTTGTCAATTTTGTGAAGTGAATAAAACGAGTTTTTTGGTTTCTTTTTGACATTAAAAAAATGACAATAACCCACAAAAATGAATTTTCAAAAAAAAAAAAAAAAAAAACAAATGAATACAGATAATTTGCTAACGGTAAGAAAACTTACGATTATTATGTATATATGTATTCTATTTTCTATCAAAACGTATAAAAAACAAAAGAATAACTATAACTAACTTCAAGTGTGGACAGAGATCCGGAAATCTGGAATCACGACGATTATTATATATAATTGACAAATTTAAAACTTTACAAATTACTTTTAATACGGGAAATATTATGACGCAATATTATGATAATAGAATTTAAATTCATAAAATAAATAAATTTCGTTCATTTGAGTGTTGAAAACTTTAGAGACGTAATAAATTATAAAAAAAATTTGTTCTAAAGAAAGAATTTGCAATTAAAATTCATTTCATTTAATAGAATTTTTGTATTTTTTATTTAATGGAAAAGAATTCTAGTAAATACAAATTTAATGGAATAAAAATTGTATTTTTTATAAATTTGGAAATCAATTTCTCTCTCTCTAAAAAAAAATATAAATAAAATGCAAAAAATGTATCTTACCAACGAGGGGGCTGCTAAAAACGCCTAAACAATGGGTATCGTCGACCCATTTCAATTCAAAGCCACCACTTTTGAATGGACTGAAAACCGCCACCAAGTCGCAAGTTTTGAAGTTCGAGGGAAAATTGTAAATTTCAAGAACGTGCGCATATTCATCGCTTGAGACCTCAATAGTCTTGGTATAGGTTTTATAACTGTTCTTCGGTTGCTCGATTGTAACTTCACCAACTGCCGTTGAAAGCTGAATAAAAAAATTACAAATACTTAGTAATTTATCAAATGAAATTCTAGAGGAATTCAAACTTGCAAAATAAATTTATAGAACTCTTTGGAAAAAAGGGAATATTTTTGTCCCGTTTATAAAAAAATGAATAAATTCAGAGCGTTCAGGACATAAAAAGAATAAAAAGAAATAAAACAAGAAAAACAAGTTTTTAAGAATTGAATTTGCTCCTCAAAAAAAGAACTTACTTCATTAATGAGAGTTGGATCCAAACAATCGCCATTGTCATCAAAAAGACTATCCCAATCCAACTCGTCCCTATCAACTTTAATAGACGGTGAAGGTGGCGCGGCAGGTTTACTCTTCGGCCTCTCAATTTTCTTCACTTTCTTCTTCTCTGGCGGTGTAATTGGAGTGACAGAAATCTCTTCCTTAACAGCGTCCTCTCTATTTCTAACCTCAGAAATAATGAGAACATCAGATTTCGAATTATTGCTAATTATTCTCTTATTCTTCTGATTAACAACAATGTCACGTCGGGAAGCATCATCATCAACTTCCTGACGATTCGGCGACATTTCAATATCACAATTTTCTTCATTAGACTTGAACATTATAATTTCACTCATATTATTTTTTTTCCTATCTATTGTTAATGTTTCACTAGAACAAATTGTTTTATTGTTCTCATCCGTTGCTGTTGTTGTTGTTGTTTTTATATCCTTAATGAATTTAATTAATTTACTATCAGACTGGGATCTATTTGAATAATCGTCTTCTGTTTCTAAAATTAAACTACTCTCTGTTCTTGACGATTCGTCTGTCTTGGAGGAATTTGTTGTACAATTACTCAAATTGGAAGACTCATCGTGTTGAGAATTTGAAATGAGCTTTGAATTTGTTGTCAAATCGGTCTCTTGATTTTCGACAAAATCAGAGGGTAAATTTTGTTCCTTCTCTGGGCATTTTTCATTATTAATTGGTGAAATGTTTGAAGAGGGAAGTAATTTTTCGGTGTGAATTGGTTCTTGTTCTCTCTGCTTGTCCGCACGATTCTTTTCCTGTCGCACTGGACTCTCTTCGACTTCTAAACTTCTTCTGTGTCTTGGCACATAAACCGCGCGATCCGGTCGCTTCTGACGAATTGTTCTGTAAAAAAATAAATAATTTTTTTCCTTATAAAAGAAAATAAAAATATTTGACAATTTTTACAATATATCGAATTTATCTTTCCCTTTCAAAAATGTTGTAAACGTGTAAAACTATGAATTCGTTTGCAAATAAGGACAGTTTACTTCTTTTTCGAAAGAGGAAATTATTCAATCAAGAATAGAAAAAATAGTATAATAACGGAAATAACGGAAATTGTAGAATCAGGAATTAAAAAATTAAAATAGCGGACTATTTTCACATTCCAGGGGAAAATAATAATTTTTTTTTCGCTTTAAAGTAATAGTTGATTTTCCTTACTTAGTAGAGGCACAGGAATCTGCTACTGGCTGATTGGTCGTTGACTCGGAAACTACAGGTTCGTTTCTTTTTCTCCTAGCAGCTGGCGGTCTATAAATCTCGACTGTGGGAACTGTTTTTACTAAAACGACACATAAAAAAAGACACACTGATTTCTCACGTTTTTAAACTGATAACAGACCAAAAAAAAAAATTGTCAATTTTTCATAGTCACACACCTCTTTGTTTTTGAACGCTGAATTCCTGAGTCGACGAAAGTGAACACTGTTCTTGAACACCCATTGCACTCGCTTTTGGATCCCTTTGATTAAAAAATTCAAATTAAAAATCAAAATAAAAAAAAAGAAAACTATTTATTAAATATCAATAACTATCTCCACAATTATTTAAACATCATGTAAATTAGATTTACTCTCGTATATACCTAAAAGTTTCATCGAGTGTGAGAATTTTTTAGATAATTTGATGAAAGATGAAAAAGCAAATTAATGAAACAAAAAGCAGTGAATTTTTTTTTTTTTTGAAGATTGGAAACAAAATTTTGTGTTTTGTAATTGAATTGAGCATAACTTGATCATTAATTATAATTGGAATGTTTCTTCAGAGTAGTAGTTAGTAAATTAGAGTCGAAATAGAAAGAATATTGTTTTTTTCCTTTCTTTGAATTTCATTTCTTTAAAGAAAAATAATTTCTTCTTTCGCAAGGTGAAAAATTTGCAATGCACAAGACTTGTTTCTGCAAGGACTTGGTATTTTCACTTTTAATATATAAAGATTGTGCAATATGTGCTTTAGAGATTACATTCAACGTAATTCATGACTTTCATTTAACACCACTTTTTATTCTTTATAACTATTTATATAATTAATATTCTAATATTGGATCACTCACAATCAGTGGCAATTAGAAATTCATTAGGTTTATAAATTGTAGTAATTATTAAATAGGAAAAAAATAGAAAATACTGAAAAAAATAATAAAAACGAAAAAATGATGATAAGGTTGCTTGAAAAATTTCATTTTGTTCTTCCCTCATTCTAAAGAGTATTTATTATTTCAAAATGTGAAGATATCGATCACTCCGAGTCTTCGGCTCGGACCAAGTGATAAAATTATTTTTATAATTGTAAAAATATTGTTACTGCAACTTTTTCAAAAATTATTTTCGTCTCTTTAATTCAATTGTTATTTTCGAGAAATTTTAACTAAAAATCTTCTTTAAATGAATTATTTTTAATAATAATAATAATAATAATAATATTCTTCAGAAAAATTTTGTTAAAATAGGAGAAGAAAATTTTAATTTTTGAAAATAATTGAATTTTGGAAATGAAAAATTTAATTTTACTAAAATAATTGAATTTTGCCAAAAAATTAGTATTAAAACTTTGGAAAATAAATGAATTTCGGAGAAGAAAAATTTAATTTCATTAAATTAGTAAAATTAGTAAAAAAATTAGTAAAATTAGTAAAACTTTGGAAAATAATTAAATTTTGGAGAAGAAAAATTTAATTTTTGAAAAAATTTGAATTTTGGAGAAGAAAAATTTAATTTTTGAAAATAATTGAATTTTGGAGAAGAAAAATTTAATTTTTGAAAAAATTTGAATTTTGGAGAAGAAAAATTTAATTTTTGAAAATAATTGAATTTTGGAGAAGAAAAATTTAATTTTTGAAAATAATTGAATTTTTCCGAAAAATTAGTATTAAAACTTTGCAAAAAAATTAAATTTTGGAGAAGAAAAATTTAATTTTTGAAAAAATTTGAATTTTGGAGAAGAAAAATTTATTTTCTTTAAAATAATTGAATTTTGGAGATGACAAATTTAATTTTTGAAAATAATTGAATTTTGGAGAAGAAAAATTTATTTTCTTTAAAATAATTGAATTTTGGAGATGACAAATTTAATTTTTGAAAATAATTGAATTTTGGAGAAGAAAAATTTAATTTCTTTAAGATTATTGAATTTTGCCAAAAAATCAGTATTAAAACTTTGGAAAATAATTGAATTTTGGAGAAAAAAATTTTAATTTCTTTAAAATAATTGAATTTTGACAAAAATTTATTATTAAAACTTTGGAAAATAGTTGAATTTTGGAGAAGGGAATTTTAATTTTTCCCATTACTTTTAATAAAAATTCTCTGACTTTTCCCCGACTAATTCTACTTTTTCTAATCTTTGACAACCCTGATAATTGCAACAAAAAAATAAATAAATAAATACGAAAATATTACAATTTCAATAATTTATAATTATTTTGATTCATAAATAAAAATTGCCAAATGAAAAGCAAGAAATTTTAATTTTAATTTCGAGAATTTCCAATAGCCACAGAATCAGTTTTCTCCTAGAGTCATAATACTGCGTTTAATTACATTCATCAAGAGGACGAAGAACTTTTCCTATTCACATGGTTAATTTCCTTCAATTGAGAATAAAACTGCAATTTAGAGATTCTTCAAACAAAAATGAAAATAAATTCCAAAGAAATTAGTCTCTTTCTCTCTTTCTTTTTGCAATTTATACAAATGAAGTGAAACTTTACCATCCCATTGTTTTCCGTCAAAAAAAAATACAAAAATACAAAAAATAAAAAACAAAAAAATACAAAAAAAAAAAAAACAAAAACAAAAAAAAATACAAAGAAACCCCGAAAATAAAATTGAATAATCTCACACACGAT
Organism: Leptopilina drosophilae; assembly: GCA_032873175.1. Lineage (NCBI taxonomy): Eukaryota > Metazoa > Arthropoda > Insecta > Hymenoptera > Figitidae > Leptopilina > Leptopilina drosophilae. Next base: position 75,012,127 of record CM065478.1, on the reverse strand, counting down.
GAATTTTTAATTACGTATTTTTTTTGTTCACTGATTCACCTTATCACATCGGATTTAAAGCATACGACAGTTCTCCTCGCGACGCCCTGCCCGATGGAAAATGTGTACAAAAGATTCGGATACCGATCTTGCACAAGTTGATGTATAAGAAATCGTCTATAGTTGTTCACCGGCGGAAACACCAGCACTCTGAAAGTGAAAAGAGTGATCTGATCGCGACTGAAAGTAAAACCAAACTGTAAGAGGTGAATGTAACTTAAAGCATCGTCACAATCGCAAATATCCCACCATTACTTATACTATATAAACATCGGCTAACTTTTACATAACATTGTACTTTCTCTTTCATATCGTCTTCCTGGGTCCTTCCTTTGTTTTTTCCCTCCAAAAAAAAAAAAAAAATGTTTCGCAAAATTTCAAATTTGACAACATTAGAAAAAATTTCTAAAGGAATAGACAAATTTTTTTTTCTATTAATACCGCATTAATACTTTTGACATTACTCGATTGATAAAGATAAAGAAACATAAAGAAAGGAGGCACTCTGAAGAACAATAAAATTTTAAATTCCTAATTCAGCACTTTAGTTATTTTTCAATTGAAATTAGTTTCCTCACTTCAACCATAATTATCCAATCGTTGAAATGCTATTAATTTATTGTAATCTAAATGCTAGTTCATAATCTCGTGTTATAACTTTCGATTGAAATCTAGTTTGCTTATGTGAATTAATTGCTTGTGTAATAGTTAATATTATTATGCATATATATAGTTACCAGCAGGTGAAAAATTATTCGTTCATTCAACTCTGGTTAATTAGAGTAAAAACAGTTGTTGCTGAATTTAAATTCTTTTTCACAGTTGAGAAATCTTCCTCTCTACCTCTTTTTATGAATCAAAGAAATAAAATATATTTAAAATATTTTTTTAACAGACAAAAACACATGCAAGCGAAGCTAAAACTATTGTTCACTCTTGTTACATAAATCATAGTTTTTCATAGAGAGAAAAAAAATAATCACGTTAACGAATTATTGATTTTATGTCAATTTATGTCAAATAGTAAACCAAGAAAACCCTAGAAATACATAAAAATACATTCAAGCGATTCAAGCTTAGAAGTACTTAGAAAATTGGAGCAAGATTTTAAATGAAAAAAATTTCTTCGGGTTTTTTTTTTTGTGACACAAAGGGATACTTTAGAAATACTTGTAGACAAGGAACTGTTTCTAATGCTAAGTGCCTGGGGTGTAGGAAACAAAATTGCGTTTCGAATGAGAAAAATAATTCTTACATGAATGTTAATTTTTACGGGTAATTTTTAAGGTTACGTTAATGAACTATACAATTGAAAATTATGTGAAATGTGTGATTATACCTTTTTCTTGTCTCGTCCTTGGAGAAGTCTATTAAATCGTTCTCCACATCATCGGAGAAGTAACTATCTTGCAAACTCATTTATATTGATACGATTTTTTCTCAAATCTACACAGAAAAAGCAATAAATACACGAATTCCATCAGAAGATGTTATTTTTGCACACAACAGTAACGAATATCCTTATACGTTATATCATAATAAAAGCGTAGGTGTATTATCGCTTACGCACACAAATATAATGACGGTAATGACATATGAAAAGCAGTGTTGCCACACTAAAAAACGAAAAAGTGCCCGTGCCCCCATCATTACTATTTTAAATACTTTTTCCTGCTCTTTTTTCTCCTTTTCATTACACTTTTTTTGTACAACATTTGTTTTTTTTTTACAAAAATTCCTACGTGAAAAAAAGATTTTTATCTTTTAAAAAAGGAAAATGATTTTTGATCTTGCTATTTCAATTTCCCACAAAAATTTCAGAATGGTTTTTTTCACCCTTGCCAACAAGTTTAATACGAAAATTGTAAAATCCCTAGACGTAACTAGCGTTTACAAGTATCACAAGGATCACAATAGTTTATAATAAATTTACAGGTTATGTCGGGAATTTTATAAATCATGTAAAATTCACAACATAGCTTTGTAAAAACAGTTTTTTAATTAGTATTTACCTTTAAAGTTATTATATTTAAATAATAAGGTATTTATGAATGGTTTTTAATTTATGACGAATGGCTAAACGAGTGAACTGAAAATATTATAACCTCAAAATTCGAAGACTGAATTTTGACTATTTTATCAAATATTCAAATATTATAATAAGAGGTTTGTTAATTTTGTCACAATTTTTACAAACGAAAATAGTTTTTATATATATTAAAAATAGAAGTGATTGAAATGGTTTAATATCGAACGTAGGAAAAATTACTTCTTGGTACTCCGGGTGACAGGACTACAATAGGTATTGTTGAAACAAAAAAATTTTTTTTAGAAACAACAATGTCATCCTCATCGCCTCCTAATTCCAAGGAAGACAGTAATGATAATGAAGATATTAGATTTTTACAAGACATTATGGTTTTTACGGACTCGAGTGGTTCGAATTCAGTTTCCAGCAGCGAAAGTGAAGACGCTCATGGCCTAAAGGTCCTTTGTGTCGGCCTATGTCGCACCGATATTATTCAAGTTTGTAAAGGCTTTCCTAAAGAATGTTCCGAATTAGAGTGAGTTTGTTTTCGGTACTTTAAAGAAAAGGGAAAAATTTGTTTTTCTAGATTTATATTTTTATTGGAAAAGTGAAATATTAATTTTATTTTTAGGTGTGTTGATATAAGATGGGAAAGAGGTGGTAATGCATCGAATACGTGCACTGTTCTTGCTCAATTCGATACTCCAGTCGAATTTCTAGGTACTCTTTCTAATCAACAACCCGGTTTGAAAAGTCTAATTCAAGACATGGATGAACATAAAATTCGCCACGATCATTGTCCCTTTAAACCAAACACAACATGTCCCACATCCTCCATTGTAATAAATTCCAACAATTTAACTCGCACAAGATGGAATTATAATCCTGATTTACCTGAACTAACTGCCTCTGAATTCAAAGCACTTCGTTTAGAAGATTACAGTTGGATCCATTTTGAAGTAATTCATGAATTTTAATTTATTTCTTAACAATTGACACACGTCATTCATCATATTTACCATTAACAATAATATTCGTTTATTCATTTTTATTGTAAACTAGCAAATTTTTATCATAAATTATAAAATTATGAAATTGTAAAATTATAAAATAATGATTAAGGAAAGTAAAAATAGTTAAAGAAAGTAAAACTCTAGAATTTTGAAAAAAATGTTCAAACTTCATTTAATGTTACAGGGACGAAATGTTGACAATGTTTTGGAAATGATGCAAATAGTTCACAAACGAAATGTACTGATAAGGTCCAAAGGATTTAGAACACCATATTATCCGATTGTTATTAGTCTCGAATTAAATAAAAATCGTGAAGGAATATTTAAATTGCTTCCTTATGTGGACGTTATATTTGTTGGAGAGAATTTCATGACTCCGGATCAATCGAAGAATATGACCAAAACATTGGAGTATGTTTGTCAAGCTCATCAAAAACCAGGGTAATTATATTTTGTAGAAAATTTAAATATTTTTTTATATTTGTTTATTAAATTATTCTATTCAGTTGTAAGGTAATAATCTATTGTAAGATAATAATCTATTCAGTGTTGCAACTCTGTTGAGTGCGAAGCATAATGTGAATTGCTTCTTTTTTATTTAATAGATAATTTTTGAAACAATTCTATACACCTTAAAAATTAATTTTTGAATAAACTTAACGAAATTGAAGTCCACAACGTTGATCAATGAAAAAAATTTGTTTAATTTATTCCAAAATAATTTTTTATTTAATATTTATTCATATAACAATTATTATTAATAACATAAACATCAATCCATTTTTTCTAAATATTTTTATAACTATTGTTGCTTCATTTTTTTTTAATTTATTAAGTGAACAATTTTTTTCGTTGATAAACGTTGTGGATTTTAACGTCGTTAAAATCATTCAAAAATTCTAGAAAATTAATTGATTTTTGGAAGACTTGCAGTTCAAATTTTAAAGCATTTCGAAATTTAAAGTAAATAAAGAACTAATTAGTTAAATATTTATTTTAGAAAAGTTATTAAAATTTGAAAAATTTAATTTGGAAATTTTTAAAAACTTAAAGATCCTAAAGTTCGGAACGTTCAAATGAAGGAAATTTTTTTTATTTCCTCAAAAATTTTATTGCAATCATTTTACTTTACTATCCAGAAAAATTAATTACTGAGTTTGTGAACGTAAAATTTTAGTTTTTCCATTTTTTTATGATTAGTGATTTATTAAAATATCTTCAATAAAAAATATTTCGTTCATTTGAATGTTCAAAATTGGGGGATCATAAAAATGAGATTTTTGAAAAATACTAATTAAAATTTTTTTAGGAAAAAGGTACTTGAATTCACAATAATAATTTTAACAAATTGAAACAATTGGAAATTGTGTAAAATTTTATATTTTAAAGAATTTTATTTTTTCCTCTTTAAAAATTGTCTATAAATATAATTATATTTTTGAAATTATATCATTTTGAGAATTTACAAAAATTATTCTATTTAAATAATTCAATTCTCGTAGTTGAATTCTTATAGGAATTGATTTAACAAAAATTGCAGTTAAAATTATTAAAAATAAATAAATATTTAAACCGTTGTAACAGAAATTTTAGGAATTAATTACATTTTTAAAGGTTTAAAAATTTTTTTTTTAAATTATTGAAGGTTTTCAATAATTTTATTCAAAAATTCGAAAAGTATAATTAAATTTTGGATGAATTACAGTTGTAAATTTTAGAAATAATTATATTTCATGAAGTTTTTCATTGAAATTATTTGAAATTTTAATTCCCTGGGAAAAATAAATATGAATAAATTTTTGTTTAACAAAAAGTATTAAATTTTTGAAAAATTTAATTCCGAAATTTCGTAAAATTGTTTCTTGAAAAAATGAAAGTAATGTTTTTTAAAAATACTTCTATTTCCTAAAATAATTTTAACAAATTGAAACAATTGGAAATTCTGTAAAATTTTATAATTTAAAAGTTTTATTTTTTTCTCTTTAAAAATTGTCTTTAAATAAAATTATATTTTTGAATTTATATTATTTTATGAATTTACAAAAATTATCCTATTTAAATAATTCAATTCTCGTTGTGGAATTCTGTTAGAAATTGATTTAACAAAAATTTCAGTTAAAATTGTTAAAAACAATTAACTATTTAAACCGTTATAACAGGAATTGTAGGAATTAATTAAATTTTAAAAGGTTTTTAAATTAATTTCCTTGAAAATTTAAGTGAAGCAAAAGTTTAAAAGTCTTTTACTTTTTATTTTAAAAAATTATTAATAAAATTATTTTTCTTTAAAAATTATTGAAGGTTTTCATAAATTTTATCCAAAAATTCTAAAAAAATAATTGAATTTTGGATGAATTACAGTTGTAAAGTTTAGAAATAATTATATTTCATGAGGTTTGTCATTAAAATTATTTGAAATTTTAATTCCCCGGGAAAAATAAATATGAATAAGTTTTTTTAATTTTTTATTTAATAGATAGTATTAAAGCTTTGAAAAATTTAATTTCGAAATTTCGTAAAATTGTTTCTTGAAAAAAGGAATGTAAAATTTTTTTAAAATACTTCGATTTCCGAAAATAATTTTAAAAAATTAAGACAATTGCAAATTTTGTCAACTTTTATTGAAATAAATTTTGAATTTTAATTCAAGTTGCTGTTAGAAATATTTTGACAGTTACTACTTATACAAGTTATTCAAATAATTACATTTAATGAAAGACCGTAAGAAAAATTATGTTTTTTAAGAAATTAAGAATTTTTATTAAATTTGTTAAAGCGAATTTTGTTAGGAACAAAGGAAAAGAAAATTTCACTCGCGCTCTCGCGCTTGTAGTTTTGATGGTTATTGTTATTAATTTAATTAATTTAATAATTTGGAAAATAATTTTTTTTTAATAACTTTTTTCATTTTAGAGTAATAATTGTGTGTTCGCGTGACGAACGCGGAGCACTAGGCCGTGCTCCAAATGGAGAATTCACTCAATGTCCAGCACAACAATCAACAAAAATTGTCGACATCTACGGCACAAGTGATACATTTAATGCAGCGATGATTTATTTTCTGAATCAGGAAAATATAAGCAGTAGAAATGGTTGGAGGCCAATTAGCATGGTGCCAGTTGATTTCGATAAAGAAAGTCCACTGGAATTTATCTGTCCTGATATATTGTATCAAGCACTTGTTTTTGCGTGTCGAGCGTCAGGTGCTAAAATGGGTTTCAAAGGTTTCGCCCCACTAAGAAACGTTTACAAGGGTCTTACAGTTCATCAAGAAATAAAGTTGTGATAATTTTCCAACCCCGAGGTTATAAGGTAAAGAAACCTTTTTTTTTAAAAAAAAAGAAGAAAATGAGAGAATGAGAAACGAAAGAATCCGTAAGAATGCTTATTTTTATTATATTTCACTTTGTTTTTTTTGACAAGTTTACGCAGATTATTTTATAACCTCGGAGAATTGTGTATTAGTAAAAAAAAATGATAATTGCAAAGTACTGATGAGATCAAAGATCAAGAGAGATCAAAGAATGATGATAGTATTAATGACACATAGGTGATTCAGTTTCTTTTTTTTTTTAATATTTACCTTAAAGACTTTAACAAAGTTCAATGATTGTTCATTGATAGTTTGCAATTATTTACAATGCATTTTTGATATTGATATATAAACATTTATAGTCCGCTAACTAAGTCAATGCCTTTATTGAACAACGTTCATAGCTTTTATTTAATTTTGGATACAACGCTTTTTGTTTTTAATAATATCACGTAGATTACAATATATATTTTTTTACGATAACTCTCGCGCCTTCGTTTAAAATGATTTCCGAGCGAGTAAACTGTAAAGTGATTTTATATTCGCTTTGAAGTCGAATCATGTTATTTATAAAAATGTAATAATTCGACTTAAATTAAGTCATCGGTCGAATATAAAATGACTATTTTGTACAAATGAAATCTTCACGTCTCTATATGAATACTATGTATTCCAATTTTAAGCAGGCTGAAAAAGAAACGTTGTCCAAAAGTCGTTTCTTTTAATTCCGATAAAAAAAAAACAATGAATCAGAAATGTAAAAATAATTTTTTTCTTACAAAATATGATAGATTTTTTTTTTATTCTCAATTTTCGAATACTTACGAATTTTTTTAAATAGATAACAAAATATTTATATGTGACACTTTAGATTCATTTTTTCGTAAATATTTTATAGTCGAAGACTAATAAATACTCTTTCAATGATTTGAAAAAAATTCTTTGATTTATTATACACTTAGAATAATTATAAACATGATCATTCGTCCTTCACTTAAATTTGTGCACTATTCATGGTAGTATAAAATTATTGTAATAAAATTTATACGATTAAAGGCACAAACTCCTGATGGCATTAAATTTTAAATTAGTAATAAAAATATTGCACATATTTTATATAAATTTGTTTAAATAGATGAAAAAATTGCATCAACTTTCAAGCTTATTAAAGTATAAAACTTTCGTAAAGAACACTCTCAGACAGTCATTCGTTTCTTTTACTTATTGAGGAAAAATATTTTTACACGGTATTAAAAATGTTTTTGTATTATTATGCGGTAATTTTTCTTGAAATCTGTGCTTGAAATCTAAATCGAAATGATTCTAGTATTAATTTTTTTTTTTGTTTGAATAATCTTCAACGCATATATGGAGAAACACATTATGTACAAGTGAACAACATTCAAGAGTAAATTATCTTTGATTAGAGGCTATTTGTCAAAAATTATTAATATTATTCTATATTATATCAGTCTACTTCAAGGCCACTGTCGACAAAATCCATTATTTGAAATGCCGCCTTATATGGTAAACACCTAGAAAAGAAAATTTATTTACAGTTCAAAAAAAGGCATTTTTCCAAATAGTCGAAAAATGCACAATATGCAAGAACTGAGTGTTGAAAGAATAAAAAAAGAGATAAAACTAATAAAATGTTTACAAACCTAACAATAGTATTAACTGAAAACCAATAACTAGGAATAGTCAATTCCAAATCGTTTCTTCTCTGGGCACTTATTATTTGATCAGCAGCCTCCTTCGGCTGAACCAACGCCAAAAGATTGGGGAACCTAAAAACGAAAGAGAAAAAATCATTTTTGTATTTAAAAACAAATATTCCATATAAAAATGAAAAATATTTCGTATCAAGTAAGATAATTTGCCCACCTTTGATCCAAGATTCTAGTCTGCTTGTAAATAAATGTCATTCATAATTGTTAATGTTTCGCTTCTTTTTAAGTACTTTATAGATAATCAGTAATCAAGAAAGAACGAAAAGAAATAAATGTGTTCCAATTTCATTTTGATTATAAGAGAAAAATACATTCAAAAATTCTTCACGTCACAAATTTATTATTCATTATTTCTTATCGTTTTTTCTTTAATTTCATAAATTTTACTTTTTTTCACGATCGGCCAAGTTCACAGCGTTTATGATTGATTATTAAAAGAAAAAGAATTAATGTTTCCTGACAAAAAAATACAATTTTTTGTTTAAAAATGACCTTGGAAATTATTGATAAAAAACTATTTTTTTACAAAACTACTTTTTAAAAAAAAATTTGTTTAAATTTAAATAGAAAAATACTTTTTTTTTACTAAATCGTTACTTACAAGCGTTATAAACTAAAGATTTTTTTCATTTACATTTTTCAAAGGAGAAAAAAACCGAAAGTGCAAATCGTTTAGAGAGAGTAATTAATTTTAAAGCGTAGAGAAAATTTGTCTATTGAATAAATCACCTCATTCTTGGTTTCTTGCAAAGACCAGTGTCCACCATGTAAGGATAAATTGTTGTGAATTTGATATTTGATATTTTATTGGGACTAGCTTGACGTATTTCCTCACTCAACGATTCCATGATTCCTGAAAATTGAGCAATTATTTGGCGAAAATTAGTAATAGAATTCAAATTCAAATTAGTTATTTTACAGAACACACAAATACATAATTGACAATTTGAGTTTTAACATTTTTTTTTGAAAAAATGAAACTATAAGCAAAAATTTAATCAGTGATTGATAATTGTCTTATTATACGTGGCAAAAGTCAGAGTTAATTTTCAAGATAAATGTTTAATTAGAAGTAAATTCAAATATAAGAAGCGAAAAGAAAAAAAAATTGTTTAGTATCAGAAGATTAATAGACGGAAAGGAATCGAGGCTTTTTTTTACCTCTCACTGCGAATTTCGTTGCGCAATATGGCACAAGATTAGGAAGACCAACTATTCCTGCCATTGATGATAAAGCCACAACGTGACCATGATCTTTTTCTATCATACTCGGCAAAAAGGCTTGCAGCATCTGATAAAAGATTCATTTGAATTTTATTCAAGTTAATCAATGTTTCTCGTCACTTTATAGCTTTTAATGAATTATGGTAAAATGTACAATTGATTTTCAAATTTAGAAAAAAATTGTAAATCTTGAATTAAGAAAAAAAAACATGTGAGAAAAAAACAATTATTTAAATTAAAATTTAATTTTTTATTTAATTTAGTTAAATTAATTTAAGGAAAGGAACTTAAATTAATTTTAACTAAATTAAAAGAAATTAAATAATTTAAATTAATGTTTTTAATTTAATTTCTAAATTAAATTATTTCATTAATTTTGATTAATTTCTCCGATGCTTTGAACGTGCAGATGAAGGAATATTTTTTCTACTTCAATATTTTCAAAAAAATTCTAGAATAAAATTAAAAATAAAATAAATTTAACATTTATAGAAAAGATAATTGCGAAAAAGGAAAATATACCCAAAAATGAGCCATTAGATTGACATCGACAGTTTTTCTGATTTCTTCCTGAGTATTTGTGAGGAACGAATGGCAGGGCATAATTCCCGCATTGTTTATTAGAATTGTCACATTCCCAACTTCTTCTTTCACTTTTTCGGCAGTCTTCAAAACTTCATCTCTGTTCGATACATCGCATCTGTAAATTCGTTTAGAGAGAAATTAATGTTAATTTTAATTTCGAAATTAAATTTAATTTAATTTAGAATAAGAATTTAATTTAAAATAATAATTTCTTTATCTTTTTTTTAAATTCTACTGAAATTGTACTTGAAATTTTTACAAGATATTTTTATAACAAAAAATACGTACTTGTAAGCGTATGCTCTTGCAGCTCCTTGTTTTTTAATTTCACTCGTTGTTTCTTCATTTCCTTGTTCATTGATGTCCCAACAAACAACAGTTGCACCTAAACTCGCATATCTCAGTGCCAATTCTCTTCCGATTCCATGACCAGCTCCAGTCACCTATTTTTGCAGTAAAATAAAAATTTAATTATAATTTGAAATTAATTTTAATTAATTTACATTCAGAATTATTTTTTCTGTTAAAAAAAATTAACACAGCTATTAATTAACGATTTAATGATTAACGTTCTCTGTCGCAAAAAATTAACAGATTAATTCACGATTTAATGATCAATAATTTCTGAACTTTCAAATGAAGGATATTTTACAGAAATATGAATATTTTCAAAAATGATTGACTGCAATAAAAAGCAAAAACAAAATTAAATCGAAATGAAATTTTATAATTTACTTTTTCTTTATTTGGCACTATAATTATTATTCTAATAAAATTGAAAAGAAATTTTATAATTTACTTTTTCTTTATTTGGCACTATAATTATTATTCTAATAAAATTCCAATTCTTGAAGCAAAATTAAATAAACGTTGGTCGATGTTGAAAATAATTTATTTTCAGAGAAAAATTTGATTATTTTCCAAACAAAATTAATTTTATAAAAAAGTTTGAAAGTAAATTGAATCATTTCAAAGAATCGTCAAAAAAGTAGTAAAAATTGTGTATTTTGAAAATTTGAGTCAATTTTTTCATTAATCTTCAATCTACACAACAAAATAATAAACAATTTATGCAGCAAATTTTAAACACGGTGATTAATGTCAATTATAACTTAAAAAAATAAAGTAAAAATAAAAAGTTGAATAAAAAAAATAATTAAAAACTTAAAGAATTTTGTTCAAATTTAAAAAAAAAATTTTAAATGCATGAAGATAAATGAATAAAAAAATTCTCAGAATAGTTTTACGTTTGCATATCGCATATGAATAAAATTATGCAAGTTGAGGTCAATGATATCAGTCACATCCCCTTCATTCTATAATCATTCTATAGATGTTGAATCCATACCAGAACAATTTCTCCTGCGACGCTTTTTTCTTCCACGGGTATGAAGAATCGATAAATACTTTCAAAAAGATAAAAAATTATCTTTATGATTAACATTAAAACATCTGCTACAATTAAAACCCCTCCATATGCATTCACCATGTCTTGTTGTCTCGGGTTTCACCTGTAAAGAAAAAAAATCCTTTTTTAAATTTTTTATCGAGAAATTCGGATTGGTTTTTTTTTCCTAAAATAGAAATCATTTATTTTCTTCTACTATAGAAAAGATTTACAGCGAATTGAATAAATAAATGTGTTCAACTCTCATTGAATGCGAAACGGCGTAATTTTAAATCACACACGGTCAAAAAAAAGAGAAAAAAAAGAAATATAAAAATAGAATCGCAGTTTATATTCATTACAGAAATAACCTTGATTCATGATTTGTTGATAAATTGTGAGTATCTTTCTTTCATTTTTATTTAACTTTTTTTTTGAGGAAGGAGTAAAATTTTCTCTCGAAAAAATTGATCAATTTTATTATCAAGATTTTTAATTATTTCCTGTTATTATTTTGAAAAGAAACAGCATTTCTTTCATATTTCGAATTAAGTTTTGTAGTATTCGCTTTTTGGAATTTTCTTTAAAAATTGATAAAATAAGAAAAAATGGAAAATAGTGAAATAAAAATAGTAAAAGTAGTGAAAAAAATTATAGCAGAACAGTAAAATAGAAGCTGAATGAAACTGGAAATTTTAAATTAAACCATTTTTTTCTTTGTCGCAAATAGAGTGATTAAATTTTCTCACAATAATGCAGAAGATAAGATAAATTATATTATTATCGCATTAATGCTGCCGTTTGTAAGTTAAATTCATGATAAATTTTTGAATTTACAAAAAATATAAATCCCACGCATTGATCTCTTATGTGTTTGCAATTTTTCTCTAATATATTTTTTCACTTTATTATGCATTTTTTTCTAATTACAGATTTTTACCAAATCAACATTAACATTTAACATTATTTTATTCTGAGGGCAACAAACTAAGAAAATTAATTCGTCACAGATTTTTTTTTTGACACAACAGAAAGTAATTTACAAAATTTAAATTAATTTTCAGAGAATTTTTTTTAATTTTACTTAAAAAAGATGAATTTTTGTTTTATAGAAATTGGATAAAAAAATTGCTTTTTAGAAGAAATTAATTTAGAAAAAAAAACATGCCCTTGATATTCAGATGAATTATTTGCTATATATGTGCCCAGACTGAATGATATGACACTGAAAGTGAATGGCTTTTAACAAGGTTACTATCTAATACAATTGATACTTTATTATATTTATATATATGCATAATTTAAATTAATTACTTCAATTCATCTTTTCATTGCACTCAATATATTGTTTGCAACCAGAGAAAATTTTCTATTTAAAGCAGATTCCTTTTATTTAGAGCAATTTTTACTTGAACCAAATTCAATTTATTTGAAGCAAACATTTTTAATTTAAATCAAAAAACATTTTTTACAAGCAAACAATTTTTATTTAAACGAAGTAAAATTTTTTTAAACCAAAATCCAATTTAATCGAAACAAACAATTTTTTATTTGAAGCAAACAATTTTTATTTGGACCAAATTCAATTTATTTTAAGCAAACAATTTTTACTTGAACCAAATTCAATTTATTTGAAGCAAACATTTTTGATTTCAATCAAAAAACATTTTTTACAAGCAAACAATTTTTATTTGAACCAAGTAAAATTTTTTTCAACCAAATCCAATTTAATCGAAACAAACAATTTTTTACATGAGCCAAATAAATTTTTCTTTGAACCAAATTCAATTTATTTGAGGCAAAGAATTTTTATTTTAACCAAATTAAATTTATCCGAAGCAAACAATTTTTATTTAAATGGTTTTGTTGTTTTCAAAAAATGTTCAGTAAATTCTTTAAGAATAAAAATTCTAGAATAGACACAGGAAAAATGTATTTAAAATTTAAAAAATGATCTGAAACAATAAAAAACGATTAAATATAAAAAATAATTTGAAAAAATAATAAAAACAGTTTAAATTAAATAATTTAAAAAAAAAAAAATTTAGATTGAATACAAATTCGATCAAATAATTTCAGTACAAAATAAAAAATCAAAATTGCCGACAAAAATGAAAATTAAAAATTTTTCGAAAGCGAAAAAAGGAAATTATTAAGAATCGAAATTCTGTTTAAAATCCAATAAACAGAATTTATTATGTAAATAAAATAAAGTACAAAAAGTAAAATAAATAATTGTATATAAAAATATATAATTGTGACAAAAAATTTTTTTTAACTAGATTTAATTACAAATTTCCATTTGGCAATAAATTTTCTTTAGGAAACAAAGAACACATTTTTTTGGGTCCAAAATAAACTTCACACTTGCACCAAAAACATAATTTATTTGGATGAAATAAATCTCTACTGGACTGCAAGATAAATATACGATTTTCTAGGTGTGTGGTCTTTTGAGTTTTTCCAAAATTATAAATAGATTAACTCGCATCTGGAATGTTGCATAACATTAATATCTGTGCTACTATTTCGAGTTGAATTACACATCCCACGCATCCTACTTCTAGTTTTATGCATTATGTACTTTAGTCTCTAATAATTAAATTATGTCGTGACTTAAACATGTAATTATTCTACTTTTATTGTTTCATTATTTTCCATTTTTAAATTTTATGCAACTTTTCGTTATTTTTTTATTCTCACATACTTTGTTATTGTTTTGTTAGAATATTTATCAAGTATTTTCTTTTTAAAGCATTTAATATTAAATATGAATTAAATTTAAATTTAGTTTAAACTGAAAGAAAAGCTAAATCTCAATTCAGTTTTGAACTGAAAACAAATCTAAATTTCAAAATTAGTTTAAATTGAGGGAAAAATGTTTGAAATTTAGTGCAAAAAATAAAAATTCTCCTTGGAATTATTGTTTTTAAATTAAAATTTTATACAGTTGTATTAATTATTTTTAGCCGTAGTTTAAGTGACTGAAGCAACAAATTGTGACAACTTAGTGAGTGATAAGATTATTGTGGAAAAAATAAATATTTCTAAAGAATGATAGTAAAGTATTGGTGCAAAAATTCGCTAAATTTATAATTTATAACTTTTTAATTAATTATTACAAATTTTGTTTGCAAAAAAAAATTGAAAAAATTGATTTCTATTCTATTTTTAGTTTATGTTAACAATTTAATGAACAATTGGAATATTTCCTTTATATTGTAAAAATAGAAAATCTTTTTTCCTGCTCTTTTTTGGCTTGTAAATTTTCAGAAACGAATCGAAATATCGAGATTAGAAAAAAATGTAAAAAGATGTTTCGCCGGCAAATTGGCGCGAGACGAACTTGATTTTCAAACTAAAATATTTTACATTAGATATCAGTTCAAGAATTTTATTTTTCATTCATTCTGAATGAAAGGGGAAAGAATTTTTTCCATAATTGAGAAAAAGAATAAAAAGGAAAAAGAACCTTTCTCAATGATTTAATTCACAATTGATAAACTATTCCTAATTAGATATTAAACAAAAGTTATAATTTCTATAGAAATTGTTCACTCTTCATCCAATGAAAGTGAATGGGGAACAAGTTTCCAAGACCACTTTTACTTGAAACTTGTACTGACTTTTCGATATTCATTTCTTTTTTTCCCCCCTTTTTTTCATTATAACTATTTTTTTTTTTTGCACTGGGAAAAAAAAGAAAAATACTTAAATAATGAATTTTGTAATTTTCTTTTTTTTCATAAATTACTGAGTTGAACTAACCTTTTCACAGTTATGAGGAAAAACAAAAATGTTTGGAAAAATTTTCTTTGAATGATGCACTATTATTGACTTTTAAATATAATGCGAAATATTAAGATCCTTCGTTGCCCACGATCAAAACGCAACTAAAGTCCCTGTGTCTCTCTCGTTGTATGCGGCAAGAAGTCGATCTTTGTAATTGTATCACCGATACTAACTCATACAAGAATACCTGTTCTTTTGCAGCTATAAATTGATTATAACCACCATAAATGCATGTATACACATCGAATCTTCCAAATGCTAGAAACTTGTCCATTTTTTTTTATTATCAAATTTCCAAGATTGTAAATAATATCGAAAATAAATTCGATATTTCGATGAAAGATTAAATAACGAAACTTCGTTAAGATTCCACTTTTTGCAGTAGTTTTCCATTTTTGATCAGGGAAGATTTTACTTGTTCAGTAAAATTCAAATGAAAATGGAAATAAAGTTTCAATAATGTCGAAATACTTTTTTTTTTTTGATAAAAATATTATATCAAAAATTCCAGCCTGTAACAAAAATTAAATAAGGTTTAGAATTTTATTAAATATATTCTAATACGTATAAAGAAAAATTATTATTATTATTATTATTATTATTATTATTATTATTATTATAGAATCTGAATTTCAAAAATAAATAAATTTCGTTCATTTGAGTCTTCGAAACTTCTGAGACAAAAAAATATTTTGCGATACACTAATTACTGATAAATATTTATTGATTATTATTATAATTTGTTTTCTTTTTTTAATTCTCTAATTAATTAAAATTTGTTTAATTTCTTTTCGAATATTCAATTATTATAATTGTTCCAGTCACAACGTTTATGATTAACGATTAAAAAGGAAAAAAAATGTTTCACTAGAAAAAGAACAGAATTTTTTGTTTATAAATTTTTTTTTTCGTTTAAATCATTCACCGAGAAAGTACATAAAGTAATTTAAAATAAAAATTTACGCAAATTCTAAAAGAAAAAGTATTTTTTCTTCTAAATTATTTACTACAGACGTTGTTAACTTCACCAATAGATGAAAAAGAAAAAGAAAAGAAAATAGTTCCAAAAAATCGAATTTTGAGGAATAAAATTTCAAATAAATATTTTTTTTATAAAATTTTCATCAAGATTAATAAAACCGAGACAAAAATTGAAAGTAAAAACATAAACAAAAGTGAATTAAAATGAAATTTCAAACATAATTATGTAATATTATTATTATTATTATTATTATTATTATTATTATTATTATCATAATTTTTAGAGTAAAAAATAATGTCAGTGAAGTTTATGATTAATGATTGAAAGAGAAATAAAATTTTTTTCTACGAGGAAAACAACGCAATTTTTTGTTTATAAATTTTTCCCGTTTAAATTATTCATCAAGAAAGAATAAAAAAATAGTTTCAAAGAAAATTTATGGAAATTTTAACGCAGGGGAATATTTTTTTCTATAAAACGATTATTATAAACTTGAGAATTTCATGAAGAGAAAAATTCAAATTTATAAAAGAAATATTGTTTAAAATCAACGATAAAAATTGAGAATAAAAAAATAAATGTTGTTGAAAAAAATCGAATATATGGAACAAAAACTTTAATCGTATAATGAATTTTATCATTTAAATTAAAAAATAAAGACGAAAATTGAAACTAAGTTAAATAAATTCACTTAAAAAAATAAGTTATTTTGAAAAAAATTTCAATAAAAATCAAAAAAATTTGTTTATGGCATTATTGTCCACAGGATTGTTTATAAAATTGAATAAAAATATTGTACCTTTTTTTGGGAGGGAGAATAAATCAAGGAAATCGTATCCATGAATCTCGAATGAAAATAAAAGAACCAAATGGTGTTGCTGTTCGCCTTGGCATTTAGCAATTCAAGTCAATTTTTCAAAGACCTTTGATACACTTCCTTATAACATCCTTCTATATTCATTTTATACTTTTTATTATAATTATATATCCTTAAGGAATCCTCTCTTCCTCAGTTGATATTTAATTCTGAAACTTATCAAATAACAATCTCATATAAATACAGTGTTAAAATATTTTTATCTCTATCGCAATTTGAAAAAAAAAGTTACATAATAAAGAAATAGAAAAACAATAATATCCGTTTCAATGAGACTTTTTTGAAAATTAATTCATTACTAATTGTTTAATTATATAAAATCAATTAAACTACGTTTAATAACAAAAAAGGTATTAATTAATGTATTAATTAACTACAGTTAATTAACACTTTTTTTTAGAGTTCATTAAATTACAGTAAGAAAAAAATTATTATTATAATTATTATTATTATTATTATTATAGATAATAATTTTCGATTGTTGGATAAAATTTGAATAATTATTGAACTATTAAAAAGTTATTATTAATTATTGAACAATCAAAAAATAATTATTAATTATTGAATTATTATTTGAATAATTATTATTATTAGTTGACTTTTTTTGGTACATTTTTAATTTTCTTCTTCGACTGCATTTTTTGTTTAGTAAAATAATAATTATCAATTCAATTTATAAGAAAAATGTATTAATAAGGATAACAATTTTTGGATAATATTATCCAATTGATTGCATTCTTTAGGAAATATTACAAAAAATTAAAGGATCAATTAAATTACTTTTATAAACAAAAAAATATTTGTTCAAAAGGAAAGTTTTTGTTTTTTAAGTAATTTCCCATATCCCAGAGTGTATAAGCGAATTTTGTATAGACAAGACAAAGAAGAATTTAATTTATACATTAAACATTCAAGAGAAAGTTTTTATAGACAAATCTTCCAAAATGTTTGAAAAATACTTCAATATAAATCAAATATTGTGTAATAATAAATTTTGTTTCAAACAATTTTCTTTTCTATTAATTTTATATTTAAAAAAAATGTTATATGTGGAAAATAATATTCACTCACACTAAATTAATATTTAGTTCTAATATTTTGTAGTGGTATCATTATTTTGCAGTGGTTTCATTATTTTATGAAATAAAAAATCCAGTTGATTATTAATTTCAAAAATTCTGCTAATTTTAAAAGAAAATAACAACAAAAAAATGAAGAAGTCAACTAATTGAGATTTCTAATGTAAAAACAATTTTTTTTTTAAATTTAAAAACATAATGTAAATTTTCCGCTAGTAAATTATCTTTTAGAAAAAAGAAATTTTTCTTAAATTCAAATACATTTTTTTACTCTTTAGAAAATGTTAAGAAAACGAATTGAATTAAACAATTGTCTGCAGAAAATATTAATTTTTTGCTGATTATTTCAATTTGTTTATTATATTATGTAACTTTAAGTGACAAACAATCGATAAATTCTGTGCATTTACATTATTTACACAAATTTGTAATTTAAATTCACTCAACTTTTTTTTATTACATTTTTTCTTTTAATTTTATAAATAAACAAACTTTCGTCTTAGTAATTTTTATAAATAAACTCTTGCGTATTTATTTTTTTTCATTTCTCTTAATGCATTTATATTTTTATTTATTTTTACGTTATTATAATCTTTATTCCCGCAATTTGTTAATTTTTTCGAATTCATTTATTTTTACGTATTTATTTTTTTATTTATTACGTATTTTTTGTAATTTAAAAACGATTTAGTGAAAAAGAATTTGAATAGCAAAATTAGTGATTAAATAATTATAAATTTCGATTCTAATGACAATTGCAGGGTATAAATTTAGTGCATTTGAGGGAAATATAACAATTAATTTACTTTATGTTGTATAAGGAGACTTTGTTGTGCTCTAGTAATAGACGAAAAGGTCATAAAACTTATATAAATAGATTTGCAACAAACCTTGTCAAGAGAGTATAAAGACACTCCATATACATTATATGAAAAGAATGATAAGATAAAAAGATAGTTCATTAACTTTGAAAGAAAAGTTTCATTGTAAAGGGTAATAAAAGTCAATTTCATGTGCGGAATGACACTTTTTCATAAATTGATATTAACTTTCATGGCGAGAAATTCCATAATTTTTAACCCTGACATTTGTCACCTCTTTTTATACACGAGAGTAGAATTTTCCAATCTGAAACAAGAAATAATTAAATTTAAAACAAATTTGTTTTTAATTTTATTTAATCTTCAGTGATAAAAAAAAGACTAAAAATAAATAAAGAAAAATTAACTAAACATAATATTAAAAATTAAATTATTTTCTATTTCGACAGTTTTTCAAATGTACGAAAAATATTTAAGTTTCTTTTTTATTCTTTGAAAAGTGATTTAAAATTTTGAAACTAGTAAATTAAGATAAAAAATATGTAATTAGCAAATTAATTAATTTCTACATAGACGGAGAAATATAAAAAAATTAATCAATTTGTTAATTAACTTTTTGCCTTTGTGAGAATGCAGAAAACACAAATTGAAAAATTTTTTTATTAAAACGAGAAAAAAATCCTTAAGAGAAATGATTCCTCCAAGTAGTGTCTTACATAAGACGTAAAGTTATTATAAAAACAAATTGCAATTGAAATTATAAACTGACATATAGGTTAGACTTTACTCATCATTATATGAAGATATAATTTTCATCATCACGAATCGTCAAACCTACAACAATGAAAAAAATATTTCACTATAAAGACAATTGTTCAAAGTTTAGAAAAAAAATTTTTATCTTATTGTTTTCAAATGACAAGTTACTTTCTTTTTATTTCGAACTAAATATTTTTGTATACTGCTTGTTTATAGTGTTTAATCAATAATTAACTAATTCACTTTTTTTAATTTCCCAAATTTAATTTTTTATTGTTTTGATTTCATTTTATTGTCTACAAAAAAATAATTTTTATTAATAATAATAATTTTATTCCAAAACGACAGAAAATTGTTTTAAACATTTCCGTATATTATTATCGGTTCAATAAAATTATATTAATAGACCTTATCGAACAATATATACGCGATATAAATTTACAAGAACAGTAAAATTGATTTCATTTGTAATAAAATTGAATGGTTAATAATCGTGATGACAAATTTAATTTATTTTAATTTATAATAAAAGAATACTTTATGTGAAATTTTTAAGACTTTACCGATTGATGAATTCGTTTTTTTTAATAGAAATGAAACTTAAATAATTCTCAAGGGTATGTATATATGATGTAAAATCCAACATTTGCACCAATGAATTGACTGACAGTGGTTATAAGCTTTATTATAGTTGAATCAATAGCAAGGTTCATGACCGACGAAAAATGTTTTATAAAAATAATCACATTGAACAGCAAGTTGAATTTAAAGACACTTTTCAATATTCAATCGAGAGAGTCTGAATTTATTAATTACACAATTAGTAAAGAGCACTTCTTGTGTGTTTTTTAATTTTCCGATATTCACTTAAATTCATTATATTCATTACAATTATTAAACAGTTGTAAGCTGAATTAATAAATTACAGTTAATTAGTAACTTGATTAATAATTAATTAAGGTTGAAATGAAGGTTAAAATTGTGAATACCGTTGAAATTCAATTTTAACGTTGCAAGATTGAAATGTTTGACACTTAATAATATTTATCTTCTTGTTCACCTCTATTAAAATGGTTTTTTTTTATTGAATAGGATAAAATAAGATTGAGTTGTATAAAACATGTTACTTACAAAGAAAACATTAGTTTTTATTCCGCTTCCTCGGGATTTTTAATTTCAATCAAATACAATTTCGAAAATGTAGAAACTGTTTATTGACATCATAACCTCTAAAATTCTACAATTTCTACCGACGATAAACATATCGACTGTTATTAAAGTCGACTTGCTTAATTTCACCTGCGGCTGAAATACCACTGCAGATAACATTGATTTCTCTCTATTCAAATTTTTAATCGTTTGAAATATTTAATTAAGGGCATCCGGGAAAAATTGTCCCCAAAAAGTGTTTTCCCGCCTCTCGTCTCACTTCTAAATAGTTAGAGATATCTGGTTCTGATTTATTAGGATAATTAGAGGAATTCGTGCTGATAAAGAATGTTCTTAAAATTTGCAAGTAATTTTTGAAATAAATATTGAAAAACGGAATTACAAAAGTTTAATTTTTGGCGAAAGTGGGGGACAACATGGCGGCGAGCACACAGACAAGTGGATCTATGTGTCGGTGGTCAAGGAGGTGGCGCCAATTCTCGGTGGTGACCGCGACTTGAACTACGAAAACGTCTCCAACCTCAAATTACTTGACTTTCAATCGTAAATAAAATAATTTCCTCGCAAGATTATTGCAAAAACGGAGAGGACCGCTCCTCAGTGAGTCTTCTTCTATCACCTCTCCAAATATGAACCGGAAATATTTTGTCCTCTCAAAATGAGAGCGCGATACCAAACTGTTAAAAACCCCATTTCTCCCTATGTTTAAACAATTTTTTAAATTATTATTTATCAAAATTTTGCAAAATTTCGAGAGGGCCGCTAGTCCCAGAGCGTTCATCTATATTTACAAAAAATTTCCGACTAAAAATATTCTTTTCTTTTTAAATGAGAGCGCGATCACGAAACACTATTTTCTCCCGGATGCCCTTAAACACTATTTACTATTTAATTTGACAAAGCACTTTTCTTATATCAACAATCAGTTTTCTTGTGTCAAGTATTGTTTTGCAACATCGTGAATCGTAAACAATGTATTAAAAAGATCGAAATCATCGAAATTATCTCGTCTGTGCAGAATTTTGTGAAATTTTTTTCAATATTTTCAAAAAAACTTGGTTCAATTATGCGAGATTGGCAACATTGCCAATAGACAACATTTAGTTTTTATCGTTTTGATTTTCACAATTAACGTTTGGAATTCTAACCTCAAAAAGCAGGTGTTTTTGCGGTTTTTGCTTTTTGCAATTTTCGAGTTTATTGAATATATAATTGATCTTAGTTTTTGGAATGGATCCACTAAATATGGACTGAATTCTATTTTTTCGAAATGTTACGAATTAAAGTAAGAAAACGCGCTTGCTTTTAATTATTACATTCGCGGATATTACGAATTCAATTCTCGAGAAAATATTTTACTTCCGGAAAAAACCAACTTCACAATATGCACCACTCATCTGACATTTTTGTTTATTTTCAACCTCAAAATTTTTTAGTTGTTTTTTAGTTTTTTGACCAAATTTTTAGTAACAAATTATTTTATAATATAACAAAAAAAAAGGCAAAAACATTGAAATTCAAGGTATTTTTTCCGAATTTAACACTAAAGAAACTTAATCCGATTTTTCGATAAATTACAAAATTAATGTTGACATGAAATTACAATTTACAATATTATCGAATTAAAAATAAATTCAGAAATTCGTTAATTATTATTGTCTATAATAATTATCTGACACGTTGAGAGAGTGTGAAAACGTCACTACATGCTAATCTGGAATGTTTCATCGCGAAGTACGTGTTTTTGTGGGTGTTTAACAAATTAAAGAGCAAAGACATTAATTGATGTCTATGAGAGCAGCGATTTTACTCTTTCGAGCATGCAAACATTGTATCACTGAACGGGAAAAGTGGGTCAGATAAGAGGAGAAGAGAAAGGGTTGATTAACCCTTCCCTGGCTTTGGCCTTTGTACAGTTTGCCTAGATTCGTGGGCATTTGGGTGAGGGTAAAGCAAATGGGACTATCAGGGTGCCTGGTACTAAGCTTTAAACCTCCCAGTCTACCCCTTTTTTTTCCTCTACCCACTCTCAACCCAGTTGATCCGTTCACTAGGATAAACCGCTACTATCATCTGTCCTCAGTTCTTTAGAACACGCAAATATGTTCAGACATCCATCTCTTTTGTGGCTCTTTTAAATTAAATTTAATATTCCTTCGAAAAAAAATAAATTCACTTAGAAAAATGTCAATTAATTGGAAAAACGATAATTATCTAATAATAATAATTAAACAATTAAAAAATAATTAAAAATCAATTGATACATTTATAATTTTAATTTGACAAAATGCTTAATCAATATTAAGTATCGAATAGTTGAAAATTGAAAATGGAATTTTTTAACTAAACGTTCGCGTTCTGTATTTGGTGTTCTTACTCGAATAAATACAAAAATGTCAAAGGTACAAATTTTCAAAATAATTTTTATTTTCTTTCTCAAAAATATTCTCCTATTTCATTTAATTCTCAAATGTCATTTTCTTTGTCAAGTATAAGCATTAAAAATTCCATTTCTATCATTCAGAGTGAATTCATATTCGTAGACAGAAGTTCCTACTCAACAGGTTTCATCACACACCCTACGACCCGAATTTTAATTTTATATTTTCATAATATTTAATTTTTGTTTACAAATTTGCAAATTTATAAATTTATCAATTTACTCTGAATTATTTTCATTCCATTCTATTCACAATAGTAAAAAACTTTATTTTTTTCCCCCTTTTTTTTGCGGTTAATTATTCTTTTCTATTTTCTTTATTGCGACAATAAAAAAAACCCTCGTCATGTGATATGTAATGACTCTTGAAACTGTATTTAAGATTACATGTCGGAAAATAAAATTCTTCGACAACATGAGATTGTTTAAAACTTTGTTTTTTCTTTTTCTAGGTCGCAGTTGCAGTCGAGACAAGAAAGAAGGGCAATGAAACTTTTCCCATAAATCTAAAAATATACGAAATTACGGGCAATATTTAATATTGAGTTGCGCTTTTAATGAACGGAAATAATGAGAAATTACAATCAAATTTGGAGTCAAGTGAGGAAAAAAAATTGGAGAACGATGAGGAGGAGAAAGATACGAATAATGCAGTCATTGGGGATCGAAAATCGACACTATCGATAGAAAAGAATAATAATAATCCGGAAACGGAGACGGAGACGAAAATAATTAACGACGGTTTGTATATTTTGATTAATTTTTATAATTAGTTTTAAAAACGAAAAAATTTTACTGTTATAGACAAAAATTTATTTTTATATTTTAATTCAAAGAAATGTAAAAATTTTTTCGTGAGAAAAGTATTTTTCTATTTTAATTCAAAGAAATGTAAAAGTTTTTTCGTGTAAAAAGTTTTTTTCTATTTTAATTCAAAGAAATGTAAAAGTTTTTTCGTGTAAAAAGTATTTTTCTATTTTAAATTCATAGAAATGTAAAAGTTTTTTCGTGCAAAAAATAGTATTTTGATTAATAATTTACAATAGAAATAGTTGTAAATAAAAAATTTTTATGTTATAGACAAAATTTTAGACGAAAATTGATTTTTCTACTTTAATTCATAGAAATGTAAAAGTTTTTTCGTGTAAAAAGTATTTTTCTATTTTAAATTCATAGAAATATAAATGTTTTTTCGTGTAAAAAGTATTTTTTTATTTTAAATTCATAGAAATGTAAAAGTTTTTTCGTGCAAAAATAGTATTTTGATTAATAATTTACAATAGAAATATTTTTGAACAAAAAATTTTTATCATATAGACAAAACTTTAGACGAAAATTGATTTTTCTACTTTAATTCATAGAAATGTAAAAGTTTTTTCGTGTAAAAAGTATTTTTCTATTTTAAATTCATAGAAATATAAAAGTTTTTTTGTGTAAAAAATAGTATTTCGATTAATAATTTACAAAAGAAATAGTTTTGAACAAAAAATTTTTAATTACATATTTCAAAACATCTGAATTTTTGTTTATCAATGGAAAAAAATGGTTAAAAAGTATTTAAATATTTAGTTAACAAAAATGATTTCTATTTCAAAAGGCACTTTAATTTAGAAATTCGAAAAAATTCGTTTTTTTAAATTGTTTTAATTCAAATAAAATTTTTTTTCCGAAGATAATTAAATACCTGAATATAATTTTTGAAAATTGAAGTAACAATTGTAAATTCTAATTGAAGGGAGTAAATTTTGTTAAATAAGAAAAATAAGCGAATGTTGTAGTGAAATATTTTCTTTATTTCAAATGAAAATTTTTTCTTCCAGAATTATCAGAAGCAAAAGAAGAAACAGTGAATACATTCATTCCTCCAACACTTGAACAACGATTTTTGCGAATTAAACAAATAGTGAAGGACGCAATACTTGCTCATCATACATTTATGGTTTATGGAAGATCACGAGTCGTACGAGAATGTTTATTGAAAAGAGGCTGGTGTGAGAAATTCAATCGAAAACCCAATAGTGGTAAAAATAATTTGCTTATAATTGAAGAGTTTTTATCGTACACTTTAGTTGAAAGTATAAACTATTTGTAGTAGAGTAGATATAAATTTTACATTTGCCTTAATTCATGTGAATAAAATATTTATTGCCTATATCTCATTAGGAGGTAATGGAATAACGATCTATGCAGGACTGGAAGAAAAAATTCCGTTTTCTATTATATTCAGTTATTTTTTAATTAAATTGTTTTTTCTTTTTATTATCAAAACACACTTTGGTTAATTACTGGTTAATTATTGGTTAATTTCAGAATAAACGTCGGTTTAGACTAGTTTTCGATTTATTTTCTATTTTTTTTTATCTCTTGTAAAATCCCTCGATTTTATCGTAAGAATATTATGGTCGAGGTTCTCATTATTCAATATTTAATTAAGTTTACATAATTCTTTAATTTAGTTTAATCTTTCAATAAATTTATTTTTTCCGTTTTTTTCAGTAATAGTAAAGAAATTTTATCAAAAGAATTAAAAAATATCAAGTTATTATTAAAAATCTTGAACAGTTTATGAATTTTCTTTTTCAAATTAAAAAAAAATCCATAAGTTAACAGATGCTTTTTTTAAGATATAATCGATTATTTATTTTTGTATTTAAATAATTTACTTCTCGTAGAACTTTTTTGCCAAAAATTGATTTGAAAAAAAATTTTAGTTAAAATTTAAAAAAATATTTCAAGAATTGGAAGAATTGCAGTTTTAATTTTTTAGAAATAATTAGGATCCTAAAGTTCTGAACATTCAAATGAACGAAATTTATTTATTTCTTCCAAAAATTAAACTTTTATTGCAGTTATTTTGCTTCACTATCCAAAAAATTAATTACTGAGTTTGTAAAAATACAATTTTTGTATGATTTGTAATTTATTAAAATATTTTCAATAAAAATGTATTTCGTTCATTTGAACGTTCAAAACTTGGGTGTCATAAATAATTAAATTTCAAAAGGTTTAATAATTGTTTATTAGAAGCGAAAAATAATTATTTCGTACCGTGAAAAATAAATTTTTAATTTTAATAGTTTCCTTTATTTTCTTTTCTTTCTTTTCATTTTTCTTGTTCGTTTTAGAATACAAACTTTAAAAAATACTTGAACAGAACAATGTTTTCTCATTTTCTTCAAAACTTATTTAAAAATGTTAGGGGAAATAAGTGTCTCTATTAAATAACTCATTTACTAAACTCAATATCTAATTTAATTACATTTAATTGAAAATATTATAAAATTCTCCAAAACTAGGTTAAAACAAAACTGGGGCATATTAAAAAAACGTTTTTATGACTCTTGTACAAAAGTTTGTCCTTTAAAATTAACTAAAAAAAAATTATAAGCACGCTAACAAAATTTTAATTTGACAAATTGGACTTCGTGTTATCTAAAAAAATATATTATAAGAAGTGCATTAGTTAAAATTAAAAGAGACAATTTGCATGTCAGATTAAAATCGCTATTTATAAGTTTCTAGTACACCAGAAATATTCCACTTCTCTTTTTCTTAATTGAAAAGAAATTTCTTTCTATTATTAGAAATTTAATTAATAAAGAAGTTTAATTAATGTTTTTTTGCAGCGGAACAATTTTTGAATGTCGACTCAAGTCCAGTTGCTCTTCTATCGGGAATTGGAGATCTCAAGGATCAACAAAGTGAAAAACAACTAATTTCCAAAATGCTCAGCAATCATCCCGTTGATTTTTTATGGAATGCAGGTTCCGAATGGCCATGTTGGCCATCGCAGGATAATAAGACGACGATTTTTAACCGATATTCCAGAGCTGGTTTCACGTCCAAGGTAAAACACGAGAAGTTTTAATATTTATGATATTAAAACTGGGAGAATAAAGAGAATAAGGAATATAGTTTTTAGTTTGCTTAAAAAGTGGTATGAATTTAATTAAAATTAGAAAAGGCGTTAAGAGTTTGCAAATTTATTTTTTTTTATTTTTTTGCTATAAATTTAATTCGAATTAAATTAATTTAATTTAAGGTTTATTTAAATTTAATTTAAATTTAATTTAAATTTAATTTAACTTTCACTTTCACTTTTAAAATAAACAACTTTTTGATTTTACAACATTGATACTTGGGGGTGAATGGTAATGAAGGATGTAAATTAATTAAATGCACATTTCGTGGTTTGGCTTATATATTGCTCGAAGAGGGTGAACGTCTTATAGAGTTAAATTAGGGGTGCGAAGTAGAATTACATTTTTGACGTTAGGGGAATTTTCGTGCACGTCAAAGAAATCGTGTTCATAATTGGACCATAAAGAAGGTAAACTTGTGAAAAATCAATTGCTCAGGTGGGCCTGTGTTCGAATGTTAGGCAAATGCATTGGTATTATGAAGCAGGTGTGGCGAATACACTTTTTCCACGATGCTATAACTTGTGCCAAAGCGATCAAATGCACGCTTTCATTGAAGATTTCCGGTAAGCGAATCCTCAATAATTTCTAGTTATTCAGTAAATAAATTTCCACATTCTCAAAAAAGAATTATTTAAAACAGTATTTAAATTATTTGAATTATTAAAAACTAATTTCAAATAATTTAAAATAAATTAATATAATTAAAAATAATTAAAAATAATTAAAAGCAAAAATAGTAAACATTTTTCGAATGGTAGTAAATATTGTGAGACAATTTGAAATATAAATTACAATGTCAATAGATATTGATAAAAGAGAAAAATTGTTGATAAATAATTTTTCTCCTTTGAAAATTGGAGTTTCAAAATTAAAATTTTTAAACTTATCATTTTTCTATAATGATAAATATGATTTCAGATTGACAGCGTGTTTTGGATTGCTGAAATGGTTGGTTGATAAAATCAACGCCGAGGGTGAAAATTCCGCGAGGTCACCAACAGGCACGATACCTTTGAAAGCATTAGATTTCGCTATAAGAAGATGTAGCGATTATATCGGAGCTCAATCACACGAGGATATTGATCAAGAATCCGAGAGGGTATGGTCACATCAATGGGACCAATTTATCTGCTGGTATTACAAAATCATTCAAAATCAAGCTCTCTTTGTTCGCAACAATGTCCCCTTTCAAGTAAGCTCACGAAAAGTTACCTTCAAGTTTCTCTTTCATTTATTATTTTACAATTTTGTCGCAAATTAATTAACGAACAATTCACCGAAATTGCATAAAAGTTCGAAATGAACGAAATTTAGTTACTTTTCTTCAAATTCTTATCACAATTGCTGTCTGGAGCGAGAAAAGAAAGATTGCGTCAAATAGAAAAAGAATAAATTATAATTAATTTTGTTTTTTAGAAACAGTAACGTTTTTTTATTCGTAGGGATATTGAAATATTATCTTTATTTAATGTGGAGTAATTAGTATTTTTTTCTTTTGTAGAAATATTTCCTCGCCTCTCGACACATTTTGAAAAAGGCGAAGAAATATTGGCCTCAATTGGACTTGGACGGCACTCTAAATATTTGGATTTTGAAACCGGGTTATAAAAGTCGTGGACGAGGAATCGTATTGATGAATAAATTAGAGGACGTCTTGGTAAAAGTCAATCCGGCAAATAAAACCGATACTCGTTTCGTTGTTCAGAAGTATATCGGTGAGAATAATAGTTTCCAGTAAAATCAATATTGGAAAAAATAGCATTTTTCTAATTATTTTATTTTGAATTCTTCATTTTTCGAACAGAGAGACCGCTTTTAATTCACGATACAAAATTCGATATTCGACAATGGTTCATGGTAACGTGTGCTCAACCCTTAACTTTATGGATGTACAAGTGAGTTTCAATTTTTTTTCCAAAATCCAACCTTGGATAGATTTAATTTTCCGACTTTTGTTGTTTTTTTTCTTTTTCGGCTGTTTTAAAGTTGGTTCGAGACTTTTTCCTATAGATTTCAATTCAAAACTCTGGATTCTAAAAAAAAACCCCAAACGAACCATAATTATAGAAATTTTTTATAAGTGCGAT
This sequence comes from Leptopilina drosophilae, assembly GCA_032873175.1. Taxonomy (NCBI): domain Eukaryota; kingdom Metazoa; phylum Arthropoda; class Insecta; order Hymenoptera; family Figitidae; genus Leptopilina; species Leptopilina drosophilae. Next base: position 74,982,874 of record CM065478.1, on the reverse strand, counting down.
GCATTAGAAAATTTGCATTTGGGTTAATTAGACTAACAATTAGTTTGAAGTTTGTAACGTTTGAACGACTATATTTAGAATCGGTTTCTGCTTACGGAAATAATAGGTTGTGGCCAATGAGTAAATCAATGACTGTTGTTAACCCACTTATGAAAATTGCTCTAGCCCTCTATCAGATTATGGTTTTTGTATTTGCGATATATATATATACGTGTGTATAAGGGCATGTTTAAATCATTTAAATTTATAACTTAACAATAAAAACACGCAATATTTAATATTTTTTTTCCAGAGAAAGCTACCTGCGATTTTGTTCTCAAAAATTCACACTATCTGATTTCCATGAATCTATTCATCTCTGCAATCATGCAGTGCAATGTAAATATACAAATTGCACTGACAGGGATTCTTCACTGCCAAATGACAATATGTGGGACGTGGCGACTTTTAAGGAATTTCTAAAGTGAGAAATTTAGAAAATTGAGTTTTACTTTTTGAATTTTGTAATTTTAATTTATTTTCAATTTTTCTACTGTATAGAGAAAAGGATTCTTTTTTGAAATATTTTGGAATTAATAATTATTATTTGTTATTATAATTTATTATTATAATTAACTATATTAATTTGAATGTTCTTTCATTCTTTCATTCACTTTTTCTGTCCCTCACACTCTGAAGTTGTCTTTTGTTTTTTATTAACTTTAGATATATAGAAAATAGAAATCATCAGAATTTTTTTTACTTCTTTTCATTAAAAGAATAAAATTTTGTTAAATATTATGTTTTGTCAAATTGAAATTATTTCAGTTCTTTACTTCTAAAAAAAATTATAAAAATTATTAAACAAATGTGATTAAGAAGTAGAAAATTTATTTATTTTCCATTAACAAGTGAATTATTGCGAAAAAAATTACAAATCATTGAATTATACAAAGAATTTTATCAAAAAATTTGATACTAATTGAATTTCTTCGAAGAATTTTATTGTTTATGAAAACAATTGAATTTAGGAAGAATTTTATTAAAATTTTCTTTAAAATAATGGACTTTCTTTAATCATTTTAATTACAAGTTTTCAAAGTAATTGAATTCTATATTAATAGTTTCTTTCAAGTTTTTATAATAATCCTCTTTCTTAATAATTGAAATTAAGCATTTAATTCTTGAATTTTATTTAAAATTTTTGGAAAATAATTCAATTTTTTTAAATTTATTTAATACAATCGAATTTTTTAATAATTGTATTGAAAATAATTGAATACCTGAGAAAAATTTTATTATTTATAAAAAATACTTTAATTCTTGCGATGAATTTGAATAATATATTTCTTTTTAAATATTTGAATTCTTTTGTGAATTTTTATTGAAATAGTAGATATTAAAAATAATTGAATTTTGATATTATTGAAATTAATTAATTTCTATGAAGAATTTAATTCAATTTATTTTGAAAAAAATCGAATTGTTAAAAATTATTTCATTAAAATGTTTGAAAATTAATTTTAATAATAATTTTAATAATAATTACATTTTTCGAGAAATTCCATTAACATTGTACCAAAAACAATTGATATTCTGTGATGATTTTTATTACTTATAAAAATAATTGAATTCTCGGTTAAAAAAATGTTATTCTTCATAAAAATAATTGAATTATTGCGAAGAAATTTATAAAAAAATTTGTAAATGGTAGAATTCCTCTGAAATTTTTATTATTTAATTCATTCATTCAAAATTGTCATTTTCTAAAATTTCAAATTAAAATTTTTTTTTTAAATAATTGAATTCGTTTTGGGAAATATTTTATTAAAATCGTAGATATTGAAAATCATTAAAATTAGAAAAATTTCTGAAAATAATTGAACTTTGGAGAAGAATTTTGTCATTTATAAAGATAATTGGTATTTTTACGAGAATTTTTTTCAAGATTTGAATATAGTTGAATTTAATATGAAGAATTTTTTTTTTTAAAGAATGTTTGCAATTACTTTTAAATTCTACAAAATTCTACAAAATTGAATTTTTTTAGAATTTTCAACAAAAATTTGAATTAGAAAATTTTCAAATTTTATTATTTTTAAAATTGCTAATTTTATTTAAAAAGGTAGTAAGAAGTTAGCCGCGCGATTTGTTGCTAGTTTATTATTAATTATTAATTAGAATTATTTTACAGAAGCAAAGGTCATAGTGAAGCTTGGGACGAATTGATTTATCCCGGAATGAAACAGGGTTTGGTGGGCTCGCTTTTGGCCAGTCAAGAGGCGATGGACAGGAGAAAAAATAGTTTTGAACTCTACGGTGCCGATTTTATGGTGATGGACGATTTTTCCGTTTGGTTGATTGAAATTAACAGTCATCCGGACATGAGTAATTCCAGTGCTGTCACTACTAGACTGTGTCGACAAGTAATGGAAGACGTTATAAAAGGTATGGAAAATACTCCAGAAATTTTGAAATATAAAGAAATAAACAAAATTAACTAAATCGTATGTTTCATTTGTTGATTTTTCAGTTGTCATTGATTTTCGAGAAGACAAAAATGCGGAAACGGGACAATTCGAATTATCCTACAAGCAACGAATGCCAAGTTGTCAACCTTATTTAGGAGCCGCTTTGTCTTTACACGGAACGAAAATCACACCGTACGACAGAAAACCCGGTTCGTCGCCTCTTGAGTCAAAATCCCATTTGTCCAAATCACCGATGGTAAACTTTAATTACGAAATATTAAAAAAATAGTTAACTTTTCGTTTAGGTTCAAAATATTCTTTTTTTATCAATTTCAGGTGAGTTTAGCGCAGAAGAAATCGAACATTCAAAGCCACATTGGTCCGATTATTATCGATCTCATCGAGGAATTAGAAATCCAACTGGATCAAGAATTCTCCTCCTACTATAAGGAAGAATCTCAAAAAGATACACTGCCAATACTCGAAGTTCCTCAAAAATTATCCGAACCTGTACTGACGGAAACAAGTGCAAAAAATCTTCGTCCCATTGCAACTGCTGACAATCAAATTAAAATCAGAACGCCGATTTCCCAGGTAATACACAACTTACTCCATTTTTTTTCATAATCCTTCAAAAAAATACAATTAACTTTCAATTCAATTTCTTTGAATTTTAATTTCAGACGAATTCATCGAAAAGTCGAACACAATACAAAACTCCGATACAAATTTCCAAATCTGCCTCGCCGAGTAAGTGTTCAAAATTGTCATCGAAAAACAGGAGTAATGACGAAAAGGTAAATTTTCAATTGAATTTTTTTTTTTTGTAAGAAAAATTAGTTCACAGTAATTTTCTATTTTCACAGATAATTCGTTCGGCGGTGAAAAAAGCAATGAAAAAATATAAAAGAAACATTTTACAACCGGAAGTGCCTCAATTGCCGTCTCTCGTCTCTCCTTTGCCCTCAAAAAGAAATGCAACGGCCGAAAAAGGGAAAATTCAAAAAAGACAATACACAAAAACGAAAAAAATTGAGGCTGCTGACGTTAACGATATCTACGCTCTTGGTCAAGGAATTAAAGAATAAACTCTCGCTTCCAAAATCACACGTTCAAGCTAAGATAAAAAAATATTAAAAATATTCAGACTATTTAAATTAGAAAAATATTTTTCTCGAAACAAATTATAATATTGTTAATACTGCTTTAATATTCTATTATAGAAAATTTATTTTTGAAATTTGCCGTCAATAAATTCTATTATACAGTTTAGAAATATTTTTCAATTCCGAGTATTTAGATTTATATTTTTTTTCGATTTCCAATTTTAGAATTCTATTAATTTATATTTAATTTATATTTAATTTATATTTAATTTATATTTACTATTTCGATATTTACAACAAAATGAATCTCGAACTTCTTTTTAAAATAAGTTTATACGAAATTTGCTGCTGTGAAAATAGTAACAAAGTAAAGAAAATCAATTGGAAACAAAATGACTGTCGTATAACAAACTTTTCAAATTTTTCTAACAACTCATTTATCTTTTCCTTCAGTAACAATTTTTTTTAACCATTTTAATTCACCATAGAAAAATCCATCACTCTTCAAGCAGAAACGCAGATTTTGCACTCGTTGCATTTTTTTCCGAAAATTGAACCCGATACTGTTATGGATAAATTTTAATCAATTTTTGCTTTTTTTTCTATCTGTCAAAATGGCGCAAACTGACTTGAGTCCTACGACTTCAACTAAAATTGCAATAATGAACAAGAAAGCAGATCAAACTCCAAAACGAATTAAAACAGAGAAAATAAAAGATATTGACGGTGATGCGAAAAATAAATTGGAACGCACGTTCTTCAATCAACGAACGACAAGAAATTCAGTAATTCCATTTTCTTTCAATTTTCTCTAAATATCTAATAAATTAATAAAATAAAAATATAAATTAATAAAAAAATAAAATAAAATATTAACATAGTATTAATAGAATAAAAATAATTCTTTACAGAATTGTTTTTAACATTTTTGAAAATATTTCCAGGAGAGAAAATATTCGAGTCCAAAGATTAACAACGTCCCCTCGTCGAGTACAACGGATTCCTTCAGCGACGAGGAAAACATAAAAAATGTCGTCCGTTGGCTAGAAACGCTTCCAAGCAATCAAGAATGGTGCAAATTGGAAGAAGATCAACTCGATCGTCAGGGAGATTCTGGAAAGCGAAAAGCGTCACAAATCAAGAATGAAACATACGATTCAGCTCAACCATCAACTAGTTATCAGAAAAATCCCTCTGAGTCGAGTAGTTCGGAGAAACCAGTTTCAATCATTAAGGAAACTACAATTAAGAAAACTCCGAGAAAAGTGACTTTCGAAAATCATCATCGAGGAGAGAGTTCCAAATTAACAGCAGATAATTATCGTTTGCGAAAGAATTCGGACAATATTGGAAAGATGAAAACTTCATTGGCAGCTTCTTTGAGAAACGATCACAGGAGATCGGTGCCAGGTTATAAAAATAAGGAAGAAATCGTTCAAGTCAGAAGACATTCGTATAATTTGAGAAATTTGGAGTCAAGAAAAATCAGTGTTATTGATAATCAGGAGAAAATTTCTCGGACTCGTCGATGTTCTATTAGATGTCAGGAGAATAGGAGACGATCGAGAGATATTACGTCGCGTGGTCCCGAGCAGAATGAACAAAAGGAGGTGAATTCGAATCCTCGAAAGATGAAATCTCCTTTTACGAAACAGGCCCGAAGTAGCACACCTAGTTTATTATCTGGTAAAAATAGGAAAAATACTAAAAAAAAAAATTTGAACTTTTAAATGAAGGAAATATTTTTTTAATACAAATGTTTTCTACAATTGCCGATTGAAGTGAAAATCGAAAACGAAAATTTAACAATTTTGAACATGAATGAGTAGGAATCGAGAACAAACGTTGTTAATAAAATTCTTCGTTGGAATTTCAAATTGTTTTTAATACAATTTTAAAAAAATTTTTTTAAAAAATTCAATTATTAAAAACTTTAATCAAATTTTTCGAAAGAATTAAAATATTTTCTTAAATTTTAATGAAATTCTTCGCAATAATTCAGTTATGTTCAGAAATATAATAGAATTTTTTGCAGGAATTTCAAATTATATTTAATATAGAATTTTAATAGTTTTTTAATTATTTTAATTATTTTTTTAAATTTGAATCAAATTGTTTGAAAGAATTCAATTATTTAAAAAATTTTAATCCGATTCTTCGAAAAAATTCAATTATTTTTAAAAAATTGAATCAAATTGTTCGAAAAAATTTTATTATTTCAAAAATTTTATTCAATTTCTTCGAAAGAATTTAATTATCTCAAAATTTTGTACACAATTCTTTGAAAAAATTCTATTATTTTCAAAAATGTTGAGAAAATAAAAATAAAAATCATATTGAAAAAAATTGATTTCTGACAAAAAAATTCTATTAAAGTTATTGACAACAATTAAATTATTTTAGATAAAGATAAATTTTATTAAAATAATTGAATTCTTGTCAAATTTCCTTATTATTTATAAAAATATTTCAATTTTTTCGAGAAATTCCATTAAAATTGTAATGAAAACAATTAAATTTAACAAAAAAATTTGTTAAATTAACAACATTTTTGTGATCAATTTTATTGATTATGAAAGTATTTGAATTTCACTATCTTTGAAAATAATTTAATACTTGTACGGAATTTTATTAAAATTATTCAAAATAATAATTTATTTCTTTCGAGAATTTTAATGATAATTATATTGAAAATTATTAAAAATTTGTTGAGGAAATAAATTCCTGCTAAGAATTCTATTTGTTTGCATAAATAATAAAATTCTTCTCAAGAATTTAATTATTTTCGTAAATAATAAACTACTTCGCTTTACTTAAAAAAATTCTAATAAAATTCTTCATAAAAATTTAATTATTACAAAAAATGTTGATAAAATTATTTAAAATTATTTTCATCAATAATACAATTTTTCTCAAGAATTCAATCACTTGGAATTCAATTTCAGTAAATTTTCTGGAAAGTATTTTATTATTTCAATAAATTTTCTTAATAAAAGAATGAATTATTTCGAAAAATTTTAATAAAATTCGATGCAAGAATTAAATTATTTCGTTCATTTGAGCGTTTCAAAATTTTTCCATATTCATTATAAAAACATCGAATAAAGTGAAAGAAAAAGAGCGTTTTTTCTGCCACAAAAAATTTATAATCCCTTTTTTTCCAGATTTACCACATTTATCATCATTCAATTTAAATGAACTCAAAGAACTGGAGGAAAATGACAAAGCATCCGAGAAAGAAGTTCAATATGATAGAAGAACAATAATGACACGATCAAAATTACAAAATAATAGTGAAAAGTGCCTCAAATCAGTTAAAGAAATCATAAACAATACCGACACCAATCAAGACTTTAAAACTTCACCCATAAAATCTCACAAATCTCCCAATGAAAAAATTGACAAATTCATCTCTCGAAAAAATAGCGAAGAATTAAGAAGAACACTGATCAAATTGAATAATCCACTAAAAAGCAAAGCTGCCCTTATAAATTCAAAATTAGAAGAAAAATTAAATTCCAAAATGGAAATAACTGTCAATAGATACAAACGTTCTTATGCAAACAGAAAAAATGTCTGGATGAGTAAAGAAAACAGTTTCGATCAATTTGAAGAGCCTCCAGAAAAAAAGAAAAAATTATTATGCAAACTTTAATTTTTGTTTAAAAATCTTTTTCAGTATTAAGTTTATTTTTCTAGAATTTTTTTTACAAAATTTGCAACAGTGTTTCAAGCAACCGAGTTAATGATATCAATAAAAATGTTTACGCAGTTAGTTTTTTGTTTTAATTTAAATTTCCCGCTAAAACGATTCATTCGCCATCTGGTGACGAAAACAGCAAGCACTGTTGCCAAAACAAACAATTTTTCAGTAGTAACTAGTAAACAAAAGTTGTAAGGCATACGTGTACTATAGATTTTGACAAGTAAAAGAAAGTGAACAAGAGAAATTATTAAGAAGAAAATGATTGTGCGAAGGAATATTTTACCTAGAACTGTAAGTGACATTTTATCAGTGAGCTTTATATTGATAATAACTCCCCTTATTTATTGGTTCGAACTCTGGCTAGTGTTACCGGAAATTTATGAATACGGGAGTTTCTTTTACATTTTCCACTTTCTTTTTGGCAACTTTATAATGTTGAATATAGTGGGAAACTTTACCTACACAGTATTATGCGACACAAGTACGCGACAAGTTCTAGTTAATTCAAGTGAGGCGAAAACAAAAACCGGTTGGAGGTTATGTTCGACTTGTGAAGCATTAGCACCACCTCGCTCTTGGCACTGTAATATTTGCAATACATGCATATTAAAACGTGATCATCATTGTATTTTCACCGCCTGCTGCATAGGACACAAGAATCATCGTTACTTTCTTATGTTTATTTTCTATCTATTCGTCGGGGCGACCTTTAGTTTTTATTTTAATAATTTCTTCATTTGGCGGCGAATAAACTTTGAATTTCCAATGTCAATTTTGAAGATTGTCTTTCCGTTGGCGATTTTTGTGTTTGGTTTCGATGGATCGATTGAACAGTTTTATTTATTGTTGTATATTGTCACGGTGATTGGAATGTTGTTCACGGGAGTATTGTGTGCCTATCATTTTCATCTTGTTTTCATTGGATGCGTCGCGAACGAAAAGGAGAAACGGAGATTTACCTACAATCTTGGGTGGAAGCAGAATTTTTTGGAAGTTTTCGGAGATCGCTGGTACATTGCTTGGCTACTTCCTTATTTTACGTCGACTTTGTCTCATGACGGTATCACTTGGGATACTCCCGCTTCCTGGCAGGAGAATAGCGGCAAGACGAAGTAGTGACTTTTTCACAAAAAGGCCTTCAAGTTTTTTTTGTCCAAAGAAAGTGAATTGAAATATGTTCCTAAGTTTTGTTTATAGAAAGAGTTTAATATATCAGAAAGTAATATTTGGACATAAAATGAATGTTTCTTTTTGAGTAATTCGAAGAAATTTTATTCTTTAATAAAAGTGTATGTGTGTTTGTGTGTAGAAGATAATTTTGGAAATGTGTAAATCAAATTTTGAATTTTAAAAAAAGAAAATTGTAATGAGTCATATATTAGCTATAAGAACAAATTATTGAAATAATTGTAAAGACAGGGAAAAATCTCTTGACAATGTTTCGTTTTCTTAGTGTAAATAACGAGAATAAAAATTTGGATTGATCAGTAATCTGTATTCTATAAATGCAAGTACATTGGGCAACATAATTGGAACGTTCAGCAATTTACATTTTTTTTTCGTGTTACTTCGGAATGTTGGTAAAAGTAATATTTCAATTCTATCGTAGAGAAATATAGTATTGTTAATGAATATGCTCACCGATATGGGTATCAACTTCTTAGAATATAGGTAAATTTTTTGGATCAAGGCACAACACGCTACACTGTTTGTCAACTAAATGAAAAATTTTCTTTTTACTTTTTCTCGGTAAAAAACTTGCTACGCAAATTAATAATAATAATAATCTCGAAAACTACAATTCCCCCCAAAAAAAAATTATATAACATTCCCTCATCGTTTCGTAATGAAAATATTTTGACAAAGGAATATTTAAATCCTTTTTTTTTCTTGTAACATATATAATACGTATGTATCTCGATAATAGTGGATTTAAAAAAAAAACTTAACTACATTTTTAACCGCACATTACTTGACGAACAAAATCCTCGTAATTGATATTACCCTGCGAATCTTCGTGTCCTGAAAGTAGAGTTTCGACTTCTTCGTCGCTTAATTTCTCACCTGGAAATAATAGAAACATAACCTCAAAATTTTTACTTTTTGGCAAAAATGTTTACTTTCTTTTGGTTAAAATAAATATATAAAATATTATAAGAAGAAGAAATATTTTTACCGAGTGTCGTGAGAAGATGTCTGAGTTCGGCCGAAGAAATAAAACCATTTCCGTCCTTGTCAAAGTGACGCAATCCCTCGATGAAGTCGTCAGCAGTATCAGATGTGCGTGCTTTGCTAATTGCCTGGTAAATTGGCAGGAAAACTTCGAAACTTATTCTTTCATCAGGTTTGTGCTGATGCGTGAATTTTTTAACATCCGACTCCGTAGGATTCTGTCCCAATGCTCTCAGGGCGTCGCCGATTTGTGCCACATGAATTTTCCCATCTCCACGGCTGTCGAACAGTTGGAAAGCTTCCTGAAACTCTGGAAAATAAATTCATTCTTTAAATTGTCTCGAAAAATTCTCGCAAAATTTATCTTTTTTTAAATTCGAATTCTTTGCAATATAAAATTCAGTCAAATATTAAGAATAGAATATTCTAAACAGTTATTTTGAATTGTCATCTCACTTTACACCAAATTGAAAAGTGACAAAAAAAATGTTCTCAAATATTTAAACAATGAAATTTGACACCAAATTACAAATCACTTTTATGAATCACACTTTACCATCCATTGATGACATCATTCGCTGTGCCAATTCTTGATAACTGAACCCGTACATTTTTACCGATTTTTTTTTCAACTTTCTTATCAAATTACAATAAAAAAAACAATAATAATTAAATCTACAAGACTGTCAAAACCCTTAGCACTCTAAGTATTTAAAAAAGCAGGAAACAAGTAAATCAAAACAAAAACAACAAACAGTATGTTTTGAAAGATTTGTCAAATAATCCGCCGAGGATGATTGCAAGTTGAGTGTCAAATTGCAACTAAAATCAGCAAAGTTGGAAAAAAAAATCAAGAATTGGTCATCAAAGGACCGTGAACTGCATACCGACGTTCACTTTCAAATAGACAGCCATAAAAGGTAGCCCCTGATGCGAATGCTGTATCAAGGTGTGTCTAAAAAGGCAAAGATACTCTTGACCTGTATTAAACGTCAAAAAAAAGTGCCCCTCTTTGATATCGAGGTCCTGTTCATTCAGAAAGCATTCACTTACCAGCCAGCTGATCCTCGGAATAAGAAGCCTGCAAACATTCAGAACGAATTGCACTTTAAAACACTTGTTACTGCAGAAAAGTATTATTAATGGATATAAAAGTCAGAGAAAATACAAACCATTTTTCTCCTTTGACGTTCGTTGTGTCGGTCTTTCTAACCTATGCACTACCGTATACGCGTTTACTCTTTGCTTTCTTTTGTCGCTCTCGTCGCTTTATGACTAAAGTAGTCGCCTCTAAACCGGAAATGAGTCAGTTGTATATATATACAAAAAAAATTATGCAGAGTAGACCGACATTGATCGAAGGTTTGTTTTCAGTAAAAAGTTTCGTAACTTTTAACTAAAGTATGTATACTAAGAAAGAATTTCAGTCCAAGTCGAACGGAATTTATTTTTAATATATTTCTCATAATACCCGAGTCTTTAATTTGCAAACTTTTGCATTCTAATATTTTTCCAAGTATTTTAACAAAAAAAGGACAAATTTTTTCGGCATTTGAGTCAAAATAAGTACTTTTAAACAAAAATGTAATATTTACAAAAGAAAATTGATATTAATCAAAATTTATCCTATATATTAATAATATTTTAATGGAAAAATTGGGAATGTATTGAAAACATGTTTTTCCTTTTATTTCGGGAAATTTTCATTTTTTTTCTCTTTAATATTTTCACATTTATTTTACAATTTATATTACAAAGTCACAGGCTGTGATTTAATAAATACACTTCTAATTATTTTTCAAAAATTGAAATTATAATAACAATTACCCTACACAAAGTTTGGAAAGAAATTACACCTGAAAAAGCGCACTAATTTGGAAGAAAGTGTGCAAAAGTAAATTATTTATTTATTAAAAAATTAAAAACAATAATTGTGATAATATTTTTTGTATTTTAATGAAAAAAATTAAAATTTGGTGATTGTAAAAAAATTATTTAAGGTAATTTATTTCCTATTTATCAACTATTCTTTTTTCACTATCTTTCTCTTTCTATTATTTTTAATTTATTATTTTTGACTCGTTCCCAAGTGCCTAAGAAGCAATATGAAATTAAAGGTTATGTTTGTGTCAGATTTATTTATATTAAAAGTTCAGTTTTTGTTAATGTAAATTTAAAACTTGTTTTTATCGACAATTTGGATGCCATGACGACTTAAACTTTAATAATTTGTAATAATAATTGTTCCTGTTTGTTTACTTTTAATATGGAAATTACAAACATAACCTCAAATTTTTTGCTTTTTGATATTTTTCATTCAATTGTTTGATAAATGTATTTACAGTATTCACGTGAGTGAAGTTTACAACAATTATTGTGAACGATTGAAAAAAAGCATTTTTTTACTCACAAAATATTTTATAAATTTATTAGGCAGTAAATTAAATTTATTTTAGAAATAAAAATTAATTTAGTTTCGAAATTTGTCTTTTTTTCGTTGATATTAAAAATTAGCCTAAAAGTTTGAATAAAAAATATTTTTTACTCATAAAATAATATTTTAAAAATGTTTAACTAAATTAATTACTAAATTAATTTTATTTTACAAAAAAAAAATTAATTTAGTTTTGAAATTTGTCTTGTTTTGTTGATAATAAAAAAATGGCATAAAAATTTTAATAAAAAAGTATTTTTTACTCATAAAATAATATTTTACAAATTTATTACTAAATTAATTTTATTTTACACATAAAAATTAATTTAGTCACGAAATTTTGTGTTTTTTGTTGATAATCAAAAATCGGCATAAAAATTTGAATAAAAAGTATTTTTTACTCATAAAATAATAATTTACAAATTTATTACAAAATTAATTTTATTTTACAAAAAAAATTATTTTAGTTTGGAAATTTGTCTTTTTTTTGTTGATAATAAAAAAACGGCATAAAGATTTGAATAAAAAAAGTATTTTTCACTCATAAAATAATATTATACAAATTTATTACTAAAGTAATTTTGTTTTACAAATAGAAATTAATTTAGTTTTAAAGTTTTTATTTTTTTCTTTTTTAAAAATATGAAAACAGGAAAAATTTTTTTTTGTGGTAAAAATTTGAAAAAAATTACTTTTTTCCTAAATCGTTAATTATATAAACGTTGTAAAATTCATCAACGTGAGAATTAATGTATCTAACGTTTAACTGCATTGATTGATATATTTGATTTAGTTAAATTTAGTAGTGAACTGTTTAAAAAAAAAAATTTATACTTTCAGTAAAATTTGAGTTTGTATTACAAGTAAGAATATTATTCTAAATGGAAAAGTCGATTTTAAACAAAATTTTCTTTTAAATTCTAAATTGCTTGAAGCTATTTTTTTGTTACTATTATTAATGATTTTAAGGCCACTTTCATTTACGTAAATATTAAATATGAATATATAACAAACAACAGTCTACTTGGTCCTCTTAAAACAACATTTTGTTTTCATACAATATAAACAATTTAAATATTATTAACATCTCAAATAGAAAATGAATAACGAAAAATAGAAGAAACCTATAATTTATGTACTAAAATCATTTGTGAATTAATGATCATAAGAAAAATAAATTTTTATAAAAGTTAGAAATTATTTTTATATACTTTTTTTTAATGATTTTAGGGACCTTCTCCATGCAGCAATGTGTAAATTGCATTTCTTAACTCTATATTTGGAGAAAAACTTTTGTCATGTAGGGGCTCATTAGTCATTGGACTTGTAAACTTTCCGCATAAGAACCATTCGTTTATTGCTGCTCTCTCGTATGTGTAGCCATCTGCAAAATAACGCATAGAATTTAATTCGCAATTTATTTCTATTGTTTCTGATTTAAATTGATTTCAGTTTAATTTAATTCACAATTTATTTTTACCATTAAATAAACAATTTCAAAATTTGATTTCAAATTGAATCCACAATTTTGTTCCATTTCTAATTAATTAAAAATTGATTTTATTTTGAAAGAAAAATTGAAAAACAAAATAAGACATTTTTTGCAAGTTTAGAGACTTTTGTTCAATTTTAAAAATAGAAAATTATTTCAATACCTGAACATTGAACTGGTTCCTTCATTATTTCGTGTGTAATTGGACAGAAAAATTCGTGTGGTACATCAGCCTCATCAATTGGTTCAACATTATTAGAATTTTCACGCTTCAGCCAAAATAATTGTTTCTTGAGATTTCCCATTGTCTGCGAAAACAATTTTCAAAAATCAGTGACAAAAATATTCCTTTTTCTACAAGCGAGAATATTTTTTATAATAAAATTCCATATTCTCACCTCTTCATCTTCTTTAATACCGAGTTTGTGTATAATTTCTTCTTCTGGTATATGCAATAAATGCCTGCCAGTAATTGATGTCATATGTATATGTTTAATAATATTTGGTAATCCTATTTCCATCAACCATTTTGATATTTCATTGACAGACCATTCAGTGACCTTGAGAGTAATAATAAAAAGTATAATCAACAAAAATAAAAAAATAAATTGGGAAAAAAATACTAAAAGCATATAATAATTAAAATAAATGTTGCCAGAAAAACATCTAAAAAAAAGTGGAAAAATTTAATTAAGAGTTATCCAGATAAAACCGGGTGAAATATTAAAAGTCTTTTTTATTTTTCTACATCGATTGATTATCTACATAATTATATTTGTGTTTATTTTAAATTATATTTCTATTTATATAATAAAAAATTATATTTTTGTTTAAAAAAAACTAATTATTGAACATAAAAAAGATGTTTTTATTGAAAGAAAACTTAACTTTGTGTATTCTGTATGCTACAATCATGCATCTAATTATTACATATAGCGTGGACTAGAAGTCAGTCTTAAATTATTAATAATGTGCTTGTACTTTTTAATTACCCTCTTTGTACTATTTCTCAGTCTGTTTATTAACATTGACTGAGATACTAATTGTTCTGGCAATTTCCACACTAAAAGTCTTTTATCCAAACCGCCTGAAAAAATCGTATGTTGTTAGTTACAAAAACTCGTTTTTTGATTTAATTATAATTTAATTTAATGAAAATTTACTTTTTTCGAAATACGATTTTACGAAATGTAATTTTTTCAAATATATAATTGTTCAAAATTATGATTATATTTCAAAAGAATTTGAAGTAAATTTTTAAAAGTAATAAAATTAAATTAAAATTTACTTCAATGCAATTTAAAAAAATGATTTAAAGTGAGAAAATAAAATTCTTTGAAACATGAAATTAATTTTATTGAAATTTGCGAAAATTTCCTTTTTTTTCAATTTTTTAAAACTAGTTTCGGGAATTTAACTGTTTAGAAAATTAATTAATTAATTCTTGAGCTGTAAGACAGTTTATCATTAAAAAGTTCTAATTTTTTCAAATATAATTGTTCAAAAATATACGATTATATTTCAAAACAATTTTTAAAGATAATGAAATTAAATAAAAATTTATTTCAATGCAATTTTAAAAAAATGATTTAAAGTGAGAAAATAAAATTCTTTGAAACATGAAATTTTGAAATTTTATTGAAATTTGAGAAAATTTCATTTTTTTATCAATTTTTTAAAACTAGTTTCGGGAATTCAACAATTTATAAAATTAATTAATTCTTGAGCTGTAAAACAATTTATCATTAAAAAGGTGTAAATCCACTTGAGAACGGAAAATCTCGATTCTTATTATATAGAATAATAATTGTGCAATTTTACCTGTTACAAAAAGCGTTGAGTCTTCAGAAAATGCACAAGACGTGATAAGTCCTCGATGATTTTCAAGAACGTGTAAACAAACTCCTGTGTACTGAAAAAGAAAAATTGTTCTATTTGAATTTATGTTTTTTCATTGGCGAGGAAGAATTTTTCGTTTTCATAGATTAAATTTTTCTAAAATACATACAACACTCCAGAGTCGAGCAGTTTTGTCAGTCGCAACACTTCCCAAAATTTCTCCCTGAATCAGAGAAAATCTCACGTCCATAACATTGCCTCCATGTCCTGCCAATTGTTTTCTCAATTTATAAGAATATCCATAATCACTGGAGCCTCTCGGTTCGTCACGATTGTCATTAGTTATATCGATTCTCCATAATTTTACGTATGAATCGTTTCCACCTGTTGCCAGGAGGTACGACAGATTGTCACCGTTTGTATTCGTTGTAAATGTCCCTAAAGCAGAGAATTTTGCAAATTATCAACAAACAAAAAATATTTCTTGCTTTTTTATTTTGGAAATCTTATTTCTTCTTTTCTTATTCAATAGAATATTGATTTATTCTTATCAATACTCAATTTCTTATTCAAAAAATTTTAGAAAACAGTTAAAATTAGATAAATAAAATTAAGTAAATAAAAAAAAGTAAATAAAAATATAAGTAAATACAAAAAAATAAATAAAAAATAAGTAAATACAAAAATAAATAAAAAATAAGTAAAAATAAGAAAAATAAAGAAAATGGTTAGTATTTTTTCTAACTATTTGGAAAATTTTACGAAATTGTTAGAAAAAGAGATAATCTACCGGAAGCAGTGAAAATTCCTGTGGTTGGACTAATATCACATCCTTGGACACCTAAATCGTGTCCATCCTTGCAAAACATTAACAAAGCAGACGCAGGATCGTCACACTCGATATCGTAGAATGCCCAGGTTCCTTCATTGCATCCTGTTACTAGATATTTCGAGTCCGGTGTAAAAGCCACCGCAGTCACTGCTTCGGCGTGTCCTCCAAAAACTCTGAAAATTAAAAATAATATTTCAAAAAACAGTGAAAAGTAAATAATAACAGTAAATACTCAAGAGAAAAAATAATTCTCTCCTTTTTTTCTGTACTTTTTTAAACCTTCAGATAATCGAAAAAAAATTTAAAAATTGTTTTAAAATATAATTTAAATTTCAAGAATAATTAAAAACAAAATAATCTTAAAAAATTAATTAAAAAAATAATTAAATATCTCATTCAAAAATTCTGAATGTTCATCTGTGAAAAAAATGTTTTTAAAATTTATTTTCGTAAATAAGTCACTAAAATAAAAATCAATAAATATTAGATATTGTAAATTATTTTCTAACTTCGCATTCGAATTATTTTTGTAACAAAATTTGCGAAATTAAATATTTTTTCACTGTTTTCATAAAGTAGTAACTAAAATAAAAATTAAAATGAAAATCAATAAATAAAATATTGTAAATTATTTTCTAAATTCGCATTCGAATTTTTTTTTGTAGCAAAATTTGCGAAATAAAATATTTTTTCACTGTTTTCATAAATTGGTCACTGAAATAAAAATCAATAAATATTAAATATTGGAAATTACTTTCTAACTTCGCATTCGAATTTTTTTTGGTAGCAAAATTTGCGAAATCAAATATTTTTTCACTGTTTTTATAAATTAGTCATTAAAATAAAAAATTAAAATGAAAATCAATAAATTAAATATTGTAAATTATTTTCTAAATTTGTATTTGAATTTTTTTTTGTATCAAAATTTGCGAAATAAAATATTTTTTCACTGTTTTCATAAATTGGTCACTAAAATAAAAATCAATAAATTATTTTCTAAATTCGCAGGCGAATTTTTTTTTTTTGTAGCAAAATTTGCGAAATAAAATATTTTTTCACTGTTTTCATAAATTAGCCAATGAAATAAAAATCAATAAACATTAAATATTAAAAATTGTTTTCTAAATTCGCATTCCAATTTTTTTGTAACAAAATTTGCGAAATTAAATATTTTTTCACTGTTTTCATAAAGTAGTAACTAAAATAAAAATTAAAATAAAAAGCAATAAATTAAATATTGTAAATTATTTTCTAAATTCGAAGGCGATTTTTTTTTTTTGTAGCAAAATTTGCGTAATAAAATATTTTTTCACTGTTTTCATAAATTAGCCAATGAAATAAAAATCAATAAATATTAAATATTGGAAATTACTTTCTAACTTCGCATTCGAATTTTTTTTTGTAGCAAAATTTGCAAAATCAAATATTTTTTCACTGTTTTCATAAATTAGTCACTAAAATAAAAATCAATAAATTAAATATTGTAAATTATTTTCTAAATTCGTATTCCAATTTTTTTGGTAGCAAAATTTGCGAAATTAAATATTTTTTCACATTTTTCATAAATTAGTCATTAAAATAAAAATCAATAAATGTTTTTAATATTGTAAATTATTTTTTAAATACGCATTCCAATTTCTTTAAAATATAATTAAATAAAAGAATAATAATGTTTAAAACAAGTGACGGAAAGTTTAAAACAAATATAAATTTAAGAAGCTTATCGTATGAAATGTGTTAGCCAAATTATATTATAGACTTCTGTTTCAAGTTCAAGGGTACATCAAGAATGAAGGATGTAATACAACATTTATTAAGTCAAGTCGTTAACTTATTTCTAAAAGTAGTGACATACACGTAATGTCAAATTACTGTATTAATGAAGAAGGAAAAATTTACTAATTTCTTAAATATAGAAGATAGAACTATTTTTTTATTAGAAATTAAATGTCAATTTCAATTATTGAAAGCAAGGAAAATTACAATAATGAGAGAAATTATTTATTTTGTTAATAAATTATCGAAAATTTTCTCCTTCTTTGAACTGAAAAGCACTCCTACTGTTGATTATAATATTTACGATTAATGTTTAATTTAGCTTAATAATAACTTAATAATAATATTTAATAACTGAATAATTAAATAATTAACATAATTTTTCGAAATTTTCTTCAACTTCTTCTATTTTTAAAAAATTTGTTCAATTTCTCATTTGGTGTAAACATGAAAATATTAATACTTATTGTGAATTTAGTTTCATTAGTAAATTATATATTTTTTTTAATTTTCCTTAATTACGGTTACTTTTAAAATTTGTTATTTACGGAATGAATTTTATTATTTTCGAAGACAATCCTTTTTCGTAAAAATTAGAAAAAAATTTACTTCGAAAATAGTAGAATTTACTCGAAAAATAAGAATTGAATATCAAAAGTAGAAAATTAGTGAAATATACTTTGAATGTTTGAATTTGGTGAAAGTTACTCCGAAATAGTTTTCAATTTGATAAAAAGCTTACTTTAATTCTTCCATTGCGTCAACATCCCACAGTGTTGTTTTCTCATCATCACCAGCAGTTGCGATCATTTTTCCATCCGGTGACCAACGACAAACTCGAATTCCCTGTCCAGAACTGATGAAAGACCCTCTCGCTTGTTCTCCATTCTTTAAAAGAGCGAAATTAAATATTAAAATTTCAAAAAACAAAAATAACATGTCATGAAAAAAATCATTTCAAACAATAATTATTATCAACAATTTAAATTATAAACAATAATTAATTGTAATCGGACATTGTGTCTCAATTTGATATCTCCAGAAAAATTGTCTTTGAATAATTGAAATCAATCTTGCATGCAATGAATGGAAATATTTACAATAAAACAAATTGGTGCAAAGTAAAGAAATAAGTAAATGAAAAAAAAAATTTGTGCTAATTAAAATCTTGAAGTTAGACTCAAAATTATAATCCTTACTTATTAAACTAGAAGATTTTTTTTTGTAATTATAAAGAAATATTTCTCGCACTCTGCAAAAGGAAAATAGTTAAATTCGAAATGTAATTATTGCTATACCGTCACCTCAGTGTCCCAGATAATAGTTGTACCATCTAAAGAAGAGGACGCTAACATTGTTCCACAGGGACTGAATTCAAGATGATGAATTGTGTACTTGTGACCCCTTAATGGACTGAAACTCTTCTCGAGTAGTGTGATTTCTTGCTCGTCGTCCTCATTCTCATGTGCAATGTCCCATATTCGCACGTTTCTGTCCCTTTGATTTTTATTATTGTAAAATTATTTTTAAATTATTTTAATATTATTTCAATATTATTTCAATATTATTTCAATATTATTTTAATATTATTTCAATATTATTTTAATATTATTTCAATATTATTTTAATATTATTTCAATATTATTTTAATATTATTTCAATATTATTTTAATATTATTTTAATATTATTTTTAATTGATTGAAAAAATAATTAAATCCTTGATTTATTCATACTGACCCAGAGCCAGAGGCGATTAGATTATTTTTAAATACTGACACGCCATTTACTGAACCAGTATGATCATCTATACAACAAATCAGTTTCACGTCGTTTGAACTCGTTTCCGCGTGTTTTACAACTTCTGATTCCTGCGGAAGAAAAATGAGGAAAAAAAAATTCACATGGGATTATTTTCAAATTTTTAATTTAATCATTATTTTCTATTACTTAGAAGTTTTTCTAGTTTACTCACCGATTCGTCGTTTTCCGAGTACTGAACGATACGTGCGCCATGTCCAATTTCGGAATCAACTGTTAAATTCCCAGTCAAATCCCAAATAATCACCGATTTGTCATTGGATCCTGAAATCAATTTATTGCAATTAAATTCTGTAATTATTCACTCTCTGCAAGAGATCAATGTGAAAAATAATCGCTACTGTGATGAATAAATTATATTGGCGAGGAGGTCTGACCTTACTACTACTTTCGATAATATTTTCGATATTAGATGATTATTCGATGTTATTTGATGAAATTTGACATTATTTGATGATATTTGACATTATTTGATCGAATTTGACATTATTTGATGATATTTGAAATTATTTGACGATATTTGATATTTTTGAAATTATTTAGCATTATTTGAGATTATTTGATGAGATTTGACATTATTTGATGATATTGAAAATTATTTGACGATATTTGATATTATTTGATGTTATTTGATGATATTTGACATTATTTGATCGAATTTGACATTATTTGATGATATTTGAAATTATTTGACGATATTTGATATTATTTGAAATTATTTAGCATTATTTGAGATTATTTGATGAGATTTGACATTATTTGATGATATTGGAAATTATTTGACGATATTTGATATTATTTGATGTTATTTGATGATATTTGACATTATTTGATCAACTTTGAAATTATTTGGCATTATTTAAGATTATTTGATGAGATTTGACATTATTTGATGATATTTGACATTATTTGATCAAATTTGAAATTATTTGGCATTATTTGATGATATTTGACATTATTTGATGAGATTTGAAATTATTTGGCATTATTTGAGATTATTTGATGATATTTGACATTATTTGATCAAATTTGACATTATTTAATGAGATTTGAAATTATTTGGCATTATTTGAGATTATTTGATGATATTTGACATTATTTGATCAAATTTGACATTATTTAATGAGATTTGAAATTATTTGGCATTATTTGAGATTATTTGATGATATTTGACATTATTTGATCAAATTTGACATTATTTGATCAAATTTGACATCATTTGATCAAATTTGACATTATTTGATCAAATTTGACATTATTTGATCAAATTTGACATTGTTTGATCAAATTTGAAATTATTTGGCATTATTTGAGATTATTTGATGAGATTTGACATTATTTGATCAAATTTGACATTATTCGATCAAATTTAAAATTATTTGATGAGATTTGAAATTAATTGACATCATTTGATACTTATTGATGTTATTTGATGATATTTGAAATGGTTTGATACTTTTTTAATGCCTATTTGATGAGATTTGATGATCTATTTCATTACACCTAAATATTTAGAGAGAGAAAAAGCATTGCTGACAATTTTGCTTTTAAGAGAGGAGAAATTAAAAAATGGGGAAAATAAAGCAATAAATTTTAAATTACCGGTAGCTAGCAGAGTACCATCTTTTGAAAAAGCGCAACAAGCAACATATCTATTATGTCCTTTAAGCACTGAAACTATTTTACCGGTGTCCTAGAAGCATTTTATTCACATAAGTGTTTTTAGTCAAAAATTGTCCAGAGAAAAATTTATTTATTAACTATTTGCTCATTTATTAATTATAATTCATTATAATTCATTATAATTGATTATAATTCATTATAATTATTAATTAATTATTTCATCAATTTATCAGTGATAAACTCTTGAAGAAAGGGAACCTAAGAAGCTAAAAAGAAGCATTAATTATCAATTCTGCAGGAGCTAAAACCTTCATGATGGTGAAGGTCCCTAAAAGTTTCATCAAACGCCGAACGTTAAGAACTATTTTTTTTCTCGTAAAATCCTAAAAAAATTAGTTTCTCAGCTTAAAAAATTATTCAAAAATCCTGATTTTTGAATACGAGACGATTGTATTGATTTTTTTTTCTCCTATTGATGAAAATCGTCTTTGATTTTAGACGAATTTTTAAAAAGTTATTTCTTTGCTTGGTTCCCTCTCTCCAGAAAGTGTCACATTTCGAATTGTTTTTTATTTTTAAATTGTTAATGACTCACTGTTTCCCAAATGATCGTTGTTTTGTCAAGGCCACAACTGGCAGTGTACATTCCATTAGAGCTTAATCGTACACAAGTTAAGGCACTACTATGTTTTTCTAAAACTCTACAAAGATTTATTGAAGCCACTGAATTAGCAGTGTTGCATTTTGATTCTGCGACTCTCACTTCCCATAATTTCACACTGTGATCATTGCCACACGTTACCAATTGATAGAGCTTCGACAATGGCTCATTACCTAGTGCAATTAAATAACAAATTAATTAATCATTAAATTTAAGATTATATTTTTAACCTCGCTTTCTCATAGAGAGAAAGAGAATATTGTATTTGTCAAAAGTTAAATTTGGATTTATTTATTTTTCTGTCATTTTTCAAAAATATTAACAAATAATTTTTAAACAAATATTTTGTTATCTCTCTATGAGGAAGCAAAGGTGTTGATTACAAAATTGAACATAAAAAGACCTGTGGTTTTTTTTCTCCTTCATCTCGTGTATTTAATTAAATTTTGCTGTTCTTCTCACCTGTTACTTCTTCTCGATTGGAGAATTCACAGCAAACTACACCTAAATCATGAGCATCGTCCACTGTTGCATAAAGATTCAATTCCCGATTACTCGTGGGACAGGAGTCAATGATTTCATTAGTGGAAAAAAGATTTAAAACTCCAAATGTACAGGATGTTATTAACCATAATGAATCGGGACTGAAACTCGTTCCCTGAATGGCTCCCTCGTGCTTTTGAAAGCATCTGCAATGACAAAACAAAGTTATAATTTTACCATCGCAACAGTTTTGATACTTTTTTATCTCAATTTGATATCATTGGAAAAATAATTGTATTGTAGAGTTTTAAATACATATTTGGTGAAAAAAAATAAAGAGGAGATATTGTAATTTAATTAAAATTAAGTAGTACCGTATTAAAGTTCGTCGAACTAGATCCCAAACACAGAGTTGACCATTGTCGCCAGCAGTGATTAGAACCGATGAATCGGGTGAAAATTTACAAACTCTCACTGCTTCTCCGCCTACTTGGACCATTGTATGAATTTTGGCTCCAGTCTATGGTGATTAGGGGGAATAATATTCATTAAAAAAATTATAAGGCTTCTTTTAATAGTGATTATTAAAACTAGTGAATTTGGGTTATTCGATGTCTGCTGCAAAATAGTTTCACTATAGCAAATTGTCACAGCAAAAAGCAAAAACACAGCAAAAAATTCCTCACTATTTATTTTCTTTCCGCTGCGATATTTTACTAGTGACTCTATCAATTGTATTCTTTAGCAAACATCAAACTACCCAAATTTAATAATGTTTGTTAAATTTTTGAATAAAAATTCTTTCCATCTGTAAAAAAAAATTTTTTTGGCTAATTTTTTTGCTATTTTTCAAAAATACTTACTCTCAAGTTCCATAATTGAGTGGTACCATCGATACTCGACGAGGCCAACATTGTCGATTGAGGACTGATTTTTACACAAGTCACCCCATATTTGTGACCCAAAAGGGGCGAAAACGGGGTCTCCACATAACCAGTTCCACTTTTCCAATCCCATATTCGTACCTTCTTGTCTCTAAAAATCGTCACATTAAAATTATAAAATTACTTTTCAATTCAAGTAGGTTTAATGTAATTTACTTTAATTTAATTATTTGATAGTCATATCGTAATTAAATTATTAAATATTTATTAATTTATACGTTTTATTCAATTTTTGTTCTTATATGATTTTTTTTTGGCTTGAATATAGTAAATAAATAATTAAAAATGTTGATCAACTTACCCGGAAGCAGTGACTAAAATATGACCACTGGCAAAATCAATGCTGTTTACATCACTGGTGTGAATCGTAAGAGTTTGCAATTTATGCACATCTCCTACTGATGCACCCATTTCTCTTTCTCATACTATGTCTGTAAAAAATTTTATTTTATTTTATTTTACAATTCTTGATAAGTTTCCATATCTACTTAGGGAAAAAATATTAAAAAATTTTAATTCAATTCCGTTCGAAAAAAGGGAATTTGTGAATTAGGGAAAAAATTTGATTTCATTTTGAAGATATTTTTTTTCTTTGCGAATTATACAGCTTTTTGGAATTATTTGTCCAATTTTTTCTGTTAATTATTTACATCTTTTTTCGTAGTTCACTTTTTTTTTTTTTTTTTGAATTTTTAAAATAATTTTTTATTACAACGTTACTTTAGTTTTTTACTTTGTTTTAAAATTCCACATGAATTTTATTATATTCGGAGCATAAATTCGAGTAAAAAAAAAATTAGTAAAGTTTTTTTCGAACTTGCGGTTAAATTTCATTCGAAAATAGTAAAATTTAATTCTAAAAAAAATTATAGACGAAAATAGTGAAATTGTACTAATAATTTTCAAAGGGAAAATTTATTATTTTTGAAGAAAATTTAACCGAAAGTTCGAAGTAAATTTTACTAATTTTTTACTGCAATTTTACATGGAATATATAGTAAAATTCGTACGGAATTTAAAAAAAAATAACGTTGTATATTTTGACAGGCCTCGGATCGACTTTAACGAACAATTTTTTGCTTTAGTTGATTAAAAATAGAAAAAAAAGTCGATTATTTAATTCAGTGCTGTCACAAAAATTCAAATTAATCAAAACTTGTATAATTTTGCTAAATAAATATTCAAATACTTCTTACTTCTTTATTCAGAGGAAATAAAATTTTTTAAATTTCAACTTTTCAAATTTAATAATTTCTAAAAATTGAAACTATAACCCTTTTATAAATTTAATTACTTTTTACAATTTTTAACTCAACTTCATCTCTAAATCAATTATCTATATGAATTTTTAATCATTTTTTGCAATTTCTTCAAAAATTCAGTTATTTAAATAAAATAATCAAATTTTTTATAATAATTTAAATCGTCTATTTTTCTATTTAAAGATATTAATTAAGGTAGAACATTTTCAAAAATTTTAATAAAGAAATCGGTAAAAATTAACTTTTTAAAAATATTCCTAAACGATTTATTGAAAGTACAAAAAGTTTTACAATTAAATATAATTAAAAAATGTCCAAAAAATTGAAATTTGTTCAAACTTTTTCAAAGCTGATTTAAATTTAGTAAAACATTTAAAAAATAATTCAAAATTTGTCAAAATCTTTTGTAAAATAATTGAGTTTGTTAAAAATATAAAAAAATTAATGATATTTTTCAAAGAATTTTAATTACAAATAAATTATTTCTGTAAAATTATAAAGTAGTGCTGTATAAAAAATCCAATTTTTTATAATAATTTAAATCTTCCATTTGTCTAATTAAAGATATTAATTAAGGTAGAATATTTTCAAAAAATTTAATAAAGAAATATTTCTAAATAATTTATTGATAATACAAAAAAGTTTTACAATTAAATACAATTAAAAAATGTCTAAAAAATTGAAATTTGATCAAATCTTTTCAAAGCTGATTTAAATTTAGTAAAACATTTAAAAAATAATTCAAATTTTGTCAAAATCTTTTAAAAAATAATTAAGTTTTTTAAAAATATAAAAAAATAAATCAAATTTCTCAAAAAATTGTAATTATAAATAAATTAATTATGAAAAATTATAGTCATTATAAAATAAAACTAAAAAATAATAATAATAATAATTTCATATTATCATTATAATTTAAAAAAAATTCTATTTGCTTTATTCGAAGGTAATTGAGTCTTTAAAAATTGTAATAAAACAATTGTAAGAATTTTTTATAAATTTTTTTTTATAAATATTGTAATGTATAATTTTTCAAAAATAATTTGAAAAATTTTTGTATAATTTAAAACAAAATTGTTTTCAAGAATTTTAATTGAAATTTTGGAATATAATATGATTATTTTCTCCAAAATGTTGAAAATAATTTTGAACAATTTTAATTTTAATACTTTGTGTATGAATTTCAATTTTCGGAAATATTGAAAATAATTGAATTTAAAAAAATTGGAACCTAATAATTCAGAGAATTATTCTTTTCCAAACTATTTTAATATTATTTTTAAAACCTATTTTTAATTAATTTTTATTGAATCTTCACTTGAAGATTATTTATTATAATTTTTGATAATTTAGTATTATTTGAAGAATTTTCAATTAAAATTCTTTAAAAGTTAATTTTGAAAAATTGGAATAAAACACTTGAAAAGATGATTTAGTTTTAATTAAATTTTACAGAATTTCAATTATTGAAAATCTTTTTAATTGTAATATTTTGAAACATTTAATTAGAAACCGATTGAAAAATAAATTCCCAAAAGTTTGTCTATAATAAGTTATACTTTGCTCGGGATAAAAATCAAAATAAGTTGCATTTTATACCAAAAATATTGTATTTTGGCGCAAAATTTGGAAGAAAAGTCGAAAAAGTCGCAATTTTTTTAAATAAAAGTCGATAAAAGTCGCATTATTTGAAAATAGTTGAGAAAAATTGAAAAAGTCAAAATATCCGAGGCCTGCTTTGATTAAAAATTAAAAAAAAGTTTACAGGCTAAGGAAAATCTTTTCAATACAAATTTTCTCCTAAAAAATAAGAAAGTCGTTTTAAAAATTTTAAGAGAACGAATTTTCTTTTTAAAATCCTTTCCTAAAATAATTGTTTATAAAAATTCCCTTTTAAAAAAATGACTGCAATTTCTTTGAAAAAATGTTTCTGAAAATGTTTCTAAAAATGTTTCTAAAAATGTTTCGAAAAATGTTTCGAAAAATGTTTCTAAAAATGTTTCGAAAAATGTTTCTAAAAATGTTTCTAAAAACTAATTTCTAGAAAATAATTTCTAAGAACTAATTCCTGAAAGTTAAAAAATATAAAGTCGAGTGGAATTTAAGCTGGAAACTTTTTTACAACAAATCCAGTGCAATACGGAATAAAGATGATTAGCGAGTGTATCAGATAGTTAATGACATGCCCCAAGTAATATTAGCGTTACATTTTCCATATATATATATATACAATATCAAATAAATAATATACATACTGACGCAGCAACTTTAGTTAGCTTTGTGTTTTTTCATACCTGAACGTATGTATATCGATTTCATTCTTTACAACGTGGTTTAAAAGTTTCGTCATGACATGGCTGTTTATTTTTTTTAACACCTTCAATTATTTATAAAGTTTTTCCGTTTTGCAACACATTTATTGTATTTATAAAAAAAACCATTTTATTTTCTCTAAATGATTGATATACACTGTAATGATGGATACGATACTACAATAGATTTTCATTTTTATTCAGAAAGATATATTATATGCTTCTATATAATTACAGATAAAGAACTATATACTATGTGATGGAAAAATAGTGTCATGTGGATTGGAAAAAAAAATTTAATTCAGCGTGTGCAGTCATAAATAAATGCGCCCCTTGTTCTGAACGTTCGCGAGAATTTCTCTTCTTTTAATTCTATATATTCAGCAAAATATTGTTTTCTAATGACTAAAAAATTTATATTTTTATTGAAAAAAATTTGGAAACCAAAAAAGTTAATTTTCCTTATTTTGAATCGTAATAAATTTTTTAACTGAAATTTATTTATTTTAAATTTATTTAAATCTATTTAATTTCAATTTATTTAAATCTATTTAATTTCAGTTTATTTAAATCTATTTAATTTCAATTTATTTAAATCTATTTAATTTCAATTTATTTAAATATTTCTATTATAGAAAATATAGAAACCAAAAAAAAATTAACTTTCCTTCTTTTGAACCGTAATAAATTTTCGAACTGAAATTTATTTAAATATGTTTATTAAAAAAAAAATAGAAACCAAAAAAAATAACTTCCCTTCTTTTGAACCGTAATAAATTTTTGAACTGAAATTTATTTAAATATTTTTATTAAAAAAAAAAATAGAAACCAAAAAAAAATTAACTTCCCTTTTTTTGAACCCTAATAAATTGTTGAACTAAAATTTATTTATTTACCATTTTTTTAAATTTAAATTTATTTAAATATTTTTACTAGAAAAAATATAGAAGCAAAAAAAAAATTAACCTTCCTTCTTAAGAACCGTAATAAATTTTTGCATTGAAAGAAATTTATTTTTAATTGAAAAAAAGATGCACAAAAAAAACAAATTGTAAATTTTCCTCTATTATGTAAAATTATAAGTTTAACATTAATCTGAAGGTCTTAGTTAAAAAGCTTTATATACTATAAAGACAATTTGATAATAACATATTAATAATACAATCTTAAATTAAACTCGGGTTTTATACATTCGACTTTATTGCAATAAAGTTAATATCACTCTTGCTATATTTAACTCAATTAAAATTTTTTTAAACAAAAAAAATAAATAAATTTTTTTAGCTATTAATCGTATCAGTTTCTTTTTTTTATGTAATTTTCCCAAAGTATAATTTTCAAACGGTTTTTCTAAAATTCACAACTAAAAAATTACCAGATTACAATTACAAAATTAAAATTTCAAAATTAAATTACAGAATTAAAATTTGAAAATTAAATTACAAAATGAAAATTACAAAATTAAAATTACAAAATTAAATTACAAAATTAAATAACAAAATTAAAATTACAAAATTAAATTACAGAATTAAAATTTGAAAATTAAATTACAAAATGAAAATTACAAAATTAAAATTACAAAATTAAATTACAAAATTAAAATTACAAAATTAAATTACAGAATTAAAATTTGAAAATTAAATTACAAAATGAAAATTACAAAATTAAAATTACAAAATTAAATTACAAAATTAAAATTACAAAATTAAATTACACAATTAAAGTACAAAATTAAATTACAAAATTGAAGTACAAAATTAAATTACATAATTAAAATTATAAAAAAATTATTTAAAAAATAGTTTTAGTAATATTTTTATCGACTCCTTCGCAATTATTTAATAACTTATTTTTTTGATTTTTCAAAGATCACAAGTGAAAGAAATAATTAGTATTATTGATATTAAATATATGAATATTATTAATTTAGTTAATTTTTTTATTTTTTATTTAATTTTCGATTAAAAGAGAATTTTTGAAGTCAAGAAAAATATAGGGTAAAAAATATATTTTACCGGAGTTTAATTGAATAGTGTGTGTGTATATATATATGTATAGAGTAAAAGTCTATGGTTGAATGACGTGGGCGCGAATAAGGGAGGAAAGTAACTAAAAATAGCATCGACAAACTAAAACTAAAAACTATAACTGATAATTGCATTTAGGAAAAACGTAAAATATTTATTTATCACATTAACTTAATGGGAATTAAGAAAACTGTATTGTAAAAATAAAAATCGACGAATAATTAATTCAAACAATATTATAGGGTAATAATGGGTTTTTAATAATTTTTGTAATTATTTTCTCGTGCACGCATTATTTGCGCAAATAAAATGAAGAAGGACATTAATTTACGTATATATTTATAAAAAAATATTAATATTGATATTAATAAAAATAATATTGATAGTAAAATTACTAATAAAATTAATAATGATATTGTAATTGTAAAATTAATAATAACAAAATTAATAATTTTACATAATAGTCTAAATAATAGTTAATATAGATAATTTAATATATTATTTACTGTTTAGACCATGAATGATATTAATTTTCTTATTCTTAATTTTGTTATTATTAATTTTATTGTAATTATTATTTATTATTATTATTATTAATATTATTATTATTATTTTCGCAATTATATAATAAATCTATGTAAATTAACTTGACCTTTTTTCATTCCTTTTTTGTATTGAAAAAATCAATTTTTTTCTGTTTCCCATTGATTATTTTTTATAAATATTTTATAAATTTGGTTTTCGATTTTTTATTTTTGTAGCAAAAAAAAATGTACTTAAACAATAAACATTTATTATATTTAAATTATTTTTTCTATCATATATATATATTTTTTTGTAAATAATAATTTCTTGATATAAAATATTGAGATTATAAAAGAGTAAAAATTATCGTAACTTTTTTTAAAATGCATTTTTCCCACAGTATTATAAAATGAAATTCTTCAAAATAAGTACTTTTGTCATTTATTTTATTTCAATTTATTATTTACTTTGCATTTCTTTTATTTACTTCATCATTCTTTATTTAGTATTACAAATGTTTGTGATAAAAGTTTCTATTTTCAATAAAAATTTTCAATTTAATTTTATTTCCTTTTTAAAAATCAAAAATAAAAATTCAAAATGAGTTAAACGTTTAATATATAAGTATAAATAAGTTTAAATTGTAACAAGTGATAATTTACAAAATATTCCCAAAATTAGAAAACTAGTGTAAAAAGACGAATTTTAAATATCGAAAATAATTTACAGGGAAATGAAAATTAAAATAAATTTTACTGAAATATTTGTAAACTACAGAATTAAGGATTAAAAAGAATTGTTTTTTTTAATTGTCGGTGAAAAAATAAACAACTAAGAATAAACTCTGTTTTGTTAGAATTAATCAATTTGAATGAAAATATAGGTACGTTTTTCAATTGTCACTACTATTAGAAAAAATAGATAATTGTTTACTGTTCCACATATATATTATGCAAATTTGATTTAAACTTACCAATTGGAGGCACATGTTGGTAGGCACAGAAATTAATTAATTTTTCTGTCAACTTTTAAAAACTATTAATTTTCATGAAAAAAGAGAATTTTCAAATTTAAAAATGCACACAAATTTCTGGGAAAAATTACTTTTTTTTCTACTTCAAATTATCATTGTGAAAATATTTCCAATCATAAATGCGCTCCGATGAAAACAAAATAGTAAATGCCCGGTCAGTGTCACCTGTCACAATGAAGTTCAAGTGAGTTTAGTGAAATTCATAAGTAAAACTGCTGAAACGCATGCTCAACATTTCATTGACCAAATCAATATTGGACATGTGCAAATAACGTATAAATCAACATACGTCATTTACACGTGGTTGATGATTTAAATAAAAAAAAATTATTTCTAAAAAAAATACAATTTTTTCTGACACACTTCACATTATTCGAATTTTATACGTAATTTATTTCAATTATCCTCTTTCGACGACTAATGAAAGAGAATCGATTCCCTCCTTTAAGTGATAATTAGTAACAGTAGCAATAATACTGATTAATTTTTAGTAAAAAATTGGAGAAAAAATGACTAATTTACGAATGGGTTTGCAGGTTTGCAACGTTCATTAGTGTAATTTTTAGGTTATGTGTTAAATGTCAAAAGCAGATTTGTTTCTATACGAAATATTTCCGTAACTTCTTTATCAATTGGGTAAAAACGGAACAAACACAAAAGTCAGATTTAAATTTGTATTCTAGTAAGAGTTGATTATTTAATATAACTGAAAGAGAACCGATTCGTTTACACGATTTTACTGTCAAATTAGTAGTTTTCTACTTATTCGGAATTTAGATGGTATACTACACACATTTAAATCAAAGCATTTTTTTATTTTTTAATCAATTAATTCTTTACCTTATATCTAAAATAAAGTAAATTTTAACAAAAACTGCAATAAAGATCCCCCTCCTGTAAAATATCTTTTCGATAAACATGAAAGTTGGAGGAAAAGAAAATTCAGTCAGAGAATTTTTAAAATTTCCCGCACTTAAAAATGCGACCGGAAACTGCTGCCATCTCGTGAATAAAAATCGATTCTTTGATGACATATATATATATTTCAAATATGTGCTCATTCGTGTCAGTTTAGAACTTGCTTTTGATCTTGTTGGTTTATTCTATACGCAGGTATTACTAAGTAATACATAACTTGCTCGCGAAAGCGGATATTTCTTTATCAAAGTGTACAGAAAAGTCGTCAAGATTTTACGAAAGAAGAAGTATGAATTTTAATTCAAGTCTGTTGTTAAGTAATTGTGAAAATAGTAAAAAGTTTGATATAATGCCGAGTTTAATTTCAAGTAATTGGTAAGTATAATAGATGTCACGAAACATACGCCATTTTTAACTTGAACTTATTTTACACCGCCATCTTGTAAACTGTATACGGATTGGTAAATTTCCATAATACAAAAACTTGAGAATTTCAAATGTTCACCACTATATCTACTTTAATATTGATATTTTCTTTTTTTTCTATTTTTTTCCTTTTTAGAGATTCATAATTTATTATGCTTATGCGACAAAATTTCCTTCTGGAAACTTCCGTAACAATTGCGACTTATTAATCTATCTATCGTGCACTATAAATACTGTCAATTAATACTATTAAAATCGATTTAGAAATAATTTTAAACAAAACGATTTCGAATTTTACTAGAACTTTGCATTAGGGGGAAAAAAAAATTTAAAAGGTCAAGATTGTTTTCGTTATGAAGTCACATGGTTTTGACACAAAGTCTTGTTTTTGACAATAAGTAAATGTAATAATTGACTTCTTTGTTTTCAATTTTTCAAAATGAATAAATGTGTTCTTTGATAGTACATTGTTAAAGAGTTTGTAAATAGAATGAACATTGTTTTCAAGGCAAATTGGGGCGCGAAGGGTAAATTTTTATTTAAATTTTTAGGTTAACTGATTAGAACATTTTGGTTGAATGTTATATATTGTTAAATGATTCTCGTATTATAAGTGTACTGAATTTTTATTAATTTTCACCATTTTTATCTGTTTGATATCTGGAATACGTTTTTCTTTTGCATTTCCGCTGTGTTATTTAAAAATTCGTTAATTATCTCGATTTGTTATTGAATCGAAGGATTCATAGGAGGTATGAATAGCAGAAATGATTAGTAAATAATTTTAATCATATCACTGCAACAGTAGGAGTGTTAAATTACAACTGTATTTATTAAATGCGATTCACGCGTAAAAAAATTCCTGACATCTAAACTCTCGGGTGATAATTACTTTGACCGCTAACGTATCAATTCTGTATAATCTCCATAGTAATAATAATAATAATAATAATAACTTTTGATGTGTGTAAACAATAATATTAATTCGAATACGATTATAATAATAGAGAAAGAATAATATTATAAAAAGAAGATATTTAATAATCTGGAATTTTATAATAATAAATATAATTATATTTTAAAATTGGTGAAATTAATGGAAAAATTACAAAAATATGTTTATTACGTCATCTATTTTATTATCTAGGAAAATTTCTTTTTTTATGAGTCATTCTAACACTTATGGTGAAAGATAATACGTTTTATGCGTATAAATACGTGTGATAAGTCGATTTTAATTTTATTGTTTTTAAACGAATCTTCATTTTTTTTTCTTTTATTTTAATTCAAAGTCTAACAGACAATAATCAAATTAAATAGTTCTACTTTACAATGAAATCAGAACATCAAAATAATTAACTTTTTTCTTTATCTTCTTGATAAGTGTTTATGTACATATAATGCTAGTAATTTGATCTTATCAAATCACTGATATGTGTTTTAATTTACAGTTCTTTACATCCAAAGGTGAAATATAGGTTTTATCGTACGAAATGAAAAAAATACGGTTAACAATGTATATTAGTTTCGAATATAATTGACATTTAGCCACGTAGATAGTTTATTCGGAAATGGAAAATTTCTCTTTTAATTTCAATTTCTCTCCTTTAATGTTAATTAATTTTTTGTTTCTTTTAATTCTGATTAATTTTTTGAATAAATAATTTTATTTCTCCTTTAGTTTTTTTCACATTTTGAACAAAAATTAGTAATATAAAATAAATGCAAACTTTAATAGAGAGAAATTATTTTATAGTTATAAAATTATTTTATAGTTATAAAATTATTTTATATTTAGAGAGAAAAATATATTTTATACCAAAATTCGAATTTTAACGAAAAAAAAGACATTTTTTTGGCAAAAATCGAATTTATTGGTTATGTTTATGATTCTATAATTGAACTACTTTCGTTTCTACAATAAATGCAGGAAAAATAATTAAATTTAATTCCATTAATTTATTTTAAGACAAGTGAAAGTCTTAAATCATCGTGAAATAATAAATGAGAGCCAACTATTTTGCAATTGTATTATCTATACAATTCAATATAATTGTTCTTTAACCATATTATAAAATGACTAAGTGGCGAAAATTTTCTCCAAACGAAAACAGACTTTTGAAAATTTGGCAGAATGCCCATTGAAATGACGTCTTTAAAATGTCTAAGTAAAAATCATTCTATGCGCATTTACAGAGTTTATAAATTAGGAGTGACTAGAAAATTTTTGTCAGTTTCATTAAAATATTTAGAGCTAAAGAAAATTAAAATTTTTTCTTTTTTTTTCTCAAAAAAAAAACCGTAATATTTCTCATATTGTGAATGTACATTTTTGCTGAGACTCTCGGAATAATTGCCGCTGTTTCTTTTCCCTTGAGGGCAAAGTTAATAATCGAAGTGATTTTCAAAGAACTTGTTACAACTTTTCCTTATTTATCATACAAATAATAAACAAAAATGACTCCTAGGCCGAGGTACTTAGCACTTTGATAAATATTTGTTTCATTTACTGACGCAAGAGCTTTAGACTATTGATAAGAAGTTTACTAAATTTTACAAGTTTCTTATTTTATAGTAGCGTAATAAATTTATACTATGAATTTTTCATCATTTCTGACGCAGAGTGTAAATAGTTTAGTAATTATTTTTTTTTAGTTTTGATTTTTTATTTTTTTGTAGACTTTTTTTAGAGTTATTTTTTTAGGGTGATTAAATTTTAATATCAAGTCAAATAAAATACAGAAAATAGTTATGTAGAATAGAATAAAATAAAAGTAAAATAGTTAAAAACTTTAAATAGTGGAAATTTGTACAAAATTTTGTTGAAAATAATTAATTTCCTTTAATTCGGATAAAATTTTTGGAAATTAAATTTTTTTTAGCAATTTAATTGCAAGTTTGATCAATAATTGAATTTTAACAAATTTTAGTGAAAAACGTTTAAATGACAATTCGTTGAAAAAAATTCAATTGTATAAAAAATTGTTTCAGAATTCAAATTATTAAAAAAAAAGAGAAAAAATAGTTTCAGAATAAAATAACTAAAAATTGGAGAAATTAATAAAATTATGGCACTGCTACAGTTGTAATTTTTAGAAATAATTAAATTGACCACAAATGTGTGAAATTGAAATTAAAAATTTTAAATTCCGGTAAAAAAATATTCTCCAATTTTTTTCCACAAAAAATTAAAAGATTTTGCGTTAAATACAAAAAATTTCTTGACAATTAAATTTAAAAAAATTAAAAAATCATTGCAATTTGAAGAAACAAATTTCAAAATAAAATTTATTTATATGACAACACAGAATGAAATAAACGACTTTTAGCATCTTCAATCACTTGAAGCAATTTTATTTTCTTTTTTTTGCGCCTCAAAGTCGATTCAAGACCTGATTTTACGACACTTCTTTATAATTTAATTTCTTTTCAACTGTAAATTAATGAAAAGTATATATGTACCATTTTAAAACAGTCTTTTGATATTTAATAAAAAGTTTCGCTTGTTCAGTTATTTTATTTATTTTTTTGTCTTCTTTTTTTTTTCTTTTTCTTCTTAAAATGTTTTTAAAGCCTTGACCTCAAAAATGGATTTACACTTGAACTCTGTTTAAACTCTCTTGGCACGGAATTCCGAATGGTATATTCGACTGGAATATTATATATTAAAATTCACAAATGATTAGTTAAAAAAAGCGTGCATATATTCTTTATCTCACGATTTTATCATTTCTCAGGATTCTTTTAACTTTATAAATGAATTATATTATTTCTTATATATACATATTAAAAAAAAGAGAGAGAAAAAAACTGCTGGCGTAAAACTATTGATTACGAAGTATGTTCAGTTATAGAAGAGAAAACTACATAACGAAAAGTAAACATAGATAGGTGAAAGAAGCCATTAAAAGTCATTTTTCTTTTCATTTGAACTTTGAATTTCGAATAATGATAAACTGCGGTAAAGAGTCCGGGTTTTTGTATGTTTTTTTCCTGAAAAAAGTTAAAGTTTTATTGAGATATTTTGTGTATAATTTACATTTTTTTTTTGATATATTAGACAGTTTTTCTGGAGATGTTAAAATTGAGACAAAAAAAAGAATCGAAACAGTTGAGAAGCAACGTTTTGATTCTTTTTTCGTCTCAATTTTGATTTCTGCGGAAAAATGTGTATTTATTTGATTATTATTTTATTTCTTGCATTTTTTTTCTCATTTTATTTAATTTATAGGTTGCATTTCTTTTTTTTAAATTAATTTATTGTACTTATTTTCTTTCTTATATTTCGTAATTTATTGTATTTATTTGTTAATTTATTTAAAAATATCGTATTTATTGTTTTTTTAGTAATATTTTTTAAATTCTGTCTTTAATTCGTTATTAATTGTATTTTTTATTTTCTTTTTTATATTTTGCAATTTATTGTATTTATAATTTTCTTTTTTAAAGTTTATATATTGTATCTTTTATTTTCTTCTTATTATTTATTGTAATATCTTATTATTCATTTCGTTATAAATAATAAAATTGTTCAAAAGAAATCAAATATTTTAAATTCAATTTCAATAATATTTTTTAATAAAATTCAATTATTTTAAAAATTTTTTTTGTAAAATTTCATTATAGAACACAATTATTTTAAAACATAAGATAAAATTCAATTATTTTCTAAAGTTTGAAGAACATTCTTTGAAACAATTTAATTATTTTTTATAAACAATCAATTTTTTCGCAAGAATTTAATTAATTTTTTAATAAATAATGAATTTCTTTTCAAGAATTCCATTATTTTCGAAAATAACAAAATTCTTTGCGAGAATTCAATTATTTTCGGAAATAATAAAATTCTTTTCGAAAATTCAATTATTTTTTATAATTAATAAAATTGTTTAAAAGAAATCAAATATTTTAAATTCAATTTCAATAACATTTTTTAATAAAATTCAATTATTTTACGAAAATTTAAATTAAATTTTGAATTTTCGTAAAAGAATTGAATTCCTGAGAATTTTTTTTATTTATAAATATTAATTTAATTCTTGCGAGAAATTTTTTTTTAAAATAATTAAATTCCTTCGAGAAATCTGGTTTTAAAATAATTGAATTTGGGCTAAGAGTTTTATTAAATTTTCGTAAAATAATTTAATTTTATTAAAAAATGTTATTGAAATCGAATTTAAAATATTTAATTTCTTAATTTAAATTTTTAGCACAAATTCAATTATTTTAATAAATAAAAAAGTTGATCAAAGGAATTCAAATATTTGCAATTGAATTTCTATAATGAAATTCAATTATTTTTACAAACTTTAATAAAAAAACGTCTTAAGAATTGAAATTTTCTCGCAACTCTTTTGATTCTTTTTTTGTCTTAATTTAGATATCTGCGGAGAAACCGTGTATTTATTTGATTTTTTATTTATTTCTTGTATTTTTTTGTTCATTTTATTTAATTTATGGATTGCATTTCTTTTTTTTTAAATTAATTTATTGTACTTATTTTCTTTCTTATATTTCGTAATTTATTGTATTTATTTGTTAATTTATTTAAAAATATCGTATTTATTGTTTTTTGAATAATATTTTAAAAATTTTTTCTTTAATTCGTTATTAATTGTATTTATTATTCTCTTTTTTATATTTTGAAGTTTATTGTATTTATTATTTTCTTTTCTATATTTTGTAATTTATAGTATTTATTCGTTAATTTATGTAAAAATATTCTATTTATTGTTTTTAAAAATTTTTTTTTAATTCAATATTAATTATATTTTTTATTTTCTTTTTTTTATTTTGCAATTTATTGTATTTATTATTTTCTTTTCTATAGTTTCTTATTTATTGTATCTTTTCTATAGTTTCTTATTTATTGTATCTTTTATTTTTTTTATTATTTATTGTATCTTTTATTTTTTTTATTATTTATTGTATCTTTCATTTTTTTTATTATTTATTTTCTCTTTATTATTTATTGTAATATTTTATTTATTTTTTTATTTATTGTACCTTTTATAGTCTTTTTCTTTCTTTAATTTATTGTACCTTTTATTTTACTCATTTTATGGCGATTTTTATTTTACTTTGCAATTTATTGCATTTTCCATTTTACGAATAATTGATTGGAATTATTTTTTTTTTTGCAGCGAAATGTCTAGCAAATATGTTGAACACAGTCTCGAAGAAGGCTCTAGACAGCAGCCTCATTACTGTATAACGCTGGGTGTGGGGCCTCTGTGGTGGTCCTGATGTGCCCCATGCCGCATTGTCTGTATCAACAGTCAACACAGAGAGCCGCGGCGTGGGGATCAAGCAGAGTCAGCTCTCTGTGAGCTCCCACATTGTGCAAGTAAGAAACAATAAAAATTCCTTTCTAAATAATAAAAAAAAAACTCTTTTTTATCCCCTAGTGCAGAAAAAATCACTACGATCCCCGAAATTCTGGTTATAATAAATAAATTACGATTTTGAAAGGAATTGTAAGTTAAGATAAATAAATTTGAAGATACTGAAGGTTACACTGAAAAAAAATTTATTTGATTCAAATAACCGATTATTTGACTATTATCAAATAAATATTTACTTGAATCAAATAATTTTCATTTGAATCAATTAAATAGTATTTGCTTCGAATACTGAAATATTTGATTCAAGTAAATATTTATTTGATAATAGTCAAATAATCGGTTATTTGAATCAAATAAATTTTTTTTTCAGTGATAAAATAAATAAATTGAAGCAATAATAATAATAATAATAATAATAATAATAATAATAATAATAATAATAATCAAAAAGAATGAAAATTTTAACTGTGAATTTTAGGAGGATGAATTATTGAAAGCATTAAAAGCAAACGAGTCACTGCGCCTGACCTTCGCTCTTCAGCTGACAGAAAGTACTTCCGTGGAATGGGAAACTCTGATCTGGCGGAAATGTCTTTACATTCGTGTGCCGAGCTGTCTTTTACCAGAGGGCTCGAAAGAGGGCTTTGTCTCTCTCTTGGAATACGCAGAAGAAACACTCCACTGCACAAGCATCGTAGTATGTCTGCGTAAAGACCGTTCAGATCGAGGTACTTGTCGATTTTCATTCTTCGATTCATTTGATGAAACTGAATGTTGTGATGATGAGCATTCGTCATTATCTTCTAAATCATTTTGTTGTTATCGTTTAGCCATGCTGGTGCGTACCTTCATGTTCTTGGGCTTCTCGGTGCTACCACCGAATCACGCCTTGGTACCGCCAGGCAGTGATGCTGGCAATCTCTACATGCTCTATGCCGTTGAGTAGTTATCTCACGACGGCACCCATCTCTCAAATTTAACGCAATAGGTATCATCTTCATTATTTTTTAGACCTTGGTCAAGGCACACATCAACTATTTATTCGTATATATAATTTATTTTCAAAATCAATTTTTTCCCATTTTGTTTTTCTTTTTAAATAAACATTTTCTTTTTAGAAATTTTTCGAAACATTCTTTCTTTCAAAAACGATTTCTTTGTTTTCCTAAAGTTTGAATACACAGACACACTACTATTGATTCTTTCAATTAAAATTTTTTTTTTTACCAAATGTTACGTGATTCAATTTATTATTAGACAAATTAGAAAATTTTTTATTTTTAAATATCAATTTTAATTTTTTAATAATTTGAGATTTAAAATTTGAATTTAATTTAATTAAATCTAATTTCATTTATTGAATTGAATTTGTAAGAAATTTCACGAAAGAAATTCAATTACATTGAGAAATTTATGCAGAACAATTTTTTGATAGAATTCAATTATTTTCTAAAATTTCAAGAACATTCTTTGAAACAATTCAGTTGTTTTTTTTTTTTTATAAAAATTCAAATTTTTCGCAAGAATTGAATTAATTTTTGAATAAATAATGAATTTTTTTACAAGAATTCCATTATTTTCGAAAATAATAAAACTCTTTTCGAGAATTTCATTATTTTGAAAATAAAATTGTAGAAAAGAAATCAAATATTTTAAATTCAATTTCAATAAAATTTTTTAATACAATTCAATTATTTTCTAAAATTTGAATAACTTTCTTTGAAACGATTCAACTATTTTTGTAAACATTCAAATTTTTCGCAAGAATTGATTTAATTTTTTAATAAATAATGAAATTCTTCTCAAGAATTCAAATACTTTCAAAAACAATAAAATTCTTTTCAAGAATTCAATTATTTTCCAAAATAATAAAATTCTTGTGAGAATTCAATTATTTTCGAAAAAAACAAAATTCTTTTCGAGAATTAAATTATTTTTATAATTAATAAAATTGTTCAAAAGAAATCAAATATTTTAAATTCAATTTCAATAAAATTTTTTAATACAATTCAATTATTTTCTAAAATTTGAATAACTTTCTTTGAAACAATTCAACTATTTTTGTAAACATTCAAATTTTTCGCAAGAATTGAATTAATTTTTTAACAAATAATGAAATTCTTCTCAAGAATTTAATTATTTTCAAAAACAATAAAATTCTTTTCAAGAATTCGATTATTTTCTAAAATAATAAAATTCTTGTGAGAATTCAATTATTTTCGAAAAAAACAAAATTCTTTGGGAGAATTCAATTATTTTCAAAAATAAGAAAATTCATTTCGAGAATTCAATTATTTTTATAATTAATAAACTTCTTCAAAAGAAATCAAATATTTTGAATTCAATTTCAATAACATTTTTTAATAAAATTCAATTATTTTACGAAAATTTAATAAAATTCTTAGCACAAATTCAATTATTTTAAAACCAGATTTCTCGAAGGAATTCAATTATTTTTATAAACAATAAAATTTTTCGCAAGAATTGAATTGTTTTTTTATAAATAAAAAAAAATTCGCAAGAATTCAATTATTTTACGAAAATTTAATAAAACTTTTAGCAAAAATTTAATTATTTTAATAAATAATAAAGTTGATCAGAGAAATTCAAATATTCAAAAAATATTGAATTGAAAAAATTAAATCAATTTCAATAATGAAATTCAATTATTTTTACATACTTTAATAAAAAAACGTTTTAAGAATTGAATTTTTCTCATAAGCGGTAAAAATTTTGTTTTTATAAACTTCTTCGCAAGAACTCATTGATTAATTTTAATACCTTAATTTTTTAAATTCGAAACGAAAAAAATTATTAAAAAAGTAGAACAAAAAATCGATCAACGACTGATAGAAAAAGAATTATTTCCCTCATTTTTGAACGTTCAAAGCTTTAGGAAAATTTGTTTTTCAAGGAAAGAATTAAATAAATAAAAAGAAAAAGTCAATTTTCGTTTTGAATGTCCGTCCAATATTCTAAAAATATGTTTTTACCAAGGTCGACAATTTTTATTTTGCCTAAGAATATTTTTATTTATTTGCAATTTATGATTATTTATCCTCACGTTTTATTTTTATTTTATCCTTTCAGGTACCATAAAAACAGTTTTTAGCACGAGACAACGGGAAGATTTTTCAGTTCAACCATTTTAATTTTTGTTAAATGCACACCATTCGACAAATTTATATTCTCCAGAAAGACAATTTTTGTTACACCCGAAAAAATTGATTTTCATCAAAAAAGACAATTTTTTCGACCAACAAAAATTTTGTTTTTACCAAGAAGAAAACTTTTTTTATCAGAGAAAAATTTTGTTTTCATCAGAAGAATTTTATTTCAATCAGAAGAATTTTATTTCAATCAGAGAAAAATTTATTTTCACCAGAAGA
The DNA here is from genome assembly GCA_032873175.1 of Leptopilina drosophilae. Classification (NCBI taxonomy): domain Eukaryota; kingdom Metazoa; phylum Arthropoda; class Insecta; order Hymenoptera; family Figitidae; genus Leptopilina; species Leptopilina drosophilae. Next base: position 74,941,301 of record CM065478.1, on the reverse strand, counting down.
ATTTTATTTCTTTTTCATCAGAGAAAAAAAACACACTATCAGAAGAATCATGAATATGGCGTTAAATTTTAGAGAAAAGTCTCAGCAGTTGTAGAAGGCAAGGCAAGGTACTTAGTCGCAGATATGTAGAACATGTACTATCGGGCTTTTGGCGGATATATTAGGCATTCATTCTCTTGAACACAATGTTAAGATTACTCTAACATCTTATAATGCTCACAAAGCTTCTCCCACGTGTTTCTGAGATATTTGGCGATTCCATTGCCGCCTCACAATATCCAGGCAAGGCAGTGAATTGTTGAATTATTCAGGAAATTTATTAACGAAAAATCTCTGTGTTAATTGTGGCAGGTTGGGTTTTAACCACATATCTTACTTTAATCATACATTACGTTTAATAGCGATTAATCTAGTTTATAAGTACACTGTATTCATAGGTCTAAAGATTCTATACGTTCGATACTTTTTTATCCAAAAGAAAAAGAAAAAAAAAATTTTTAATTCCATATTTTCCAATAATTTTGCAATTTTAAATAACTTTTTCTTTCCTATCTCATCTCACGTGGTGCAATTTTATTCTATTCAAATTAGTTCGAACGGAAGATTCTTAGTATTAATCTTAGTATTCGTTAAATATAGGTAATCTCTTGCAAAAAAAAAAAGAAAAATAGTTTGAATTTTAAAAACTTATTTTGACAATTTTATCTAATTGTCTCTATTTTCAACTTTGTATTTTATTTCTACGTCAAAATAATAGTGACAGAATATTGTTATATTAATGCTGCTAGAGATATAATTATTATTCTTATTATGAATTCTTTTCTTTCTTGGCTAAATAGTTGGTAATTCCCAATCGATTAACAAATGAGAGTTTTCTTGCTAATAAATGCGCTCTTTTAGTGTTGACTTGATTAACAGGCACCATTAAAATATTTTAAAAAAACAAAAAAAAATGAAAAACATTTTAAAAAATGACAAAAAAAATGGGGATATATATTATATGAAAAATATTGTAGCTGGTCAGATGTGTAAGTAGGTGTGCAAATTTTAAATTAAAGAAAAAAAATATCTTATTTGTGTCTATAACGAGAGATAAATTTTATTGTCTCGATAAATAACAAGAGCAAAAAAAGAAATTATAGATACTTGTGTATGTAAAAGAAAAAAAATAACAAAAACCTCGAGCAATCTGACCCAACATTTAGCATTATATGAAATATACATATATAAAAAAAACACACAATTTAAAATCCGTGTGCTACATTATTCATACACAAAATTGTAATTGCTAAATAAAGGTTCCATAAAATTATAAATTGTCTATTTTATTTACCTAGAAAAGCTAATATCACGTATCATTTTTTATCAGGGTTGCCACAAATATTTAATTTTATTTTTCCCTGACTTCTCCCTGATTTCCATACAAAATTCTCACTTTTTCCCTGACCATAAAAAATATTCTGACTCACTCTAAAAATTCTTAGATACTCAAAAAAATGTTCTATGAAATTTATTTACAAATTTCATTAATTGTAAAATTATTCAAAAACATCAATAACTAATTTTTTAAATAAGTATTTAATTATTACTTTTCCAGAGGAATTAAAATTCTTCAGAACATTCAAATTCAAACCTTTTTGAAACTCAATAATTTATAAGAATATTATTACAGAACATAAAGAAGGCGATCACCTTCTTCATGTTTTGTTGTAGTTTAAATAACCATCAAATTTTTCAACAAAAATTTAATTATTTACAAAAATCCTAGTAAAATCCTTCGTAAGAATTCAATTATTTTTAAAAGTAGTAAATATTCTCAAAAAAATTCAAATATTTGAAAACATTGTAATAAAATTCATTGCAATAATTCAATTATTTTTATAAACAATAAATCGATTATTCGGTAATTTCATTTTTTAATCAATTTTTATTAGAAAATTCTAAAAAAATTTAATTGTTTAAATTGAAAAATAAATAATTTATTGAATAATTGAATGTTTGTTAAAATTGAATTTTCATAAAGAACGTTATCAACAAATTTTTAAATAATTGAATTCTTTTGACAAATTTTAATAAAATTTTTAAGAATAATTACATTTTTCGAGGAATTTGATTAAAATATTGTATCCAAAATTAATTAAAATCTTGCGATGAGTTTTATTATTCATGAAAAGAATTTTAAAAAATTTCCAAAAATGTTATTAAAATTTTTCAAAAATAATTGAATTTCGGTGAAGAATTTTATTATTCAAAAAATAATTCTATTCTTGTAAAGAACTTTGTTAATTTTTTTTTAAATTATTAATTCCTGTGTCGAATTTTATAAAAATCTTTTTAAATAATTGATATTTTTCAAAAAATTTTATAAAATTTTGTATATTAAATAATTGGACACACGTGAAAATTTTATTATTTATGAAAATAATTTAGTTATTTCAAAGAAATTTATTAAAAATTTCATAAATTATTGAACTTCTGTGAAATTTTAACAAGAATTTTATTCAAGTCTTTAAATATATTTTAATTTTGAAGAAGAATTGTATTTATTTATAACAATAATTGAAATTTTGACGAGAATTAAACAAAATTTTTTTAAATAATTGAATATTGATGAATTTTATTATTTATAAAGATAATTGAAATGTTGACAAAAATTTTTGAACATAATTGAATTTCTGCGAAGAATTTTATTACTTTTGAAAATAATTTAAATTCTTCCAACGAATTTTATTCATGTTTATAAAAATAATTGAATTTCGGTGAAGAATTTTATTATTTATAAAAATAATTGAATTCTTGAAAAGAACTTTGTTAAATTTTTTTTTCAATAACTGAACTCTTGCGACGAATTTTATGAAATTCTTTTTAAATAATTGATATTTTTCGTAAAATTATTTTAAATTTTTTATATTAAATAATTGAATTCCTGTGAAAGTGTTATTATTTATGAAAATAATTGGTTTATTTAGAAGAAATTCATCAATTTTATAAATTATTGAATTCCTGTGAAATTTTTCCAAGAATTTTATTAAAGTTTTTAAAAATAATTGAATTTCGAAGAAGAATTGTATTATTTATAACAATAATTGAAATTTTCACGAGAATTTTTAAAAAAATATTGAACATAATTGAATTTTGGAGATGAATTTTTTTATTTTTAAAGATATAATTAAAATGACCAGAATTTTTTTTAATTTTTGAATATAATTGAATATAATTTCTTTTATGAAAATTGTTAAAATTATTCATCACATAATTTATGAGTCATAATTTTATGATAGTTCTTTAAAAATTAAGTTATTTAAAAAGAAATTATTGTCTAAATTAATAAAATTCTTATTTAATGTTTTCAGAACTAAAAACTAAAAAAGGGTAAAATTTTCTCATATGGAAAGAAAATAAATGTCCATTTTTCCTTAGATTCACAATAGTGACAAAATTTATTTACACATTTAATAGAAGTAAATTTGAAAAAAAAATTCGTAAGCTTATTTTTGAATACATTCGAAAGTAATGTTTAAAATTAAACTTATTTTAATTGCTGTTGCATTCTTCGTTTTTAAATCTTTCAAACAGATAAACAAACAAAAATTTGCTTCATTCACGGTAAGATATACACTTTCAAATTTTCTTTTTCATCCAAAAGTTGTAATTTTGTAAATATAATTTCAAAAATGTAAGCTTCACGAGAACTTCAATCTTATCATTCCATTATCATTCTACAATGAATCGTCTTTTACACCGTCTACTATATACTAAAACAATCACCTCAATGTATAATTATTATTTGTAGAAACGAGTACGAAAAAAACAATAATAAACAAAAAAAAAGAGAAACATATTGCAGAGAATTAATAATATGAGTTTGAAAGAAAGTACAATTTAATAGATTTTCTTCGACTAGTTGTATGTATTATTTCTTTTTGGGAAAGTTTTTACGTACTTGTGAACATTTATTCGTAATCCTGTTACCATTTTTTTTTTTTAATAAAAAATAAGACATTTATTAAAGTATATGAAATAAGCAGTAATGGATTTTGTTTGTTGAGATTTATATTTTTCACGACCAAATTAGCTGCGAATTTATTTTTATCTTCTTCTTCACTTTGATTTGTACTTAATTCGCAAGATAATTGAGTATTTAGAATTTTTTTAGCGTACCTCCGATGCACTTTTTGGAACGAGACCCAAACTGTCTAACATACCCGAGGGTCCTGTGTTCTCGACAGGAAATGCGGATATTCTTTTGCATTTCACCAAATGAGCCGCTGAAAATAGAAAAAAAAATTTCATTTCTTATTTTTCTAATTTTTTTCTTATTTACATTCGTTTAAGTTTGTCGGTGACGTCTGTTTCTTCAATGATAATTTAATGTACGTTAACAGGCTTCGGATAAATTTGAGACGCAAAAAAGTCGTTTTATTCGATTAAAAGAACGAAAACAATCAAACGATTGTTTTCGTTCTTCTTCGTCACGACAATTTAATTTTGTATTTTCCAGGAAATTGCAAATGTTTCTAAATTTAATTATTCACGACTGCAATTATGTTTCTTCAATAAAAATTAAAATACTTTTTTCCAAGAATTGCAATTTTTAATTTTAATATCACATCTTTTCAAAATTTCTAAAAAATACAAATAAAATAATAAAATTACAAAATTTATTTAGTTTCTACAATTTTTGGGTAAAAAAAAGATTTTTAAAGCTTTTCTTTCTCTTAATAAAATTTTTTTTAAATATTGAATTTCTAAAAAGTATTTTTGGTCAATTTTTAAGACACCCTTTTTTAAAATTGAATTTTACAAAGTAAGAATAAAAAAATCCGAAGAAGTAGATTTTTAAAAATATTAAGTAATATATTTTTTTAAAATTGAATTTCAAAAACGAATTTTTCGACAATTAAAAATTTATTTCGATCAAAATTTAACTTATTCTACAACTATTTTCACAATTTTTCAATTAATTACTTTTGGGAATTCAATTATTTCTAAAAATTTTATTCAATGCAAATTATTATTGAAAAAAACAATTCAATTATTATTGAATTATTGAAAAAGATAAATAAAAGTCACTTGAAATTCAATTCTTTTCAAAAAATTTAAATACAAAATTTTGATTATTTATAAATTTTTCAATTTCAAAAAAATTTGAATATTTTTTTTCAAAAAAATAAGAGGTTTAGAATTTTTATTTGAAAAATTGAAATCATAAAAAATTATGAATTGTATTACTCTTTTTGAATTGAATTATTCAAATAATTTAAATGCAAAATTTTGATTATTTTTTAATTTTTCAATTTCAAAAAAATTTGAATATTTTTTTTTCAAAAAACTGTGTTGTTTAGAATTTTTATTTGAAAAATGGAATTAAAAAAAAATTATGAATTGTATTACTCTTTTTGAATTGAATTATTGAAAAAGATAAATAAAAGTCACTTGAAAATCAATTCTTTTCGAATAATTTAAATACAAAATTTTGATTATTTCTAAATTTTTCAATTTCAAAAAAATTTGAATATTTAAAAAAAATAAGAGGTTTAGAATTTTTATTTGAAAAATGGAAATAAAAAAAATTATGAATTGAATTATTCGTTCTGAATTGAATTATTGAAAAAGATAAATAAAAGTCACTTGAAATTCAATTCTTTTCAAATAATTTAAATGCAAAATTTTTATTATTTACAAATTTATCAATTTAAAAATCATTACAATATTTTTTTTGAAAAAACTAAGTTGTTTAGAATTTTTATTTGATAAATTGAAATCATAAAAAAGTTTAATTGAAAAGCTGTAGAATTTTTATCTCATATTCTTCTCCAATTCATTTATTTCTAATAATTTTCGGTAAATTCTTTTAGAATTAAATTATCCAAAAAAAGTTTCAGTTAAAATATAATTTAAAATTATGTTTTTTACAACAAATTTTGAAGAAATTTTAATTTCTCAAACATTTTTCAAGATTAATTGTATTTTTAAAAATTTAACTGATTTAAAAAAGAAATTTCAATTGTAATTTTTATTAAATAGATTCATAATTTTGAAATTTTAATAGTTTTTAAGAATATTTACAATTTACAAAATTTCTAGACCTTTAAAAATAAATATTTTTCTGCAAGTTAATTATTTTGAGTAATCTTCAGAAATTTCTTCAAAAATTGAATTATTTAAATACAAAAATAATTTTTTTTAAATTCAAAAACATTTTTAAATTTCCACTATTTTTAAATTCACAAAAAAAGACAAATATTTAAATAATTTCCAGCAATTATAATTTTTAAATGTATACATTTTTTGTAATTGATAATTACAATATTAATATATAATTTACAATATCAATATAATTGATAATTGCCTGAAATTTATGAAAAATTTATTCTATTGGAAAATTTTCATACTCTTTTACATTATTGCTTTCTGAAAGCGACAATATATCTTTGTTGGTTTAAAAATCAAACAAAGACTTTATTGAATGAATCAAGTGACGTCAGAAGGTCACATGTCATTAATCTCAATTAAAAGAATAAAAATAAGTATATATTGAGACAGTAATTTGACTTACCTAGTAAGTTTCCATCGTTTGTTGCAAAACTACATGGACATTGCATTTTCTTTTCAAGTGGTATACTGATCATTGGAGATGGGACAACGAGAGTTGTTTTTGGCCTCTCATTATGAATTTGTTGTTGATGCTCCTTAAAAGCTCGCCAACAGCATGTTACGTATCGACATTGTTGGCATCTCTGTTCTCCTCTGTATTAATTAATTTCAAAATTAATATTTCTAAAAAAAATATGGTCAACAAAAATAAAATTAGTTTTCTTTTTCAAATATATAAAAATAAACCTACGGATAATGATCTATTTCATCAATATCTTCCTCGCATTCCTGACAAGGAAAACTATTGCTGGGAAGATTGACTTTAACTGGACCGGAATTCCATTTTTTCACATCCTTACAAGCTTCGGGATTGAAATTGATTTTTTCGAATCGTTTGACTTGAGGTCGTTGACGTGTTATCATTATTCCATTAGAGCTGCCTTTGTAAGGAATGACCTCTGCAAAAAGTAAATTAGAAAAAATATTTTTAGCATGTTGAACGCAGTTGTAATATTTGGCATTAGTCCGCCAAGGAGTTAATTCTAGAAATTCAGAAGATTTGATATATATATATTTAGTGTTAAATAAATCTTCGAATTCGTCTTTAATTTAATCTCCTGCACTCTTTGCACTCTTCTACTAAAAACTTACAATTTACTCAATTTCTTAAAAAAGTGTTTAAATGATAGTCGATTGACTATCGTTTAAACACTTTTTTTCATTTTAAAATTCATTCTCAAATTCCCAGTTACAATTATTTCCAGACTGTATAAAAGATTCTGATTGACTCCAAAAATTATTATACACAAAAAAAGGTTTAAATTGAATCCTAAAATAGTTTACTTGAACTTCTTCAAAATTTACCTCATTGAAAAAGCAAGTGGAATAAAAATCTGTCTTAAATTCTATTTCTGCGAAAACCTGGAATAAAATAAGTAACTTTTTTTGAAACCATTGTGAAAATACTCACTTGGACCAGACACATAGTCGTGAAGTTCGATTTGATGATTCTTCAGGGAACTTCTCTGGTTAAACCAAAGACAACATCTTGTACATTTGTTGCCCCTACCCTCTTCTCGTCTCACGATATGCCTTTGCATATGTAAAAGATATCCGTGAATACTTGGCGTGTTCACAACACCATCAGATACAAATTGAATCACCTGTTAAAAGAAGAAAAACATAAATGATAATTTTTCAACAATGGAAAGAAAATTTTAATTTCTACAATTTTTTTCGATCACTAAATTTTTCTTTATTTTTCTCTGATTTCCAAATTAAATTTTGCTTTTTTCCCTAACTGTAAAGAATATTCTAACGCTAAAATGAGAATTATTAATTAAAAGGATGCAACAATGGAAAGAAAATTTTAATTTCTACAATTTTTCTCGATCACTAAATTTTTCTTTATTTTTCTCTGATTTCCAAATAAAATTTTGCTCTTTTCCCTAACTGTAAAGAATATTCTAACGCTAAAATGAGAATTATTAATTAAAAGGATGAGAAAAATTAACATTTTCAAATATTTAAACTTGAAACTTTACAAAATTCATTTCTTTTTGAAAATTACAATTATTAGTAACTCATTATGCACATTACAATACTTTTTTATTTACAAAAGTCAATTTTTTTTCGTAATTCGTTATAAAATATTTCAAAAGAATTTAATTGTTTTCTTAAATTTTTATAAATCTTGCAAAACAATTCAATTTTATTTATAAATTGTAAAATTCTTTGCAAAAAATCAATTATATTCAAAACGATTTCGCGGAAGAATTTTATTTTTTTCTTCCTTCGATACAAAATATTTCCAAAGAATTTAATTATTTTCTAAAAATTTTAAAGATCCTAAAGTTCTGAACGTTCGAATAAACGAAATTTAGTTATTTCTTCTAAAAATTAAATTTTTATGACAATTATTTTACTTCACTGTCCACAAAAATTAATTACCGAGTTTGTAAACGTAAAATTTTAGTTTTTAAACTTCTTTATGATTAAAAATTTACTAAAATATCTTCAATAAAAAATATTTCTCTCGTTTGAACGTTCAAAACTTGGGGGTCATAAAATTTTAATAAAATTCAATAATTACAATAATGTTTAATTTCAATTATTAACAAACACGATTTTTTTTAAAAAGCTTTGAAGAAATTGTTCAGAGAAAACTTAATTAGAATTTTTTAAAATTCTAACAAAATTCTACTGGAATTCAATTATTAAAATACGGAAATAAATAATTTATTGAATTATTGAATGGAATTCTAATTTATGGAATTGTCATAAAGAATTAAAAATTTTTTTAAAATAATTTAATTCCTTTGACTAATTTTAATAAAATTTTGAAGAATAATTACATTTTTCGAGGAATTGGGTTGAAATTGTAAGAAAAATAATTGAATTGTTGCAAAGAATTTTCTTAATTTTGAAAATATTTGCATTCTTCTGATGAATTATTGTTATTTAGGAAAATAATTAAATCGTTAAAGAAATTTTAATATTTATGAAAGAAATTCTATTATTGCAAAGAATTTAATAACAAATTTTGAAACATTTGATTTAAAAAAAATAATTAATCCAATTGTATTTTAATTAATCGAATTCCTGTGAAATATTCCTTATTTTAGAAAATAATTGAATGTTTGTGTTGAATTTTATCAAACATTTTTTAATTAAATTCATTTGCAAAATTTTATTAAAATTGTAGAATATTGAAAATCATTAAATTGAGAAAATTTTTTGATAACTGAATTCTTATGATGAATACTATTAGTTATTAAAAATAATTGAATTTCGTTAGAAAATTTAATAAAATTATGGAAAATAATTTATTTTTGTTAGAAAATTTAATAAAATTACTTTTGGGAATTCAATTATTTCTATAATTTTTATTCAATGTAAATTATTATTGAAAAATACAATTAAATTATTATTGAATTATTGAAAAAGATAAATAAAAGTCACTTGAAATTCAATTCTTTTCATAAAATTTAAATACAAAATTTTGATTATTTTTTAATTTTTCAATTTCAAAAAAAATTTGAATATTTTTTTTCAAAAAACTGAGTTGTTTAGAATTTTTATTTGAAAAATGGAAATAAAAAATAGTATATTGTGCAACGAGTGGAGAACAAGGGCGATTTCTCGCGAGCTTGAAGTTTGCTGCTCGAGCGCAGCGAGAGCAGCAATCAAGCGAGCGAAAATCGCTGTTCGACACGAATTGCACATATTACTTTGTCCAACAACTGAAAAACACTTTCTATTAATTTTTCATACTAATTATAATAATTTTATTCATTTATTGTCAGAACTTAACTCTCTAAATCTGAATTAGTAGAAAGTTACTAATGAAATGGTGAAAAGTCGTCTACTAAATGATTTAGTAATAATTCTACTAACAATTAGTAAAATTTTACTAATTGTTAGTAGAGCGTTACTAATTAATTAGTAGAATTCTACTAACAATTAGTAGAAACTGTTTTATTAATAGTCGATAAAACAGTTTCACTAATTCATTTAGTGAAAAAGTGACTTTCAATTAGTAAAATTCTACTAAAACATTAGTAGAATTTTACTAAAAATTAGTAATATTCTACTAATTAAAAAGGTGAAAAGTCGTTCATGAAAACTACTAAAAATTAGTAAAATTTTACTAATTCTTAGTAGAATTCTGCTAATTCAGATTTAGAGAGAACATATTAATAATACAATTAATTTTTCAAAATTTTAATTTTTAGTTATAAATTACTTATTTAGGACAAAATTTAACAAAGTTAAAGCAAATTAGAATAGATTTTTATGATTTATTTATAGTGATATGGAACCGAAATAACCACACATAATGTGCCTTTACTCTTTTCACCGCTCATTTCTCCACTGGACAAACGGCCAGTGGAGATATAAGGTACATTTCTCCACTGGACAAACGGCCAGTGGAGATATGAGGTACATTTCTCCACTGGTGCCTAGTGCACAATGACTCCATTTCCCCGAAGGCGTTGGACAAAATTATGAATTGAATTATTCGTTTTGAATTGAATTATTGAAAAAGATAAATAAAAGTCACTTGAAATTCAATTCTTTTCAAATAATTTAAATGCAAAATTTTGATTATTTACAAATTTTTCAATTTCAAAATAAGTGGAATATTTTTTTTGAAAAAACTAAGTTGTTTAGAATTTTTATTTGATAAATTGAAATCATAAAAAATTAAGAATTGAATTATTCTTTTTGAATTGAATTATTGAAAAAGATAAATAAAAGTCACTTGAAATTCAATTCTTTTCAAATAATTTAAATGCAAAATTTTGATTATTTTTTAATTTTTCAATATAAAAAAAAATTGGAATATTTTTTTTTTGAAAAAACTGAGTTGTTCAGAATTTTAATTTGAAAAATGGAAATAAAAAAAAAATTATGAATTGAATTATTCTTTTCGAATTGAATTATTGAATTCTTATGATGAATACTATTAGTTATTAAAAATAATTGAATTTCGTTAGAAAATTTAATAAAATTCTGGAAAATAATTCATTTTCGTTAGAAAATTTAATAAAATTCTAGAAAATAATTGAATTTTACAATGAATTTGATAAAAATTTCATAATATAATTAAATTTTACTATTTATAAAAATAATTGAAGTGTGGACGAGAAATTTAAAAAAAAAAGTGAAAATAAAGGAATTTCGGGAAAGATTTTTAATATTTATTACGATAGTTAGTCTTTTAAATTACGTTAAAATTTTTAAATTTGATGCTAATTTAAAGTTTATGTCAGTTCATCAATAAAATTAGGTTATTGAAAATAAATTGTTGTCATAAATAAAAATAGTTTTTAACTTCTTTTTAAAATTCGAGGTAATTTCATAGTTAAACAAAAGGCACAAAAATTCAGAATTTTCATATAAAGTCCAAACCATTAATTTTTTTTAGTACTTTCAATAAAAATCTTCTACTTTTCCCTGAATTCCTAAATTTCCCTGACTTGTGGAAAATCTAAAAATATTTGAATTTTTTTTTACCTTTAAACAGTAAGGACATTGTAAACCCTCGCCGTTTTCGTGAACTTTGTAGTAGTGATCAATAACGTCTTTATGACTGGACGTTCTGTATCCGCAAGTTTCACACCGATAAGGCATTTCGGAAGGATAGTGCGTTAATGACAAATGATTGATCAGTAAAGAACTGTTTCCTGTTGAAAGAGAATAAATCTTAAATATTTTCCAATACAAAATTGATACTTGTATTTTTTTTCGTCTTTCTAATTGCTTCTTTCGTCTTTGTAATTTCTTTTCTTCTTAATTTATTCTTTCCTTTTGTTAGTTGATTATTTATGTTAATTGATTGTTCATGTTATTGATGTTAATTAATTTGAGAAAACTGTATTTACCGAATTTATGCTCGCATATCGCGCACACAACCATATCGCTGTCCGAGTGACCGAAAGTACTGTGGGTTTCGGTCACGTGAATAGCAATCTGGTGTTGAGAAGAGAAAGCACTGCAGCAGTATCTACAAACTGGTGAATCTGATTGACCAGGAACTTGACGTGGGACGTGACTGATCATATGCTCCATAACTTCGCTGTTACTTCTCATTGTTGCATTACAAAGGAAACACTAAAGGCAAAATATAAGAGTGAATTATTTATTTGTAATGTAATTTAATTTTTTTGGTGTCGTAATTATTATATTATATTATATTTATTTGTAATTTAATTTAATTTTTTTTTTGTATCAATTGAAACTTGGAACTAGAAAAATAGTTTAAAAAGCTTAAAAAAAAGAGTTGGATGTAAAGATTCCGAACCTTGAATAAAAATGCGTTTTTATGCTCTTTCGGTGAATGCGCCTTATTTCCATCCATTGTCGCGTAATAAAACTCCTGAAGTTGTACTTTCTCGCCGATTTTATTCTCTTTATCAAAAGCTGAAAAATCGGGAGTACGGCGTTTACTCTCCGGCTCGGGGCTTCTCGTTTGCCAGCCCCTTTTCCTCCTCTTAGTAGTTTGATTTGCAAATTTGTCATTTTGCTTTGAATGTGCGTCGGCACTGGGTTCCTTTGGAATCGAAACCATCGGAGCGAGTGGTGGAGGACTCGAATTCGAATAGGACCAGTCAGTGAATGGATTGGCCGAAATCTTTGCCAATCGATCTAAAAGACCTTCGTCTGGAAAAATATCAAAAAAAATCCACATTAATAGAAAAAGATTAAAAAGCATGTTTCGATTGTGAATCTTTTTTATAAACTTACTTGAGTCCAATCTTGTCTGCTCGGCAATATGACGAATGATATTTTCAAAACCTTTTGCGGCGGTTGCGCCGAATATTTCCCTCCAAACCAGCTCGTCGAGAAATTGTTGAATCATTTGCCTACTGAGTAAACTGAGTGTATTTTGAAACATTCTCGGAACAATTTTCCGCAAATATTCCATAATGTGATAATTGCTCGTCGCATTTCGAGGATTTTGCTCACTGAAAGCCGATTGTGTGACATTAGTGAAGCCCATTTCTTGAAGTGTACTCTTGTCAACTGTGAAATCAGTCAAAATCGTCGAATCCTTGTGAACCCAGTCCTTCAAGGGATTTAAAATATTGTTGAATCTACGCTTGTACGATCTTTCGCCCTCAATCACAGGCTCGCAGGCTCTTAATCTTAATTCAGAAGTTTCTGGATTCAATACGCCCAAGACTTCTACTTTTACCTATTGAGAATTTTTTTCAAAATTTCGTATTAGAATTTTATACTCAAACTAGAAAAAAAATTTATAAACTTTTCAATTTGTACTTAAAGCAAAAAATGAATTTTTATCTAAAAGTGACACATACCTGGCGTAAATTTCCATCTTGAGATGTGGTGCCAAGACTGATGACACCGACCTGAATCATGGAATTCTTTCCGCCCATTATTTTGCATTTGTCCCAAACTGCAGCCGTGCAGATACTCCGAAGATTTGTGTAGAAATTTTTTACATAAACATTGCCGACTTTCACCCAAGAGACGACATTTTGAATGTTCGTTTGGCAAGCCCAATGGTAGATCAATTTTAAAAGAATTGTCGGTTGATGTGGCGCTCCTTGAAAGATTGAACCAGCAAAAACAGAGACGAATCGATCTGGACAGCAACTCGAAACCCAAACGTATCCTCCAGAATAGGGGAAAGTTCCCGTATCACTGTACATTCCAAGTTTTAGTTTCACTTTCTGATAATTCGTAGTGTGCTGCGAACAATATTGCTCGGATCTCACTAAACCCTGTTGGATCAACCACTCGGCGAATTTCGTCGCCGATAACATCAGCACACTTTTAACTTGTAAATCTGTTTGAAAAAAAAACAATTTTTATTAATTTAATGTAATTAATTAATGTATTAATATAATGTAATTAATTAATATATTAATATAATCTAATTAATTAATGTATTAATATAATCTAATTAATTAATGTATTAATATAATCTAATTAATTAATGTATTAACTTATTTTATTTATTAACATAATTTTAACAATTACAGGGTTGTCACAAATATTTTATTTTATTTTTCCCTGATTTCCAGACAAAATTCTCACTTTTTCCCTGACCATAAAAAATATTCTGATTCACTCTAAAAATTGATAGATACTCGAAAAAATTTTCTATTAAATTTATTTACAAATTTCATTAATTGTAAAATGATTCAAAAACATTAATAACTTCTTTTTTAAATAAATATTTAATCATTATTATTTTTCTGTAGGAATTAAAATTCTTCAAAAAATTAAAATTCAAACCTTTTTGAAACTCAACAATTTATAAGAATATTATTACAAAACCTAAAGAAGGCAATTTTTTGATTCACCTTCTTCATGTTTTGTTACAATTTAAATAACCATAAAATTTTTCAACAAAAATTTCTTTATTTACAAAAATCCTAATAAAATCCTTTGCAAGAATTCAATTATTTTTAAAAGTAGTAAATTTTCTCAAAAAAAAATTCAATTATTTGAAAAAATTGTAGTAAAATTCGTTGCAATAATTCAATTATTTTCATAAACAATTAATCGATTATTTGGTAATTTCATTTTTAATCAACTTTTATTAGAAAATTCTAAAAAATTTAATTGTTTAAAAAATTGAAAAATAAATAATTTATTGAATAATTGAATGATTGTTAAAATTGAATTCTCATAAAGAATTTTATCAACAAATTTTTAAATAATTGAATTCTTTTGACAAATTTTAATAAAATTTTTAAGAATAATTACATTTTTCGAGGAATTTGATTAAAATATTGTATCCAAAATTAATTAAAATCTTGCGATAAGTTTTATTATTCATGAAAAGAATTTTAAAAAATTTCCAAAAATGTTATTAAAATTTTTCAAAAATAATTGAATTTCGGTGAAGAATTTTATTATTCAAAAAATAATTCTATTCTTGTAAAGAACTTTGTTAATTTTTTTTTAAATTATTAATTCCTGTGACGAATTTTATAAAAATCTTTTTAAATAATTGATATTTTTCAAAATATTTTATAAAATATTGTATATTAAATAATTGCACTCACGTGAAAATTTTATTATTTATGAAAATAATTTAGTTATTTCAAAGAAATTTATTAAAAATTTCATAAATTATTGAATTTCTGTGAAATTTTAACAAGAATTTTATTCAAGTCTTTAAATATATTTTAATTTTGAAGAAGAATTGTATTATTTATAACAATAATTGAAATTTTGACGAGAATTAAACAAAATTTTTTTAAATAATTGAATATTGATGAATTTTATTATTTATAAAGATAATTGAAATGTTGACAAAAAATTTTGAACATAATTGAATTTCTGCGAAGAATTTTATTCATGTTTATAAAAATAATTGAATTTCGGTGAAGAATTTTATTATTTATAAAAATAATTGAATTCTTGAAAAGAACTTTGTTAAATTTTGTTTTCAATAACTGAACTCTTGCGACGAATTTTATGAAATTCTTTTTAAATAATTGATATTTTTCGTAAAATTATTTTAAATTTTTTATACTAAATAATTGAATTCCTGTGAAAGTGTTATTATTTATGAAAATAATTGGTTTATTTAGAAGAAATTCATCAATTTTATAAATTATTGAATTCCTGTGAAATTTTTCCAAGAATTTTATTAAAGTTTTTTAAAATAATTGAATTTCGAAGAAGAATTGTATTATTTATAGAGATAATTGAAATTTTGAGGAGAATTTTTAAAAAAATTTTGAACATAATTAAATTTTGGAGAAGAATTTTTTTATTTTTAAAGATATAATTGAAATGACCAGAATTTTTTTAAAATTTTTGATTATACTTGAATTTCTGCGAAGAATGTTATTACTTTTGAAAATAATTGAAATTCTCTAATTATTTGCAACTTTTCCAAAATTAAATTTTTTTAGTATTTTTAATTAAAATTCTTTTATCAATCTAGTATTTATGAAAATTGTAAAAATTATCCATCACATAATTTATAAGTCATAATTTTATGATAGTTTTTTCATGAATTTTTGAAATTCGATTTTTTCCAGTACTTTTACTAAAAATCCCTGACTAATTTTACTTTCCCTGATTTCCCTGACTACCCTGACCTGTGGCAACCCTGAATTACTAAAATTTATTCCCGTTGATGAATAAGAAAAAATATAATTACCCAATTCGCCTCTTTCTTTCTGCGCGACTTGCGGTGTCACAGTTTTCGTGCAGAGATTCGGTCTCGCAACAACGACCAACGATGGAAATGTACGTCCTCCATTTATTTTATTGAACGTTATTTCCCTACCGTCAGGTAAATGTTTCTTCGATTCTTCAATATGATCCCCAACTGAAAAAGGTATGACCGAAAAAATTACTCAACTTCACACTAAATGGAATTTAATTTTTCATACTTAGAAACAAAATTTCAATGAAACTTTGCTGAGAGTTAAAAAAACTTACTTGATATTTCGCAAAATTCTTCAAGGTTTAGCAAAATATAAAAAATATGCAAATGTACTTGTGACTTTGAAAAAAATGATAACTAATTCAAGCCAATTGACATTTTTTTTTATGAATAATCGACTCTTTAAATAGATTTCTTTTTTTGTAAATAGAATAAGTATTTTCAAATAGAATGAGTATTTTTAAAAAATTAGTTACAATTACCGGCATTTTTGCTGTTAACTGCAATTCCACCGATGCTGGTGTCTTCAGTTGGTCTCGTTGCGTGTTGCGCGACCGGCGTCGGAATTTGTTTGCTGACAGTCTTGACTCTTACGTTCTGAACACTCGGTGCATTGGTTGTGACTTGAAAGAAACATTTTTTTTAAATTTTGTGAAAACATATTCGACTTTTAGTCCTTGGGTCGACTTCAAGCCGAAAGGAAAAGTTGAAAGTCGATTTAGAATTTTGAAAAAATTGTCTTTAATCAAAAAACGAAATCGCTTTTTTTAAAAAAGTCGAAGAGTAAAAAAGCGATTTTTTAAATTTTGGGACTTTGTTGAGTAAACTTACCAGGCGCGACGTGACTCGTGGGCGTTGGACGCGATCGGTTTCTAGGTTGAGGTGGAGTCGGTTGCTAAAAAATAAAAAACACTATAAGTCACACAGAAAATAATAAACTAATTTTTTGAATAATACAAAACTTACCTCTTCAATGATATCAGGTTGAGAAATCGGAATTACTTTTGTTCTTGGACGACTGCCAGTTCTTAAAGGAGTAGGTTTGAACTGCATAGATACAAGATAATCAGATTAATAAATTTTAATACAATCAATAAATAATAATAATCAGATTAATAAAATTTAATAAAATAAATAAAGTGAATGAAAGTAATAATAAATAATAGAAAACGAATAATAAACAAATAAATAATTTTTTGATTTTATCACTCGCTAGTCTTGGCTGTAAATGATGAATTAATTAAAGTTAAAAACATTTTCAACAAAAATTTAATTTTAATCCAAAAAGAAATCAGTGTAATTGTAATTACGTACATTTTCGGTTTGTACATGCGGGGTTGATGTTGCCATAGTCGTAGCCGTTTGTGTGCCTGTAATTATTGCAATTTCCAAGTGAATTTCACTTATCAAAATTAATAAAAAATTATAAAGATAATTATAGAATTAATACTATTTTTATATTTACTGAATATTAAAGATTTATGGATGGATTTTTTGTACCTGGTTGAGCAGCAACTGTTCCCAAAATTACTCCCATACGAGGATCCATCACCAGTTGAATATTTCCTTGACCAGGGTTTGCGTTGTTTATCATGCTTAATTTTATCGGTTGAGCCTTATTTTGTATTGCCTGATTCTGCAAAATTTTTAATGCGTTGCAATTATATTTTCTCAATTACAGACCTCGGATGTGATCCTCAAGTTTTAAACGTTCAAATGAACGAAATACTTCTTATTGAAGATATTTTAATAAAGAAATGTTTAGTTAATTAAATTTTTAATAAAGAAATCTTTAATTAACTAAATTTTCAATAAGAAACTAGCAAATGATACGCGCGCTAGCGCGCGGAACGTAGTATTTAATTTGATACTGTTATACAAATTACAAAATTTTTTATTAACAAACATAAATTTTTTAAATAATTTCATAATCAAAATTTTAAAAAAATCCTTTTTTAAATACAAAATGATTTATTACTGTTCATATTGTCAAAAATTTTATTGAAATTTCACGCAAAAATTTCAATATTTCCTAAAATTTTAAAAAATCTTTCTAAATAAAAATAATTAAATTATTTTAAATAGTAAAATTTTTCGCAAGAATTCAATTATTTTTAATACAATTTTAAAAAAATTCTTCTCCATAAAATTTTAATTATTTTTAAAATGTTTAATTAAAATTATTAAAGGAACTCCATTATTTGACAAAAAAAAAATCAAAGAAATTCTGCAAAAAGAATTTAATTAGAATTTTTAAAAATTTAAACAAAATTCTCCCCGAGATTTAAGTTATTTTCCTAAATAGTGGAATTTTGTGAAGGAATTCTATTATTATTAAATTTTTTGATAAAATTTTTTGCAATAATTCGATGATTTTCAATATATTAATTAAAAAATTTTAAATATTTGAAAAGAAAAATTACAAAAAAGTTAAGAAACAAAAAATCAAACAGCAACTATAACAATTATGATTACGAATTAAAATTACATTTTATATTCTCATTCATTATAAATTAATCAATAATCTTTGTCAACTATTAAAAGAATACAATTGATAGTTAATTAAAGATATACAATTTTTATTCTTAATTATTTTCAGTACCAAATTTAAAAAAGAAATTACAGAAATAAAGTTAATTGAGCCAAAACATTTATCATCTATCTCTAAAAAAATTAAATTTTTATTAAAGATTATGTTTAAAAAATTAAGAAATTATTCCAGTTTTTTAATCTTTTTTTTAATAACATTTAACGTTTTGTTAAATAATTTTCAAATTTTGTTAGAAATAAATAAAAGAAATTATAGAAATTCGATTTGTCCGACAAAATGTTTTTGACAACACTTTATATTGTTTAATAGAAAAGAATGAAAGAAATTTTAATGATTTTGATTTGCTACCAGCACCTGCTTAATTTTAGAAATTAAATTTAAATGTTAAATATTTTTTGTTTTAAATCCAATATCGAATTTTCAAAAATTAAGTAGGACTGGTAACTGGATGCAAGTTTCAGTTTCATAAAAATACTTAACTTTTAAAATTCTATTTCTAAAGTTAATTTATTATTAAAAAATACTAAATAATTAATTCTTATTATCTATTAATCAATACTGATTAAAAATATAATATTTTGATTTTGTTAAAAAAATTTTGATAATAAATAGAAATTATGCAAAAAAATACTACAAATTTTGTAAAAACAATATGATTTTCAAAATTAATTACAAAATGGAAGTTTAAAAAAAATGTTGATGGAGAAATATAAATAGTTTAAATTACTTTATTTTTTTTTCGTTTTTAAATACAGAAAAAGAAATTATGCAAATTTTTTCATTAATTTCTAGATTAAACTTAAAATAAATTGATTTTTAGAAAGTTAAAAAATTAAATCTTATTAAAGAAATTCTTCAAATGAAATTAAATATTTTGTTCTTTAATAAAAAAATGTGAATTGTGAATAGACATGATTATTATATGAGAAAGTACACAAGCATTTTTTTAGCTAGTAAAATATAAAATATCTTTATATACATAAAAAAACAAAAATTGTAATTATTAAATGCACAAATTCTTCCTACACATTTTTTGTTATTAATTTAAAATAGAAAAAACATTATTGTTAAAAATTGTAATTAAAAACGAAAATTTCATAACTTTTTATTTCAAAAGAAACTAATAATTTTTAAAATATAAACAAAAAATAATTATAAAATTTCTAAATCAACATTATGAAAATTTCTTACCTTATTTTATAAAAGCAATATCTATTAACCTTTTCTCTAAATAAACAATAAAAATTGATATTGACAAATCGAAAAACCAAAGTGTTTTGAAAAAGAAAAAAAAACAAAAGCATATACAAAAACTAACTTCATACTGCGAACAGAATGAATGAAAACCCCACAGACTTTAATATAGTTAATAATAATTTTTAATTAATTAAATTTTTAATAAAGAAATTTATAAACTAAAATTTTACGTTTACAAACTAAGTAAATTAATTTTTTGGATAGTGAAGCAAAATAATTACAATAAAAATGTAATTTTTAGAAGAAGTAAGTAAGTTTCGTTCAGTTGAACGTTCAGAACATTAGGATCCTCCTCAGATAAATTTTAAGGCATAAAATAATTGAAATTAATTGCATTTCACACTAAGATTGTATTTTGTTGCAATATTTGGTAGAAAAGTAAAAAAAAAAGTCACAATTTTTTAAAAAGAAGTCGAAAGAAGTGTCATTTTTTTAAAATAGTCGATAAAAATAAAAAAAAATGTCGCAAAACCAGAGATTATAAATTTTTTAAACAAATTGAAACTTAATAAATAATTTCTTCGTTTATAAATATTATGTTTCAGTTTATCTATGAAAGTTTCAAGATTTTTCGAAATTAGTTTTCTACTTACAACGCTGAGTACTTGAGCTTGTGCATTAGTTGTAACTGTCGCCGTATGTGGAGCACTACTGGGTCTGTTAATTAGAAAAAATTATGCATTCTTTCAATAATTTCAAAAGACAATAGCAAAAATTACAAATATGTAAATAATTGCAATAATTAAATTACTTTCTTTTTACTTACAGTGTGTATTCATATCCTGCAACAACGCCGGTTTGACAAATAAGTTTACCTCCACGCTCTTTCACTAAGTCTTCTAAGGTTTTAGAAACCTGAGAGAAATTGTTATTATTAGTCTAAATATTCAATCTTTCACCTTTTTTTCCATTTATTTTTTTAAATCTCACCGTGTTAAAATTTTCTTTATATTTCGTGCGAAAGCTTAATTGAGCGTCGCTCAACGGCTCTTCGACACATTCCAAATTTAGCGTCATATCTGGTGGACGAACCATTGTCACCGACCGGGTTATTAACCTAGCTTTCGGCATATTGTATATAGTTTCTGTAAAAAAAATTTGGTACAATTAGTTACAATTTTTAATATTTATTTTACTTTTCATTCCATTTTCTGAACATAACATACAAAAACATTTTAATTTAATTGCATTCTTTAAGTAAAACTCCATTACTCGAAAATAATTTTAACAATAGATTCCTGTTTCTTGTATTATTATTCAAGAAGGGCGGAAGTGTGATTTTATAGTAACGCTAACTTGACGCTAAGCAGCAAGTCGCTAACTTAATTTCATATAGTGAATTAGTGATGTGAATAGACGCTAAGTGGATTTTTAAAAAGACAAAAAATTGTATCTACGTGAGTATTAAAATTATTCACGAATCATTTCCAAATAATACTGTTTATTTAAAATCAATTTACGTAAAGATTTAATAAATAAATAATAAAAAAAAAGGATTTAATAACTTTTATAAAAATGTATCTGTAATTTCATCAAGCCACCACTAGGGGGCATTATTTTTATTTTTACTTCAATTTCATTCCTCTATTTTTTAATATTATAAACAAAATTTTCGTATTATGAACAAATTAACAAAATACATTGTTTTTAATTGTAACAAACTTATTTATTAACTCTCAATGAGACAATCGAACAATTGTGTCAAAAAGAAAGAAAACGAATTCTAGGTTATGTTGTCTGACAAAAAGTATAAAAAAAAAAACGTTTCGCAAATTGATAAAAACATCGCTTGGTTAATAATAAGGGCAAATAAGAAAAAGTAATAAACAAAATAATGAAACTGAAAAGAACTGTTTATATTTACTTTCTGCTATAATAAAGGGTGTGTTACACTCAAGTTCTTAAAACGGCAACCCGTTAAATAGTTTTACACATTTTCAGACGTCAAAAAACAAGCTTTCATGTATAGTTTTTACTTAAATTATTAACAATTTTACAAAACAAATACAATTCCTGATAGTTAAAAATTTTATTTCAAAATTGCAATTTTATTCCGCAAGAAACTTAACCTAAAAGGAAAATTTTGTTGCATACGCCAATGAATACATGTATAGGCTCCACAATATAGAAAACACGCGCTCTTTTATGCTTTATTTTTTTAAACGAACCACAATTAATTAGACGGAAATGTTAAATTTAATTTTCAAAATAAATTTTATCTCCGATTTAATATTTACAGTTTGTTATTTATAAATAAAAAGATAAAAAATTTGCCACTAGCTGTACAAATTATTGTCGCTTGCAATTTATCTTACCTGCTTCTAAGATTTATTTTTCTATGTACTTGGCGAATATTTATACTGTCTTGACAAAACACTTAACGGATATTTAATAAACACACTGATAAATATGTATAATGTGTGGTATTAAAGTAGACAGAACGTAACGAAATCTCGCTACGACTGCATTATTGTGCATTTAACACATTCGAACAAGATGGCGGCACCGGTTTTCACCATCTGCTTATCAGGCCTATACTGGCCTGTGGTTGGCCTATTTGCGGCTTATTTCCCCAAATACGCCGCCTATGTGTGCTTACGTGTACTAGAAAATGGAGTAACATAACCTCGAAACTGTGAAAAGCGAGAAAATCCCACTGAAATTTGCCCAAGGGAGCGAAAAATTTTCCAAAATGAATAATATTTTCATAACCTAGAAAATTAAAAAGTACAGAACAATTGATGTGGAAATATTAAATACAAAGAGAAAATAATAAAATAGTAGGTTGGGGAAAGAATGTCAATTGTTCAATTTAGTTTTTTCTTGAAACTAAAGAAAAAATTAGCTTTTAGACTTAATATTTATTTTTTAATTTAGAAATTCGAATTTTAAATTAGTAAATTAGGGTAAAAAGTGTAGAAAATGGTTATTTTTTTATTTATGCAATCAATAGTGTAAAAAGTGGAAGGGGGTTTAAAAAAAGGAATACCAACAAATTGGTTATTTACTTTATGGAGAAAACTTGTTTAAAAGCGGAAATTGCGTTGGCATCTCTGGTTCTGACCCCCAACGTCACGATTATCCCTCCCACGCTTTCCATTGTCTTGGGAAAATCATACTTTTCAGAAATATGCTACTCTTGCAAATTATTTAGTGTTTAACTTCTTTTAGCTTTATCCCTTTTTAATATAACTGTTCAAATTTGGTAAAAATTAGGAAAAAATTTTTATTTTCTGCAATTTTTATCGAAGGCCCCTTTGGATATGGCTACGCCATTGGAAATGAAGCGGAAGTTGAAGTTGGCGCCAAGCAGAGAGAAAACGAAATGAAAAGGAAAATGCTCACTGCGCAATCAGTTTTTTCCCCCATGGAAATCATTTTCATTGTTTTGGAAAATTCGCTCTAAATTTTCCCATACGTCAGTCTCGAGCTAATTTGTTACACTTTTGTGAAAAATATGCGAAAAGTCGGAATTTTTTTGCACATTTTTGATTTGACATTGTATAATAATGCGAAAATTTCTTGTTTTTAATAAAAACTTTGAGAATAGTGACTAAAATGTTTACGCCTTAATTAGAGTTAAATTAATTTTCTTTTAGGATTTATGCTATTTAAAAAATACATTTTCAGGAATTTTCTAGAATTTTCGTCGTGAATTTGAAACACTGACGCCCTCTAACAGTTTGGTTGGGAACTGACTGAAACAGACGAATTTTCTTTCTTCTTGCATCATTGCACGTGGAGTTGCGTTACGGGAGCTTAAAATCGTGGATTTTTATTGCAAATCGGAAAAATTAAATTATCTTTTAGTCAGATTGTAGTTGAAATAGAATTTTATAGAAATATTTAAAAAATGTTGTCCGCTGCACGAATTCTTACTCGAGGATGTACCGGTGTCACTGCCAATATTAGAAGGCGACAGGAATTCAGCACCATCCTAAAAAATGTAAGTTTTGGAATTCTAAAATGGGTTTTTATACACTTTTGTTGTAAATAACA
Organism: Leptopilina drosophilae; assembly: GCA_032873175.1. Lineage (NCBI taxonomy): Eukaryota > Metazoa > Arthropoda > Insecta > Hymenoptera > Figitidae > Leptopilina > Leptopilina drosophilae. The sequence goes on along the minus strand of CM065478.1, from coordinate 74,917,236 downwards.
TATCGAATTTGTTAATTTAGTGAAGTATTTGAACTCTGATTTTTGAGGTTATACTTATTGTGTCTTGTATCAAAAATGTTTAAACGTTACAGAACGTGATTGTAACTGCAGCACGTGGTTTGTAATTTATTTCGGAAATTAATCTCTCAGTTTTAATTTTATGATGTAATTATTGAAACTCTTTAAACTTGGAGAAACGTTTGTCGATGTAAATTTGTTGAAAAATTGTCACTTTGTTTTTGTGTATTTTTCATTCAGTACTAAGTTATTTTTAAGTGGAATAATACTTTTTTCTGCAGGGAACAGCTCCAATGGTTGCTTATTCACAGAGAAACGGCGAAATTAATCAGTACCGATATAAGTAAGTGTTATTATGTTATAAACTTTTGTTCTAGTTTCAAATTTGCAAATCTTTCTAATTTCAAATTCTAAAGTTTAAAGTCTAAATTTAAAAAAATTTCTATTTTCAATTTCGTGAAAATTTCGACAATTTCGTCAAATGTTCATCCTTTTTTTGTAAATAGATCTGAGGGAGTGAAAGGAGCAGTTATTGGTATAGATCTTGGAACGACGTTTTCCTGCGTCGCTTGCATGGAAAGTAAGCATCCGAAAGTTATCGAAAATGCTGAAGGTTCACGAACAACACCATCCTATGTTGCTTTTACCAAAGGTTTGTATTTTATCTTCATTTCCCATGCCGATAGGGCCCATAAAAGTTTTACGTAATCGTCAGCCAAGTGGGAATGACACTTTGTACGTTCGATTACGTAATACATAGAAATTTTTAAAAAACGAAGATTTTTGAATGATTCTCAAGCTTAAATTGAGGGAAACCGAAAATAAACGTTATTCTTTGTATTAAAGTAAAAAAAAATGTTAATTTCTGCAACTATTTGTAGAAGGAGAACGTTTGGTTGGAATGCCGGCAAAACGTCAGGCAGTGACGAATTCGTCAAACACCTTTTACGCCACAAAACGTCTCATTGGACGTAAATTCGAAGACGCCGAAGTTAAAAAAGACATGTATGTATATTTTTATTTGAAAACATTTTAATTTTATTTTTTAATTTGACTTTTTCTTTTTTAATTTAACTTTTTTCTGGGTTGCCATGCAACCTGGAAACCTGGAAATGTCAGGGAATTTTATAAAAATTGAAAAAACCTTGAAAATTCAGGGAATTTTGATCGAAATCCAGGAAAATTGTTGTTTACTCATTGTATTTATTCTTGAAATCTAATTTTACTTAAATATTTCAAAATTAATTCAATTTTAAACGAATTGTATTCACAATATTCATAAGTAGATGAACTTGAAAAGATTTTCATTTCAAAATTTGTAAAATTTCAGTTTTAAATGAATTTCATTAAAAAAAATTTAAAAACATAGATTTTTAAAAAAAACCTTAACTAAAATTCTTCTAAAAATATTTAAATTTCTTAATATATATTTAATGAATTATAAAAAATAACTAATTTATAGAAGAATTTTTAGTTAAAAACACTAAAACAAATTGAATTTTAAAATATATTAATCGAGAAATTCAATTATTTTTAAAGGAAGTAAAATTCTCAGAAATTCAATTGTTTTTTTCAACTTTTATTATTTATTCTTGAAAGAATTGAATTATTTTCAAAATTTTTAATGAACTTTTATAAAAATTCAATTCTTTGAAAATAATTTTAATTAACTTAATAAAACTCTTCGTAGAAATTTAATTAATTTCACAAAAAATTTTCCAAATTTAATTATTTTCAATGTTTGTTGTTTTCATAAAATTTCACAAGACAAGTCAATTATTTAAACCAAAAGTTGAATAAAATTAGTCTGTGGAATTCAATTATTTTCAAACTTGTAATATAATACTTCGCAAAAATCCAATTATGTTTGAAAATTTTTAAGAATTCTTGGCAAAATTTAAATTGTCCTTATGAGTAATAAAATTTTTCTCCGAAATTCAATTTTCAAAAAATTTAATAATATTCTTGTTAGAATTTCAATTATTTTTAATATACAAGATTTTCATCGAATTTCTCGAAAAATGAAATTATTGTTAATTTTTACTTTTAATTTGTCTCTTGACAATAAATAATAATAAGAAACATAATAATTAAATGTTTATAAAATTGTTTTCTCAAAATTCAATTTTAAGAAACGTTCAATTATTTAATAGAAAATAAATTTTAGGAAAAATTTTGGATTATAATTGCGAATATTATATTCAGAAATATTTATTTGAAAATTCTACGAGAATTCATCTATTTAACTCTAAACATAAACATTTTATTAAATAATTGAACTTGTTTTTAAATTGAATTGTCATGAAGAACTTTATCAAGAAAGTTTTAAATAATAATTGAATTCTATTAAACATTTTTAATAAAATTTTTTTATAATAATTGCATTTTTCGAGAAATTTTTCTGAACATTTTGTATATAAAAATAATTGAAATTCTTACAAGAGGTTTATTAAATTTTTTGAAAATAATTTAATTTTGGAGAAAAATTTTATTATTTAAAAAGATTATTTAAATTTTGACGCGTGAATGTTTGGCAATTTTGGAACATAATTTGATTTTTGCGAAGAATTATGTTACTTTTGAAAATAATGGAATTCTTGACTTTTCCAATAATCTTCTAATGAATAATAAATTTAGTTTAAAAAAAACCTGGAAAATTGCGTTTCTTAACCAGGAAAATCTGGAAAATTCAGGGAATTTGAAAAGGGTAAAAGCGTGGCAAACCTGTTTTTCTATCTTAATTTTCTATTTTGTTTTTTTCAATTTCGAATTGCAGGAAAATGGTGTCGTACAAAATCGTAAAAGCCTCGAATGGCGACGCTTGGGTTCAGGGTGGAGACGGAAAAATGTACTCGCCAAGTCAAATTGGCGCATTCGTTCTCACGAAAATGAAAGAAACCGCCGAAGCTTATTTGAATACGCCAGTTAAGAACGCAGTCATCACGGTGCCTGCTTACTTTAACGATTCTCAACGACAAGCGACGAAGGATGCGGGACAAATTTCTGGTCTCAACGTTCTCCGCGTTATCAACGAACCAACCGCTGCCGCTCTTGCTTACGGAATGGACAAAACCGAAGACAAAATGTAGTTATAAATTTAGCATTTTATTTCTATTTTCTCTTCTATTTTCTTTCTAGAAAAAATAGTTACTAAAATAATTTATTTCAGTATCGCCGTTTACGATTTGGGAGGCGGTACCTTTGATGTTTCCATTCTCGAAATCCAGAAAGGAGTATTCGAAGTCAAATCGACGAATGGCGACACTTTCTTGGGTGGCGAAGATTTCGACAATGCGTTAGTTAATTATTTAGTTGCCGAATTTAAAAAAGACGTAAGTTTGTAGATTTTGTGATAAATTAAATCTTTTTTTGGGATTAATATTATTAAGTTAAATTTCGAATTTTCGAGAAGATGAGAAGGAAATAAGAGAATAATTTTTGCAGCAAGGAATCGATATTACCAAAGATGCGATGGCAATGCAACGATTGAAGGAGGCTTCGGAGAAGGCAAAAATCGAGTTGTCGAGTTCATTGCAAACTGATATTAATCTGCCTTATCTCACAATGGACACGAGTGGACCGAAACATCTTAATCTTAAGCTCTCGAGAAGTAAATTCGAAAGTCTCGTTGGCGATTTGATTAAGAGGACGATTCAACCTTGCCAGAAAGCTCTTTCTGATGCGGAAGTTGCAAAATCCGACATTGGAGATGTTCTCTTGGTCGGAGGAATGACTCGAGTGCCAAAGGTGCAGCAGACTGTTCAGGACATTTTCGGAAGACAACCGTCGAAGGCTGTGAATCCTGATGAAGCCGTTGCTGTTGGTGCCGCCATTCAAGGAGGTGTTCTTGCCGGAGACGTCACTGACGTTCTGCTTCTCGATGTTACGCCCCTTTCTCTCGGTTAGAATCTATTTTTACTTTTTTCTTTTCTCCATAAAAACTAATAAAATCAGAAGAAAAAGTCAAATTTTTCTTCTAATTTTTTAAAGATCTTTGGTAAAAGGTCTTCTGGCAAAAAAAATACCCTTTGTACGATTTTAAATCTATGATCAAAATTCTGCAGGTATCGAAACGTTGGGCGGTGTTTTCACGAGATTAATTTCGCGTAATACGACAATTCCAACGAAGAAGAGTCAAGTGTTCTCGACAGCAGCCGATGGCCAGACCCAAGTGGAAATCAAGGTTCATCAAGGTGAACGTGAAATGGCAACTGACAATAAACTTCTGGGACAATTTAGTCTTATTGGAATTCCCCCCGCGCCAAGAGGAGTGCCACAAATTGAAGTCACTTTCGACATCGACGCTAATGGTATTGTTCACGTTTCTGCTAGAGACAAGGGAACTGGCAAAGAACAACAAAGTAAGTTTAAAACTCGGGATATCAAGTGTATTGAAAATATTTTGCAAACTTTTCACACAATTAACTGTAATTTAATGATTTCAGTCGTAATTCAGTCGAGCGGTGGTTTAAGTAAGGACGAAATTGAAAATATGGTGAAGAAAGCCGAACAGTACGCCAAGGAAGACAGAATAAAGAAGGATCGTGTTGAAGCTGTTAACCAGGCAGAAGGAATTGTCCACGACACTGAGGCCAAAATGGAAGAATTCAAGTCTCAATTGCCACAAGAGGAGGTAGTTTTTTTCAAAGATTGTATTTTTAACAATTCTCGTTTGGAGAAGAAAGGAAAAATTATAACTGAAAAGATTTTTAACTGTAATTAATAATTGCAAGTTGAAATTAATTGTCAATTGTAAATTTTAATTAATAATTGCAAATTTAAATTAATTATCAAATGTAAATTTTAATTAATAATTGCAGATTGAAATTAATTGTCAGTTGTAAATCTTAATCGCAAATCGAAATTAATTATCAATTGTAAATTTTAATTAATAACTGCAAATTGAATTTAATTATCAATTGTAAATTTTAATTAATAACTGCAAATTGAATTTAATTATCAATTGTAAATTTTAATTAATTAATAACAATGTGTTAGTTGTTAAACTGCAATTGTTTAATCGATGCTATTGTAACATTCCAGTGTGACAAACTTAAGGAAATGATTGCAAAAATGAGAGAAACTCTAGTAAAGAAAGACGAAACTGACCCAGAGGAAATTAAGAAACAAGTCAACGAACTTCAACAAGCAAGTCTCAAGTTATTCGAAATGGCCTACAAAAAGGTATTTAGAGAAATTATTATTATTATATTAAAATAATCGACAAAATCTGTCCTCACCTGAAGTTAGCGTTGTTTTATTACAATGTTTTGTTTTGTACTTTAAATTGATATGTTCTAGAAAATTAATTAAATTTTGGAAGACTTGCAGTTCAAATTTTTAAGTATTTAGAAATTTTAAGCAAATAAAAACAATAATTAGTTAAATATTTATTTTACAAAAGTTATTAAAATTTGAAAAATTTAATTTGGAAAGTTTTGAAAAATAGTAATTAATATTTTTTTAAAGAAAAATATACTTGAATTCTCAATAATAATTTCAACAAATTGAAATAATTGGAAATTTTGTAAAATTTTATATTTTAAAGAATTTTAGTTTTTGCTCTTTAAAAATTGTCTATAAATATAATTATATTTTCGAAATTATATCACTTTATGAATTTACAAAAATTACTCTATTTCAATAATTCAAGTCTCGTAGTTAAATTCTGATAGAAATTGATTTAACAAAAATTTCAGCTAACGTTTTGAAAAATAATTAAATATTTCAACCGTTATAACAGGAATTTTAGGAATTAATTAAATTTTTAAAGGTTTTTAAACTAAATTCCTTGAAAATTTAAGGGAAGCAAAATTGTTAAAAAATCTTTAAATTTTTGTTTTGAAAAATTATTAGTAACATTATTTTTTAAAAAAAAAATTATTAAAGTTTTTCAATAATTTTATTCAAAAGTTGTAAAAAATAATTGAATTTTGGATGAATTACAGTTTGCAAATTTTAAAAATACTTATTTCATGAGGTTTTTCATTGAAATTGTATTTGAAATTTTAATTACCCCGGGAAAAATAAATATGAATAAATTCTTAAATTTTTGTTTAACAAAAAGAATTAAAGTTTTGAAAAATTTAATTCAGAAATTTCGTAAAATTCCTTTAAAAAATTCTGGAAAAAATAAAACTAAAATATTTTAAAATTACTTCTATTTCAGAAAATAATGTTAAAAAAATGAATCAATTGAAAATTTTGCCAACTTTTATTGAAATAAATTTTGAATTTTAATTCAAGTTGCTGTTAGAAATATTTTGGCATTTACTATATGAGTTGTTCAAATAATTACATGTAATGAAAGACCGTAAGAAAAATTATATTTTTTAAGAAATTAAGAATTTCCATTAAATTTGGAAAAGCTAATTTTGAAAGTAAAAATGTAAAAGAAAATTTCACGCGCGCGTTTAGTTTTGCTAGTTATGTAATAATCGAAATATTCTGTCCTTCGCGAGAATTTAGGACTTTTTGATTCCAAACTGATGTTTCAAAGAATTGAAGTATTTGTTTAACAAAAATGATTGAACTTTTGAATAATTTAATTTAAAAATTCTAAAAAGCTTAATTTTTTGAAAAATAATTAAAATTTTTAGATTTTTAGATTCTCATTCTTTTAAGGTAATTGAATTATGGAAAATAGTTTTCAAAATTGAAACAATTAAAAATATCGTCAAATTTCATTGAAACAATTTTTTTTACGAAAGCATTTTTATTTTTATTACTTTTGAAAAATTGTCTTCAAATTTTTGAAGAAATTGAAGAATTTTTTAAGAATTGTATTTTGAGAAATTAAATTTTTTTCCAAATAATAAATCTTTCTTAATTTTAGATGGCAGCAGAACGTGAAGGAGGTCAAACTCAAAGCCAAAACACGGAGACAGAAGGCGAAGCTGAAAATAAGGAAAAGAAGGAAGAGAAGAATTAAAAAAAAATAATTTGTACATTTCATAGGCTCTCATCTTACCTTAATGAAGTTCAAGTGCATTTTATCAATTTGCCGCAGCAAGCATAGAAATTTTATAAATAGTTTGAAATTTAGTATTAATTTATAATATAGTATTCAAAATTCAAGTTGCTGAAGAGTACACAAAAACCACTGGTGGTTACAAAAAAAAAGCAATAATATAAGCAACAAATTTGATTTAAAAAGACAATTGAAAAGTCAAAGTTTAAAGCAACAAAAAAAAATTAAGAAGTTGACTGCAAACATTTTTTTTCACGTTCCTGAGTATGTATGAAGCTTGATGATGAATGACTGGATATAGATTATATTTAAAATGGAATGATCACGTGTAAATAAATTATAATAAGTCTCTATTCCGATTTTCTATTTGACATATACGCAATATGACGTATTTTTTTCCTGTATTGTCCAAAAATAAATTCATTACAGTTTGATTTTTTTTTCATTTCAAAAAAGACCATATTTTTTTTTATTATAACAAACTAAGCATATTTATTATCTTTCACATATAATATCGTACAATATTACAAATAACTAAATAAGTTTAAATAAAAAATAAAATTTTAATTATAATATCGCGTTTTTTAGAAAAGTTAAACAAATATATTTTATATTTAAACACTTTTGAAAATTAGAATAAAATCTTAAGATGAAAGAAGCCGGGAACTTTTGGCGCACAATTTTCGAAACCTATTTACAATAACTTTCTTCACGCCTTTCGTCAAATTGTGTGAAAGATCGTATGGATCTTGGATACACATTGGTGAATCTATGCGGAAAAATTCCGGATCACTTTCGTTGCTTATAACTTCCACGTATGGTTTCATTTCATGAGGTAATGTGTTTAATTCTAAAAATGCTTTTTTCGGTATTATTTCACCTAAAAGTGGACAAGCTACGTTGAGTCTATAATCGAAATCGGCGTAAAAAGAGAAAAATCCTTTCAGGAGTTCCTTCGTCGATAGTGATAGAGATGCTTTTGGAACTGTGAATTCCCTGGAACCAACTGGCCAGCCTGAAAATGGAAAATAATTCTAAGATTCTAAAATTACCCCTTTTTTTGTATTTTTTGTGAAGCTCTCACGTTTATAATCAACAATTTACAAATATATAGTAAATTTTACTATTTACAAACTAAAATACAAATTATTTGGAATTTCTGTCAATTTGTACTAATATTTCCAGAATATAAATTTCACTAAAATTTTTTACTACATAATTTAGAATAAAACTTATACAAACGGCTATTAGAAAATTTACTCTAAAAATAATGAAGTTGAATAGCAAAATTTAATTACATTCAAGAATTTTTGACTAAATTTCTGTAATCTAAATATCAAATACTTTCAATAATTTTCCAAAAAGTTTTTCGAGAATTCAATATAGAAATATTATAATTTTAAAAAATTATGATAAAACTTTTAAGAATTTATTTTTCGAAAGTAATGTAAATGCACCTTTTTATATAATCGAATTTCATAAAAGAATTTTTGGACAATTTGAAAAAAATAATAATTATCAATGTTCATATTTTCAAAAATTTTAATAAAACTTCCCGAATGAATTCAATTATTTTCTAAAATTTTAATAAATCCTTCTAAACAATTCAATTCTCTTTTTAAATAGTGAAATTCTTTGCAAAAATTCAATTAATTTCAAAACAATTTTTATAAATTCCTCGGAAGAGTTGAATTTTTTAAAAAAAAATTTAATACATTTAGAAAAAATTCATTTTTTTCCAAAAATTGTAATAAATCCTTCGAAATTATTCAATTATTTCGATATATAGTAAAAATTCTTTGCAAAAAGTTCAATTAATTTGATAAATAGTAAACTTTTTTGCAGGAATTCAATTATTTTCAAAACCATTTTAATTCAATTCTTCGGATGAATTCAAATATTTGTAAATATTCATTTACTTACTAAAATTTAAATGAATTTTTCAAAACATTTCAATTATTTTTATAAATATTATAATTCTTTGAAGGAATTCAATTATTTCTAATTCATTTTAAATAAAATTACATAAAAGAATTTAACTATTTTCAAAAATTTCCATAAAATTCAATTTTAACAAGAATTTTAAATCAATAAATAATTTAATTATTGTCAAAATAAATTTAAAAAATTATATATGTATGTATATAAAAATTAAATTACTTTCAATGCAATTTTGAAATATATTCATCAAAAAATTAAAAGAATTCAATTATTTTCCAAACAACTTTACTTGAATTTCTCGAAAAAATTGCATTATTTAAAAATATTTCTATAAAATTATTCGTAACAATTTAAATATAACTTAAAATTTTTAAAAATCCTTCAAAACATTTCAATTATTTTTAAAAATAGTAAAATTCTTCTCAAAAATTAAATCATATTTATAAATAGTAAAATCCTTTATAGAAATTAAATTCCTTTTAAAATAATTTTATAATAATAATAATAGTAAAATTCTTCGCAAAAATTAAATCATATTTATAAATAGTAAAATCCTTTATAGAAATTAAATTCCTTTTAAAATAATTTTAATAGAATTTCTCGAAAGAATTACAATCTTCAAATATTAACATAAAATTAATTTATTTTTTAAACTTTTAATAAATTCTTCGGAACAATTCAATTACTTTTATAAATAGTAAAATTCTTCGCAAGAATTAAATTATTTTTAATTCAATTTTAATAAAATACTTGTTCCTAAAATCCACTTGCTTTCAAAATTTTCAATTAAAATCATTAAAAAAAACTCTATTAGATTAAAAAAATTCAAAGAAATTCTTAAAAAGGAATTTAATCAGGATTTTTTTAAAATTTAATACATAAAATTCTTCGCGAGAATTTAGTTATTTTCCTAAATAATATAATTCTTTCAAGGAATTCTATTATTATCAAATTCTTTGATAATATTCTTTGCAATAATTCGATTATTTTCAAAACATTAATTTTAAAATTGAAAATATTCAATTTCGTTTATTGAATATTTATTCAATTTTCAATTTATTAAATATTTATTCAATTTTCAATATATTGAAAAGAAAAATTATAAAAATGTTAAGAAGCAAAAAAGCAAACATCAGCTAACTTTGGACTGCGAACAGGTTACTAGAAAAAATATTTTTGTCAAAAACGTACCGAAAATGGATTTTGGATGTGGATTGCCCTTCATCAAAGAAGCAACACTAGGTAAAAGTTCTCTTTCTTGCAGGTAAAAAATCACAAACCAAGACATTGCATAATTGGTTATGTGACGCGATCCTGATATTTGGCAAAGTAAAAGCCATTTTTTGATGAAAAGAATCATTTCTTTGCATTGTGGATAAGCAGTGAGGTAACACCTGAAAAAGAAAGATTTTTATTTATTTTATCATGTAAAAAAACCTCTTTACAAATTTTGCATTTTAAAAAAATTTTTTCAAATGAAAATTTAATTTAATTAAATTTAAATTAAATTAAATTTAATTTAATTAATTTTTTTATTACATTAATTACTTTTTTTTATTACATTAATTACTTTTTTTTATTACATTTTTTATTACATTAATTACTTTATTTTTTTATTACATTATTTAAAAAAAATAGAGTAACTTACTTTAATAACTTGGTATTTTCAACGCTTAATCCATTGGAAAAAGAAACATCGCATTTCAACTGCGAATGACTGTGATAAACTTTTATTATTGGCGTTCGACTCGTCTCGATTATTCTTTCCACGCTCCATGCTTGTGAATCGAGTTTCAAACAGTGATGAATTTTATCAATTAAATCAATGTGTTGCTCGAAATTTCCATTGTAGAAACCACCTGAAATTATTATTAAATTATCGTATTAATTATCAAAATCGATTCACAAAATTAAATTTAAAATTTATTAAGTCATGGAATATATTTATTTCTTCTTTCTTTATGATTTTAGGGAAAAAAGTTGCATTTTGTGACAAAAAAAAAGTATTTCGTTGCAATATTTAGAAGAAAGGTCGAATTTTTTTTTTTTTGCTAATAAGCCAAAAAAAACTTTTTGCAAATAAGCCAAAAAAAAACTTTTTGCAAATAGTAAACATTTCCGAAAATGTCTGCAATGTTTTCTGAAACTAAAATCAATAACTCACCACAATCGAGGAAAATGTCAATATCACTCTCCGTGAATCCCAAACCAGTAACTCTCGAACCGAAAGGATAGGCTTTGGCTTCTGGAAATTTCCTCCTCACAGCAACCTCGAGACTGCGAATTAATTCGCTCTCCTTCCCCATATCGTGACGCACTTTATCCACCTCTTTCAGCAATTCTGAAATAACATTCCCTAAAGAAGGAAACAAATGACTCGCCTCCTCCGGCATATAATCAATTCTGTCCTCAATATTTCTCGTCAAATCCTTATGAATACTATCCTGACGACAATGCTTCGTATACTCCTCACGATCGCCAAACCAAAGAAATCCACAAACCGCACACGAATCAAAACAGCAATTATTCCTCTTCTCAACACTCATCGCTTGCATCACACTCAAATGCTTCTTACTCTCCAAATGCTCGGCAAATGGCAATTCATTTGACAATAATTTCTGACACGGCCAACATGAATATTTCTCAATACAATACCAATTGCTCTCGACCAATGGGAAAATATCCTTACAAATCTCCTGCGAATGTCTTCGAAATCTCTGCACATTCTTCACGTGCTTCTCGCCGCGAAAATGCTGTTGCAATATTGAATCCTGATCGGGCACAATTTCATCGCAAGCGCAGCACGTGAACATTTTCAAGTCCGCCGTCTCTGAATTTTGATTGTCCACCATAAATTCCTTGGACAATGCAAGACAACTGAATTGATTGGGATAATTTGTAAATTCCTTGTCATCCTCCTCGAGTTTTGTCAAGTACTCATTGTGCTGCGTTGAACACCAATGTTCGTAGACATTTTGCAAATTGTACGGCGTACTCTTCTCACAAACCACGCAGTAGATGAAATATTCACTGGAATACTTCACGAAGAACGAAAGTTGAGCGCTCATGATAATTCTTCTCTTCTTCTCCGGGGACATTTCGTAAATTTCACCTTTCGTGAAGAACAAATAGTTTGCTTTGTGCAACTTTGTCATTATTGATGTGTTGAATAGATGACTTTGTGATGTTATTTGGAGATTTTTTTTCGATAGCTGATTCGACGGTCTGAAATTATTCAAAGATTTCTGATTAATAGGATTATTGAGAGGTTGTTGATTAATGGGCAAATTTTTGGGATTCAGTTGATTAACTTGTTGCTGATTTATGGGATTTGGTTGCGTATGAGGGTAATTCAGTAGAGGTTGATTCATTTTACTGGGGGGGAAATTGAGTAAAGGTTGTTTGTTAACGGCATGATTCATTAATGGTTGTTGACCAACAGGATTCATTAATGGTTGTTGACCAACAGGATTCATTAATGGTTGTTGACCAACAGGATTCATTAAAGTTTGTTGACCAATAGGATTCATTAAAGTTTGCTGACCAACAGGGTTCATTAAACTTTGTTGTCTAACAGGATTCATTAAACTTTGTTGTCCAACAGGATTCATGAAAGTTTGTTGAACAGGATTCACTAAAATTGGTTGACCAACGGGATTTCTTAAAGTTTGTTGTCCAACAGGATTCATGAATGTTTGTTGAACAGGATTCCCTAAAATTGATTGACCAACAGGATTTCCTAAAATTGGTTGACCAACATGATTTCCTAAAATTGGTTGACCAACAGGATTTCCTAAAATTGATTGACCAACAGGATTTATTAGTGTTTGTTGACCCGCATGATTCCTTAAAGGTTGACCAACGATTGGATTCTTTGGCAAAACTTGCGGAACAACGGAATTAGGTTTCATTGGTGGTTTACCAACGGGGAAAGAATTCATCGGAGGCTGAATTGTCGACTTATTTTTACCCGTCGTCGTTTGGCCCTGTTTTGTCATCGAATTATTCTCAATCAGATTTTGTTGACTTTGTGCTTTGGGAAGAGAATTGTTGACTAATGAGGGAATGTTCTGTTTCATCAGATCGACAAGATTTGGTCTCGTATTGGGTCGGGGATTTTTTTTCGGACTATTTGCGATGGAAGTCGTTAGAACTGGGGAATGAACGCTGCTGGAAGTTTCGGCTATTTTCTTGGTAGTTTGCGAATTTTGTGATGGAAGAATTTGTATTGAATTGCCGACATTTTTGAATGTGGACTTTGAAGTTGAGTCGATTTTTTGTATTTTCGACTGTTCGGTGTTTAGGGAATTGGTGGCGTTTCTCTTTCCGGCAACATTTTGAAGGGCTTTTATTTTTTCCGCTAGAGGAATGTATGTGGGACCACGTGGATAGTCGGGTGGTAGATTTTGCTTTTGCCAGGCTAAATTGATGTGTTGTAGGAGATGACTTTCGACGGAGGCATTGTCGTTGAGTGATATTTTGCAGAGGGTGCAAAATAGAAATGTTTCGTTGACGGAAATTCTGTGATCGATGACAACCCAGCGGAGATGGTCGGGGATTTTTAGTTTGCAACCTCTGAAAGGTGGTTCGTCTTCTGTTAGGTCTATTGTTTGGATTGGTCTATTCTTCAGGATGTTGTTCCATCTGGTTTTTTTCGAGACTTTAGAGGTCAATTCAGATGCTGGAGGACCTGTTGGATAGCCTGGTGGTAGGTGGGCCTTTTGCCACTGAACCTGCAGGTGTTTGTTGAGATGACATTCGATGGCGCCGTTGTTGGTCAATATTTTTTGGCAAATTGTGCAAAATAAACTTGTGGCGTTCACGAGGACTTTGTGCCCATGAACAACCCAGTGGAGATGCTTGGGAATTTGCAATTTGCAGTCCCCTATGGGAGTTGTCTTTTGATTACTGAACACTGTCACTGAGGCGTTTGGTTTTTCTTGGGAGTCCTTTTTTTCGTTGTCATTATTCGCCGGTGTTTCTTGATCCGATTTATGTGTTTCCATGTGAGGCTCGATTTCATCGATTTCAGTGAAGTAGACGTCACAGATCTTACAGTAGATCTTGTCCTTCATTACGATGTACGTACTGGAATCTATAATCCATTCCAATTTCTTTGGAATTTTGGTCTTGAATTCGAATATATCGTCTGTATATCTCTGAATGAGATTTTCGTGTTCGATACTTTCAATGTGAGTGTTCGCATTTTGAATATTGCTAAAAGACAAATTGCAAACATGACAATGATACATACTGGAATCACCAATGAAAATTCGATTGGAGGTTAATACACTGAATTGAGAGTCAGTATTTTCGTAGAGGTTATATTTCGCCGACGCTGCTGATGTTTGATTCCAACTTTGCATGTGTCGAGTGTCTTTTGTATGATCGATGGCGTGAAACCAACTGCCATAGAGAAATTGGCATAAATTGCATTTGTAGACATTCTTATGTTGAGAGATGTAGTGTCGAAAGAAAGTGTGTGATAAATTATCGGGTTTCAGCCACGTGATAATATTGTGCTTTTGAGTGTGTTCTCTCGAATCTTCCCACGATGGTTGATTGTCGCAAAATTTGCATAAAAGTGTCAATCTACCATTAGTGTTTGCAGGTGGAATAATATTGAAGAATTGCTGAAAACGATTAAATTGCTGTATGTGATGCGGATTTCTTGAATGTGCTATGGCATTTGATTCTGAGCGAAGTTTACAGCCACAAACAAAGCATTCGTAAGGCAATAAAACTCGTGAAGTTATGTCAGCTTTTGAGACAGCGATTTTGAAAACAATTCCTTTTTTCTCGAGTTCTCTTACACGAGGGCTACTCATTTTTGAATCCTGAAAAAAATAATAAAAGAATGTTTGTGGAAATTAAAAAAAAATGTAGAAAAATCGTATGAAATTTTTCTACTTTCTGTAAAATAATACTTTTCCAACATTAGCTTTCAATTTTGATTAGTGGATTGGATTTTTCGTGATTTGGTGAATTTTTTAGTAACACAAAAAAGTGTTTACAAATTAATGTGACAAATGGTATAAAAATATTTGTTGGTCTTAACATTAAAAATAATTTACATAACATAATATAACTTATTAATAGTCTTTTTCCTATAAATTTTATTTTATCACTATTTAGAGTGTTTTTCCTAACACTGCAATTTTCCCTGGAAAGTTCCTTCGTTTCTTCCATTCCTGAAATAAGTTCTTTTTCTATACATACAAAATTGGAGTTTTTGAACAACTTTTCACTTAAAAAACAGAAAAATGGTGCTTTGACAAAAGACACAAAATACAGAAAATTTGAGGTCAGGTTCGCAATTTTTGGAATTAAAATTAACGAAATTCACAAACGGGATAAGGAGTGTTTAATAAAAAATAATTATAAACTAATTTTAGTTTTAAGCAATTAAATTAATTAAATTAATAACACAAACGTAACTTTAAAATGATAAATAACTATAATTACTTTCTGAAAAGTTAATTTTTCGATTTACGCTCAAATGTATTCAAATGAAAACCTAATTCTTTGTGAAGAGTATAGTTTCAAAGACATACATTTTTACAATTAAGTTTCTTAAAACTACTTATATTATAGTTTTTTTAAAAAAGTTACTATGCACCTAAATAAAAATTAACTTATAAATACGTTAACTTAAGTTACAAATACGACTAAACTTATCTTATTTATAATTTACACAAATTTTGCTTAATTAACAAAAAATATACAATATACAATATTTAAAAGCTTAAAAATACACATTTACACAAACTTAGTCAAATATCGCGAAATAAATCAGCTTATACTAAAAAAATAATTCTTTCCTGCAAACATCAGCTTTAATCCACAAATCAAAAGAAAAAGTTAATGTATTTAAATAGTTATTATTTTTAAGTAACTAACACATTAGTAATTAAAATAATATTCTATAATAGATTCAAAGTATTTTAAATAAAGACTGCATCCCTTAATTATATTTAAATTAGAAAAATAAGAGCTATTCTAAAAAATTTAAAACTCATTTCTTGCAGAGATTATATCTACACAGAAATGTTATTAAATTTAACGTTTTTAAAAAATACTTAATTTCTAAAAGTGTAATAAACTTAAGTATAAAAAGATTTCACGTTGAATTTTCATTTAATGATTTAATTCAACAACTTGTTACAATTATTTTCTCGAAAAGTTCAATTTGACATGTCAGCAATTACGATGTTTTGTTATAATTAGTGAAAACAATTTCTTTGTTCTAGAGTGTAATCTTTGTTGTAAAAAGTTTTGATTAGATAATCAAAAACTGCTTTATGTTCGAATTCGCTTTATATTTTTATAATAATAGAAAGCATTCACTTCATTTTAACAAATCTAATAATGTATGAAACATTTCTGCAATAAAATACATGTTTAATCAGTCGGTGATCCAGGGGGACGTGAGTTCCCTCGATCTTCAATATTAATATGAGAAGGAAATATCAATAATGAGTGTATGATTTTATTATTTTTTCGCGAGAAAAATGATTCTTTGTATAATCCGCCACTGCGGCGTATGCGTAATAATGAAACAAAGAATTTTTACATTTTCTTTGTTGCTTATGGAAATAGATGAGAGTGAATTAATTTAATAATTATGTCTTACCTTTTATCTATTTGTAATTATATATAGATATGTGTCGTATTTTGCTCGTCAAATTATTATGAGACGATCTGTCTTGTTTCTAACCTTCAAAATTTAACGGAAATGAATAGTTCGCGTTCTTCGTGTTCCGGTGGAATTTCTAACTTTTCTTTTTTGAAATAATGTAACACTGTATTTTGTACATTTAGTTTTTTTAATGGAAAACTCTACCCATGATTCGAGATTAGAGAAAAGATACTTTTTATTGTTCCTTGAACGAACATTACAACAAATAAAACTGCGACGCCATTTTTAAATGCCCGCAGTGCCATAGTGGTAGTTTACTTTTTGGCTACTGTTTACATTGGTAATGACTTCCGTTATTTGAAAGTTTATTTAAAATCTTTTTCTTTTCTTTTTTTTTTTCATTTTATCGAAAAAGAGATTTAGAACATTTTCTCTTGTTTTACTTTATTTTTGCTTTTTATTAATTTTAAAGTAGGTTTTTTCCTCAATTTCTCTTCAAAGGTTCTAGCTTTGAGTTTTTTTCAAGTAAAAAGGAATGGGAAAAGATTGAATAAAAAATTTGTAAAAATTAGAAATATTTATTGTACGTTTGAAACATAACCTCAAAAAACTATTATTCTATTTATGTTCGTTAAAAAATGCCGCGACACTTCGTGTGCACTGCTCGAATGCTTTTACAAATCCTTCTCGACCACTGTCCTGTAGAAAGAAAAACATTAGAAGGAATTTATTTCCAAAAAGGAATTCAAAAAAATTATCGAAATATCCTTACATAATATGGATCTCTTATAATTATTTCTCCTTCTGGATCGTATTTTCCCAAGAGTTCTAATTTTGCTTTGGCATTTTTTGGTTTTATTCTTTCCAATTCTTCCATATTTTCCTCATCCATGCCAAATATCCAGTCGAAATTTGCAAAATCATCTTTCTTTATCTGTGTATAAAATATAATTTTAATGATTATAATTTCATGTGTACGTGATGTACATAAAATTTTTCTTTAATTTCTCACAGGTCTTGCTGCATGTGAATATGTCGTAATTCCTTTTTCTTTAAGAGTAGTCATTGCTCGTTTATCGGGACTTTTGCCAGTATGATAACCTATTAGGGCGGCGCTCTTTACCTCCCATTTCTCCTCTAAATTATTTTTTTTAATATAATCATCGAATACTGCCTCGGCTATCGGAGAACGGCAAATATTGCCTGTCAACATAATTCATATTCTTCATTATTACTGATTATTTTTCTTGAAAACACGACCGATAGTGTTCATTACAAATTTCCAAAGAATGTCACATTGTCACTGATGTACTTGAAAAAGAATGTGTCATTAATAATGCACATTTTTAAAATATTTTATTTTAAATAGTACAATTATTCACTAGTATAAATCGTACAAATAATATGTAAATAATAATTATCACTATATTATATTATTAAAGTATATTATTGAATTATATTATTGAATTATATTATTCAATTATATTATTTATAAATAATAATTTATATAAGAAAAAGTACTGACATAAACATTAGAAATAATTTCCAGTAATAACATACCTAAACATATCATTAAAACACACTTCTTGTCAGTCATTATTCTTTAAATCTTACTCTGTAAAAATAGTCCCAAATTTGCTAAACATGTAAAAATTTATATTATGTTAATAATATTATAATAAATATTGGTTTTCATAAATATAAGTTTAATATATATTTTAGTATTGTAATATATATTGTAAATATAGGTCGCACATAAATGATATAAATTTATCGAAATTGTCTGAATTTTTAGAGGTTATGTTTTTAATTTGAATCATTTTTGTTGTAAAATAAAAATTGTCTGGAACTAATAAAAAATGTTTTTAACACTTACATAACGAACAAATGAATGTTCACAAATAACAAATTAAATATAATTAACGAATCTATAATGACACTTATTGACGTTGAGGCTGCGTCTACAACAGAAAAAATAATGTGTAAAAAATTGTGTAATATACAGTGTAATTGCCCCTGACAATTGTCAATGCCAAAAACAATACACATTACACTGCAAATTACACATTATTTTTTTCTATTGTAGACGCAGCCTGACAATTCGAAATTCACCTGTGTGTTTACACGCAAAGTGCAAGTAAATTATACGAGAGGGTCTTCGTGCCCTTTGACAAGTGACAAATACCGACATAAAGTCGTATTCGCTCAATACATCAATTGTTTACATAGTATATTCAAATACCTCTTTTTCTGCTATTTTTAATTAATTAAAGCGATTAAATACCTACGTGTCAAGAATAATATATTTACAGTAATTCAATAAATATGTGAATAAAACCAAAAACAGTCAGGAATTCCCAATTGTTATCATTTTCCGTGACGCTAACATGAAAGGATGTGCAATAAATCAACACGTATCGTATCAGGTGAACGAGAACAAGTGTCTCTGTAATGCGTGCTGTCGTTCAAGGTTTAGACGATAATTACACATTTCAGGAAATACTTTTTGACAGTTCCCTGCTGGTTCACGAATCACGACAGTAAAGACAGTTCAGTTACCACAGTGAAAACGAAAGGATGTGCATGTCGCTAAAACTAAGTGCGAGAATATTTTAAAATGCTCATCAAAACAAACATCTAAAGATTGTGTTTATAAATACATATAAATATAAAAGTATAATATAATAAATTTGTATAAAATATTCAATATTAGAAGTGAAAAAAATGAAGAGACAGTTTTGTTTTATATTCCTAGTGGAGATATTTTTATTATTTTTATTAAATGGAAAATATGTGAATTCATTTGCTATTGGAATGGACGAGTCTGATAATCAAGGGCTTTATAATGCTAGTGATCATGTAGTTATTCTGAATATAACTAATTTTAAATCACATATTTATAATAGTAAATCCAGCTGGATGGTTGAATTTTACAGCAGTTGGTGTGGTCATTGTATAAGATTTGCTCCAATTTGGAAAACGTTTGCCAGTAGCATTGTCTGTAAGTACTCAAAGAATTCGTATAGTAAGTAAAAATAATCTAAATTTCAACTTTCTTTGATGTATTCTACCGAATTTATTTCAATATTTCTCAATTAAAATAATATGTAGATTTAATGTGTAAATTAAATTCTATTTGTATAACACAAATAGAATTAACTTTGTAAGAAATGTTCATTTAACTTTATTTAATTTTTGTTAAATATTTTAATGATTGATTATTGTCATAGAATACTGATTGTTATTCGTAAATGATTTTTTTTTATTTCAGCTTGGAGAACTGTGGTTCAAGTTGGAGTCATAGACTGTGCTAATGACGATAATAATCCAATTTGTCGAGAATATGAGGTTATGCATTATCCGACTATAAAGTTCTTTTCTGTTAATTCGAAACCTGGAACATTGGGATTAGAAATCAAGAAAGGAAATGACGCGACAAGTTTACAGAATTTGTTAATTAAACAATTAGAAATAGAACAACAGGAAGGTCGCGGTTCTTCGTGGCCGAATATTGTTCCATATAGGTATTTTAGAATGAAAATAACATCTGTTTAAACATAATATTTTTTAAGTAAATTGCTTATTTAGGGTTGTCACAAGTCAAGAAAGTCGGGAAAGAAAATTTTATCAAAAATATTCGAGAAAAATATTAATCTTTTAGAATTTAATAATTTTTTTTCGAAATTCAACGTTCAAATGAATACACATTGTTTATTTCTTCTTCAAATTAGATTTCTATTACAATAATTTTGCTCCATTATCAAAAATAGTTCATTATAATTTTTCTAACATGTGAAATTTACGTCTTCAACTTCTATTGCAATCAAAAAATTTCAAAAGTTAAAACTCTGAATAAATTCGTTTAATAATTTTGAAGTTCTATTTTTTAAATTGCGCATCAAATTCTTTTGAAAATAGTTTAATTTTTGACAAAATTATGTTTAATTAAAATTTATTTTTAAATAATTGAAACGGTGAATTTAAAACAAATAGAGTTTTTCTACAATTGAATTCTCAAAAGATTTGCTCACGAAATATTGAAAATAATAATAATTTAGAGAAAAATTTTAGTTAAAAATTCCCAAAAAAAATTCAATTTAAATCTTGAAAATAATTTTAGAGCAAAATTATTGAGAATAATTGAATTAGAAAAAAAGTTTTAGTTAAAAAAAAGTATTCAATTTTGAATATTGAATCAATTTTGGAGAAAAATTATGACAAAAAAATTAAATTAGAAACAAATTTTAAAATTAAATATTTTAGAAAATAATTAAATTAAAATCTTAAAATTAATTTTGACGAAATTTATTTAAAATAATTGAATTAAAAAAGAGTTTTAGTTAAAAATTCTTGAATATAATTGAATTTAAATCTTGAAAATAATTTCAAAGCAAAATTATTGTGAATAATTGAATTAGAAAAGAGTTTTAGGTAAAAACGTGTTCAATTTTGAATATTGAATCAATTTTGGAGAAAATGATTCAAAATAGTTAAAAATTAAATTTATTTTTTAATATATATTTAATTAATTTTATTTGAATTTTATTCAATTAAACATTTTAGAAAAAAACTGAATATAAATCTTGAAAATAATTGTAGAGCAAAATTATTGAAAATAATTAAATAAAAAAAAGTTTTAGTTAAAAATTCTTGAATATAATTGAATTTGAATCTTGAAAATAATTTTGGAAATTATTGAGAATAATTGAATTAAAAAAGAGTTTTAGTTAAAAAATTATTCAATGTTGGAGAAAATGATTAAAAATAGTTAAAAATTAAATTTATTTTTTAATATATATTTAATTTTATTTGAATTTTATTCAATTAAACATTTTAGAAAAAAACTGAATATAAATCTTGAAAATAATTGTAGAGCAAAATTATTGAAAATAATTAAATAAAAAAAAATAGTTTTAGTTAAAAATTCTTGAATATAATTGAATTTGAATCTTGAAAATAATTTTGGAAATTATTGAGAATAATTGAATTAAAAAAGAGTTTTAGTTAAAAAACTATTCAATGTTGGAGAAAATGATTAAAAATAGTTATAAATTAAATTTTTTTTTAATATATATTTAATTTTATTTGAATTTTATTCAATTAAACATTTTAGAAAAAAACTGAATATAAATCTTGAAAATAATTGTAGAGCAAAATTATTGAAAAAAATTAAATGAAAAAAAAGAGTTTTAGTTAAAAATTCTTGAATATAATTCAATTTAAATCTTGAGAATAATTTTGGAAATTATTGAGAATAATTGAATTGGAAAAGAGTTTTAGTTAAAAAATTATTCATTTTTGAATATTAAATCAATTTTGGAGAAAAATGATTAAAAATAATTAAAAATTAACTTCATTTTTTAATTTATTTAATGTAATTGAAATTTTATTTAATTACACATTTAAAAAATATCTGAATTTAAATCTTGAAAATAATTGTGGATCAAAATTATTGAAAATAATTGTATAAAAAGAATGTTTCAGTTAAAAATTCTAGAAAAAAAATAAATTTTGAATCATGGGAATAATTTTGATGGCAAATTGTTGAAAATAATTAATTTAGAAAAAAATGTTAGTAAAAAATTCTAGAAAATAATTTAATTTTGGAGAAAATTTTTTTTTATATTAATTGAATTGAAATTTTTGAGAAAACTAATTTTATTTTGAAGAAAATTTTTTTAAATTATTTAAATTGAAATTTTGGAGGAAAATAATTTAATTTTGGGGAAAATTTATTAAAATTAATTGAATTGAAATTTTGGAGGAAAATTATGAAAAATAATTGATTTTTCATAGAGTTTGAATTAAAAATTTGAGAAAATAATTATTAGACAATGATTTACGATATTTCTAAATACATTTGTCGTAAACATATTTTTTTTATTTTTGTATACAATAGTTTTTAGAGTGAATCATAATATTCTTCAGAATTTAGAAAAATGTAAAGAATTCTTTCTGGAATTCAGGGAAAAAGTAAAATTAATTTAAATTTTTGCATTGCTGATATAAAATTAAATCTTATCACAAGTTTTTAAATATTTTGCATCTATTTTTTTAACATTACTTTTGACTTTTTGCAGAAAAAATGAACTCGAGAGTATTTGGAAAGCCGTAACAAACGATGTAAAATATTGCCTATTGATATTTGAAATGCCAGATTCTTATTTGGGAACCAGTGTGATTTTAGACTTTCAAAATCATTCGGAACTCTATATACGAAGAGCAACATCCGAAAACGAATTACTTTGTGTAGCGGCCAAAGTCACAAAATTTCCAAGTCTAATTCTCCTTCAGCGAGATGGTTCTCAAAAATCAATCAGCATAAAGGACCAAACACGAGAAGGTTTACAAGAGACAATCAAGGATTACATGCAAACTCTTGGAATTCAGATTAAAATAGCGAACTCAGAGGAGGAAAATTCGAAAGCAACGTCCGTTTCGGATGTTCTGGAGAAATCACCAAAGGAGAGTAAACATTTACAAGAATTTGGAGACATTGCATTTCAGATTGATTTGGAGAAAGCATTGCGTTACTCTATCCTCCATGAAATTCCCCTGTCGAAGAATATCGAAGGAGAAAAGATGAAGGCACTGAAGGCTTATTTGAATATTTTAAAATCCTATTTCCCGATGAAAAACAATGGAGCCACATTTCTATCGTCTCTTTACAAAATGATAAAAGACAAGAACGAAATAACGGGTAAAGGTTTTCGTAAATTAGTTTCCGAAACGGAAAACGAAGTGAATTCGGTTTATTCGGGAAATCTCGAGTGGATTGGCTGTCGGGGCAGTACACAGACCTTTAGGGGTTATCCCTGTGGCCTATGGACAATGTTTCACATGTTGACAGTTAATTTTGCCAATAACAATTACGACGAAGTGGACGATGATCCCGCTAAAGTTTTACGAGCAATGCACGGATATGTGAAGAATTTTTTCGGCTGCGCTGAATGCTCACAACATTTCCTCGAAATGGCGAATAGAAGTAAAATATTCGACGTGAATAGCGAGGACGAAAGTATTCTTTGGTTGTGGCGAGCGCATAATGAGGTTAATCAAAGATTGTCGGGCGATCCTACCGAGGATCCGGAGCATAGGAAAATTCAATACCCGGGAAAGAGGGATTGCCCCTCGTGTAGAGATGAGAATAATAATTGGATAGAGAACGAGGTGCTGTCGTATTTGAAGATAAAATATCGACACGACAAAATAAGTTTCTATGGAAGTAATTTTCATTTGGATAATGAAGATGAAAGTGATAATAAAATATTGAGTAGGAAATTAGTGGCTAGTAGTGCTGTCAGTCATCGACGACTAGGCTGGGACTTTAATATTTTTGACATTAGTATTTGTGTTGTTTTATACGTGATTTCCGCTTCGATTCTCATTCTTGTTTGTATAAAATTCGCATCGAGAAGGAGTCATAAGAAGAAAAATTACGTGTACTCTCTCTTTGGTAGAGTTTAAAGTTCTTCCTTTTCAAGGAGAGAGTTCGACTACATTTTTAACTATATTTTTAAAAAGACGATCTAAATCTTCCATAAAATTATTTTCATTGTAATTTTTAGAAAATATTCTTCCACTTTTTGAATTTTTTTTTTTTTTTTTTTATAAAAATTGACATATTTTAAAATCCATTTTTCATCGTATTGTAAGAGAATATGTTTTTGTAAAATTGAATTGAAATTCTTTTGATTTTAGTTTGATTTTAGTTCATGAAAGTATATTTTTAATAGAAATATTTTTGAATAATTAAAATATCCTCAAATTGAATTGCAGACAAATGGATTTTAGAATATTGCTGTAAATGAACTTCTTTTTTGTCTATAAATATTTTTAAACAAATTTTTCCCAAAATTATTAAAAGTAATTGAATTAGAAAATAATTCTAGTTAATAATTCTAGAAAATAGTAATTTGAATTGAATCTTGAAAATAATTTCAAAACAAAAATCTAGAAATAATTCAATTGGAATACTGAAAATATTTTGAAGAGACGTTAATTTGAATTAGAGAATAATTTAATTTTAAATATTTAAAATAAGTTTGGAGAAAAATTATGTAAAATAATTGATTTTTTAAAGAATTTTGCTTTAAAAGTTAGGAAAATAATTTAATTTTAATCATAATTAAAAATAATTTGGGAGAAATTTCTTGAAAATAATTGATTTTGGAGGAAAGTTTAGAAAAAAATTCTGGAAAATAATTGAATTTTGAATATTGGGAATATTTGTGGAGAAAAATTATTTAAATGATTTGAATTGGAGAATAATTTAATTTTAAATATTTAAAATAAGTTTGGAGAAAAATTATATAAAATATTTGATTTTTAAAGAATTTTGCTTTAAAATTAAGAAAAATAATTTAATTTAAATCACAATTAAAAATAATTTGGGAAAAATTTCTTGAAAATAATTGACTTAGAGGAAAAATTTAGAAAAAAATTCTGGAAAATAATTGAATTTTGAATATTGGGAATATTTGTGGAGAAAAATTATTTAAAAGATTTGAATTAGAGAATAATTTAATTTTAAATATTTAAAATAAGTTTGGAGAAAAATTATGTAAAATATTTGATTTTTAAAGAATTTTGCTTTAAAATTTAGAAAAATAATTTAATTTAAATCTTAAACATAATTTTATAAAACAATTTCTTTAAAATAATTGATTTGGAGCAAAACTTAGAAAAGAATTCTGGGAAATAATTAAATTTTGAATATTGAAAATATTTATAGAGAAAAATTATTTAAAAGATTTGCATTAGAAAATAATTTAATTTTAAATATTTAAAACAATTTTGATGAAAAATGAAGTAAAACATTTGATTTTTTACTTAAATTTACCTCAAAAATTTTGGAAAATAATTTAATTTAAATCTTAAACATAATTTTACAAAAGAAATTTCTTGATAATAATTAATTTAGAGACAAATTTTAGAAAAAAAATGGAAAATAATTGAATTTTGAATACTGAAAATATTTATAGAGAAAATTTATTTAAAAGATTTGAATTTGAAAATAATTGAATTTAAGTATTTAAAATAATTTGTGGAAAAATTATGTAAAACATTTGATTTTTTATTGAAATTTACCTCAAAAATTTTGGAAAATAATTTAATTTAAATCTTAAACATAATTTTACAAAATAAATTTCTTGAAAATAATTAATTTAGAGACAAATTTTAGAAAAAAAATGGAAAATAATTAAATTTTGAATATTGGAAATATTTATGGAAATAAATTATTTAAAAGAATTGAATTCGAAAATAATTGAATTTTAAATATTTAAAATAATTTGTGGGAAAATTATGTAAAACATTTGATTTTTTATTGAAATTTTCCTCAAAAATTTTGGAAAATAATTTAATTTAGATCTTAAACATAATTTTATAAAAGAAATTTCTTGAAAATAATTGATTGAGAGACAAATTTTAGAAAAGAATTCTGGAAAATAATTGAATTTTGAATATTGAAAATATTTATAGAGAAAAATTATTTAAAAGATTTGCATTAGAACATAATTGAATTTAAATATTTAAAATAATTTTGGAGAAAAATGATGTAAAACATTTGATTTTTTAAAGAATTTTACACTTAGAAATTCTGTAAAATAATTGAATTTAAATCTTGATAATATTTATGGACAAAAATTATGATAAAGAAGTGAATTAGATATTAATAATTATTAATTATTATTATTAATTGGATATTTATTAAAAAGTAATTGTTATAGAGAAAAATTTTTATTTATCAATTTTTAAGAAAATAAAAATCCAAAAAGGGTCAAAATTTTTTGTGACCATTGATTTTTTCTTTTAAAAATTGCAATAAAAAATTTTGTATGGAAGATTTAAAAATTTTTCTTGATATATCGTTGAAAATGTAGTCGAACTCCCCTTAACTAGCGAAAAGTTTCTATTTATTTATTTTCGAAAAAATTATCCGTTTTTCATTTACAATTTTCCTTAAAGAAATATTTTATCTTCCTTACTTTTATATTCTTTATATAAATCACAAATCTTCCGTCTTGAAAAATGATTATATGCGACGCTATTCGAAGAAATGAAATCAATTTGAGGTTATGTTTGTCTCTTTTTACCTTGATTTAAAGTTCCAGTGCTTATAATTTAAAGTCGAAATTAATATCGACTATATTGAATGTGATGGTGAGTTTAAATAGTATAATAGTATAAATAGTTGATTCCCTTTGTCTTTTTTCATTATTAAAAAAATACAAACATAACCTCTAATTCGTTCTTAGGGCTCTTAGGCAGCTGTCATAAAAGTGTGTCTCACATTGTAAATATGATTTAATCTGTATATATTGTATAACGCTTTTGTAGTTATATTCTAATTGATTGTGAATAATTGTACAACAAAAGTATTTTTTAGTTTACTTGATTATACAATTTATATAAATTTACATGAATATGTATTAAAAGTATATGTGTAGTCTAAGACTGAATTTCTTTATACAATAAATTCTTTTCATGGATTCTATTTATTCTATTTATTCTATTTATTCTATTCATTCTATGCATTCTATTCGAGTCAAATTTTAATATTATATTTAAAAATAGCGCCTTTTTCAGAATGCGCGCAAGATGCGGGAAAATGGGAAAAATGGAATTTTCTAAAACAGTGTCGAAACTTCGTTCCAAGGAGCCCGTGGCTTAGAAATGTTGGAGAAGTAGTTTCCTTTTGTTTTCCCTTGCGTCGTTTTGACTTTCCAATTTACTACTGTTTTATTAAAATGACTAAAATATATGAAATATATCAAAGATCAATGAATTTGTTTTAAATAATTGTTTAGAAGTGCAGTTTTTTTGTCGTTCGATAATTTCCATAATCCTTGTGTGCTTTAAAAATGGCAAACATCAAACAGCTAAAATCGTTGTGATTTGATTGAAATCATTGAAATGTTTTTATTTATAAAAGAACTAAGATTGTGGTGTTAATGTTTATCGTTATTGATTGAATTTAATCAACAAACACACTGATTAATTGGAGAGAAAAAAAAACTGGAACTGATTTAAGTAAGTAAGAGAATGATTGTTACGAAATTTTATAGGTTAACTGCGGTGACTATTGCAAAACGACGTGGCTGATTGTAAATTTCGATATAAATTTAACGTTAAATAGTTAAAATAGTAATTAGGATTTACTATTTATTGTAGTGGCGAGAAAATTGTTTTTTTTAAATGTCGACGTGTTTCCTGCTTTCGAATAATTTTTTTTTTTAGTATTCTAGAGGGTTATAGTCTCGGAAGATAAATTTCTCTGTTTTTAGGACAATACTTGAAAAACAAAAAAAAAAAAAAATGATTGAAAAAGTTGCGCAATTATCTCAATTCAAACGAATTCTGAGGGATTTTCCTCAGGGTATGAAGTATTGCTTTGCTTACGGTTCTGGAGCATTAAAACAAACGAGTGAACCTTCTAGTAATATGTTGGATTTAATATTTGTCGTTCGTAATCCATATCGATGGCATGGAGAGAATATTCGACGAAATCCAACTCATTATGCACAACCTCTACGACTATTGGGCTATAAAGCAATTAGTCGAATACAAGAGACTTGGGGCGCTAAAGTCTACTACAATACTCTGGTGAAAACTGCCGAAGGTCGAATTATTAAATATGGAGTAATTTCGGAAATGTCATTGGTGGAGGATTTATTGGATTGGAATTTTCTTTATTTGTCAGGAAGATTGCATAAACCGGTTCTAACGCTCATTGAGGCAGAGGAGACTTCCGATTTACACACGGCTGTTGTGCAAAATTTACACTCGGCCGTTCATGCCGCTTTACTCTTACTTCCAGAGCATTTTTCTGAAATTGAATTTTACAAAACAGTCGTTGGCTTATCGTATAATGGCGATTTTCGTATGACTTTTGGTGAGGATAGAAATAAAATTAAAAATATCGTATTGCCGCAATTGAAAAATTTTAGGGAACTCTATTCGCCGATATTGAGGTTCTTTGATAAATACGTTGAGATTCCGCTCTCTGAGGATGATCCAACGATGTGTAGACAGGATACGGGACCCGCCACACGGATACATCATTTAAATCAATTGCCGCGAACTCCTCAGAGAATGTTAGTTAGAGCCTGGTCCCAAGGGCCGAGGATCAAAGATTCAGAGGATTGTCTACGTGCTCTTGCACACGATCCTGATTGTAGTGAAA
This sequence comes from Leptopilina drosophilae, assembly GCA_032873175.1. Taxonomy (NCBI): domain Eukaryota; kingdom Metazoa; phylum Arthropoda; class Insecta; order Hymenoptera; family Figitidae; genus Leptopilina; species Leptopilina drosophilae. The sequence goes on along the minus strand of CM065478.1, from coordinate 74,888,481 downwards.
TTGTCGACAGTTGTTTTCGACGAATTGTTTGGAATTCGAGTATTTCGCAGAGTTTAAAGGGAATTATAACCGCTGGTCTTTACAAATCAGTCAAATACAGTGGGTCGAAGATTGTTAAAATGATGTCAACACAGGAGCAAAAATTGCAAATTCCCACAATTTCAAGCGCTGAATCAGATGTTAATAAAACTGCAGTCGATTCAGTTCCCAAGGAGAAAGGGGAGAAAGATTTGGAGAAAAAGAGTGCAACAAAACACGTAGAAGAGTAATTTTCCGTTCATTAACTTATTTTTTTTTCTTTCACAATCAAGAGTTTTGTTTTCGTTATTAATATTTCTTTTTCGCAATTTTTTATTTATTTATTTATTTACTTATTTTTGTCCCGTTAATATTCAAATGAAAAAATTATTTCTTTATTTAGAAACGTAACTGTTTTTAACATCACACATTTTTTATTTTTCAACATATTTTTATTGTTTTTCAAAGAAAATTTTTTATTCCATTTAAAGAGACAATGTTTAAATTGAATTTTTTGTAAAGCTTGCTTATTGTTGCTTGTACAAATCAATACCGAGAAGATAAACAGTAATATATGACAAATCTAACCATAGGAAGACAGATACAAAATTAAATATTCATCACAAATCGATTCTAGCTTCTTATAGCATTTTCTCTCAGTTTCACTATAAACAATATTTAGTCACTATTCTCATTTCCAAGTTAATCAGAGATTTCTAAAAAAAATCGAACTTTTAATGTAATTATTCAATTATTTTCTAAAATAATACTAAAATTAATTAATTAGATTGTAAACATAAATGAATTTTGGAAATTATCAATTTTTTTAATTATTAAATATTGAAGTAAAGAAAATTTTTAGTTAAAAATTCGAGAAAATAATAATTAAATCAGGGTTGCCACAGGTCAGGGAAAAGTCAGGGATTTTGAGTAAAAGTACTGGAAAAAATCGAATTTCAAAAATTCATGAAAAAACTCTAAATTTTATTTTTTTTTTTGTTTGCCCAGTAAACTATAAAAATAACCACGAATTTTAATACAAAACCTTGAATTTTTTTCTATTTCAGACAATAATTTCTTTTTAAATAACTTAATTTTTAAAGAACTATCATAAAATTATGACTTAAAAATTATGTAATGAATAATTTCTACAATTTTCATAAATACTAGATTGATAAAAGAATTTTAGTTAAAAATACTAAAAAAAATTAATTTTGGAAAAGTTACAAATAATAACAGAAATTCATTTATTTTCAAAAGTAATAACATTTTTCGCAGAAATTCAATTATATTCAAAAATTAAAAAAATTCTGGTCCTTTCAATTATATCTTTAAAAATAAAAAAATTCTTCTCCAAAATTCAATTATGATCAAAATTTTTTTGAAAATTCTCGTCAAAATTTTAATTATCTCTATAAATAATACAATTCTTCTTCGAAATTCAATTATTTTTCAAAACTTTAATAAAATTCTTGGAAAAATTTCACAGGAATTCAATAATTTATAAAATTGATGAATTTCTTCTGAATAAACCAATTATTTTCATAAATAATAAAATTTATTTAATATACAAAATTGTATAAAATTTTTTTAAAAATATCAATTATTTAAAAAGATTTTTATAAAATTCGTCGCATGAATCAATTATTTTAAAAAAATTTAACAAAGTTCTTTACAAGAAATGAATTATTTTTATAAATAATAAAATTCTTCACTGAAATTCAATTATTTTAGGGAAATTTTAATAACATTTTTGGAAATATTTTAAAATTATTTTCATGAATAATAAAACTTATCGCAGGATTTTAATTAATTTTAGATATAATATTTTAATCAAATTCCTCGAAAATTGTAATTATTCTTAAAAATGTAATTATACTTAAAAATGTAATTATTCTTAAAAATTTTATTAACACTTGTCAAAAGAATTCAATTATTTAAAAATTTGTTGATAAAATTCTTTATGAGAATTCAATTTTTAACAAACATTCAATTATTCAATTTAAATAATTGAATTTTTCTAGAATTTTCTAATAAAAATTGTTTAAAAAATGAAATTACCGAATAGTCGATTTATTGTTTATGAAAATTATTGAATTATTGCAACGAATTTTATTACAATTTTTTCAAATAATTGAATTTTTTTAAAGAAAATTTACTACTTTTAAAAACAATTGAATTCTTGCGAAGGATTTTAATAGGATTTTTGTAAATAATTAAATTTTCGTTGAAAACTTTTATGGTTATTTAAATTATAACAAAACATGAAGAAGGTGATCGCCTTCTTTATGTTTTGTAATAATATTCTTATAAATTGTCGAGTTTCAAAAAGGTTTGAATTTAAATGTTCTAAAGAATTTTAATTCCTGTGGAAAAGTAATAATTAAATACTTATTTCAAATTTTAGTTATTGATGTTTTTGAATAATTTTACAATTAATGAAATTTGTAAATAAATTTAATAGAACATTTTTTTGAGTATCTAATAATTTTTAGAGTGAATCAGAAAATTTTTTATGGTCAGGGAAAAAGTGAGAATTTTGTCTGGAAATCAGGGAAAAATAAAATTAAATATTTGTGGCAACCCTGTAAATTGAAATGATGGAAATAATTTTGAGGAAATCACAGTTAAAATAATTATTGATCTTCAAGTTTTCCTTATACTGAAAATATTTAATAAACATTTTTTTTCGAAACTATTTCTACTTTTATTAAATATTTTCTATTTTCCATTTTTTTTTTTTTGCAGAAAAAAGTAATGACCACAATGGAATCTGACTCCGAAAGTCAGGACAGCGATGACGGACGTCGATTTCGTTTTGAAGCAACAAGAAAAGATGCAACAACAATTTCCCACTCAAAATATCGAGACTCACCGTATTCTAGTCGTTTAGAGCAACAATCAAGATCTCCGGGACCATCGGACAGAAATCGTAAGGACAGTGATAAATTCTCGAGTCGCGGACGTGATTCTCGCTCTCGATACGATTCACCCCGTGACTCAAAGGACAGACGCGATCGACATTCATTTCAGAAATATCTCAAGGACTCGAAAGATGCACACGATTCGAAGCATCTCAAGCACAGGGACGAAAGGGATTACAAGAGTTCATCAGTGCAACGCGATCAAGGTGAGACGAAGGATCTCAGGGATTCGAAGGACAGAAAAGATGCCAAAAGTTCAAGATCCAATGAGAAGGAGTCAAAGAGTTTGAGAGAATCGAGAAATTCGCGGGACGATAGTAGAAAGAGATCGCGAGACAGAAGTCGCAGTGATAGATCATCGAGCGATAGGCATAAATTGAAATATCACGAGAAGCATAAAAGTCATTCGAAAGATAAACTCAGGGACGAGAGAATTTTAGGGAAGAATGAAAAAACTACAACAAAAGTTTCGATGGAAATTAAAATTGATGAGAATTTGCCAAAGGTTGGTAAGGATTCTGCCTGTCGTGAATTTAACATATCAGATTTTGAAATTGTCTCCGATCTCGAGGAATTCTCCTCCGATTGTTCAAACATCAGTAGTCAGGATAGTAAATCGAAATTGAAAAAACGAAATTTAAATTCAAAGCAAGATTCAATAGTCGAAGGGCAAACGGAACGTAAAAAGCATCGTGTCGATGATCTGCAAAAGGTAAATCCAAGGAATGGTAATCATTCCGCCTCTTCAAGTAATAATAATCCTAGTGCCTTTTCAGATTTCACTTTAGATTCGTCAAGTAAAAAATTTCAAGTAGAAGATGAGAAAATTGCAAATCGTCTAGTGGAAACTTTACACGATTCAAGTCACAGTGATAAGACACTTAAATCAAATGAGAGAGAAATGAGTCCTGGATTTAGTAATGAAGACATGGCTGAGAATACAAGTAAAAAAGCTGTAAAGGAGAAAAAATTAATTGGACCCACAATGCCATCTTCCAGTCATAAGTCAACAAATTTAGTAGAAGAGAATCTTTCGTCAAATAAATGGGAGAAAAAGTCGAAGAGTAAAAAGCATCAAGATGAAGAAGCTTCAGAGGAACCTTCTCGGAAGAGAACAATTGGACCAAGTTTGCCTCCTCATCTTTCGTCTAAACAATCTGAAAGTGATGACGATGACGAAGTTTATGGGCCTGTTTTACCGTCTCATTTAATAAATAAAGAAAAAATGCATTCTAAATTGAAAGTTTATGGTCCAACCTTGCCTAGTGAATTGAAGACCGACTGTGTTTCGGCTGAATCAGATGATGATGATGATGATGATGATGTTATTGGACCTTTACCTGCCGATCATTCAGCTCATAAAACTAGTATTGTGCAACAGAGTCTTGAATTAAGAGCACAACGAATTCAATACGAATTAATGACACAGGTAATTTTTTGGTTTTCTTTCTGCAAAACGAAAAAAGTTAAACAATTATTTTTTCAAAGATTTTGTGTTCTTATTATTGATGTTTATTGATGAATTTTTAACTACCACAGCATACGAGTAAAGAAAAGAAGAGAGAAGAGTGGATGACGGAATTGCCACCAGTTCAAGCTGTGTCATTGGGACTTGGTCCCAGAAAGTTCAAAACGCGAGATGGTCCAGATTTATCGGATCGATCCTCCTGGAGCGACACTCCAGCAGATAAAATGCGGAAAAAGCAGGAAAAGGTGAATTGAAGTTTTTATTAAGTAATGTTAATAAATAATAAATAAATAGTAAATAATAAATAAATAATAAATAAAAAATAGATAATAAATAAATAATGAATAAATAATAAATAAATAATAAATAAATAATAAGTAATAAATAAATAATTAATATATAATAAATTAATAAATAAATAACAATTAATAATTAATAGTAGATAAAATTTAATAATTACATTCAACAATAGATAATAGTTGATAATGAATAATTATATTCAATCATAGATGATAGTAAACCATTAATAATTACAGTCAATAACGTTTTTTAATTTAAATTTTATAATTAAAAAATAAACACACTTTTCTAGGCAGAGGAAAGATTAGCAGCTCTAGCCAACAAAGAGGAGCCAATTAAGGAATTCTTTGTAAAAGAAGAATCTTCGGAAAAATCAAAGAAACGGCATAAATCATTATTGGAAATACATCAGAAGAAATTGAAAAAGAAAAAGAAGGTAAAAATTGAATTCTAAATTACAATTACATAATTAAAAGCAAGGATTGATAGAGGTCAGGAAAATCAGGGAATTTATGACATTTTTATACAAAGTGCAAGGAAAGTATTAAATTTAAAAAATTCATAGGAAAAATTACTTATAAAGTTTACAAAATTTGAAAATAATTCATTTTTCAGAGAATTTTAGAAAAAAAAATTTACAAAATAATTGAATTTTGAATCTTAAAAATTTTGAATACTGAAAATAATTTTCGTCTGAAATTGTAAAAAATAATTAAGTTATAAAGGAATTTTGGTTAAAAATTCTAGAAAATAATTGAATTTTGAATCTTGAAAATAATTTTTGAAAGAAACTATTAAAAATAATTGAATTTTAAATCTTGAATTTAATTTTACTTAAAAATTGTAGAAAATAAATGAATTTTGAATCTTAAAAATAATTTTGGATAAAAATGATAAAAATAATTGAATTTTGAATACTGAAAATAATTTTCGTCTGAAATTGTAAAAAATAATTAAATTTTAAAGGAATTTTGGTTAAAAATTCTAGAAAATAATTAAATTTTGAATCTTGAAAATAATTTTTGAAAGAAACTATTAAAAATAATTGAATTATTAATCTTGAAATTAATTTTAGTTAAAAATTCTAGAAAAGAATTGAATTTTGAATATTGAAAATAATTTTTGAGAGAAATTATTAAAAATAATTGAATTTGAATCTTGAAATTAATTTTAGTTAAAAATTCTAAAAAAGAATTTAATTTTGAATCTTGAAAATAATTTTTGAGAGAAATTATTAAAAATAATTGAATTTGAATCTTGAAAATAATTCTTGAGAAAAATTATTAAATGTAAATTGAAATTTTGAATTTTGAAAATAATGTTTGTTAAAAATCATTAAAAATAATTGAATTTTTCATAAATATAAATTTTTACATTGAATATAATTTTGGATAAATATTATTAATAATAATTGAATTAAACTAACAGTTTTAATTAGAGATCATAGAAAATAATTTAATTTTAAATGTTGGAAAGAATTTTTTGAAGAGAAATTATAAAGAATAATTGAATTGAAAAAGAATTTTAATTAAAAATTTTAGAAGAAAATTGAATTTTGAATACTGAAAATAATGTTAGTTAATTATTATTAAATGTAATTGAATTAGAAAAGAATTTTGGTTAAAAATTTTTGAAAATAATTGAATTTTAATTTTGAAAATAATTTTGGAGAGTAATTATTAGGAATAATTGAATTAAAAAATTATTTATTTAAAAATTCTAGAAAACAATTGTATTTTGAATTTTGCAAAGTAATTTGGAAGAAAAATGATTAAAAATAATTGATTTAGAGAAAAATTTTAGTTTAAAAATTTTATAAAATAATTGAAATGAAATTTATTCTGGAAAAATTACTGTTGCAATATTTATAAATTATTAAAATTTAAAAATGTTTGAATTTGAAATTTGAAATTTTTGAAAATTGAATTTTAAATAATTTTCATTTCAATTTCTCAAGAAGTCAGTTTTTTGAAAAATCTTTATTAATAAATTTTGTAAACATTTTTTATACAAGTTTCTAAAAATTTGTTCAGATTAAATATATTTTTCTAAACCTTGGATTATGAACGTTATAAACTTTATCAAAGTAACTCATAACTGAATAATAAATAAATTTTTTTTTGTTGATAATTTCTTTCTAATTTTCATTATTGTTTTTGCAGAAAGAAGAAAAGGAGGCTAGGGAAAAGAATAAATCCACAAGAAGACCATTCGACCGAGACATTGATTTAGAGTCAAATAGATTTGATGAGGCTCAAAAGAAACACATTTTCATGAAGGCCCAATTGCTTGACGACAGATTCACTCGAGGAAAGATGTAAGACTTTAAATTTAAAAACGAAAGCAAAATAACAATTCAATCTAAAGTGATTAGACAGATGGAAAATTTAGAAATTTGATGAGTACAAATAATAGTAAATTGGACACAAAAATTAATTATCGAAAAATTAATCCAATCTTCAAAACGAAAATCAATTTTTTTGAACATTTGGAGTCTTACTATTTGCATAGGGCATGATAAATTCTCTCACAAACATAATACAAATGTTTTTTTTTATAATTTTGTTTTTAATATTAATGAATACTATTGTACATTTACAATTTTTCTTGTTAATTTAAATTCGTCTTTTGATATTTCTTTAATTAACGATCTTTGATATTTGTTGATAATTTTTGAAAGAAATTCAATATTTTCGAATCGCCTGAGACTGAAATATATTCTTTAAAAAATAATCAGGTATTTCTTTATAGAATTGTTTTGTTTTTCAATTCAAGAACCAATAAATTGGCTAATTGTACAGTACATAAATATATGTATATCTAATATTTTGTACACATTTCACTTTACAAACCGATCTTCTAAGTTAATCAAAAATTTCATTAATTAAGAATAATAATAATTAATATTTCGCTACACTTTACAGTAAGAATAATTTAGTACAATTTTTAGAATTAAAAAAAAAAAAAATTAGGAAACAATAAAAATTATCGATAGTTTTGAAATTGCTCGTATCTCTTCTTTAGATCCACATTTTATTACTTTCTACTATTCGAAAAATGGTTAAGTCGTAAATATTGTAATAAATTCGTGTAAAATTCGATTTTTTAAAACAAATAATAATCGATAAAGTGAAAATACTAAATGTTTTTGTATGAATAAATAAGTGAAATTGACGCGCTTGCGAAAGAAGGGATTTTTAGGTTATGTTTGAAATTTAAAAATGAAAATACAGAGGAACAATAACTATATACGACAAATTATTGATGCTCAAGTCTTAGGAGCGTTTAAAATATTCAATAAAAACTGGTTTCAATGTTATGTAATTAAAAAAGAAGTTTTATTCAAGAAAAATCTGATACGTACATAACCTAAAATTGCCTTTTTTCTTGGATATTTTCGGTATTTATTTTTGAAGCGTTTCAAATACAAGGGCTTTGAAAAATTTATATAAATAAATAAATTCTACCTTGTCGAACTTTATATTTCTCCGCTGCTGCTTTTCTCGAGCAGATACATAGTAATTAAGAGAAAGGTAACAATGTGGATCTTTTTATATATTTTGTGAAAAACATAAATATTGTTCTTGTTCACTAAAGAACTGTTGCATCTTATAACTTATAATTGTGTAAATTATAAATTAGTAAATAAAATGAGATTTTTATGCAACGCTGACGAGTTTTTATATTTTAATCCTTACGCACAGAATTCATTAGTTAATTAATAATTTATTTTATTATTTATTATTATTTATTATTAAAGAAAACAAAGGAAATGAATTTTCGTCTTTTAAATTTGGCGCCTCGGTAGTAGCGCCCCTAGCGGTCGAGTGCTAAAAAAGCAGACGTCTCCAGGCACAGTTTGCTCATCATCAAAAAAGTGAAAGACAAATTACCAGTGTATTTTTGTTGACAAATTAAAGAAATTTTTCGTAAAATCGATATGAAATAATCAAACAATTAATCCAAATTAAACCCCGTCAATGTTTATATAATTGGAAAAAGTGCGATTCGTTGACAAGTAAGAGTAAAATTTATTGCCCCGTATCAAAATGGAGAGTGACAGTTAATTGCGTTCAATCGACTTGGTGCTATTTAGAATATAATTATCAGTTTATGTTTTCTTCATCTATGTTTTTGTATAATACACTCATTACTGTCACGAACATATCGCTTAAATTTCCCAAGTGATGAAAAAAGTGTTTCATTCGATTGTCATAACCTATAAAAAAATTTGTGCTCGACATATATATATATATGCGCGATTACTAGCATTGCTAGCATTGTAATTATATTTTAATCTTTACAATCAATTAAAACAGTGTTTAAATATACGTAGTTTTTGATAGTAGTGCTATTATATATATCATCTACGTAGAGTGACTTATCGTGTATGTGGATTATATATATACACAGAAAACAAGATTTTATTCGCTGACCTATGTTTCTCTCTTGCAGTAAAAACTGATAGGTGACATATAAATTTTATTTCATTTCTTTCATTCATTTTTAATACTTTACCAATGGCAAATTGCAGTTTTATAAACTATAACCTCCAGTGACAGGTGTTGAGAATGTTTTTTTTTTCAAATTGTCAATGTTAATAATTGTCCTTAGTGACTTTCTCGATTTATTTCTCTACAGGAAATTCAATCATTATTGCAATGATAAGCACAGCAAAATAATGCTGATAAGTGAGAAGGAATTTTACTTTGTTTATACTCTCATTCGACAGTGCCATGTAGAATTATGAATAATTCTTTTTTTCCAATAGTTTTTTGTGTAGTTCAAGTGTAGTTATCTGCGTGAAAAATGTCTTTGTTTTTGTTTCTATCAGATTGGCATAATAATTTTCTAAAAAAAAAAAAACGGGTGATAGACTGTGAATAATAATTGGTAACATCCTTTATAAAATAATTGTATAATAATTTAATTACATTGCAATTTTAATAGTTATTTTAATTGTTTTAATAGTTATTTTAGTTGTTTTAATAGTTATTTTAATTTGTTATCATTCGTTAAGAATGGAGTTGGTAAGAAACTGATTTTTTCAACTATGACGAAAGCAAAATTACGAAAACTAAGAGAGATAGGAATTGGGAAAAAAAATTACACTAGTTTCGGAAACTGTTCTAAATTTATTAGACTTTATCTATCGATTTTATTACTTATCAACTAAGTTGTCGAGTGTTCATCCAAGGTCGGTGGCTCTTAAACAAAGACATTGCTAAATGGAGCCAATTAGCATTCTGAGATAACTATACTTATACATGAATTACTTGTTTCAAACGATGTAAAAAACTTGTATTCAGAATTTCAAACCGATTAAAAATTATTCCGTCACTTGAGGAAATGTTTTTTAAAAAGTTTTTTTTTCTAATTGTACAATTAACTCCGCACTTTCTACAACATTGACAATTCAATGTAGAGAATCAGTTTTCGATTATCAATTAACGTCGAGTAGAATGAAAATTGAAAAAAATTAGTAAAAGTATTTAATTATTATTTATTATCATTCTTCTTCTTCTTTTTATCTGATTAAAAATTAAGAAATTACAGAATGGCTGATTATTTTATATATATTTTTTTCTTTTTCATCTTTTTCTTATTTATTTATTTGTTAAAATTCTATGAATGTTAGAAAAAATTAGGTCATTAGAGGCAATTAATATGTTAATTAAATTCTCCATTTTAATATATTTTTAATCACTTTTTATGGGAATTTGGTTTAATTAGAAACATTTTTTTTTCTTTCCAGATCGGTATCAGCGTGTTACTACTTTTTGATGAGCATAAGTGATTTTCAATTGATCAGTGAAATTGTGGGTTTCAAGTATGATACAAAAGTAAAGAACTCCTAGTGAATTGATTAAACTAGGAGTAAACGGGGATTTAAAGAAATAAATACAACAACAAAAAATGCCTCAGTGTTGTCTAAGTCACAGAACTCAATTATGGCTGATATTTTTAACTCTTCTTCTCTTCAGCACTGTGCAGGCCGATATTTTAGTATTTTCAAATGCAGATCGTCATCAAATCGAGGAGGAGTTCAGAGATATGCCAGCACGGTTCGGTGGACAGATACCACCTGAAGGAATCAAAGTAATCTTATCGCCTTTAAATGCATTTATTTATTGCTTTCTTTGGGAAAACATTTTTATGCTCAATGCAATATTGTATTTATATTTATTTACGATTTTTTTTGTTTGTTTACGATTATTTATTTTTTTTGTAGGTTGGATTATTTATTTCGCTTATGTGATTATTTATTTTATTCACGATTATTTATTCAATTGCAATTATTTATTCCATTTACGATTTTCTTTTTGTTTACGATTATGTATTTAGTTTATACGATTATTTAGTTCATTCATGATTATTTATTCAATTGCAATTATTTATTCTATTTGAGATTTTTTTTCTGTTTACGATTATGTATTTAGTTTATACGATTATTTAGTTCAGTCACGATTATTTATTTTGTTTGCAATAATTATTTATATCGTTTACGATTATTTATTTAATTCACGATTATTTATTTCGTTTGCAATAACTATTTATATCGTTTACGATTATTTATTTAATTCACGATTATTTATTCATTTGCAATTATTTATTCCATTATTTGTTCCATTTACTTCGTGTTATATTTATTTCGTTTACGATTATTTATTCCTTTTGCGATTTTTCTTTTGAATGATAATTTTTTTTTTCTTTTAAAAATATTTATTTAATATATTTTAAATGCTGTTTTTCTGTTCTCCAAAAACAGGGCATGATTGTTTATGCAGATCCTCCATTTGCTTGTTCAAATGTAAAAGTGCCACCAAGTGTGCCAGACTACGATGGAAAATGGATTCTTCTGGTGGCGCGTTTAAATTGTACTTTTGAAATTAAAGTTCGAATGGCACAAACAGCTGGTTATGATGCCGTGATTGTTCATAATGTGAATAGCGAAGAACTTGGTAAATATTATAAATTATTTTTGTTCTTTTTTCCTAATTTCGTTAAAAATAGTAATTAAATTGTCGGAGGCAAAAGAAAATCGTTTCAGTCAATTGAAATGGAATTAATTTTTTTAAATAAATATTTAAATATATAAGATATAGTTGTTTTCGAGATGAGTTTAAATTTTCCCAGAAATTTCAATTTAGAACCTTCTGTAATTTTATTATTTCGAGCAATTATTGCAAGTGATTGTCTCAATTTTGAATTAGTAATTACTTGATTCTTTTTTTAATTTTATTACCAATTTCTTGAATTTTTAAATAAAATTATTCAAAAGTTTAATAGTTTTTTAAAATCAATATTTAATTATGGTAATTAAATTTCTGTATTATTTGAAAATTTCAAAAATTAAGTTGAAAACTTCTGATATTTAATTATTTCTAAAACTTTCAACTGGTAACTTCTTTAATTCTTTGTTTATTTAATTATTTTTCAGGATTTTTAAGTTAAAGTCTTTTCTAAATCAATTATTTTTCAAAAATTTGGTGAAAGTTTTTAAATAAATTCAATTTGGAGAAAACTCTGTTCACTTAAAATACGTTTAAAATTCAATTGTTTCATATTTTATTATGTGAACTTTTTTCAAATTTTTGAATAATTAAATTATCGAAAAAATTTCTGAAATTTATTGAAAATAATTTATTTAGAAAAGAATTTTAGTTAAAAATCCTGAAAAATAATTGAATTTTAAAGAAGTTACCAGTTGAAAGTTTTAGAAATAATTAAATATCGGAAGTTTTTAACTTAATTTTTGAAATTATCAAATAATACAGAAATTTAATTACAATAATTAAATATTGATTTTAAAAAACTATTAAATTTTTGAATAATTTTATTTAAAAATTCAAGAAATTGGTAATATTTAATTTAATATTTAATTATTTCTAAAACTTTCGTCTGGTAACTTCTTTAAAAATCAATTATGTTTCAGGTTTTTTAACTTTTTAACTTTTTTTTTAACTTTTTTCTAATCTTTAACGTCCGAGATATTTTATACATAAGTAAAATAAATGAAAACGAAAACATTCGGACAAAGTAACAAATTTTATTTACTAAATTAAATGAATAAAATATGTAAATAAAATTTGTTACTTTTTCAATGTAATGAATGTTTTCGAATGTTTTCGTTTTCATTTATTTGACTAAAATTCTTTTCTGAATCAATTATTTTTCAAAATTTTGGAGAAATTTGAAAACTTCCGATATTTAATTAATTCTAAAACTTACAATTCGTAAATTCTTTAAAGTTCAATTATTTTTCAGGTTTTTAACTAAAATTCTAATCTAAATCAATTATTTTTCAGGTTTTTAACTAAAATTCTTTTCTAAATCAATTATTTTTTAAAAATTTGGAGAAAGTTTTTTAAAAAATTCAATTTGGAATAAACTTTGTTCACTTAAAATACGTTTAAAATTTAATTGTTTCATGTTTTATTATGTGAACTTTTTTCATTTTTTTGAATAATTTAATTATCCGAAAAATTTCTGAAATTTATTAAAAATAATTTATTTAGAAAAGAATGTTTTAGTTAAAAATTCTGAAAAAATTGAATTTTATACCAAAAAAGGTCCTTTTTTATCATATTATGTGAAAGAAAAGGCGAAACATTTGCATTTTTGTTAAATTTTGCCAAAAAAAAAATCGCATTTTTGGAAAATAGTTGAAAAAAGTAAAAAAAAAAAGTCGGTCATAATATCCGGATCTGAATTATTATTTAAAAGTTTATTAAATTATTATTATTATTATGAAAAACTTTTTTTTTAAATAAACAAAGGTTTTTCGATTACCTAATTTTGATATTCAAATGATTAAAAATAATGGAAAAATTAAATTCGACAACAATTTTCAGAACCGATGTCGGCGAAGGATTCGGTTGGAATTGAAATTCCGTCAGTGTTTGTTAGCGAACTTACGGGACTGATACTCAAAGGAAATTATCTTTACAATCATCTTTACTTTGTATTGATAAATGATGATTTACCTTTTAATATCAATACACATTTATTATTGCCATTCGCTATCGTTGTTGGCCTATGTTTTCTTATCATGGTCATATTTATGGTAAGATTTCTCTTTTTATGACTACATTTTTTTGTTTTTTTCTTTTTTTTTTATTACTCTCAAGCTTGCGTACTTATAAATGATGTTTTATTGTTTGAATTATTATTATTATTTTTTTTTCTAGATCGTTAACTGTATAAAAGATAGGAGGAGACAAAGAAGGCATCGTCTGCCGAATTCTAGTTTAAAAAAAATTCCAACCCATAAGTATACCAAGGGCGATCCATACGAAACGTGCGCTATTTGTTTAGATGATTATGTCGAAGGAGAAAAATTACGCGTCTTGCCTTGTGCACATGGTAATTTTTTTTTTTATAAAATTTTCTCTTTTGAAAAATTCAAATTGAATCCAAATTGAAATTGAATTTCTGAAGAATTCGATTTTTGGAAAGGAAACTATTTTTTTGAATATGGTTTTTTCTCCGAAAATTAAAAATTATTATTTATTTTATCTTCTAAATTATTTTTTTTTGTTTTTTTGCATTGTTTTGTTTTTTTCATTATTAGTATTTTTATTGTAAAATAATGTTTTCCGTAGCTTATCACTCGAAATGCATTGATCCGTGGTTGACGAAAAATCGACGGGTGTGTCCAGTTTGCAAACGCAAGGTTTTTGCGGCTGATGAGAGAGTGATTACAGACAGTGAGAGTGACTCAGATGCTGACGACTCGACCCCTTTAATTAGAAATGGGCATCCAGGTAAAATAGAAAAACGCCGAGGAAAATATTTAAATGGACAAAAAGAAAATTGGGTTTTCAAATTAAATAAATTCAATTTGTTTTTTGTTTAGGTACTCAAGGAGGAACATTTGCCGCTCAAAGAGAGAATCCCTTTTCAAGAGCTCTCGCTTCTCAAAGTGAAAATCCCTTCTCGAGAGGAAGAAGGCAACAGCAACAACAACAACAACAAGAAAGACAAAATAATGATTCAAATACTTGCTCTGATTCGGAACCTTCCAGTTTATCAACTTCTGATTCAGACGATTTTATGAGTGTTCCCAATGCCGAGTCATCTGGCACTTTGTTTACTGTTTCCGATAGTCACAGTATCAACGGTAAAATTTAGAAGAGTTTGATTTTATTTGTTTTACTTTTTTTTTTTACTATTTTTTCACATTTTTACAAATTTTTACAAATTTTTTACATTTTTGTATATTTGTATATTTTTTATCTTTTTGTATTTTTTCCGCCTTTTTTTAAAAACTTTGTTAAATTTAATTTTCTTTATTTCAGGCGAAGTGCCAGATCTCGAGCGCTCTGTCAGCAGTACAAAGCCACACACTGTGAATGTTTTTAATGAAGAGGAACCGCCATTAACAGTTCATGTTTTAATGAAAAATTCAACAGAAGTGGATATTGAAGAATTACCAACAACAGAAATAAGGCCAGGACAAAGTGACAGAAGCCATAATGTGGTATAGTCTCTTTAAATATGAAATTTTACAAAGAAAAAGATTTCAATTACAAATGAGGATTTATAGTAAATATCGTCTATAAAAAAAAAACAATGACAAACAGATATCTCGGTTATTTTTTAATCGAGGGGTAAATTAATAATTTCTTTCAAGTAATCAGCAAAGGAAACAAAAAAAAACCATTAGAAATAATTGGCTTTATATCGATTTTATTTTTTGAAATACTATATTTTCCATATATAAAAATAATTGTAGTAATTTTGACAATTACTGCACGATTTTCTTCTTTTTTTTTTACATAAATCGATAATTAGGGATAATAAAATTAAGCGAATATTGTTCTTAACTGATAATCAGTTGTGACCTGCTATTGTTTTTATTAAGATAATACTTTTTAATAATTTCAAAAAAGAAAAAACAAATTTGTGTGATATTGAAAATAATGCGAAAGGGTAAAAATAGTTATATATATATATATATATGTAATCTGTGATTTACAGAAATGTAAATAATCTCTCTCTTTTTTTTTGTTGATACGAAGAAAGACCAAAAGTTATATGCAGGAGATTTTATGTGTAGATCTATCAAACTAAAAATAGAAATAATTAATATTTTTTCTGTTTTTTTTTCTTGATATAAGTATTTCTTATAAATAAAGAATAATAATTTTTAATTAAAAGTTTTCATCACGTGTAAAACTGTAAACTAATATTATTTTATTGTTTTGGTAACAAAAAGAAAAAAAATTAATTGTTAACAGAGAATAGCAATTAATGTTGTCGACTTTAACAAATTGATATGAGAGGAAAAAATATTTTATTTTTTTATGTAAATTTTGGAAAAATTTTATTTGTCTTATAGATAAATAAAATATTTCATTTTCACGTTACTTTGTTGAGAAATTTCCTCAAGTAAATAAAAAAAAAATTTCATTAAAAAGAAATTTTATTATGTTTACATCGAATGAAGTGTTTAAAACTTTTAAAGGAAAACAATGTGATGTGAAAAGACGTTTTTACAAAAATGGGCGAATTTAGAGTTTTCTTTTTTTTTGTCGCAACTTTTATTTTTTATTTCAATGGTGCGGTTATTCTGACAAAATAAAAAATACGCGAGTCTGTATAAAGTATTGTAAATACTATATTTAGTGCGAAAAATTATGCTGTTAAATGTAACATTATTGCGTAAGTTTTCTGCTCTTTTACGATATTTACTGTACGTAGTGTTATAAACAGTCACAATATTTCCATCGCTTTTAATATATTATCGTTTATTTAAAATTGTATTCCAAACAAAAAACTGAAAATAAAGTGTATTTATATTTTTTATCCTAAAGCTTTTGGGTATACAATATTAAAACAAAATTCTACCAAGTTTTTCTAATTTTTGACAGCAAAGAAAATTATACGTTCCTGAAGTTAGCGCCAAATCAAGAACGAAAATTTGTTTTTATAGATATAAAAACGCTACTAATTATTTATTCCCCCAAAGAATCTAGAGCACCCAGAGGCCCAGGAAGTTGAAAAAATGTTCATGACACTTTTTCTAACCCTTCATTGTTTTTCGATTTCGCGAAATAATTTACTTTGAGTGTCGACGTTAACTTCAGGGAGCTTGAAAATTAAAAAACTTATTTTCCAATAGACTGTTAATTATAGTTATGTGATATTATTATTATTATTATTAAAAAAGAAGAATCATTTGCTTTGAAAGAGAATTTTTCTTGATTAAGTTATCAAGTAATGAAACAATTTTGACAAAAATTACTTACCGACCATGTTGCTATGGTTATAATCTACTTTACCGACCGGTTGCTGCAACATAACCTAACCTTCAGTGACGTTGCGCAGAGTCTGGACGTTTTAGTACCAGTCGTGTTACTTCTTATAGTTCGTATGGTTCGTATATTAAATAAAAAGTACCATTTTCAGTAGTTTTTCAATAAAAATGCCTCTTTCCATGTTCCATAAAAAGAAATTATTAAAATTATCCGGTTTAGTTTGTTTTCGATCGTAGAAAGTGTTATCGTTGCATTCTTTCGCGGTTAAAAGTGAATAAATATTTCCTTCCTGTTTGTTCCAATGGAGATTAAATAATTTAATTTCCATCAAAACAGCTGTGAGAAAGGACGAATTAAAAGGTTGCTCGGACTAAAACGATATCATTAGTCAGAAATGTTTGACGATTGTCGTGCGGACTTAATCGTGTTGCGGGCATCTAACAATTGAAATGTGTGCAATAGTGATAGTGATTTCAATTGTGAAAACAAGTTCCAGATGATTGATTCTTTAAAGTGATTCAATAATTACTTTTGCCAAGGTGACGATGACTTTCCGAGGAGATTATCTATACATACAGGATCATCTTTTTGCTGCTAGACTACGGCTTCCTGACAATGAACAGGTATTTTATTTTACTTTTAACACGCTCAATATCAAATGTCAATTGTTTTGAAACTCTAAAGCGATTAAATATACCAATAAATCGATTGCTTTTAAATTGCTTTTTCGACATGAAAACGGTTAATTATTTTAACAAAAAAAAATCGTATTTGATAGAAAAAAAAACAAGAAAAGATATTTATCATCTATTTACAAAAATAAAAAAAAATGTATTCAACGGTGAATTTCCTTTATTAAAATACCAATTCGATTGAAATATTTCTTCTCAAATAATTACCAACTTGTTTTTTAAATATCACAAAAATTGACAATCGTAAAGTTTATGGATTTGCATTCGTAATAGAATTTTTTTCACATTATCGAAAACTGCATAAATGCTATAATATAACAATAATAGTAATAATAATAATAATACCTAAGCGAGTTACATGGCAATTTTTCCCCCGAGGCAAGTTCACCTGACTTTTTCAAATATAGCTTATATTCTTATAACAATTGTAGAAAGAATTTTTCATTGTTTCTAAACATTTACACACATCACGCTTGAAATTATCCCAAGATGAAACATTGAGCGAAATATTTTCTTGACTGACATTCTCCCTGCCTGTCATATACAAAAGTTACAAGACATTTCAGTGCAGCTCCGATCATTTTAATAAATCAAGAAACGTGATTTAAGCCCGAAGCGTGCACTCCACTTCACAGTTTATTTGTCGATTAATAAATATATCTAGTGTGTGTGTGTATTGATGACCTCACGATTAGGTTAAAAATTAAATTCCAATTCTAAAGTTTACCAATTTATAATATATTTATACTGTATGTGCAGCTAGTGCTTGTCATTATCAATTTGTTATATTATTCCGTTGCGATGAGCATATAAGTATAAAGGTTGTTTTTTAGTGGAAAAAAAATTGAATAATGATGCTCGAAAAATTTGTTTTATTGTCGTGAGAAGTGGAGTGAAACTTGAATATCGAAGTTTAGAGGTTAGGTGACGTCAGAGGGGAAAAAATATTGACGCAGGGGAAAAAAGAGTCTCTTTTTTCCCTGCGTAACCTAACCTATAAATTTTTCGTTTTAACCTAAATTCATACATTTCTTCGCCTTTTCTGCACTTATTTTTTTGTGAATGGCTAAAAATCTTTTTACATTATTTTTCAGAGTTTTAAAACTTTATGATTTTTTCATACAAGTCAATCTAAATTATTTTTACTTCCGAATTGCGTATTTATTTAAATTCAATTTAATTTTTCTTTAAAAATTATTGCAATTTTTCTATTATTTTTAGAATAAATTTTATTGTTTTCTCGAAATTTTACTCATTTTTTTATGCTTATAAAGTACAAATTACTTTGATTTTTATATCAAGTTGAAAAAATAAATAGTTGAATATTTCAGAATTTATTTTTGACAAATTGTTCTATAAAATATAATTAAAATTTTTTTTAAATAATTGAAATTTTCTAGATTTTTAATGAAAATAATTGATTTTTCTAAAAGTGTTTTATTAATTTTTTTGATAATTAAATTTAGCCAAATTTGAATGGCAAGTTTTTTAAATAATTATAAATTCTTAAAAGTTATAATGAAAAATCAATTGTTAAAAAGAAATATGTTGAAAAATTATAAATAAATAATTATTTCAATTAAGTAATTCTTTCGATTTTTTCATAGTAATTTTTTAAAATTAAATTATTATTAATATTTACTAGTAATGAATTATTTAAAAAATGTTGAATTAAAATTCATCAACAAAATTGATCAATTTTTCGAAATTG
The DNA here is from genome assembly GCA_032873175.1 of Leptopilina drosophilae. NCBI lineage: Eukaryota > Metazoa > Arthropoda > Insecta > Hymenoptera > Figitidae > Leptopilina > Leptopilina drosophilae. Next base: position 74,869,105 of record CM065478.1, on the reverse strand, counting down.
TTAAAAATTCTTTTTTAAGAAATTCAATTAAAAAACAAAAACATAATTTTGTACTAAAATGGTAAATAAAAAATTTTTTAAATATGCTTAAGGCTTATAATTTTAATTTTAAAAAAATTATGTATTTTCATATTTGTAATTAAAATTCGTTAAAAACTTGATTTTTTTAAAAATGTTTTCAAAAAAACTTTCAATGATTTTAATTATTATCAGAAAAATTTAACAGAATTTTAATTATTTAGAAATTTTAAAAATATTTCCTATTAAAAATTTACTTAAGGCGGTGTCAAAGTCGATGCGAATTTCCCATTGAAACTCAATGCAAAAATCCAATCGACTATGGAACCCCCTTAATAGTATTTTTATAAATAAAAAGTGATTTTTAGAATTTTTAAAAATTTTTTTTAGCTCTAATATTTTTTGATTCATGTTCTCGATAATTCACCTTAATAACTTTAAAGATAACTCAATTATAAAAAATTGAACTTTTTTATTGAAATAATGAAATTAATTAATTAATAAATTGAGTTATTAATGAATTAAAATTTTAATTCTTGGCAAACTTTTGGGAAATGATTAAAAATAAGATCCTAAAGTTCTGAACGTTGAAATGAACGAAATTTATTTATTTCTTCTAAAAATAAAATTTTTATTGTAATTATTTTGCTTCAATATGCAAAAAATTAACTAGTGAGTTTGTGAGAGTACAATTTAAGTTTTTAAATTTTTTTATGATTAGTAATTTATTAAAATATCTTCAATCAAAAATATTTTGTTTATTTGAACGTTTAAAACTTGGGGATTATTTAAAAATAATCGATTTAGGGAAGAAATTTTGTTTTTAACGTTTTTAAATAAATGACTTAATTATAGAAGAATTGCAGTTTTAATTTTTTTGGAATAGAAATAAAAATAAATAATAGAAGAATTTTAATTAATTTTTTAATAAGTAAACAAAACTGTAAATAATAATTTAAAAAGAATTTATTTATACTTTTATTTATTTACTTATTTACATTATTATTATTATGTTTTTTTCCGTATTTAAATTCATTTTGTCTATATATACATATTTTATTTATTAAATGAAACGAACTTATTTATGTCAATAATTTCTTATATTTGTTTCACAATTAAAATAATAAAAAAAAAAAAAATTCTTCGCACGATATTAAAAATAAAAGTGTCTAATTCAAAAATAACTTATTGATTAATTAACTTATAAGGCGAATTTCATTATGTTGAAAATTGAAATGACTGTAATAAACTAAATGAAATAAACGTGTAAGAAGATGTGTTGATTATTAGTAATAAATAAGCGTTCAATATATGTACATATACTTCTTTTTAAATGTGACCGTAGTTATAAACTACTTGAGCATTTTTTTTAAAATCGAGAAAATGAAGTTCGTTTTTCAGTATATAACATCAATCGATAATTACATCTTCACTGAATTTCATAACATTTCATAATACCAAATAAGTATCGCTTCACGCCATGTGAAAGTTTTGATTATCAAATAATTATCTAAAGGAATATTCAGAATTCTGTTCAATAAGTCGAATTAAGAATTTTCTTTTTTTTTTTTTTGATTAAAAAGGTTTTTGATAATATCGAAAATATGTTTTTATATCTATATAGGTTAAAATATAAGTAATGTCGAAAATATTTTGTTACATCTGTAGGTAAAAATAAAAGAAAAAATATATAAATAAATAATATATAAAAATAAATAATAATAATAAAAAATAATATATGTAAATATATAAATAAAATATAAAAATAAATAAAATATGTTTTTTTATTTGTAAAAGTATGTTTATATGGTAAAAATTTATTTTTATGTTAAAATATATTTTTATATAGAAAAATAATGTTTCTAAAGTTCTGAACGTTCAATAATGAACGAAATATATTTTTTTATTATAAATTTTAATTTGAAATTTTAGAAAATGACAATTTTGAATGAATGAATTAAATAATACAAATTTCAGAGGAATTCTACTATTTACAAATTTTGTTTATAAATTTCTTCGCAATAATTCAATTATTTTAATGAAGAATAACATATGTTTTTAACCGGGAATTCAGTTATTTTTATAAATAATAAATAATTCAATTATTTTAATGAACAATTACTTTGAAAACTTGTAATTAAAATGATTAAAGAAAGTCCATTATTTTAAAAGAAACTCAAAGAAATTCTTCAAACGAATTTAATTAAAATTATGTAAAATTTTAATAAAATTCTTAAATCTTCCTAAATTCAATTATTTTCATGAACAATAAAATTCTTCGAAGAAATTCAATTAGTATCAAATTTTTTGATAAAATTCTTTGCAAGAATTCAATAATTTGCAATTTCTTTTTGCAATAATTCACTTGTTTTTATAAACAATAAAATTCTTCGAAAAAATTCAATTATTATAGAATTTTTTGATAAAATTCTTTGCAAGAATTCAATCATTTGCAAATGTTTAATAAATTTTTTCGCAATAATTCAATTATTTAACAAAAAAAAGTTAATAAAAGTTCTTCATGAGAATTCAATTATTATTTTTGAAAATTTTAATAAAATTATTTTAAAAAATTTTTCTCAATTCAATGATTTTTACAATATCTACTAAAATTTTTCAAAAGAATTCAATGAGAAAAAATTTTATTGAAATTTGCGCAAACATTTAATTATATTCATAAAGTAATTAAAATTTCACAAGGAATTCAATTATTTTCATAAATAATAAAATTTTTTTAAGGAATTCAATTATTATTTTCATACAAAATAATTTAAAATTCTAGAAAATAGTAATTTACTTAAAATGATAACTTTTATAAGTTGTTTAATTTAAAAAAAGGTTTGAATTTTGAATTTTTGAATGTAATAATTCCTGTGGAAAATCCTGTTCCAAAGATAAGATTAAAATATAAATTGTACAAATATTTTTTTTCTTTTTCTAAAGCAAAATAATAATTTTCTTTAAAAAATTGTGAGTGAAAAAGAAAATAATGAAAAATAAATAAATTTTCTAGTTTTTAATCACAGTTGTTTAATAATTTTTTTTAGAAGTAAAGAACAAAAATAATTGCAATTTGACAAAACATAATATTTAACAAAATCTTAGTCTTTTAATTAATGAAAAGAAGTAAAAAAAATTCTGATGATTTCTATTTTCTATCTAAAGTTAACAATTAACAAAAAACAAAAGTATAAACAAAAGACAACTTCAGAGTGTGAGGGACAGAAAAAGTGAATGAAAGAATGAAAGAACATTCAAATTAATATAGTTAATTAATTAATTAATAATTAATAATTGATAATAATAAAAATTCATAGTATGAGTTTAATAGTTTGTAACTTGAAATTAATATTTTGAAGCTAAGTGACAATAGTCACTTAGCTAAATGTAATAAAATTGTAATAAAATTGTAATAAAATTGTAATAAAATTGTAATAAAATTGTAAAAAAAAATTGTAAAAAAAATTGTGAATTAAAAATTAAATTAAATTAATTAAATTAATTAATTATTAATTAATTTAAATTAAATTGTAATAAAATTTGAATTCGAAGTAGAAATAATTAAATGTCGTTTATTTGAACGTTCAGAATTTCAGGAGCATAAAAAATATAGGTTTGTGTTAAAATATATTTTTATGTTAAAAAATATATTTTTGTGTTAAAATATTTTAAAAGTTAGGAGAGGGATAAAATGTCAACGACTCATGAAGTAAAAAAATGTTTATTATTACATTTTCGTACATACACTTATGAACTAAACATCTATGTATATAATATATATATAATAGTATAAAAATTAAAGCACTTTTTAAAGAATGATTCGTATGGTAAATAATTAAAAATCATTTTTCGAATTAAAATAATTTCAATTTAACATGTTGGAAAATAATTTTTCGATAAAAATTATTTCCAACCTCTTCTCAGACCTCAGTAGATATAAAGTAGTGAGAATTTTTTTTTTTTTGTTATAAAATTTCTATATATAACAATAGAATACAACAAAGTCAAGCACGTTTATGTGTCTTGTGTTTCAGAAAAGCGTAGTAAAAAAATGACGAGCATTTCTAAAACGAATTGACTCATATAATAATAATAATAATAAAAAAATGGTTTTTTCATGATGTTTTAGATATTTGAATAATAGATAGAGGAGAAAATATACATACATATATAGAATTTTTGAATTTGAAGAAATTTTTTATCATCGTATATTTCTCACTTGTATCTACGATAGGGGTTTGACCCGTAGTTGTATTGTTGTCTGTTGTACTGTTGTTGTGGTCGATTGTATTGTTGTTCGTCGTAAGCTCCCTCGTTAGTTTGTGGAAGTGTGGCCAGAGCTTTTTGAATTGCCTCTGGAATTGGTGGTGGTGTGGGTAAATGTGCTCCACTTGCTCTGAATCCATTTTCATCGGCAATGTATTCGACTGTGATTGGTGTTCCATCGGGAGCTGTGTATGAATATCTTCCTTGAGCGACCTGAAAAAAAATTTTATTTTTTTTTTGTATACAATTAAATTAAATTAAATAGAAAAAATTAAATTTAATACAAAAAATTAAATTGAATAGAAAAAATTAAATTGAATAGAAAAAATTAAATTGAATACAAAAAATTAAATTGAATACAAAAAATTAAATTGAATACAAAAAATTAAATTAAAATATGGATAAAATAAAAAATTATGCAAATCCAAATCCAAATTTTTAGCATCAATATTTGCTTCCAATATTTAATTCATTTTACACTGAGAAAACATTATATACTCGTTTCAAATAAAAAAAATAATTTTAAGTGATTTTGTTTAAATAAAATTAGTTTGTAAGCCTAATTCCAATATACAGAAAATATTTACTGCTTTGATTCAAAAATAATTTTTGTTTGAATAATTATGTTGAATTTAAAAATATTTTGTTTTGGTTTAAAAAAATATGTTTATAATTGTGTTATATTTGATTCAGACTTAAAAGTTGATAATAAATAATTTAAAATCAACGGTAAATTATGTTTGAATTAAATATATTACTTCTATAAATGAACCAAAAAATATATTTGAATTAAACTTAAATTTGTTTTTTGACTGTATAGCAAAGATATTTTAAGTTTGATTTAAACAAAATATGTTTGAATGAAATAAATCGTTTTCTCAGTGTATAGTATCAAATTCACGTTGATGCAATTCTCAATAACGTTTATAGTCAACGATTTTAGAAAAACAATATTTTTTTATGGAAATTAAAAAAAAAAATTTTGTAAAGTGAATAGTACGATTGAAATTTTGAATAATGATTCACAGAAAACATTTTTGTAGACAAAAAATAATTGTTTTTTTCTTGTAGAAAAATAAATTTTTCTTTCAATCGTTGACTATAAACGTTGTAAACTTCACCGACGTTCAAATTCGATATTTTAGAGAAAACTGTGGACCAAATTTATTCTTTAAGCATGAAAAATTTATAAAACTAAGTCAAATGATTTGTTATTAATTCCAAAAAGTTTCGATCCATTTATGATTTAAGCCAAATGTTTTGGTATTAATTCCAAAAAATTATGATTGATTTATGATTTGATCCATATTTTTGCTTTCAATTCGTTGAAATTTGGTACTTTTAAATTTTTAATGTTGACAGGGAAGCCAAAAATAACGTTTATAAAAAAAAAGAATATTTGAGTCTATAATATAATTTTTTTTTGTTAAGTGGAGTTTTGAAAGAATCATCAAAAAAATATTAAAAACATAAATTAATCCTAATTTTTGGATTTTGGTAAAATTTATAATACGCGTATCATGATCGAAATTTTTGCCATCAGTTTGATCCATTTTTGTGTAAATTTAATACTTTTCTGCAGAAAACTGTAAATTTGAATTCTAATTTCCATATTGAATATAAATAGATAGGGAAAATATAACAAAAGGTAAATACTCTTGTAAGATATTCATTCATCAGTGATACGAGATTAAAAAAAAATAATTTCCTCAAGTCAGTCTGACTATAAACTTCAACTTCTACTTGCAAACATTTTATTTCCTCGGAAAGAATTTCCAATTAAATTTAAAATTAAATTAGTAATTAATTAGTTATAATTAATTAGAAATTAGTAAAATTAATTTGTAAAAAAGTAGTAAAATTAATTAGTAAAAAAAATAGTAAATTTAATTAGTAAAGAAAAATTAGTAAAATTAATTTGTAAAAAAGTAGTAAAATTAAATAGTAAAAAAATTAGTAAAATTAATTAGTAAATTTTATAGTAAAATCAATTAGTATAAAAATGAATGTAATTAATTAGTAAAATTAATTACTAAAATAAGTAGTAAATTTAATTAGTAAAAAATATTAGTAAAAATAATTTGTAAAACAGTAGTAAAATTAATTAGTAAAAAAATTAATAAAATTAATTTATTAAAAAGTAGTAAAATCAATTAGTATACAAATAAGTGTAATTAATTAGTAAAATGAATTAGTCAAAAAAAAAAATTAAATTAATCAGTAAAAAAAAAATAGTAAAATCAATTAGTAAAAAAAATGATTGAAATTAATTAGTAAGAAAATTAGTAAAATTAATTAGTAAAAAAAGTAGTAAAATCAATTAGTATAAAAGTGAATGTAATTAATAAGTAAAATTAATTAAAATTGAATTAAATTAAATTAAATTAAATTAAATTAAATTAAATTATTAATTAATTAATTAGTAGTAAATTTAATTATTAAAGAAAAATTAGTAAACTTAGTTTGTAAAACAGTAGTAAATAAATTAATTAGTAAAAAAATTAGTAAAATGAATTTATTAAAAAGTAGTAAAATCAATTAGTTAAAAAAAATTAGTAAAATGAATTTATTAAAAAGTAGTAAAATCAATTAGTTAAAAAAAATAGTATAAATCAATTAGTACAAAAAATGATTGGAATTAATTAGTAAAAAAGAATTAAAGTAATAATGTATTAACAGAAGCGACTCACCAATTAATTTTGAATTAATTAATAATTATTAGTAATTATTATTATTGTTAAAAAAATAAGTTAATTGCAAAAATAATAAAAATTAATAACTGAAAATAGTAAACAATGTAGAAAAATGTAAAAATGTCTATATGGTTGCATTAAAATTCGGAATAAAACAAAAAAAAATAAATAAACGAGCGTAAAAGTTTATTAGCCAATGTTTCCTTTTTAATTAATTAGTCACTAAAAAAAGTCAATAAAATTAGTGGAATACATTTTTATTTATTGAAATGAGTTTAAAATACCTGTGCTATTTCTCCTGGTCCACTTGCTTTCGGGGAACCAGTTTCGTATGCAGAAATACCATTTTCGGTCTCATATTGCCATGTGTATGAACCGTCAGGTGAAATATCGTGGGATTGGCTACGAATTCCTATTTGTCGTCCAGAACTTGAAGGAAAAAAAAATTATTTATGATGAATCGAAAATCATTATGAATTAATTTTGCTTATTATTTTTCTTCCGATATTTAATTTTTTTTAAACACGCTCATTAATATATTGAAGTTCGTTAATTTTATAAACAGCTTAGTTTAACAAATTTATTTTTTATTAGACGTTTACTAAATTTGAATTAAATTTAAATTAAAATAAATTTAATTTAATTTGTTAATTAAATTAAATATTTTTTTATAAAAAAATTTTAAAATTTTAATAAAATTTTTGTTTATAAAAATTATGTAAAGTAAAAAAAAAGTAAAAGTAAAATATAAAGTATTTAAAATTTCCCATTTAATTTATTAATAAAATAATCAATAAAATAGTATTCGTTAAATTTGAATTAGTAAAAATTTTTACTATATAATCTGAATAAGTGACTCACTTTTTGCTTTTGAATTAGTAAATTTTACTTATAAATAAGTCGAAATTACTATTCATTAGTAAAATTTACTAATTTAATTTTGCAAATTAAGTTTTACTGTTAAATTGTAGTAAAAATGACTATTTATAGTAAATTTTACCAATTTAATTTTACGAATTAAATTATATTAATTAAATTTGACTAATTAAATTAAATTCAAATGAATGAAATATTTTTTATTAGAAATATTTTTATAAATTACTGTTTATAATAAAAATTAAAAACATGAATTTTACACTTAGAAACATGATAATTAATTATCATTTTTTTTACAGTGACAAAAGTTATTGTAATAAAAAAATAAATTGAAGAAGAAATAAAGAAATTGCGTTCATTTGAACGTTCGGAACTTTAGGATCATAAATTTACTAATAAATTAGTAGAAATGTTTTTATTAGTAAACTTTACAAATTCGAAAACAGTCAGTCATTGATTCAAAATTAGCGAACATTTTTACTAATTAAAATTTCTATAGAATAAGTAAAAGTATATTTTTTACTCTTTAATTATCTTAATGGAAAATTATTTTTGCCAAAATCATAAAATTATTTATTGAGCGAAATCAAAGCTTTTTACAAATTAATATTTTCTTGTCCAAATACGCAATTTTAAGTAAAATATTTATTTCTAAAATTTATACAAAATGTTATTATGAAATATATTTATATTCTTTATTTCCAAATTCATAAAACTAATTCTAATTATATTTAAAAGCAAAAAAATTCAGAAAGGATTCTCTTTCTATTATTCGGAATTATTTGCAAAACATAAAAATTTTTATTCGCCGAAAAGAATATTTAATTTATGTGTAAATCTAAACACACTGGAATCCACTTTACACTTTTTATTGTACATGTACATTTTACTATGCTCTCAAAGGCAAACGTAATATTTGTTAAAGTGTCAAAATTTCACAACCATCATTTTTGGGAAACAATTTTTAGAGCCAGAACACTGTAGTCATGATAAATAATTAATTAAACGATAAAAGCATTTTAACGTAATGAATATGTTTTTTTCTAATTGAAAGGAAGGAATTCCTGAAAAAATTTCCTAAGATGACAAATCAGAATGAACAGTAGGAGAATTAATTTATGTATTGAATGAAATAGGTAGTAATAAAAAAAAGGTATTTCATTCAACTAATCGATTGCTTGTCTATTGTCGAGTGTAAATATTTACTTGAATTTAGTAATTTTTAATTTAATCATTTTTAATTTAATAGTATTTAGTTTAGTAATTTTTAATTTCATCATTTCTAATTTTCTATAATTTTTAATTTAATCATTTTTATTTCAATAATTTTTAGTTTAATAATTTTTAATTTCATCATTTTTAATTTAATTGTTTTTTAATTTGATAATTTTTATATTACTAATTTTTAATTTAGTAATTTTTAATTTAGTAATTTTTAATTTAGTAATTTTTAATTTAATCATTTTTGTTTGAATAATTTTTATTTTAATCATTTTCATTTTAATAATTTTTAATCTGATTATTTTCAAATTAAATAATTTTCAATTGGATAATTTTTAATTTAATTAATTTTAATTTGATAATTTTTAATTTAATAATTTTTCAGTCAATAATTTTTTTTAATAACTTTTATTTAAGTCAAAGGAATTCTATTAGCAAAATATTTATGTATTTAAAGTAAAAGCCATTTGCTAAAATTCCAAATTGTTTTAAACAAAAATTAGTTGATTAAAATGTAAATATTTATTTCATAATTGACAATTGGTCGGTTATCTAAATTAAATAATTTTTTTTAAAAACAACTTGGAAGTTTAGCAAAATTACCACCTATTTGCTTTAAATATTAAAATAATTTGTTTAAAGAAAATTTATTTACTTTAAAAGAAAATTGTTTGATTGATATTTAAAAAAAATTTTTTTTATGTTTGATATTTTATTATAGGATTCTTTTTAAATTAATGATAAGTAGATTTTTTTATTCTTGTATAGTTTTTTCAATTAATGATAATTATAAATATTTTTTAATATTATATAATAATTAATAATTTTGTTTACTTGTATTGTGACTGTTGATACCCGGGTTGATATTGTGGCTGAGGTGTCGTATAATATTGTTGATTCTGCGGATAAGCTCCACGGTAGCCTCCGAATTGTGCGAAAGCGCAGCCGATCACGGCAAAGACAACAATCTGCAAATATCACACAGATTCACTTTTATCACATGAATAATTAAATTATAATATAAAACAATTTTTTCCCCATAGAAAAGAATTTTTATAATTTAAATTTCAGTGACGAAATATATTTTAATAATTATATTCAAAAAATTGACTATTAACAAAAAAATTAATTTTTATCAATTATGTTAAGAAGTTGACTATTAACAAGAATATTAAAAAATTAATTTTTATCAATTATGGTAAAAATTGACTATTAACAGAAATATTAAAAAATTAATTTTTATCAATTATGTTAAAAAATTATCTTTTAACAATTATGTTAAAAAATTATCTTTTAACAAAAATATAAAAAAATTAATTTTTAACTAAGTAAATGTTAAATTACAATATTTTTTTATTACAGTCGAGAGTATTTTTCAAAAATATTAGAACACAACTTTTTTTTAATTACAAAATTTTGAGAAAATTCCGAATTTTTAAATTTGAAATTAAGAAAATTTTTCCGATTTTTATAACTCTTTAAATAATTTTTTTTTTTCAATGTTTTATAATTACGGGAATCACAGTTAGTGTCTACTTTTTTTATCCCTTTAAATTACTAAAATCCCTTGAAACACTTCAAAATAATTTATTTTCTCCTCTTTTGACCCTAGTTTTAAGAATAAATTTGAAAAAATGGTAAAATTAAGAGAAAAGGTAGAAAAAAGTCTTTAAACTAACTTTTATACGGTATAATAAATAATTGAATAATTTTTTCCAGTTTTCAACTAAACACCTTTTTTTAATAATTAACATCCATCTTCTAAAATGTTCTACAAGTTTTGAACGATCAAATGAATGAAATATTTTTATTAGAAACATTTTTATAAAATACTGTTCGCAATAAAAATTAAAAACTTATATTTTACACTTTAAGAACTTCATAATTAATTTTTTTATAGTAACACAAAAACTATTCTACACACAGAAAAAAGATTTCTTTGAAACAAAAAACTCGTTTTTTCAAGCTCACTCTTTGAATTAAAGACAAAATTTGTTTGAGTTAAAAAAAAGTTTTTTTTTATAAGTTTAAGAGAAACAATTATCAAGATTTTTTGAAGCAAAGAAATTATTTCTTTGAATGATATTTTGGATCCAAGGATAATTTTCTTTAAGACAAATAAAAAGCTGAGAAATTATTTCATTCAAAGAAATTGTTTTTTTGAATCATTTATTTCTTTGCCTTAAAAAGTGTATTTATTAAATCCAAAGAAACATTTCTTTGAAACAACAAAAAACATAGTATAAAGGACATATTTTTATTAAATCAAAGAAGCTTTTTTTTGATCCTATAACAATCAACAAATTTGATTTGAAAAAAACATTTTTTGAAACAAATAAGCTTTTTTCTGGGTGTAATAAAAATTCTGAATTGAAGAGAAAATAAATAAATTTCGTTCTTTGGTTCAAAACTTGAGGAATATCTTTTATGTTAATATTTCTTTTTAATAATCACTGTGATTCCCGGTAATTAATGAAGTAGAATTTTTTTTCCATTTTTCATATTTATAGTATTTAAGAGATTAAATTTCTGTTTTTTCGGAATTTAATATAAACTTTGACACTCGCGTTTTCTATTGCCCGAAACAATGATATCACGTTGCACACACTAAAAAGGGGGATTGTATAAAAAAAATTATATAATTTAAAAAATTTGCAACAAAAGATAAATTTTTTCTCTCTCTTTTCTTTTTTTTGATAGAAAACAAAATAATAAGAACGTTATGAATGCAACACTCACTAAAGTACGCATTATGAAAAAAAATTTGCCACGGATTGTGGATACGAGATTGGGTCAGGTGGAATCTGCATCCTGAAGACGAACAGTGCCCAGCATTTATACCAAAAGGCCCAGATCTTTCCCTTTCCATTCTCTGAAATGTTGCGCATGTATATACGTGTGAGATCCTCCTGAGAATGTGTAGTGATTCATGAAGATCCACCCCCACCCACCTATTGCCCACCTCCCCTTTTTTTTGAAACGTTGTACCTCCTCGAAGATCAATATGATCATTACTTCTTTTCGCTCCGGACGTCAAGTCTCCTGACACCCAGTTGTCGTCTTCTTGATTCTTAATTTTTAATTCTTATCACTTAGGAAACCTTTTTTAAATTCTTCTTTACTTTTTAAAATTCTTTTTTTTTTTACTTTGATTTGTTTAGTTTCAATCCATGTACACACTCGACATTTAATTTCGATTTCTTTCACTTTATCACACGCATTACATGTGCCTCTTACATTCTCGGCGTATAATAACTTTCCCCCCTTGTGTGTGTGTCTGATAGCTTCAGTGAAAAGAAGATGTAAACATGTTGCATGAGGAGGAGAAAAAAATCTCTGATATAATAAATTTACTTTTGAAAGCTTATTTCATTTAATAAGTGCGTAAATATGGGATAGTCTGTTTTAAAGGTCCATTAATTACCTGCGTATGGTTATTTTAATTTTAATATAAATTTTTCCTCGCGCGATTATTATTACATGGTTTGGTAATTAATTTATGAAAATTGTAATCTTTTGGTGTGTCAAATGAAATTGATTCCGTTCAATTGCTTTTTCTCGGTATTTTGCTTTTTTGATGAAACATTTATTTTTTCCAAAGTTTCGAGAGGCTTGAATTGTGATCGGATCGAGTGTTTTTTTTAAATTAGTGTCTTTATTGGAGAAGACAGGCGGTCGCCATACAGGTCAGGAAAGTCAGGGAATTCAGTAAAAAGTCAGGGAAAGTAAAATTGGTCAGAGAAAAGTCCAGGGATTTTCAGTAAAAGTACTGGAAAAAATCAAATTTCAAAAATTCATGAAAAAACTCTAAATTTTGATTTTTTTTTGTTTCCCTTGTAAACTATAAAAATAACCACGAATTTTAATACAAAACCTTGATTTTTTTCTATTTTAGACAATAATTTCTTTTTAAATAACTTAATTTTTAAAGAACTATCATAAAATTATGACTCATAAATTATGTGATGAATAATTTTAACAATTTTCATAAAAACTAGATTGATAGAAGAATTTTAATTAAAAACACTAAAAAAAATTTAATTTTGGAAAAGTTACAAATAATAACAGAAATTCTTTTATTTTCAAAAGTAATAACATTTTTCGCAGAAATTCAATTATATTTAAAAATTTTTTTAAATTCTGGTCATTTCAATTATATCTTTAAAAATAAATAACTACTTCTTCTCCAAAATTCAATTATGTTCAAAATTTTTTTTAAAATTCTCGTCAAAATTTCAATTATCTTTTTAAATAATACAATTCTTCTTTAAAATTCAATTATTTTTAAAAACTTTAATAAAATTCTTGGAAAAATTTCGCAGGGATTCAATAATTTATAAAATTGATGAATTTCTTCTAAATAAACCAATTATTTTCATAAATAATAAAATTTTCACTGGAATTCAATTATTTAATATAACAAATTTCAAATAATTTTAAGAAAAATATCAATTATTTAAAAAGAATTTCATAAAATTCGTCGCAAGAGTTCAGTTATTGAAAAAAATTTAACAAAGTTCTTTTCAAGAATTCAATTATTTTTAGAAACAGTAAAATTCTTCACCGAAATTTAATTATTTTTATATGAATAAAAATTCGTTGGAAGAATTAAATTATTTTCAAAAGTAATAAAATTCTTCGCAGAAATTCAATTACGTTCAAAAATTTTTGTCAAAATTTCAATTATCTTTATAAATAATAAAATTCTTCAATATTCAATTATTTTTAAAAAATTATTAAAATTCTCGTTAAAATTTCAATTATTGTTATGAATAATACAATTGTTCTTCTTCAAAATTAAAATATATTTAAAAACTTGAATAAAATTCTAGTTAAAATTTCAGAGAAATTCAATAATTTATGAAATTTTTAATAAATTTCTTTGAAATAATACAATTATTTTCATGAAAATTCGTCGCATGAATCAATTATTTAAAAAAAAGTTAACAAAGTTCTTTACAAGAATTGAATTATTTTTAGAAACAGTAAAATTCTTCACCGAAATTCAATTATTTTAGAAAAATTTTAATAACATTTTTGGAAATTTTTTAAAACTATTTTCATGAATAATAAAACTCATCGCAGGATTTTAATTAATTTTGGATACAATATTTTAATCAAATTCCTCGAAAAATGTAACTATTCTTAAAAATTTTATTTAAATTTGTCAAAAAATTCAATTATTTAAGAATTTGTTGATAAAATTCTATATGAGAATTAAATTTTAACAAACATTCAATTACACTGAAAAAAAATTTATTTGATTCAAATAACCGATTATTTGTCTATAATCAAATAAATATTTACTTGAATCAAATAATTTTCATTTGAATCAATTAATTAGTACTTGCTTCAAATACTGAAATATTTGATTCAAATACAATTTATTTGATTCAAATAAAAATTATTTGATTCAATTAAATATTTATTTGATTCAATTAAATATTTATTTGATTCAATTAAATATTTATTTGATTATAGACAAATAATCGGTTATTTGAATCAAATAAATTTTTTTTTCAGTGTATTCAATAAATTATTTATTTTTCAATTTAAATAATTGAATTTTTCTAGAATTTTCTAATAAAAATCGATTAAAAAATGAAATTACCGAATAATCGATTGATTGTTTATGAAAATAATTGAATTATTGCAACGAATTTTATTACAATTTTTTCAAATAACTGAATTTTTTTGAAAAAATTTACTACTCTTAAAAATAATTGAATTCTTGCGAAGGATTTTATTAGAATGTTTGTGAAAAATTTCATGGTTATTTAAATTATAACAAAACATGAAGAAGGAGATCACTCCGAGTCTTCGACAAGAATTTTAATTCACGTTTTTAAATATATTTGAATTTTGAAGAAGAATTGTATTATGTATAACAATAATTGAAATTTTGACGAGAATTTTAATAATTTTTTTTAAAAATAATTGAATATTGAAGAATTTTATTATTTATAAAGATAATTGAAATTTTGACAAAAATTTTTGAACGTAATTGAATTTCTGCGAAGAATTTTATTACTTTTGAAAATAATTTAATTCTTCCAACGAATTTTTATTCATATAAAAATAATTGAATTTCGGTGAAGAATTTTACTGTTTCTAAAAATAATTGAATTCTTGAAAAGAACTTTGTTAAATTTTTTTCATTAACTGAACTCTTGCGACGTATTTTATAAAATTCTTTTTAAATAATTGATATTTTTCGAAAAATTATTTGAAATTTTTTATATTAAATAATTGAATTCCTGTGAAAATTTTATTAACTTATGAATGTAATTGGTTTATTTAGAAGAAATTCATCAAAAATTTTGTAAATTATTGAATTACTGTGAAATTTTTCCAAGAATTTTATTAAAGTTTTTAAAAATAATTGAATTTCGAAGGAGAATTGTATAAAGATAAAGAAGATAAAGATAATTGAAATTTTGACGAGAATTTTTAAAAAAAATTTGACGAGAATTTTTAAAAAAATTTTGAACATAATTGAATTTTGGAGAAGTTTGTTAAACTCGATTTACTTTAGTAACACACAAAAAAATATGTGTTAAATTTGTTGCGTGTAGTTTTCAAGATGGTGTTATTTTAACAGCCATTAAAAATATGCATTAATTTTAACACACTCATGGTGTTATTTTAACACAAAATGTAGGTTAAAATCACATCGTATGGGTTAAAAAGAAGTGTTGTTTTAACACTAAAAGTAGTGTTAAAACAACACTTCTTTTTTTCTGTGAATAGTTTTATTTTTTTCCCCAGTAAACCAAGAATTTGAATCGAATCATAAAGTGTCAGAAATGTTTGTTACATTCTATATGAGGCTGAAGTCCACAACGTTTATAAAAACGCAAACAAAAAAAATATTTATTTTTGCGATTGTAAATAATGTTATTTTTCGATAATTGAATCCTCATTAACAACTGATTTCTTAAAAATTAAGGCACATGAAAATTAGAGATGAATTTTATTTGAAAAAAAACTTTAGTACCAATTTGATTGTTTTGCCAGTTAACCAAAAATTTGGATCGAATCATAAACTGTTGGAAATGTTTGATACCGATTTGATCCACTGGGGTATCCCTTTTGATTTCTCTTCAGAAAACTGTGAATTCGTATATAGTAATGTGAACAAATTTACCGTTACCTTCAGGTTTAAATTTTATTATTAACTTAGAAAGAATAAAATAGCAAACAGCTTTTCTAAAAAATGTCAAAAATAGAGAATCAAGGTTCGCCTTTTGTCCCAATCTGACATCCCTAGAAGAATTTCGACACCAAAAATGCAAATCAAATCCTAATTTACTTGCTATTTTTGTCATCAATTTAATCCAATTTTTTCTTCAAAACGAATTTGACATCTCGATAAGAAAATTGTGTTGACTTTTCAACCTTTTTTCTGTTTTAGCAAAAATCTTGAGAGCTATTGTTATAGTTTAAAGTCCCAGCGCCATATATATAAGGAAAATCACCTACTAATTATATGTACATGCAACTGTATAGTAAACTTGATCAATAAATATAAAGTTTATAATATCAAGATCACGAATTTCTCAGCAATTTAAGTCGTGACAGATCATTGTTAAGATATTTCGCATAAATTAGCGTCAATCATGTATATATAGTTTATATATGTATATATGTATATTCCTCTGTTTTGATGTTCAGTTTGTAACAATGTTCTGACCTTTCTGTAAATATGCACGGAGGAACATATTTCATGCCCTATTAAAGATCAGTCGGCTGACATGAAATGCTTGTTATTTGTGTGTTAAAACATCTGTTACCGATCACATATAAAATGAAATTATTATTTTACACATAATTTATATTATAGTAATTGATGCTTCAAGTTTTCCTTCTTTTGAATTTCTTCTTCTTCTTGTTGACTAAATCGGGAAGAAAAATTGGTGGACTTTTAAATCTATATACAATAGGGAAATTTTACTGATTCCGATCATGATTCCGCTAATCGCTAATTTTTTTTTATTTTACTGATTAACTACTAATCGGGAAATAACTGGAAATTTTTTTCACCAAAATTGAAAAAAGTCTTATTATTTTAATTTGTTTTTGAAAAATTATATGAAGCTGAAGTTCATAACGTTTTTAAAAACAAAAACATAAAAATAATGGTATGGTATTCTTATTTTTGATTCTACATTATGTTATTTTTTAATAATTGTATTCTTAGTGATAATTAATTTCTTAAAAATGAAAAACCGTCAATATTAGGGCAAATGAAAATTAGAGATGAATTTGAATTGAAAAAAATTCTGTTTTGATTTTAAGTTTTTGAAAACGTTGCGGACTTCAGTTTCGTCTTTTTATTTCAATTTTCATAGTTAATATACAGTTTTCTTTCTTTGAATTATTAGTTAAAAATAATTAATTTGATAGTAAAAAAATCAGGTCCCAATTCAAACGTGTTATGTAAATAAATTTAAAAAAGTTATGCAGCTAATTGAAATTTTGTGAAATTGGACTGAAAAGTTGCAATTAAATTTGTTGAAGAATTGCATTAGAAACTTTTTAACAAATAGAATTTGCCAAAGTATTTTAATTTAATAATTAATTAATAATAATTGAATTTTTTAAAGAATGTATTTTATTTTATAAGAATGTATAATGCATTCATGTTTCTTAGTGCGAAGATTAATAATTAAAATTTTTATTGGTTAATTTAAAAAAATCGATACAAACTTCAACATTTTTAATAGAATTGAATTTTCGAAAATTCTTTTTTAATTCTGAAAAATAAGATTTTTGAAAATTTTCAATTCTATTGTTTCAAGATAATTGGATTTTTAAAAGGAAATAATTGAAAACTTTTGAAATAATTGAAATTTCATTACATTTTTTGAAAAATAATTGAATTCCTTTCTTGAATTTTATTTAAATTTTTCGAAAATAATTAATGAAGGTTATTGATCGTAATTATGATTTTATTTTTAAAATTTAAAGTTACTCAAAGTTTTAAATCAATTTTTTACTTCTGAAAATTATATTATTCTATTGATATTTATTAACTATTATTGAACTTCTCTTAAATTTTTATGATTTCAAATTTCTGAATGTTCAAGTAAATGATATTTATTTATTTCTTGAGCAAATTTAATTTTTATTACTTATTAAGTAAATAATTAATTATTACTGCTTATTATTTTCGAAAATTTTAATAACATTCTTACACAAGAATTATATTGTTTGTATTTTTTTCATTCTTTGGAAAGATTTAATTATTTTTGTAATTAGTAAAATTCTTTGCAGAAATTCACTTATTATCAATGTAATTTTAATGAACTTGAAAAATCAAATTTTCAATTTCAATTATAAAGAGACAAAGATTATTTTTTAAAAATTGAAAAAATTATTTTCCAAACTTTCAATTAAAAAAACTATTAAAAAAACATTATTTTCCAAACTTTGAATTAAAATTACTAAAAAAGCATTATTTTCAAAAAATTTAATAAATTAAAGAAAAAATTTAAATTTGATGAAAAAAGAAAACCGGGAAAAATTAAAACATAACCGGGAATTTCGTTGATTATATCTTTTAAAAAAGACAATTTAAAAATAAATTATTTTATCAAAATTTAATTATTTTTCAAACATTTTACTATAAAGTTTAAATTATTTTTTAATAGGAGTTTACCGAATTTCAATTTTTTTAATTTTTTTTTTTAATTGTTTGTAATTGTAAAACTATTGTATTTAAAAAAATTGTTTAGAAACATTTTTAAGTAGTTAATTAATTTTACGAATTTCGTTTTTAAGATTTTTGAAAATATTCCACCTTAATAGCTTTAAAAAGAAAAAAGTCCGGTTTCAATCATTACAAACAAATTGGATATTTTTGTATTTAAAATTTTTAATATTTGAATTTTTCAGCAAAAATTGTTTTTCAATTTTCAAAAAATTATTAAAAATGAGTACAGACAATTGAGATGTTGATGTTGAGAGATGATGTTTAATTAAAAATTGCTGAAAATAAATGAATTTTTGGATAACTTTAATTTTTAGAAATGATAAAATTTCTGAAGGTTGACATTTTTTTGAATTTTATTTTCTGTGAAAAATGAATTATTAATTGTATTTAAATATTTATTTTGCAAAATTGTACAGTTTTTGATTAATTGGAATTAGAAATCAGTGAAGAATCAGGAAAGTACAAAATAAAATTTTTGTGACAATACTAAATTATAAATAAGAGACTTTTTTTCTATTTTTAATCGACTAAATTCTAAAGCGACTTTTCTTGTTCGTTAAAGTCGATTCGAAGCCTATAAAATTCATTAAATTCTAAACTTGAATAACAATTATAAATTTATAAGTTAAAAAAAAATGTAACAATTTTCGATGATACAGCAAAAAAAACGTATCAAAATGGTTGCGAAGCAAACCAAAAAGTCATGACAAGTTTTGAACGTTCAAATGAACGAAATATATTTTATTAACAATATTTTCATAAATTATTGATTATAATTTTTATAATTAAAATTAATAACTAAAGTTTTGAATTTAAAAAGGTTTTTATTTATTTTCTTGCTAGTGAGGTAATGCAAATTTATTGTAATAAAAATTTTGTTTGTTTCGATGTTTTCGACTCGAAAACAAATAGTCAAAAGTATGACTAATTCAGATTTTAGTAGAAAATACATTTGTCATCTTCGGGCTGTAAAAAATCAAACATCTCTATTTCTATAAAAAATTAATTAGAAACTTTATAATAAAATCCACTTCCTGGAATGACTCAAAAATCATACCGCTACGAAATTATATTGCAATGTGATTTAATTAATAATTATCACATTCGATAAAATACTCATCAGTTTGTCCCTTCGACTATTCACGTCTCGATGAATGAAAACGTCGAAAATATGCGGTAGAAGTTGATTTTTTTTCCACATTTATTAAAGTAATAATTTTTTATTCTCTCTGCAATCTGTACATAAAAGGCCCTTGAGAATGATGATCCGTTTGTCATGAATCTGATGATTCTCAAGGTTCACATTCTTGATGAAGCGCGCACTCACCATTATAATATTATATACTTTCTACCCTCTTAAAAATTCTTTCTCTCTTTCTATTCACATCTCGAGAATGTGTAACATTCTTTTTCTTGTAAACGTAGAATTACATGCGCTTTTATCTCTCAATATGCGAAAGTGATGCTTCTGCGTGTGGTTGCCGGAAAAAAAACCCCTGGAAGTCCATAAATTAAAAAAAATTGCAAAATAAATCAAAATCAAGGTGAAAGTGAAAGGGAAAGTATAAATATGCAAATAAAAGTACAATGTTACACATTTTTGACCCTCTAATTTGCCTCTCAAGTCTCATCACCATTAAAAAAAAAAGAATAAAAATAAAAACGGTTTATTTTCTCATTTTCGTGGAGAGAAAGTTTCTTTAATTTGAATTCTGATAAAGGAAGAATGTTGTGCGCTAAAAATCTCTCATTCGCTTAATGAAATTAATGAAATTAACCAATTTGATTAAAATAATTAATTTAATGAATTTGATGAAATTAATAAAGTCAATGAATCTGGCAAAATTAATAAATTTAATGAATTTGGAAAAATTAATAAAATTAATGAATTTGATGGGTCAAAAGTTTTGAACGTTCAAATAAACGGAATTTTTTTTACCTTCAGTGTTTTTGAAAATGATTATCGAAAAAAGAAAAATAATTGAAGTTAAACAATATTTAGTTAATAATTAATTTTTTTTAATTTAAAAAATAATTTTTTGTAAATAAAATACAAATTAGAAGGAGTAAAAAAATATTGTCATTCATTTGAATGTTCGAAACGTCAGGAACATTGAATTTAATAAAATTAATAAATTTAATAAAATTAATAAATTTAATAAAATTAATAAATTTCATAAAATTAATAAATTTCATAAAATTAATAAAATTAACGAATTTGATGAAATTAATAAATATAATGAACTTGATGAAATTATAAATTTTATAAAATTGTTTCAATTAATAAAATCACTGAATTTCATGAAATTAATAAATTTAATGAATTTAATGGAAATAATAAAATTTTTTCAATGAATTATTTTTTTTAAAAATTGGTAATTAAACAAATTTCTGAAAAAGAATTTTATAATTTATGAAAATAATTGAATTCTACCAAGGATTTTTTTTCAAATTGAATATAATTGAATTATTGAGAAGAATTTTAGTAAAAATTATTAAAAATGCGAATTTTCAAAAATTTTAATTTGGAACCTTTTCCAAATTTCAATAAAAATGTCATGAAATATTATTTCCATATTTACACTAGAACTGAATTTTTCATCTAATATTCAAAATTCTCAAAAATTTTGATGAAAATTCAAAAAATTGATTCTTAAAAATTTAAAATTCAATTCCTCAAAAAGATTTCATAAAATTTTTGAAAAAACTTGAATTCTTTACGAAGAATATATTTAAAGTTGTAATTAAAAGAAATAGAAATTAAATTAAAGTAATAAAATAATTTGAATTTCTGTAAGAATATTATCATTTATAAAAATAATGTGAAATTAATAAATTTAAGGAATTTGATGAAATTAGTAAAATTAATGAATTTGGTAAAATTAATAAAATTAACGAATTTGATGAAGTTAATAAATTTAATAAATTTGATGAAAATAATAAAATTCTTGCAATAAATTATTTTTTAAAACTTGGTAATTAAACAAATTTTTGAAAAAGAATTTTAAAATTTATGAAAATAAATAAATTCTAGTGCGTATTTTTTTTTAAATTAAAAAAAATACTTGAATTATTGAGAAGAATTTTAGTAAAATTATGAAAAATGCGATTTTCAAAGATTTTAATTTGAATCCTTTTCAAAAATTTCAATTTAAAAATGTTTTGAAATATTATTTCCAAATCTACACTAGAACTGAATTTTTCATCTAATATTCAATATTGTCAAAAATTTAAATGAAAACTCAAAAAATTGATTCTTAAAATTCAATTCATCTAAAAAGATATCAATAAATTTTTGAAAAAACTTGAATTCTTCACGAAGAATATATTTAAAATTGTATTAAAAATAAATTGAAATTAAATTAAATTAAAAAAAATTATTGAATTTCTGTAAAAATATTATCGTTTATAAAAATAATATGAAATGAATAAATTTAAGGAATTTGATGAAATTAGTAAAATTAATGAATTTGGTAAAATTAATAAAATTAACGAATTTGATGAAATTAATAAATTTAATGAATTTGATTGGGCAAAAGTTTTGAACGGAATTTTTTTCACCTGCAGTGTTTTTGAAAATTACTATCGAAAAAAGGAAAATAATTGAAGTTAAACAATATTTAGTTAATAATTAATTTGTTTTAATTTAAAAAATAATTTTTTGCAAATAAAATAGAAATTAGAAGGAGTAAAAAAATATTGTCATTCATTTGAATGTTCGAAACGTCAGGAACATTGAATTTGAAAAAACTAATAAAATTAATAAATTTTATGAAATTAATTAATTTAATAAATATAATAAAATAATAAAATTAACGAATTTGATAAAATTAATAAAATTAGCGAATTTGATGAAAATAATAAATTTAATGAATTTAATAAATCTGATAAATTTACTGAAATTGATGAAATTAATAAAATTATTGCTGTGAATTATTTTTCATTGGGTATTATATTTTTATTCTTAGATGGTGAATAATATTGTGATTTACATGCGCGCTTGACAATAGTTGTTTTGTTCTTGGAAATAATTAAATAATTGTAGGAGTAAATTACTTATATTATTATTAATGAAGGACTCTATTTTCTGAACTTGCAATTATCTTGTAAATCATCCTTAACAGTCGTTTAATAAGTAAATGATGAAAACAATATATTTAATCGCACTTCCAGGAGGATCTTCAATCAAATACATGCGCACACACGCACGCATGTCACTCAATTAATGAAGTAATAAAAATTAAAAATATTAAAAGACTCTTCAATTTAACACTCTTTTCAAATCAGATATTATTTATACAGTACATTACAATGATTTTATATCTATAAAAAAAATTTTTTAATTTGCTTTGGAATAATTTCGTCGAGTTTTCTTTTTTTCATTTCATTTTTTATATCTTAATTGACACTTTTTAATTATGTGATGGTTCGTTTTATAACTTTACATTATAATTTACATTATAATTCACATTATAATTTAAATTATAATTTACATTAATAATTGATGATTTTAGTCTAATAATTTTGACGATGAGTTTCTTTATTTGTTATTTATTGTCTGTAATTAATATTTGTATTGGGAATAATTTTTGGAATAATTTATATGAAATATTATATTTGAAATAATATTTGATTAATTCTTAATTCTTCATTATTTTCTATTTCTGGTGTTGAATCATCGATTATGTGTTTCTAAAAATGTAATACTCTCTAAATTTTAATTAGTGAATTCTCATTCACTCTAAAATTGTTTGTAGTAATTCAAAAAAAATTCCTATTGTTCTAACTTCTTCTAAAATTCAATTTTTTTTAAAGTTTGAACTAAAATTTGTCTCTAAATAAATTTTTTTTGGTAAGAAATTAAATATATTAAAAACTTGAAATATAGTTTGAACAGAATTTAAATGAATGGAATTTTGCAAAAAATAAGTTCTTTAAAATTTCTAAATAAATTCATTAAAAATTTAAATTTCGGAAATTTCAAATTAAAAACAATATTGAAATTTATTTATTTACGAAATTGTAAACGCAAATTTTAAACGTTTGCTTATTTGAATTAGTAACTGATTTTTTGCCTTCGAATTAGTAAATTTTACTAATTTAGTAGAAATTACTGTATATTTTTTAAATTAATAAAAATAAAACAAAAAAAGAAATAATAAAACAAATAAATACAAAAATAAATAAAAAAAAATAATATAATAAATAAATATAAAAAAAAAAAAATAAAAAATAAATAAATAAATAAAGAAATGAATAAAAAAATGAATAAATAAAGAAATGAATAAAAAAATGAATACAAAAATAAATACTAATAAATTAGTAGAAAATAAAAATTACTTGTTTTTAGTAAAATGTACTAACTAAAAAGTAAAAAATCAATTACTGATCCAAACTACAGTAAACATTTTCAATAATTATTCAAGTTTAGAGAGCAATATTGAATATTTTTTCTTCATCTTTAATGATAATGCAAAATAAATAAATCTCGAATGACTTTACTAATTTTATGATTTATAAATCAAATCTCTGTTGATAATGTGATTAAAATTTCTAGTACTTTAATGAAAATTATGACCCATAAATGTAGTGATATTTCAAAAGAGTAATAAATTCTGTCAATAGAAAATGTAATTTCGCGCGCCAAAGTGTGATGAGAATTAAATGTTTTTCTTTCTTCTCAAAATTTACTTTGTGTGATGATGTTATTTAAGTAGTAATTCGCGAAATGTTGAATAAAAATATTCTTTATGGAGAATAATTATTTATTATTATACATACATATATATATATACAGATAGAGAGAGAGAATATCAATGGTTCTTTTCTTCATCTATTTTTCAATACCCTTTTCTATAATGCCATTATAGTAATATACACTCCACTGTAATCAAATCTCGCGTTAAATATATAAGAATATTTATATAAAAGCAAATACCATGAGAACAAAATTTTTCAACAATTTTAAAAATTAAAGAAGGTAAATAATAATTGTAGGTCTAATTTTCTATTATGGAAAGAAAGTAAAAAAAAAAAAATAGAGAAGGAAACATTTTTTCCACTTCAATTTTTTTTTAAATTTGAAACATTAAAAAAAATATTTGTAATTATTTCAGTTAAAAATTATTTTTTTTTAATTATTAAAAACCAAAAGTTTAATGAAAATGAATGAAAAAGCCATTTCAATTTTTTGTGAAGGAAATTTTTCTTCCTTTGTCTTTTTAATTTGAAATAATAAAAAAGAATAACTAATTATTTTAGTTAAAAATTATTTTTTATAATTATTAAAAACCAAAATTTAAATGAAAAGGAATAAAAAAGCCATTACAATTTTTTGTGAAGGAATTTTTTTTTCCTTTAATTGTATTTTTAATTTGAAATAAGAAAAAAGAATAACTAATTATTTTAGTTAAAAATTATTTTTTATAATTATTAAAAACCAAAATTTAAATGAAAAGGAATAAAAAAGCCATTACAATTTTTTGTGAAGGAAATTTTTTTTCCTTTAATTGTATTTTTAATTTGAAATAAGAAAAAAGAATAACTAATTATTTTAGTTAAAAATTATTTTTTTTAATTATTAAAAACCAAAAGTTTAATGAAAAGGAATGAAAAAGCCATATTGTCAATTTTTTGGGAAGGAAATTTTTTTACCCTTAATTGTATTTTTAATTTGAAATAATAAAAAAAACTAATTATATTAGTTAAAAATTATTTTTTTTAATTATTAAAAATCAAAATTTAAATGAAAAGTATATAAAAAAATAATAAAAATATTGTTGGCCATAAAAATTTTTCCTCGAAAAAATACTGCAGAGTTTTTAATATTTTGGTACCTAATTATATAAATTTAAAGAATATGGAAAAAATGTTTTAATAAAATATTTATTGTTAAATATTAATTTTTTCAATTATTAAAATATTAAAAAATAAAATTCAAAGAAAACAAAACATTAACATTGGTAATTACTTTACATATTTTAAATAAAAATGTGGCCTGTAAAAATTTTTCTTTAAAAAAAAAAAAAATACTGCAGACTTTTGAATATATTTTGGAACATGTAAAAAGATAAAAAATATAGAATCGAAAGCTGTCGCGCGCTTTTTTTCTTTTGCCGTCTACAATGTTGTGCACGAAAGATATATTGCTGAAAGTTGAAGAAACTTGTTTCATAATAAATTATTTATTAACTTTTTTCATTAATTATTACAAGTTGTAGGTAATTTGCACGTAATTCGTCTTGCTTGCATTTTTGAGACTCGCAGCTTCTTATTACTTCATTTTCATATACAAACTATTACGCTATATAATATATATTTATGGTTTGTCTAGGATAAAATGTCACATACACACGCGCGTAGGTTAAAAGATCGCAATTTAAAATATCAAACCCAAGTGACATAGTAAATTCTCGACTGTAATATTATTTTACAAGAATAATTTTTCATTCTTTTATTTCTTCTTCTATGTCTTCTTTTTTTTTTCTTCTTCATTTTTTTTCTTGATTATTATCGCGTTCATTTCGATTAAATTAAATGAAATAAATTATTATTAAATTCAATCCAATGAGGAATATAATATCGTGACCATTTATTATGAAACTCGTTATCAAAAAATCAAAATCAGCATTGATTCTTAAGAAACACGTCTATATCTTTCCGTAGAGAGGAATAAATTTGAAATTTAAAAATTTCTACTTGATAAAATATTTCTTTCTTTCTGTTGAAGTTTTTACGTGTTGAAAACAAATGTGTATTCGGTTCAGATATTTTTCAAAAAAGATTCGAACGTTCAAATGAGGAATTTTTTTTTAGTAAGTTTTCTTTTCAAACGATTTTAGTCTTCAAATAATTGAATTCTCGCAAAGAAGTTTATTATTAAAGAAAATAAATAAAAATAATTTTAAATAATAATAATAATAATAATAATTTTAAAATAATTTTTTTTTTATATTAAATTCTCGAAAAGAAGTTTATTACTTATGGGAATAATTCAATTCTTGCAAAGAATTATTTTTATCGAAAAAATTGGAAAATTATAATTTCTTAAAAAATTAATTTCTGAAATCAATTTCTGAAAAAGAATTTAATAATTTATTATTAATTGAATTCTAGTGAGATTTTTTTTTTAATTGAAAATACTTGAATTATTGAGAAGAAATTTAGAAAAATGATTAAAAATGCGATTTTCAAAGATTTTAATTTGAAACCTTTTTCAAAATTTGAACTTAAAAATGTTTTGAAATATTATTTCCTTATTTACACTAGAACTAAATTTTTCATCTAATATTAAAAATTGACAAAAATTTTAATGAAAATTCAATTAAATTCAATTAAATAAATTAAATTAAATTAAATTAAATTAAATTAAATTAAATTAAATTAAATTAAATTAAATTAAATTAAATTAAATTAAATTAAATTAAATTAAATTAAATTAAATTAAATTAAATTAAATTAAATTAAATTAAATTAAATTAAATTAAATTAAATTAAATTAAATTAAATTAAATTAAATTAAATTAAATTAAATTAAATTAAATTAAATTAAATTAAATTAAATTAAATTAAATTAAATTAAATTAAATTAAATTAAATTAAATTAAATTAAATTAAATTAAATTAAATTAAATTAAATTAAATTAAATTAAATTAAATTAAATTAAATTAAATTAAATTAAATTAAATTAAATTAAATTAAATTAAATTAAATTAAATTAAATTAAATTAAATTAAATTAAATTAAATTAAATTAAATTAAATTAAATTAAATTAAATTAAATTAAATTAAATTAAATTAAATTAAATTAAATTAAATTAAATTAAATTAAATTAAATTAAATTAAATTAAATTAAATTAAATTAAATTAAATTAAATTAAATTAAATTAAATTAAATTAAATTAAATTAAATTAAATTAAATTAAATTAAATTAAATTAAATTAAATTAAATTAAATTAAATTAAATTAAATTCCTCTAAAGAGATTTCATTAAATTTTTGAAAAAAACTTGAATTCGTCACGAAAAATATATTTAAACTTGTATTAAAAATAAATTGAAATTGAAATTAAATTAATAAAATAATTGAATTTCTGTAAAAATATTATAATTTATAAAAATAATAAAATTATTAAAATTTGTAAAAATTTAAATTCAATTCTTTCGAGGAAAATTTAAGTTCGTGCGAGAGGAATTTAATAAAAATTGTACTGAAAATAATTGAATTCTATCAAAAAATTTATCACAATTTAGAAAAAAATTACATAAGTGAATTTTTTGTTTTACTTTTAAAAACTAATTGAAATAGGGTCATTTGGGGTAAATGTAAACGGTTTATCTATTTTTTACGAAAAACATCAGTTTTTTTTTGTTAAAAGGTAAAATGGACGGATTTTTTTGCATGAACTTGTTACTAGAGCTTCCTAGAAAAATTTTATGAGGTTCAAAAAAATATTGATGCACCTGAATCGTCTACAATTGACTGTTTACATTTACCCCGAGATTTTGAAATTTGCCTAAAATTCGGGGTAAATGTAAACACCTCTATAGTTAAGCGAGGTTTAAGAAACAAGTTATTTCAAGCATACTACTGTCTTAAGGGATGGAAAAACTGAAAAACAGTTCTTCGTAAATGTATAGAAAAATCAACCAGTTGACTGATAATGTATCATATGAATAAACAATCAACCATTACAAAATTAGTGATGTAAAACTTGAATAACTTGAACAAATTTTAATAGATTTTCATTCAACTTGGTAAAAAAAAGTTTTTAAGCTTGCTGAATAAGAATCTAAAATATCAAATTTTTAAATTTCAAAATGTCAGATCCAATAATTTATTAAATTGTTTTTTAAATGTACTTCAACTTCTGTTTACATTTACCTCGAGTTTTCGAATTCTCGGGGTAAATGTAAACACTTAATTATTTATTAACTAAATTGACGAAAATCAAAAATCAAAGTCAATTTTTGTTGGGGCATGAATAAGGAAGAATTACATATTTTTGTTTGATTTTTAAATTTATTTTTATGCAAATGCGAGACAAAATACTGAAACAGAAAAATTTTCAATTTCAAACTTTTTTGCATTAAAAGATAACTTACACTAGGGCATTGCCAATTGTCAAAATAAAATATTGGCAATAGTCAGAACATCTTGTAGGTGAGCTGAGGTAAAAATATTGCCGTCGTACTTATTTTTTAATTTGTAAATTTAGCTGAAACATCTACTGTTTACATTTACCCCGCGTTTACATTTACCCCAAATGACCCTACGAACTTTTATTTTAATTGTATTGAAAATAATTTAATTTTTAGAATTTTTTCAAAGAGCTTAATAATTTGTAAAAACATAACTGAATTATTACGACAAATTTTATTAAAATTTATGTTTCAAAATAATTGCATTTTTTGGGGAAATTCTATTTAAATAGGACATTGAAAATATTGAATTTGGACAAATATTTGAAGCTAATTAAATTTCTACGAAGATTTTTTAAAAAATTTTTGAAATAATTAAATTCATTTAAAAAATTTAATCAAAAATGCATTGGAAATAATTGCTATTAAATTCTAATAAATAAAATAAATAAATTGTATGAAAATTTTTTAGAATAATTACAATTTTGAGAAGAATTTTATTCAAATTTGTTTAAATTATTGAATTCTTGTGAAACATTTTATTATGTTTATTTAATGTTTTGCTATTTATGAAAATAATTGAATTCATGCAAATAATTATTTTCATCGAAAAAATTGAAAATAAATTATTTCCTGACAAGAATTTTATGATTTATGGAAATAATTAAATTTTTGCGTAAAATTTTATGAGCAATTTTAAAAAATAATTGAATCCCATCGTAAAATTCTGTTAAAATTGTGGTAAATGTAATGTATTTATTGAGAAGAATGTCATTAAAATTTTGGCAAATGCGAATTAAATTGTTTTGGAGAATTTCTTTGGATTTTTTGTTAATAAAAGTTCATTAATAATTGTAATTGGAAATTTTTGAAGTAATTCAATTTCATTATGAATTTTATTGGAATTTCGTTCAATTCGTAGTTCTTAATAATTGACATTTAACATTTGATTATTAAATTTTATCTTAAGATTTATAGAAAATAATCAAATTCTTCTGTAGAATTTAACTATAATATTTTTTGTGTTTCAAAAGAACCGGAAACTATAAAAAAAAGAGTCTTAGAAAGGAATTCACAGTGACGACAGCGTTGATAAAATTTTTTATACACAATAGCAATACAAATTGCTCAAAAAACTTTTTGTTAGTTTTTCAACATTTGTAATTTTCCGAATTTGAGTCGAAAATAAATCGAGCTCTGGGTCTAAAGTTAGGTACAGATGTCAGCTTTCCATTGATGCAAACCGGGACATCATATCTTGGATACGAAAAAAGTTATAATCATTTAAAGCAAAAACCATATTTTCTCAAAAAACTGTCTGTTAGTTTTTCAACATTTGTAATTTTCCGAATTTGAGTCGAAAATAAATCGAGCTCTGGGTCTAAAGTTAGGTACAGATGTCAGCTTTCCATTGAGGCAAACCGGGAAATCATATCTTGGATACAAAAAAAGTTATGATCATTTAAAGCAAAAGACACAAATTCTCTAAAAACTGATTGTTAGTTTTTGAAACTTTTGTAACTTTCCAAATTTGAGTCGAAAATAAATCGAGCACTGGGTCTAAAGTTAAATAAAGACGTCAGCCTTCCATTGGGGCAAACCCGGACATTATATTTTGGATACAAAAAAAGTTATACCCATTTAAAGAAAAACTCCAATTTTCCAAAAATCTGTTTTTTAGTTTTCAAACTTTTGTAACTTCCCGAATTTAAATCGAAAATAAATCGAGCACAAGGTGTAAACTTGGGTAAAGACTAAAGGTTTCCATTAAGCCAAACCGGGACATCATGTCTTTGATACAAAAAAAGTTGTAGCCATTTAAAAAAAACGAATTCTCAAACAACTGATAATCACTATTATCATTGATAATCTTTTATAAAGTAGTAATAAAATAAAAATAATAAAAATAGCAATAAAGGCATTAAAGAATCATATGCATAAATACCACGATGATATATGATAATAGAAGAAAAAAAGAAGAACTAAAATATCCCATTTCTGTGAAATATGTAGATATTTATGTAATATTCATATTTAAGAAATTACAAGAGCATGAGATAGAAAGAGAAGTTTGCACAATTCCTTCGAGGGAGAGACTTGGGAGGACCCCGAAGGTATGCGATTCGCGACTCTCTGTGTGTGAGAGATAAAGAGAGAGAGAGAGTGAGAGAGAGAGAAAGAGAGACTGCAAAGATGATGAGGCATACCTGTCTCAACCGACGTGGTTAATAAAACTAGAAAGGTCAGGTCTGGTTCATGTAACGATCTGGAACTGCGGCCAGAATGAAAATATTCCCCCTAAGGTCACAAAAGGTGTCGTGTTATAAATTTATCTCTATATAAAGATACATTTCTTCTTTTTTTTGTATATATCTTCAAAAAAAATAATGTCCTCAACTCGCGCGCTACGGAAATTGCAACTCTTTATAAAACTAGGTCAATGAATGCATCAAAAAATTTTCAGCATTATATTACACATCTTTCGAAGAAGTGACTTCTGCGGTTATTTGCCCTTGAGGATCTGTTCTGGAATCATCGATTTGGAAATGTGTGGCAAGTTCAGACGCGCACAGGAAGGTCGATATAAATATATTTTATTGCTGGTTGGTTTTTTTTTTTGTTGCTTTGAGCAAAGTGAAGATATTCTTCGTGGCACTAAAAGAACTTTGGTTATGTTTTTCTCTTTAGTTTCAGAGTAAGAATTGTTAAAAATGAGGATTTTGATTCTGTTAGGGTGTAGGGTATTATAGAGTTTTTAGTGATTGTTGTAGTTCTTAGTGATTGTTGTAGTTTATTGATTGTTGTAGTTTATTGATTGTTGTAGTTTTAAGTGATTGTTGAAGTCTCTACTGATTATCACAGTTGTTACTGATTGATGTAGTTTTTAGTGATTGAAGTAACCTTTACTGATTATTGTTGTTTTTACTGATTGTTGTAGTTTTTACTGATTATTAAACAGTTTTTACTAAATCTTTATAGTTTTTTTTAGTGATTGTTGTAACCTTTAAGGATTGTTGTAACCTTTACTGATTATTGTAGTTTTTACTGCTTATCATACAGTTTTTCTTGAATCATTATAGTTTTCTATTGATGTAAGAAAAGGCTCTTCTAATGAACTAAACGAACCATGTTTTGAACCTAAATTGATATCCGAGAAGAAACTAAACGTCGATAAATGTCTGTTTTGTATCTTTCAACCCTTTTTTTTGCATTCAATTAGTATGCCAATTTTGAACCCTTTTCGAAAACCTTCTAGTAATTTTCAATGTTCGTATAAACCAAAAACAGTTGAAACGTTTGGTTCAGAAAACAAAATTTACAGACTTCGGTGAAATAGATCTTTGCTTTACTTCAAAGTACTCTTTTCCATAGCTTTCAATAGACCGAACGAAAAAATATCCACATCTGATATTTGACGCGCGGGTCAAATAAAAATCCATATTCTTGAATGGAAATGTTTTTCATGAATGAAAAGAAAAAAAAATCTCTATTAAATGAAGACAAAAAGCGATTATTGGGTGCGAATATTTAAACGATTTATATTATTTGAAAAGGGCGAGGAACAAAGAAAAGGATAAGCGAGCGCGGTATTCGGATTTTGCAATAGTTGCCGGCGCATCCGCCCCTTAGCTATGAAGTGCTATATAGAATATTATGCTCTATAGAGAAATTCTATGAAGAACATCTAGTTTCGTCATCAATCGACCACGCCGAAGAAGGCGTGTTTCTTACTTTTCTATATATATATTATTGAATTTTTTTTCTTGCCATTAAGTATAATAAAGAAAGGAAAGAGACTTCTCAAAAAGAAAATGACGTTCTTGCATTGCGATGTGAGCTGCATCAACTTGTCATTATGTATGAAAATATACATATATACAAAACACTTACTTGTCTTTAGTAATTGTTGGGCTAGGCTTATTTTTCCTTTGCCCTTTAACATCACTCTCATTATTGCAATTAATTTTTTTACTTAACTTTTAAATTACATCTGTGTATTTATTCTTTAAATAGTCCTTTGTTGTAGGTACAGAAGTCTCGAAGAGAAAAGCTCGAAAAAAAGTTGCAAAAAAAAGAAACGAAAAAAAATTAAAACAATCTGTATATTTATTCTTTAAATAGTTCTTTATTGTAGGTATAGAAGTCTCGAAGAAAAGCTGGAAAAAAATTTAAAAAAAAGAAACGAAAAAAAATTAAAACAATTTCAGGGAGAATAGTTTGTTCCCATTTTTAGCTAATCGATCTTTTTTCTTGTTTTTTCTTTTTTTTACGCTAAAAATTAAAAAAAATCTCTTATAACACAGAAGCTTATCTACGTTTGCTTATTTTTTTCTTTTATTTTTTTCACGATCTGCTACTTTTCTTTTAGATTTGTGTCACTAAAAAGCTACATTTCTTCATGTTTACGAATTTGTTCCACTTTAAATTCGCTAATAGTTGGGATTTTAAAAATTATACACAAAACTTTTAATAATTAAATTTTCTTAAAAATTAACTTAAAAAATTTTAATATTTTTTCGAATCATTTAATTATTTACTTATTTTTGAAAATTTTTCGAAATTTTATAGTAAACTTCTGCAGAATTGAAATTTAATAATCAAATGTCTAATGCTTTCAAAATTTTCAATTATAATTATTAATAAAACTCCATTACTTAATAAAAAATCCAAAGAAATTCGCCAAAAGAATTAATTTCGCATTTGCCAAAATTTTAATAACATTCTTCTCAAAAATTAAATTATATTTATCACAATTTTACGATAGGATTCAAATACTTATTAAAATTGCTCAAAAAATTTTTCGCAAGAATTTAATTATTTCCATAAATCATAAAATTCTTTTTATGATTATTTATTTTATTTTTTTCGATAAAAATAATTCATTGCAAGAATTCGATTATTTTTATAAATAGTAAAACATTAAATAAATATTGTAAAATGTTTGACAAGAATTGAATAATTTAAACAAATTTGAATAAAATTCTTTTCAGGATTGTAACTATTCTAGAAAAATTGTCATACATTTTGTATATTACAATTAAATAATAATTATTTTCAATGCAATTTTTATTACATTTTTTTAATGAATTTAATTATTTTCAAAAATTTTAATAAAAGTCGTCGTAGAAATTTAATTTGCTTCAAATATTTGTCCAAATTCAATATTTTTAATATCCTATTTAAATAAAATTTCCCCGAAGAATGCAATTATTTTAAAACACAAATTTGAATAAAATTCGTCGCAAAAATTCGGTTATATTTTTATAAATTATAAATGTCTCCAAAAAAATTCTAAAAATTAAATTATTTTCAATGCAATTAAAATAAAATTTCGTATTTTATTATTTTTTAAAAATGAAACAATATTGCTAAAATTCACTTATGTAATTTTTTTTCAAATTTTGATAAATTATTTAAAAGAATTTTATTATTTTCAGTACAATTTTTATTAAATTCCTCGCACGAACTTAAATTTTCCTCGAAATAATTGAATTTACATTTTTACAAACTTTATTTTTTTACTACTTTTATAATTGATAATATTTTTACAGAAATTTAGTTTAGTTTAGTTAATTCATTTTTAATACAATTTTAAATATATTCTTTGGAAGAATTCAATAAATAGATATTTAAATAGTTAACAATAATAAATAAATAATAAAAAAAAATTATTTAATTATTTCTGAATCAAAAATTCTCATTTCTGGATTGAATTTGATTATTTCTAGAGTAAATTTTACTATTTCTAGAGTAAATTTTACTATTTCGGAAGGAAATTTTTCTAATTTTTGTAAAAAAAAGTAAAAGTTATTTTGGATCAATACAAAATTTTTAATATAGAATAAATTTCGCTATATTTTTAAATTTATTTCAATTCATTTTACTACTTTAACTTATATATATATCATACTTAACTGATTTTAATACTGAATCACTGAAACATTAGTTGCGTATTGTTTGAATTATTTTCCAGTCCTATAAATTGCATCAAAACCAAAATGTCATATCATTATTGCATTGTTTGTCTATAATCGCCTAATAGAAAAATGACGGTGTATATTAAAAATCAATTTATTAAAGAAAGTAAAAGTTTACTTATAGTTTCAATATAATGAATGAAAGAATCAAAATAATATATGATGAAATATTATGCCACGAAAGATTTAATATAATTGAAAATTAAATCAAAATTCTCGACAATTAACAATTATTATTTCGAATTCGATTGATAAATTTCTGTACTTGGCAAAGTGAAAGTATTGTTTGAAGAAATTTTTTCCAGAAAAATTTTTCAGTGTACAAATATATTAATGTAGTATTGAGATTTCAACGCTGTCACTTATTGAATAATTTTCAATTACAGACACGAAAATTTACTGTTATTATTATATTATTATTATTATTAATATTATTATTATTATTATTATTGTTATTATTATTATTATTATTATTATTATTATTATTATTATTATTATTATTATTATTATTTTTTTTTTTTTATTCACGGGGGTGAAGAGGAAATGCATTTACGCATGCCCAGGAAGATCCCACTTGCCTGGGGTATGTCGGGCTCGCACAAAATGCAAGGAAAAAAAAAGAAACCTCACATACCTGCTTTTTACGGCAGTCACAATACCGACTAAAACCTCTTCTTGCTTCCCCTGGGTTTCGAACCTTCTGCCCACCTACGGAACTACCTAGTGGCTTCAGACTTCGTAGATGGAGGTCCCGTTTAGTCGCTGACGCGACTCTTCCGTGCCGCTCTTGTTCTGGCCTATTTCCTTCTTGTTCTTGACAGGGTCTTCTTAGCTTCCTCTAAGGCAGTCCTGAAGACCCTGCACCGACCTGATCCGGCGACGTGTTGGATGTCCTCCTTCTCGCCGAACTTCGCCTGGCATAAGAAGCAGCATGAGCTCTTCTTACAATCTGCTGCTTTATGGCCAGCTTCTCCGCACTTGAAGCACGCAGCTGACCTATCTAATCCTTGGCAATCTCTGCCTATATGGCCATAGTCAAGGCACTTGTGACACCTTGTGACCATCGCTCTCCTGCTAATTCTGCAGGACACAAAACCGATTTTAATGTGCCCCATCTTCTCCAATCTGGCAGCGTCGTCCTGGGTGGTGACCACGACAGCGAGCTTCATACCTCGCTTATTTGGTCCGAGGACCGTCACCTTCCTGCTTCCTGCTGGTACCGTAGAAACTTGCTCCAAGGCACCCAAGACGTCTTCTTTCTCAGTAAGGCTGTCCATATCGCGGATTTCCAGCGTAGTTTGCCGGTCCGCCATATGCACCTTACCCAGGTCACCGATCACCTTCGTCACCTCCTCGGTGAACAGCTTCTTGTTTGAAGACCTTCCAATTTTAATGAGAAGGTCTCCCTTTTTTGTGGGTAAAGCTCCCACAACCCTTGTCTGACTGGCCTCCAGGTCAGCCTCTTTTCGAACTTTCGCCAGTACTTCGGCGAAAGTTTTCCCTTCAGCCACTTTAACGATCACTGTGGCTCTTCCCTTCTTGACCTGATCTGGCTTCGGAACCGTTTTGATCCCCTTATTTTCAGTCTTTTTAAGTCTCTCCTCCTTTTTCCTTTTTGGATCCTTCGCAGGCTCAGGATCACTTCTCTTCCTCTTCTGAGCATCTAAGACGACGTTTCTTAACACGATTGCGTTACAACGATCTCTTCTTACTCTGCGATAGCTTGTCTAGCTTCTTCCGACCAGATCAAACCCTGGTAGAAAATCTCGTCCTTTTTTGTAGCAGCTGCGTGCTTCACCTTGGTCTGCTGTATGAGCGATGTTATGCTTTTAAGTCCATCCTTGATTGTCATATTGACATTTCTTTGGACTTCGCAGGACTTTATCATCTTACTGACCTCTTCTTCTATTGCTAGAATGCATGCTGCCTCTTCTTCCCGCAGCTTTATGCATTCATCTCGGTCCTTGTTGCAGCTAGCAATGTCATTCGCTGAAGCATTACTGAAGACAGAAATGCAGCTAGCCTGACTTGTCACACTGCTCGTACTCCCTCGTCTCTCCACCTTCTCCACGATGATCTGTGGAACTGCCAACGCGTTGTTGCCCTCCTGCATCCTTGGGCCACTGGCCATCATCCTCACGCTCGAAAGCGCTTGATGATCGGAACCAGTGAGAGATTCAGCCGAAGCATTACTCCGCAGGTACTCTTCCTTGTTTTTACAATCGCTCATACTGGGATTATTATTATTATTATTATTATTATTATTATTATTATTATTATTATTAATATACGATAAAATAATAATTGTCATTAAATATTATTAAATTAAATAATAATTATGATAAAAATAATAATAATAATAATAATAATAATAATAATAATAATAATAATAATAACAATAATAATAAAAATAATACAAATATATTATTATTCAATATTCAATTAATTGGCTTTTGGATCCGTGAAAAAATTATTTGACTATATTTATATTATTATTTTTATTTTATTATTATTATTATTATCATTATTATTATTATTATTATTATTATTATTATTATTCTTATTATTATTATTATTATTATTATTATTATTATTATTTATTAATATCGTTATTATAATTTTGTACTTAATTTTTATTGTAAATTTTTAATACCCACTATCTTGACTTATTAGATTATAAATGAACACATTACTGGAGTATCACGCATATGTGAAAGTGATGAGAGCATGTAAAATACCTGTTAGTTGATGAAATTAACATTCAATCGATGAGGCATGAAAATTAAAATGATTTCAGTTATATTGCGAGAATATAATTCTTCGGCAAATTGAGATATAATAAAAAAAAATCCCTCGTATTTAGAGACAATTTAAAATAACGATAATGCTATTTTACACGTTCAATGCCAAAAAGCGTATAATAATAATAAATAGCGTCAATTTGCCGAATGATTTTCGTAGTGAACCAAAATTTATTTCAATCAAATCTTTATTATCAAAGAAATATTTTTCTAAATAGCTTTGAACCAGCAATAATGAACGAATGTAAAAAGAAAATTACCAAATTCAACATTTAGCCATTCTGAATTCTACAGATATATACAACATCCATATTCTTACGAAGTTGAAATTCGCAACGTTTTTAAAAACGAAAAATCAATAAAGAGTTTTTTTCAAATAAAATTCAACTCTAATTTTTATCTGCCTTAATTTTTAAGAAATCAGTTGTTACTAGGGATTCAATATTGTCAAAAAATAACATTATTTACAAATTAAAAATAAAAGTACCGTCCCATTATTTTTTTGTTTTCGTTTTTAAAAACGTTGTGGACTTTAGCCTCATAAATTTTTTAGCTTCTTTTCTTTGAAACAGCATCATTTTTTTTGGGTACAAGATATTTATAGACATTTGTTAATGGATTCATTATTTATTATTTTATTTATTATTTGCATTTATTATTTTATTTATTATTTTATTTATTATTTTATTTATTATTTTATTTATTATTTTATTTATTATTTTATTTATTATTTTATTTATTATTTTATTTATCGTTTTATTAATTATTTTATTTATTATTTTCATCAAATTTCAATGTTAGGATTTTTTCTCCCCACACAGATGCAATGTTGTGATTACTCCGTTATAAATGTCAATTAATTATTTACGCGGCAGCGTGAAATAAAGTCGAAAGGTCCTTTATTATAACTATTTGAAACTAATAAGCTGTCAATCGAATAAACATTCATTGAAACACTAAATAATACAATAAAGTAATATAACAATGAGAAGCATTTCATCATAGTGAATAAAATTTTATTCCGGGATCACCAGATCGCTTCAATGATTGTGCACCTTGCGAACATCTTCACGTTTATATTGTTTATGTAACACTTATTTTACTATATATACATTTTTATCGAACAATAAAACTTGTATTCCAGAGCGATTTGATGACTTTGCGGATCATTATTTTATATATATATATATATATATATATATATATATATATATATATATATATATTGGAGGAAGGATAAAAAAAATTATTTAAATAACATTTTATATTTAGCATATACACAACATATTGTGTTTATATGTGATTGAAATGTATAATATGTAGTGTATTTCAAAAGACAAAACTAAAATCCAAATTGATTCTGAGGTAATCGTCAAATGAACCAAAAAAAAAAATTAGGCCAATGAATTCCGGTTTTATATCAAGGATTTCAAGATGATCCCTTTTCTTCTTAAACACCTTTTCGTGATATGGATTATTGAAATCAAAAATCGTTACACTGTATAGAAGTTAAGTATTTAATTTTTCCAGATTTTGAATGCGAGACATTTTTATTTCGGCATCGAAAAATAAATTTTTTATCCTTACTTTTTTAACCAACTAGCAAATTGACTTATCAATCAATTTTTCTTAAATACAATAAGCAATTTTAATGGTCCCTGAAATTGCCATCGATGCTCAGCATCGAAAAATATTTTTTGTACAAAACCAAAAAAAATTACTCAATTTTTTCCAATGTTTTAAGTTAAAAAATACTATTCAATAGTTTTTACTACTTTGATGAATAAAAGGAGTAAAATTAGTTGAAATTTTGTCACTAAAAATAAGGAAAAACATTTTTCGATGCTGAACATCGATGCCAACTTCAGGAACCTAAGTTTAAAATGTAATAGAATGTCAAAATTTTTAATACAATTTTTTTGTAATAAAAATAAAGTATGAATTAAAAAATATAGCTTTAATATTACTGTAATTATAATAATCATATTCGAACATAGGGAATTCGGGGAAAAGTCAAGAATTTTTATTAAAAGTAGTGAAAAAGATTAAATTTTTAGAATTTACATGAAAATTATCTGAAATTTTTGTCTTTTGTTTGACTCATGAACTATAAAATTACCGTGAATTCTAATACAATTAAATTTTTCCAATTTCTGACAAAAAATTTCTTTTTCAATAACTTAAATCTTGAACAACTATATCGTAAAATAAATAAATTATTTAATGAATAATTTTACTTAAATATTTCAAAAGTTAATTCGTAAATTTTTAGAGTTGCGTTTACAATGTTCGTAAATAAATTAACTTCAAATGGTTTGAGTTAAAAATTTTAGAGAATTTAAATTTTTAATGAATTTAATTAGAAATTTTAATAAACTTAGATTTTTGAAAAATTTTAATGATTCAAAATCTTCTAAAATTAGTTAAATTTGTCATTATATTTAAGTAATTATTAAAAGTAACTGATTTATAAAAGAATTTTTATTTAAAACACTAAAGAAATTGAAGTTTGAAGGCGCTAAAAATAATTGCGGAAAATATTTTTTTTTTAAATTTTAATAAAATTTTTGGCAAAATTTCAATTTTTTTAATAAAATTTCTCTATATTCTCGTCAAGATTTGAATGATCTATTTAAAAATAATGAATTTTTTCTCCCAAAATTCAATTATTTAAAAAAATTTCAATAAAATTCTTGGTAAAATTTTCATTATGTTCAAAAACCTTTTTATTTTCTTGTAAAAACTTGAATAATCTTTAAAAATAATAAAATTCTTCTAAAAAATCTAATTATTTTTAAAATTTTCAATAAAATTCTTGGTAAAATTTTCATTTTGTTAAAAAATCTTTTTATTTTCTCGTAAAAATGTAAATAATCTTTAAAAATAATGGAATTCTTCTCCAAAATTCAATTATTTTTCCAAATTTCAATAAAATTCTTAGCAAAATTTCAATTATGTTCAAAAATGTTCTTATTTTCTTCTAAAAATTTGTATAATCTTTACAAATAATTTAATTCTTCTAAAAAATTCAATTGTTTTAAAAATTTTCAATAAAAATCTTGAAAAAATTTTAATTATGTTCAAAACTCTTTTTATATGCTCATAAAAATTTTAATAATCTTTAAAAAAATAATAAAATTCTTCTCCAGAAGTAAATTATTTTCAAAAATTGTCAATATCTACTATTGGAGTTTTTCAAAAGAATTCAATTATTTAAAAACAATTTTAATAGAATTGTACACAATCATTTAATTATTTTAATAAATTATATAAAATTTTTTTTGTCATCTTTATTATTTTTATAAATAATAAATTTGTTTTAAAAATTAAATATTATTTTCATAAATTATAAAATTCTTCTCGCAGAATTTTCATTATTTTTAGCACAATTTTTGTCCAATTCCTTAAAAAATGTAATTATTTTTTAAATTTGTATTAAAATTCGTCAAAAGAATTTAATTTTTTTTTAAAATTTGCTAATGAAATTCTTTATGAGAATTAGAGTTTAAAAAACATTGAATTATTCAATAAATAATTTACGGTTGTATTTAAATAATTGAATTCACGTAGAATTTTCTAATGAAAATTGATTCGAAAATAAATCTTTTATTTTCCATTTGAGATACTAATGCAATATGAAAATAATTTTTAAGTTGTTACATAGTAACAATATATTTATAATATAAAATAATCATTTTAACACTCGACCCACTTTTCATTGTTAGAAAACATAAGGAAATCGATTGTTAATTAATCGTTATCTTTATGCTTTATGACAATGTATTTTTAAAGTTAGTTAATTTAAAAAAAATAAATATTAAAACAATATTAATTATCTAATTATTTAATTATTAATTTAATTAAAATTAAAATATTAATTCCTGTGAAAAATTATAATAATAATTAAATGTTTAGAATATTTAAAATAAATTATTGTTTTTGAATAATTTTACAATTAATGAAATTCATAAATAAATTTAACAGAATATTTTTCCAATAAAATGTTTACTTTTATTTTCTAAAAATTCAAAAAATTTCACTTTAATTTTCAATTTTAATTAATTTTTCTAATTGACAAATATAATTTATAAATATTTTTTTCTTTCCTTTTAAAAAAAGCCATTGAATTTTCTTAAAACAATGGAAATTAAGAATAGATTTAGAATTGATGAAAAATAATTTTCTTATGAAAATTTTCTACAAAAATATTAAGAAACGAGAATATCTACAATATTTGTCGTTCTAGAAGAAAAAATGAGTTTGTAAACAATATTGTTATGGAAAAATAAAATTTATACTTCTTAATCTAAATTTTTAACAATTAACAATTTTCTAATACTTTTTATAAAGGAAAACATGAATAATTTCGCATAATAAAAATAAATAATAAATAAAATATATTTTTTTTAAATTTTGAAATTAGAATTGGGCAGAATGAATAAAAGAAAACGAAGATTAATATAGTTAATGAATTAATAATGAAAAATCAACTTCAGCACTTAATTAAATAAACAATCGTTTGTAATAAACTCTTAACACAGAGTTTTTCTAAGAATATCAAATTCAAAGACAAAAAACGAATATAAAATGTTTCTTCGTAATACTTTTGATTCGCTTTTTTGTCTCAATTTGATATCCGCAGAAAAATAGCGAACGTTTAAACAACGTAAAAAAATGAAATTTCAATTTTAGTATTATATTCTGGAGGTCAAGACGATTTTAGAGATAAACGATTTTTTTTTCATCATTTCATGTTAATTTTTTTCTTCTTACCACAGTCGAATGCATAATATTGCAATAAAAAAAAAGCGGAGCAAATTTGCTTGTTTTTCGTTAGAGGTGTTATCCCAATGTTCAACTAATACTTGACGCGTGACGGCTAAAACGTTGCTCGATTGTATGCAAAATGTTTATTTCGTGCATCGCCCGATTTTATAAGAATGATGATACATGAATCCCTCTTCATCTTCCCATCTTGAAAATTGCATCACAGTACTTAATGCCCCCATGGCCTGAATATTGCGATCATTGAACATATGTACATCTCTTTATGTTCCTTTTTTTTTCTTCTTCTTCTTCTTCAAACGCAATTACAGATGCATTGAGAAAAAAATGTCTTGCTCTTTTTTTCATCTTGTCATTTCAATTGTTGTACCGCAAGAAAAGTATTTTTTTCCTTTATAATGTATATATAATATGTGTGTAATTTCTCAATTTATTATATAATGGTCATTATTGTTGTAATTCAGATATTTCATTTGTGGCAATTTTTTTTGAAATTTTGAATATATTTATAATTTGACAGTTAATTAATGGGATTGTTTTATTTATTATTTTTTACGAAAATTAAATTATTAAAGAAAATTTGAAATATGCTTTCATAGCAAGAATTTAATTATTTTCAAAAATAATTAAATGTTTCAAAAGAATACAATTACTTAAAAGAGTTTAAATTACTTTTTTCTTCCCTAAAAT
Source organism: Leptopilina drosophilae (assembly GCA_032873175.1). Taxonomy (NCBI): domain Eukaryota; kingdom Metazoa; phylum Arthropoda; class Insecta; order Hymenoptera; family Figitidae; genus Leptopilina; species Leptopilina drosophilae. Next base: position 74,825,921 of record CM065478.1, on the reverse strand, counting down.
TCAATTATTTTTTTAAAAAAATAAAATTGTTCATTAAATTATTTTCCAAAATATAAACTACTTTCTTCGCAAGAATTATTCAATTATTTTCAAAAATAATGAAATGTTTCAAGAGAATTCAATTATTTTAAAGACAATAAATAATATTTATTTAATATCATTTGTTAAATAGAACTGAATAATTTTATTTTGAATTCAATTTTCAATTAAATTTCTTGAAAGAATTCAATTTTCAAAAATTTTAATAAAATTCTTCGTAGGAAATTTAATTAATCTCAAATATTTGTTAAAATACAATTAGTATTATCAATATTTATACGATTTTAATAAAATGTCCCTAAAGAATTCAATTACTTATTCAAAAGCAATTTGTTAATAAAATTCGTATCAAGAATGAAATTATGTTCATAAATCGTAAAATTATTCGTAAAATTTAAATTATTTCCAATATGTATAATTTAAATATAATTTCTTGATGAAATTGAATTATTTTCAAAAAGTTTAACAAAATTTGTTGATAGAATTCAATTATTTGACAAAAAATTTATTTAATTTTTAATAAAGTTCTTTGCAGGACTTTAATTATTTTCTATAAATAATAAAATCCTTCTCAAGAATATAATTAGTTTTAGTAAATAATAAAATCCTTCTCAAGAATATAATTATTTTTACAAATAATAATAATCTCCACAAGAATTCAATTATTTTTAAAAATTTTAATAATACCCTCTTCAAGAATTCAAATATTTTAATAAAATTTGTTGCAAGAATGCAAATGAATAATAAAAAAATTAACTCATCATCAAAGTCAGGGTTTTAATTATATTTAATACAATTTTAAATAAATTCCTAGAAAACTTGAAATTATTTTCAATTTTTTAAAATTTGGTTAAAATTGTTCTTAATAATTCATTTATTTTAAACAAATTTTAATAAAATTCTTCGTCGAAGTTGAATAATATTAACAAATTATTCGAAAATCATATATATATTTAAAAACTACTATATTAAAAAAACTTCTTAAAATAATTTAGTAATTTAATAATTATTTTATGACTCAATTAGTTAAAATTTTAAATATTTTATAAATTTTTCACAAGACTTGAATTATTTAAAAAAAATTTACTCTAGTTCTTCATTAGAATTCAATTATTTTTTTATAAATAATAAAATTCTTCTCATGAATTCAATTATTATAAACATTTTAATAAAATTCGTTACATGAATTTAATTAATTTCATAAATAAAAAAAAATTTAACACAAGAATCAGGATTTCAATTAATTTTAACACAATTTTACATGAATTCCTCGAAAAATTCAATTATTCATTAAAATTGTTTTAAAATTCTTCGAAAGAGAAGAGAAGGTTTCAAATTAAAATCTTTGAAAATCTTATTTTTTCATAATTTTAACTATTAAAATTCTGTAGAATTAACTGTTTTTGAAAAAGTTTAATTAAATGTTGAAAACAATTTAGGCAAAAAATAATTAAAAATAATTAAATTTTGAATATTGAAAAAATTATTAAAAATAATTGAATTTTGAATATTGAAAAAATTATTAAAAATAATTGAATTTTGAATATTAAAAAAATTATTAAAAATAATTGAATTTTGAATATTGAAAACAATATTAAAAATAATTGAATTTTTAATATTGAATAATAATAATAATAAAAATTAAATAGTTACTTTTCACAGTAAAACATTCGAAATAATTTGCATTTTATTTTTAAAAAATGATATTTTACATTACATTATTAATATTTTACTTAAAAATTTTTTTAAAAATCGCCATGTTTTGATTATTTTTATATTTTTAAACCAGAAATACGTGAAAAATGCAAATTCTGAAGACAAATGATATTCAAATATCAACAGTGTGCGCACGACTATTGTACATCTCTTCAGAGATGAAAGATCCATCAGAGAAAGATTGCTATCACTTTGAAGGTGTGAGAAACCTAGATAGGGCGTCTTCTCAATCCCATGAAGTAATTTTCATTCAAATATCCACACAAGACAAATTATTTTTCATCACTTTTCATTAAAATTAATCACGTTTTATAAAAATTTATTCACTTCCTCTCTATTCACGTTATTTTTCTTCTGCGATTAAAGTTTTAATTAACCTCCTGTCGACACACTCGCTGTCATTTTATTTTATTTACAAGTTACAATTTATAAAAAAGAATTTTTAAGTTTCAAAAGATTGCGAAAATTTTTTGCAAAAAAAACCTTTTTTATTAACCTTTTTTTAAAAGGACTTTTCTTATTCTCCTGAAGTAAGAAATTTTTATCTAATTTACAAAAAATCACAAAAAAAAATAACAATTTTTAATTTTAATATTTGTGAGGTCCCTGAAGTTCCATCGAACTTTTTAAGTTAAAAAAATACTATTAAATAGTTTTTTACTTCTTAGGTAAATAAAAGAAGTAAAATTAGTTAAAATTTTGTTACTAAAAATAAGGATAAATACTTTTCGATGCTGAAGATCGATGCTAACTTCAGGTACCTCATTTTTGATCACTTTTCTCTTTAAATATTTAATAAATTGAGCTAAAATTTTGTACGAAAGTCTAAAATATAATAAAAAAGAGGAGTGATGTGCAAAAGTTTTAATATTTTTAAAATTAATTATTACAAATTAGTTTTTAATGTAATCAGTTATCACGGCCAGTTTAGATCAATTTGAAGTCTTTACCGATTCTAAAGTTTTTTTTATTGTAATTTATTTTTGAATTATTAAAACTTTTGCACATCACAGTCCCTCTTTATTATATTTTAGACTTTCTCACAAAAATTCAGCTCAATTTATCAAATATTTAAAGAGAATAGTAGACGAAGAAACTAACAGGGGGAATTAAATTTTTAAAATAGTAAACTTCGTAAATTAAATTAAATTTATTTAATAATTATTATAATTAGATTAAAATTATTAGAAAAATAAACAGAGGGCATTAAATTTGCAAAATAGTAAATTTCATACATTAAATTAAATTTATTTAATTATTCTTCATAAACTTCATAAATTAAATTAAATTTATTTAATAATTATTATAATTAGATTAAAATTATTAGAAAAATAAACTGAGGGCATTAAATTTGCAAAATAGTAAATTTCATACATTAAATTAAATTTATTTAATTATTCTTCATAAACTTCATAAATTAAATTAAATTTATTTAATAATTATTATAATTAGATTAAAATTATTAGAAAAATAAACAGAGGGCATTAAATTTGCAAAATAGTAAATTTCATACATTAAATTAAATTTATTTAATTATTCTTCATAAACTTCATAAATTAAATTAAATTTATTTAATAATTATTATAATTAGATTAAAATTATTAGAAAAATAAACTGAGGGCATTAAATTTGCAAAATAGTAAATTTCATACATTAAATTAAATTTATTTAATTATTCTTCATAAACTTCATAAATTAAATTAAATTTATTTAATAATTATTATAATTAGATTAAAATTATTAGAAAAATAAACAGAGGGCATTAAATTTGCAAAATAGTAAATTTCATACATTAAATTAAATTTATTTACAGGGTTGCTACAATGTCTGGAAACCTGGAAAACCTGGAAATGTCAGGGAATTTTATTTTGTATGGAGAAGTCAGGGAATAGTTAGGGAAAAATGAGAAAACACCTGGAAAATAATTTTCTGTTAATCAGTAAAATTTGACTGATTTTCAGTGACTCTATTCTCGCGATTTGAATCAGTGAAATTTCACTGAAGATCAATTATTAAAAATTATTGAAATTTTAGTCATATATTTCACTGATTGATCAATTAAAAAATAACTGAAATTTTAAATATTTGCGACTGAAATTTCCAGTAACTTTTTAATTTGCCAATCAGTGAAAAATGACAGTTAACTGGTCTACCAACCGGGAAAAATCTGAAATATGCCAGGAATTTTATGTCAAACCGAGAATTTTTTCACCAAATTAAAAAAAAATTTTTATTATTTTAATTTGTTTTTAAAAAATCGATTTTTATTTCAATTTTTATAGATATTTATACTGTTCTCTAAATTTGAATTAATTAAAAATAATTTATTTGATAATAAAAAATCAGTCACTGATTTAAATAAAGTAGGTATGCAAATAAATTTTAAAAAATTATCGAATTAATAAAAATTTTGTGAAATTCAACTGAAAATAATTAAATTTGTTAAAGAATTTCATTAGAAACTTTTTAACAAATAAAATTTTCAAAGTATTTTAATTTAATAATTGATAAATAATTGAATTTTATAAAGAGTCACATTCTAATGTATTCATGTTATTTAGTTCCAAAATTAATAATTCAAATTTTTATTGGTTAATTTTAAATAAACACACGCTTAAAATTTTTTTAATAAAATTGAATTTTTGCAAAGTTTTTTTGAAAATTTCGAAAAATAAGATTTTTGAAATTTTTCAATTCTATTGTTTCAAGATAATTGAATTTTTATAAACAAAAAATTGAAATTTTTTGAATTAATTTAAATTTCTTTACGTTTAATTTTATTTCTTGAAAATAATTGAATTTCTTTTAAAGAATTTAATTCACATATTATTATGTTATTATTCAATAATTATGATTATTAAACTTCTCTTAAATTTTTATAATTTTAAATTTCTGAATGATCAAATAAATGATATTTATTTATTTCTTGAGCAAATTAAATTTTTATTACACAGGATAAAATCAGTCTGACTCCGTTTACACTTTAAATTCAGTCTCGAAATTAGGCAGAAAGTAAGACTTTATTTATTTATTTACTAATTAATTATTTTTATTTATTTACTTATTAAATAAATAATTAATTATCAGGTACTGCTTAGTATTGTCAAAAATTTTAATAAAATTCTTCGCAAGAATTAAAGTATATTCATAAATAATAGCATTCTTTGGAAGGATTCAATTATTTTCATAAAAAATATAGTCATATTCTTTGCAGAAAATCAATTATTATCAATATAATTTTAATAAAATTGAAAAATAAAATTTTCAATTATAATTATAAACAGACAAGATTATTTTTTAAGAAGTTAAAAAAATTCTTTGACTAATTTAATTATTTTCCAAATTTTCAATTAAAATTATTAAAAAAACATTATTCTCAAAAATTTAAAGAAATTCGTCAAAAGAATTTAATTATTCATAAAAACTAATAAAAATTTTTAAAGCCATTTGTAGATTTAAATAATAAACACGCTGAAAACCATAAAATTTTTAAATATTTTATTTTCGCCAATGAAAAAGTGTTTAAAACTGAGTTATTTTTCTAGAAATGATTAATACAACAATAAAATATGCTATGTTTGCATAAATTTTGCTTTTTAATTAATTACTTTTTATATAAATCCCACTTATAATGTGTATGGAAAAATATTGTTTGAGACCTGGAAAACCTGGAAAAGTCAGGGAATTTCATTCGAGAAAAATTGTAGCAACCCTGATTTAATTATTATTATAATTAGATTAAAATTAAAAGGGATTAAAATTGTTAGAAGAAAATTAATAATTATTTGAAATTTATTACACAAATGTGGGAGTCATAAATTAATTTCATTGACAAAATTCTCGCCGATTTATAAATTGCGTTATTTTTATAAAGTGCGTGAGAGAATGAAAGGTGTAAATTGAAAAAAAAGAGGAGAAAAGATTTATCAAGACTTTTATTTCATTTGAATTTTTACACTCTTATGAATCGATCTTATATATTATGAGCAAGAGAGAGGGAATTATAATCTGACTTTTGTATCGGTAGATGAAATTGACAAAACTGCTGTAGGTCAAGGTTACTACATGAACACTATACTAATTGTATTTGCAGGGAACGTTCAGTGAACTCGATAATTTCTTATATACATACATATACATATTATTATCTGTTGTTTCAAATCATTTTGACCTCATATTTGTTATATTATGCAAGGGGGAGATGAGAGTTAATGATTTACTTTCACTGACTCACCTTTATTGCCACCTTACTATAACCGTTATGAATTCTCTGCCGTAACAACCGTCACAATGCATGACCTTATTTTCATCATTTATCCCAAATTTTCATCTATATATAGCTATAATACTTTTTCTCATGACTTTTTTATCAATTTGGACACGCGCAAATATTTTATTTCGATTTTCGAAAGAAAATCTCGATTATTTTTGTCCGCTCCGGAATCTTTGATTTTGAATTCAGATTTTTTTTTAATAGACATTTTTTAATAGTAGATTTTTTAATAGCTTTTTACATTTGAATCTGCTAATGATATGTTTGAGTTGGGGTTTTTTTTTGCTTTCAATCAATCAATCATTTTTATCAAATATACGATCAATCTTATTTGGTAATTAATTTTCTTGAATTGATTAAATAACTATTATAATGTTTAGCATCTGTTGATTGATGATTGAATTTTGGATGTGGCTGCAAAATGTTTGCTTTTTCAAACTACTGAAATTATTATGAGTCTTTAAATTCCTTTTGTATGAATTTAAAATTTGTGAAATTGACTTTTTGATATTAAAAATTTTACCCATTTCTTTTTTTTTATTTTTCATTACTTTAAATCCGCTAATTACAATAAAATTCTTTAAAACGATTTAATTGATTTTCAAAAAGTACTCGAAATTCAATTATTTTGAATAAATATTTATTTTATTGAAATTTCGCAAAAGAATTCAATTATTTAAAAAATAATGATAACATTCATCTAAAATTGAATTATTTTAATAATTAAATTTCCATAGGAATTCAATTATTCTGTAAAGAATGATAAAGTTTATCCAAAATTCAATTATTTAAATAATTAAATTTACATAGGAATTCAATTATTTTAGAACAGCATTTTCAAAAATATCATTTATTTAACCAAATTTCTATAAAAATTTTGCACTATAATTCAATTATACTTTCACTAATAAAAACATTTTTCATGGAAATAAAATATTAAAAAAACTTTTCATAAAATTCTAATGCAAGAATTCAATTATTTTTGTAAATAATAAAACGAATCGAAAATGATCAATTGATTTTAATACAATTTTAAATTAATTAATAGAAAAATTGAATTATTTTTAAAAATTTTAATAAAATTCTTTACAACTATTCAATTATTTTCATAAATAACAAAATTTATTGCAGGATTTCAGTTTTTAATACAATTTTAAAAAATTTAATTTCCACACCCTGAAGAAATTAATTATTTAAAAAAAATGTTTTTTTGAAAAATGTTTTAGAAGAATTCAATTTTTTGAAAAATAACAACAATTTTCACAGAAATTCAATTCTTCTTTAAACACTTTAATAAAATTTCCCTCCATAATTCAATTATTTTCGTATAAATAACAAAATTCTTCTTAAGAATTAAATTATAGTTTTGATAATTTTAACAAATTTTTTAGCTACTATTCAATTATTTTCATAAACAATAAAATTCATCGCATGACTTTAATTATTCTTAATACTAAAATTTAACAGGAATTATACTCGAAAAATAATGTAATTATTTTTAAAAATTTTATTTTAATTCTTCGAAGCAATCAATTATTTAAAAGAATGATTTTTTAAAATTTTTTTAAAAAATTCAATTTTTTAAAATTTTTTTAAAAAATTCAATTTTTTAAAAATAAAATTTTTCACACAAATTCTTTTTAAAACAGTTTAATAAAATTTTTCTCTATAATTCAATTATTGTCGTAAAAATAATAAAATTCTTCTTAGAAATTCATTTAGTTTGGAAAAGTTTAATACAATTTTTAGCAATTATTCGATTATTATCATAAATAATAAAATTTATCGCAGGATTTTAATTATTTTTAATACTGCAATTTTACAGGAATTATGCTCGAAAAATAATGTAGTTATTTTTAAAAATTTAATTTCAATTTCCCGAAGAAATCCATTATTTAAAAAAATGTTTTTCTTTTTAAATTTCTTCTTGGGAATTCAACGATTTTTAAAAAATCAAATAATATCGTTTTGCAAAAATTCAATTACTCTGAAAATTTTAATTATTCTTTGTAAAATTCAATTTTCTTAAAAACTTTTCGCAATACAATGCGATTTTCAATAAATACCAATTTTTCATAAAATTTCCAAACAGAATTCAATTGTTTAATTTTTTTTTTGTAAAAATCTTTCTAAGAATTCAATTCTTTTTATGAATAATAAGTGTCTTAGGAATTCTATTATTTAAATTAGAATTTGCATAAAATTGGTCGAGAGAAATTAATAATTTAAAAAAATTTTCGCATGAATTAATTTTTTTTTGTAAATAATCTTTGATAGCTACTTTTTCACTACCTTTTTTTAATTTGAAACCTACTTTTTGTTACTTTTTTGAAAATTAATTATCGAGTGGGAAGTCTGAAACGCGGAAAAATTGAATTAAAGTTGCGGAAAAATGAACAATAGAACATTAAAAATAGTCAAAAAGTAGTTTTTTCAAACTAATAAAAGTAGTAAAAATGTATAGCTACTTTTTTACCACTATTTTTTAGTTTAAAAGCCACTTTTTTAAAATTAATTATATCGAGTGCGAACTCTGTAATACGATCCTTAAATTTGCAACAAATTCAGCAAAATAAATTATAATATTGCGAAATCATTAAAAGACTTTTTTTTATAATAAAAATATGCACACTATGTATAAATATTAAAGGCTTAAAAGCAAGGAGAGAAAAAGAGACAGAAAAAGAGAGAGAGAGAGACCCCCGTTGATAAATAGATTGGATTTGCTTCCCAGAGTGTGTTACACGCCGTATGCAAATTAAAGATGTGTATATATATTTATATATCTGTATACAAATAGGTTTTGCCTCATATAATGTTGAATAAGCTTTTGCAGCGACAAAAATTGGCAACATTTCATTTCATCCAAGTGACCCTTTAAATGCGGCATCAGCAATAATTTCGCCTCAGGGAAGATGCGCTCGAACCAATAAGTAAATTATAGTCGTCGGATTAAGTAACAAGGCGTGCAAAAGTTTTTACACACCACACACGCATGTATGACTATATTTATACAACTACTTATAATTACCTGTTCGCGTCTCGTTACCAATATCGTAAACTTCAAATTAACCACCCTATCATAAAATTTGGTATTTAGAAATTTTTCACCACTCTTAATCTCCAAAGGAATATGTAATTTATTCGAAAATTATATAGAAAATTATGTATTTATTTAGCTCTTTTCAATGGGCTGATTTATTTTCTAAATAAACCATACTTATCGAACGACATATTATCATTAGTTTACAACATTTCGATTTTTAAATCTTTTGTAGTTAGAATTAAAATTTTAGATCTTAATTTTTAGTTAGAATTAAAATTTTAGATTTTAATTTTTAATTAGAATTACATTTTTAGATTTTAATCTTTAATTAGAATTAAAATCTTAGATTTTAATCTTTAATTAGAATTAAAATCTTAGATTTTAATCTTTAATTAGAATTAAAAAATAGTTTGACGTTTATTTCCCGTAATTAATTTAAAGAGATGGATTTAATTTGATTATCTAAACACCAGAAAATTTAATTACGTATTTACGTAACCAACCGAACTATTTTGTTCCCTAAACAAATTTTTTTGGTTCGGATTTTAATTTTTTGGTTCGGATTTTAATTTTTCTCAGTGAATAATGATATTAAAAAAATATAAAAATATAAACAAATTGTAAAAAAATCAACAAACAATAAAAAAAAATGGGATTTTCCATTTATAAAAGTAGAGAAATAAATAATTGACAAGGTGAGCTGGATTATTATTGACGTGTTCGTATATCCACATATAATTAAGAAGGAATGATAATTATATATAATTTCGGGCAATAAAAATTTGATTATTTTAAATAGATTCCTTTATGAATTTCTCTGCGTCGAAGATTGATGATCATTCGTAATAATAATTAGAATATTCCGAAATGCCTACTAAAATACAACTTTTTTTAATATTAGAAATTACCGAAAAGCAGAAATGATTCTTTTTTAATGACGAGGAAAATAAAATAAAATAAAATATTCTACATGCGCCTCTTTGATTGTAAAATGTAATTATAATATGTGAAATGGGTACTATAATTTACTAATGTAACATTTATATATAGTCTTGTCGAGTTATAAAATCGAACGATGTGTACATCCACTCGACATAGTACATGTATATGTATAGATAAGAGTATTTATTTTCTGGAAATTATATTCAGCACTATTGCACTAATACCAAAAATTACAATATAATATTAATAATATAATTTGCAAACGGATATTGGAAAGAAAAGGTTGTTTTACTTACTTTTTTACAGATGTCTTAAAGTTAAAATTATCTAAAGTGGCAAATAATTGGCAATTTTCTAAAAATTCTTATTCATAGTTAAGTGAATCTGCTAATCACTTGAAAGGATAAAATTGCAGCGAGCTACTTGCAAAAAATGTGGAACAAATCAGAATTTTATCCAAATTTTTGAAGCAATCTGATCCGGCAATTTGCTACCAATTTTGATCCAAATTATTTGTAGCATATTGTTCTAATAATTTTGTACCAAGTTAGATCCGAACTTTTTGTATCAATTCGATCCTACTTGGTACCAATTTTGATCCAAATTATTTGTAGCATATTGTTCTAATAATTTTGTACCAAGTTAGATCCGAACTTTTTGTATCAATTCGATCCTACTTGGTACCAATTTTGATCCAAATTATTTGTAGCATATTGTTCTAATAATTTTGCATCAATTTCGATCCGAACTTTTTGTATCAATTCGATCCTACTTGGTACCAATTTTGATCCACATTTTTTGCAGCATATTGTTCTAATAATTTTGCATCAATTTTGATCCGAACTTTTTGTCGCAATTCGATCCTATTTGGTGGCAATTTTAATCCAAACTTTTTGCATCAACAAGATCCGATTTTGTACTATTTTTGATCCGAACTTTTTGTAGCAATTCATCCTATTTGGTGGCAATTTTAATCCAAACTTTTTGCATCAACAAGATCCGATTATGTACTAATTTTGATTAAAACTTTTTGTAGCAATTCGATCCCATTTGGTACCAACTTTAATCCAACCTTTTTGCATCAATAAAATACGATTTTGTACATTTATGATTCAAAGTTCATGTACCAATTTTAATCTAAATTTTTTGTAGCATTTCGAATCAGTTTGGTACCAATTTTCATCGAATTTGTTATTTGCTACTTTCAGAAATTCAGGAAAATTGTTTAAGAATTTTTTGAAAATTCAAACAGTAACATAGATTCTGGAAACTTTCTTGGAAGGTTAGTTGTGAATATTTTGGAAGTTTCCGGAAGAGGTATCACCCTAACAGCAAAAGGCGACTTCCTAGGTTTTCTTTACTGAACAACAGACATAATTTATGTTCTATTTTCTATCACCTAAAAAATTTGTCTGTTAGAAATTGAAAAACAAACTTCCAACAATATTTACTGATTATTAAAAATCCTGACCAATCTTCCAGAAAAGAAATCAAGAACTCATCATTCCTTCTTGATAATCATCATGATTGTACAGATCTCTGAAAAGTTGCCATCGATTCTCAACATCCAAAAATATTTTCCTCACGAAACCGAAAAAATCGGTTAATTATTCCAAAAGTTTAAGGTTTAAAAGTAGGTAGGTATCTAAGGTACCCTTAGATAGGTACTTTCCAAATAAATAAAAGAAGTGAAATTAGAAGTTTTGTACCCAAAAATCAAAAATTGTTGGATGCTGAGCATCAGTGCAAACATCAGGAACCTACAAAACAGTTTGTACTTGAGGAGTTATAAACTCTGGGTTTTCTAATAAATTAATATGAATATATGTCGGTTAACAATAATTGTCTTTTTTTCCTGTTTTTTTTAATCATTGTTTTTTTATCTTATATAATTTACACACAGAGAGAGACATTTATCAAAATGAGAAAAAAAAAGATTTGCGCTGTGATGGCCATTCAGTACCTCCTGTTGTATGGCTCCTCTTCCTCAGGATGAGCGGCATTATATGCCAAGGCTCGTTGAATCGCAACAGGAATTGGAGGTGGTGTTGGCAAATGTGCCCCACTTGCTTGAAATCCGTTTTCATCGGCAAAATATGAAACAACAATTGGTGTTCCGTCTGGCGCCGTGTAACTGTATTGACCTCTCACTGTTTCCACTTGACCTGCAGGACCTCCGTTCTTAGGCTGACCTTGTTCCGCTACTGATATCCCATTTTCTGTGTCGTAGCTGCAAATTTTTTTTCTGTGTTAGAAACTATTTTCAACTTATGTTCAAAAAGGACCCAGAAGGATTTGCATTACTTTTTCGGCTCTCAGTCAATTTTTCTGTAACTTTGGGATTTTATAGTTCTTTCTATTCTAAATAATAACTTTGAAATCAAAAGTTACGAAAGAAATCCACTGGGAGCAAAATTATAATGTAAATTCTTTGGGGTCCTTTCGAGCAAAATGTTTCTGAAATTTTTTTTATAGGCTGAGGGAAAATATTGTCATCGAATTCTGAACTGAATTGTGAATTAATAAATTTTCAGGTAAAGAAATTAAAAATGGTATCCAGTTATAGTTTGTTACCTTCAAAATTTAATTTCTCAAACTAATCACTCAGTTAATTTTGAAAATTAAATTTTAAAGTTGAATATTGTTTGCGAAACTGAAAATGACATGGAATATCTTTCTTTACTGGGAATTTTGAATGTAATAATTAAATACAATTTAATTGTATGAACATAATTCTAAGAAGTTCTAAATACATAATGAACAAAATAAACAATTACAATTTAAATCATTTGTTTTATTAAATCCAAAAAAAGGAATTTAAAGGTATCTGGCGCCCATAATAATATACGAAAGCAAATTTAATTTGAATTAAATTTCAATTTAAATATACGATTTATAAATAATATTTAATAAACGAAAAGATATTTAAAAGTATTTGGTTTCCATGATAATATAATTATCTACTATTTTAATAACAAAAATTTACCAAAACAATTTAATTACATTAAAACACAATTTTCAAAAAATTATCAAATTAGTCAATTATTTAAAAAAAATTTAAAGTAACTTTCTTCGCAAGAATTCAATTATTTTTCAAATAATAAAATCCTTCTCAGGACTTCAATTATATTTTAAAATTTTATAAAATTCTTTGTAAGATTTGAATTATTTCTTCCTAGTAGAAATTTTACGAGAATTCATTAAATCATTTAAAAACATTTGTATAGAATTCTTCGCAAGAATAGAATTATTGTCATAAATAATAAAATGTCTCTCAAGTTTTAAAAAACATTTAAATAAAATTCTTTACAATAATTAAATTATATTTTATAAATAATAATATTCTTTTCAGGAATTCAATTATTTAAAAAAAATTTAATGAAATTCGTTGCTAGTACTTAATTATTTTTCTAAATAATGAAATTCATCATAAATGTCTGGATTTCAATTATTTTTTTTAATAAAATTTTTAATGAATTCCTAGAAAAATTGCATTTATTTTCTATTCGTAAAAACTTGGTTAATAGTCTTCGAAATTATTCAATTACTAATAAAAAAATATATTTAATTTGTTGAGTAGAATTTCATCATTATTTTTGATAGACTACATTTTAAATGAAATTTAGTCAAAAGATTCAATTGTTCTAAAAAATAATAATAAAATTCTTTACAATAATTCAATTATATCAAAAAAAAAAAATTTTTAATAATCTTAATCTTCGTAGAAATTTAAATATTTTCAAAAATTTTCTTGAAATTCAAGTATATTTATTTATTAGGATTTTTTAAAAATTTCCCAAAATAATTCAATAATTGAAAAGTTATTCTTCGATTTTTTCACAAATAGAATAATATTTTCTAAAAAATTCAATTATTTTTTAAACATTTCCATCAAGTTCATCAATTAATTTTATAAATAAAAAATATTTATCATGAAAATCAGGATTTCTATGATTTTGAATATAATTTTTAATGAATTCCTAGAAAAGTTTTAAGTATTCTCCATTCTTTAAATGTTGCTAAAATTCTCCTAAAGCATTCAATTCTTTTAAAAAAATTCATATTATTTGTTGATTCGAATTATTAATTCGAATTATTTTTAGTAGATTTTTTTAATTTTCTTTTAAAAATTAAATTATTTTAAAAAATTTTCGATAAAGTTCTTTATAAGAAATAAATTATTTAGAAAAAATATTCTTCTTGTGATTAAATAATTGAATTCTCGTCGAATTTTTATATCGGAATTGATTTACAATTTAATTTCAGTTTAAATTTTAGATAATTCAAATATTTTGAAGCATTATTGTGTGAATGTTTAGAAACATTAACATTTTATTTTGAATTAAAAAATTTTGATATTATTTTGATTAATGTTTTAAATAATATTATTTTGATATTTCACCAAAAAATGATTCAATTTTGAAAGAATTATAGTTGTAATTTTTAGAAATACGGTTTTTCAAAAAGACTTTACCTTGAAATAATTAAAAATATTTTTATTCCTGTAGAAAAATAAGTGGATTTTTAAATATTTAATTTAAAAAAAATATTTGTTTTTGAATTAAATTTAATTTAAGAACATAAAAAATTTTAGTGTGTCAAATTCAATTTTCCGATAACTACTTTTTTCTGTCTTTAGGGTATTTGAGCAATTATGAGTTCACAGTTTTTGCAAAGCATGTATTTTAAAACAGTAATTTCATAAAGGTTTAAATGCCCTTAAGGATAAAGATTCTTTTTTGCCACTTTTTTAAAATTAATTATCGAGTACGAAGCCTGCAATGCAAACTGTAATTAAAAATATTTATATATTAAAATACATAGCAGATTGTAAAAAATACCCAACTGATTTTAGTGTTTTTTTCGGACTCAATAAAATATTTCCGAAAAAAACCGGCGTTGAAATACATTATGGCGTAAACGAACTTTTGCGTTACGTTCGGTTGCATTCTCTCTCAGAGTGCAGTGCTTTTTTATTATTGCATGAAAACATACAATGTCAGGCATATCTGTTTGTGCTCGACTGCATAAACACATGTATTTTTAAGGCCATATACCGCATCTCTGTAACGTGTCTATTTGGAGTTTATGAAGTAAGAAAAATTATCATGCACAACCAACCACTAAATTGGACAGTTATCAGGATAAAATTTTAAAGCTAATAAAAATCCTCTCGTTTAAAAGTCAAATGAGATTACACACAGGATGTGTTAAAAGCATATCTCAATTATTTTCAAACTACATTATTATTCCCTATTCTCTCTCTCTCTAATCTCTTTTTGCAAATCCTTACTTCTTTAAATAGACAATTTTTGAAAATTGAATGAGTTGTTTATTACTTTTTCGAAACTTAGGACTATTCTTTTTTTGAAAAGTAATCAGGCAAATATGGAGTTGAATCGTTATTAGAATTGTGTAATGGGTGTAAGAATTAATTGTGTAATGGGACAAAAATCAAAATGATTATACAATTAAAGGTGTTTCTGAGGAAACGGTACAAAAGAATCGAGACATTCAGAATGAAATAATAAAAAGTAATTTTTATGATAAGGGAAATGGGCGCACCTTCTGACAATAAAACTGTTAAGTAGGTTAGTTAATTATAATTATATCCGATTGCGTAATTATATAGGGAACTACGCAAACGTGTATGATGCTAATGATTAACATCAAAGTTAATTACATTTCTCTCAGTCAACTGTTAGTTTTCATTGTGAACGCACATTAATAATTTTTGCCTCTTTCATTCAAAAAATTATGGCTAAAGTGTCAAATATTACGTAGGATTTAATTTAAAAACATTCGTACCCTTTTTTCGTTATTTAACACTTTCATTTCATTCATTTAATAAAAAATTTGATTTAAAAAAGTCAAAAAGTAAAAAAAAATCATTGTAATAAACTATACGCTATAGTACAATGTCTGTATTTCTAATTTGGAAGTTTCCCTTTTTTTAAAACTAAATGCCGTTTCTAAAAATGAAAAATTTCTTAAAATTATAAGTATACATGTTATGTTTTATAAAATAAAATTAAATAAATGAAACTACTTAGCAAAAAATTTTATTCGGAATAATTGCTTTTTATGTAATGAAAAAAATTATTTAAATTCCTGCACATTGCATAAATTTCTAAAAAAATAATAGAAAATAACATAATAGCAGTAATGATTTATATTTGTATTAAATAAGAAACAATGTAATGAAATTTGTTTTACAAATTTCTGGTAAGCATGAATGGGAGAATAATTCCTTTATAATGGATTGCAAATAAATGATGAAAGCAATTGACAAAATCATAAATTCTCTGTATGTGAAAGAATGGATTGCGGAGGAGTCGTTCGTGAAAGTCAAACTTGTATATGTTACACGTGTATCTGTCACGCGAGAATTATGCATAAAGGTAAAGATAGCACGCGAGTGTATTGACACCTATCTTATCTATTTCTTTTTCTCAATAAACAATAATCAAAACAAAAACTGTGTTTGCATTCTTGTCTGCACATGACAATTACAAGGTTTGCAATTAATTAGTCAGTTAGCTACTTTCCCTCATGCTGTGAATTATACAGTAGCGAACTACCTTGTTACCACTTCACGAGAGAATTTCATTTAAATGTTGAATAAATTTAAACTATTATTCTTTGAGTAAATAATATAAAACAATATTTTAGAAACTTTTTTTGAAATTTTAGATGAAAGAACAAATTTTTTTAACTGTATTTTTTAATTAGTAACTACTACATTTAATTTTGACTTTCTCAAAGATAATTTCTGAATACACTATCTACTATTTTAATAAAATTTATAAAAAAAAAATTTAATACAATTACAAATAATACAATTACAAATTTCATTAAACATCATTCTAAGAGAATATAAATCTAGAGTAAATAATTATAATTTAAATAATTGGTTTTATTAAAAAAAGGAATTTAAATGTATCTGGCGCCCATAATAATATACGAATTAAAATTGAATTGGAATTAAATTCAATTTACATTTTATGTGCAATGTAAAATTTATAAAATGTGATACACAGACAAAAAGTAATTTAAAGGTATTTGGCTCCCATTATAATATTTAAATCTGAATTTACTTAATATAATTAATTTCATAATTAAACTTCTTCACAAAATTTAATTATTTCAAAACAAAATTAAAAAGAAATCTTTTATTTTAAAACAAATTTTTTTATTTCAATTCTTTTAAAAACATTTTAATAAAATCTCCTTTAATAATTCAATTATTTTCGTGTAAATTATAAAATTTCTTGTTAGGAATTCAATTAGTTTAAAAAATTTAAATAAAATTTATTTGCAAGAATTCAATTATTTTTATAAATAATAAAGTTAATCATAAAAGTTAGGACTTCAATTATCTTTAATACATTTTTAATCAAATTGCCCATAAAATGTAATTATACTTAAATTATTTAAGAAATTTCGTTAAAAGAATTCAATTATTTGAATTTTCGTAAAAATTAAACTTTGTAAAGGTTTCAATTAAAATTCATTGCATGAATTTGATCATTTTTATAAGTAAAAAATTCGTGGCAGCATTTCACTTATTTTTAATTCAATTTTAATTGAATTCTTCAAGAAATAAAGAACCTAGAGTTTTGAACGTTCAATTGAACGACATATATTTATTTCTTCTATAAAGTTTAATTTTTATTACAAGTATTTTGAGTTACTCTCTAAAAAATTAGTTACTGAGATTCTAAACGTAAAATTTCAGTTTAAAATTTTTTTATGTTTAGAAATTTATTAAAATATCTTCAATAAAAATATTTCATTCATTTGAACGTTCAAAACTTGAGGATAATAAAATGTAATTATTCTAAAAAAATTAGTAAAATTTGTTTGCTAGCATTCAATATTATTTTAATAAATTATTATTTATATAAATAATTGAATTTTTGCACACATTAAATTATTTTTCTAAATTATTATTTACATAAATAAATAATTGAACTTTTGCAATCATCGCATAATTTTAATTTTTTAAAGACAATTTTATTCGAATTTTTAGAAAAATAGGATTATTCTTTTAAAAGTTTAATTAAAATTCATTGAAAAAATTTAATTATTTAAAATTTATAATTTAAAATTATTTAAAAGTCTTTATAAGAATTCAATTTTAAAAAATATTCCAATTATTGAATAAAACGTTTATTCTTTTTTCACTAATTAAATTCTGTTAGAATTTTCTAATAAAAATTAATTAAAAATTAATTTAAATAAAAATTTTTAGATAATAAATAGTAAAAACATTATTTTTTATCAAAAAATTTTTTTTCTAACTAAAATCGTAGAACTTACCTAAAGGCATAGGAACCATCAGGTGATTGATCATGTGTCTGACGGAGAATTGCAATTCGTCTTCCGTAATAATTATCAGGATAATATGGATACCTATTAGGGAATTGACCATGGACTATTGTCACTAATGCCAGAACAGCCACCTATTCGCATAGAAATATATAAATGTAAATTTCATACAAATTAATTCCTTATGCTTATAAGAATAAAAAAACAGCAAAAAAGGAACTATATAATAACATACTATTAAAGATTTTATAACCACGCAATTTTTCATGTACTATCGCTGATCTTGTTCTTCAAAATTATAGATTAATTAATTTTAATTAGTTAACCTTCTTGAAGGTCGATTACAACTTTTTTTTGTGCTGTTGTTATTGCTTATCTCTATATATATTTTCCTATGTTTATGCACTTCTGTTGTGAGTAAATTTTATACGTTTTAACTTTATCGGTAAGAGTAGTTTGTAAAAATTTTATTATATTGTTTAAATTAGTGTAAATTCTCATTAGATAAGGAGAAATTTTTTTGCTGTTTATTAACTATTATTTTTACAGTGAATTACGATTTGAACGGACCTTCAACTAATTTATGCTTTTGCTATAGTTACTTAATGTATTTATACCAAATGGTATAAAAAGGACAAAAATATTCCGACTGGAATTTTAATAAATTTAATTTAATTTTAGCTTTATTTTTTAACAGAATTTTATTTTTGAAGTAAACTCATCTGAAATTTAACCATGTACACATTTTTTAAGGAAAGTAGTTTTTTAAGTTGCCCGCAATATAATTACAATTTTGATGACGAAAGAAATTCTGAAAGAAAAATTTATTTGTTCCAAATAATCGATTACTTGCCTGTTATCAAATTTAGTTAGTTAAAATTATTTTTTATTTAAATCAAATAAATTTGAACTAATAATTTCCGTATTTTTGTATCAAATTCAGTTTTTTTAAGATTATCAAATTGATACGTTTTTGTCTCAATTGATAACCTTAGGAAAACTAAATATATAATATAATTGAAGTAAATTTAATTAATTTTATTGATTTAAATATAATTTATTTTTTATTCAAGTAAATATCCATTTAATATTTTTAATAATTGATAAGTAATAATTTTAAGTTGATAAATAAATAAAAAAAGGAATTTAAAGATATCTGGCTCCCATTATAACATTTCCATCACAATTTACTTAAAGATGAATTAAATTAATAACATTTTTCAAACGAATTGTATTATTTTATAACAAAGTTTTCGAAAAATTTTTTGTGAAAAATAATGATTTAAAGAGAGTTTTATAAAATTCATCGAAAGAATTAATTTATTAAAAAACACATTAAAACACATTATTTTATATTTTTAATAGTTGATAAGTAATGATTTTAAGTTAAAGAATAAAAAAATAATTAAACAAAGGAATTTAAATGTATCCGGCTCCCATTATAAAATTTCAATTAAAATCTACTTAATATGATTAATTTAATTAATAAATTTTTTGAAACGAATTTAATTACTTTATAACAAAGTTTTCATACAATTTTTGTAAAATATAATTCTTTTTAAAAAATTTTTATAAAATTCTTCGAAACAATTTAATTAAAGAAAAATTAATAAATTTTAAATGAATAAATTGATAGCTTCTTCTCATTTAAAAATTAATAAAGTTACATAAATTCTTTTGATAACCTTAAGAAAACTAAATACATATAATATATAATTGATGCAAATTATTTAAGTAAAGTTTTTTTGATTCAAGTAAATATTTATTTCATATTTTTAATAATTGATAAGTAATAAATTTTAAGTCAATAAATAAATAAAGTAATTTAAAGGTATCTGGCTACCATTTTAAAATTTTAATCGAAATCTACTTAATATGATCCAATAAAAAATTTAAAAAAATAATATGAATGCAAAAAATTTGTTGTTTTTCCAATAATGGATGTTCTAAATTTTAGGAAAATAAAAATATCAAAATGTCACTTATTTAGCCACTCGTAAAAATATAATCCAAATTTCGCGTCGTAATTCTATCACTCGCGATTTTTCTCCCTCTCTAACGCATAAGAATAAAAATGCGAAAAAATAAGAAAAAGACTGTTGAATAAGATCACTTTTAAAAAAATACAAACTGTATTAAAAAACACAAATTGTATTAAAAATACAAATTGCATTAAAAAATACAAACTTTAAAAAAAAAATACAAAAATCACCACAAATAATTCCAAAGCACTCACAAGGAACTTCATGATTCTTATAAATATATATATGTAAAATATTAATCCTTTGATTAATATATCTGGTAGTTGCCACTGGGGAACAAAGTACGAAGAGGAGATGAATCTGGTGCGAATTTATAGTCGACGGCGTTCAATCTTTTCTTTCTTGGCGGTGGTTATGAACATGTGGGCAAAGAAGAGGGGGGATCATCATCCTTTGGGAGGACGTCTCTATATAATGTTAAATTCAAAGTGGGGTATTTCTTCAAACATACATACATACAATAATATTTTTTTGCATGTGGAGGTTTGATTTAAAGTGCATTTTCCCCATTATTGTTATTCTTCTTTTTCTACTTCTACTTCTTCTTCGTCTTCTTCTTCTTTTGTATTGGTGTGTAATTTAAATGCCTATTCTTTTTGCTTTTGCGATTCAACATTGTAAACCCACTTGAGTTTGAGATTTCGATCCAATGATCATCATTTGCCATGGATCATCGAAAGGCGTGTTCTTTCCATTGCGATTCGATAATGTATTGCGAAATTTCAGCTTCATTGTGAAATATTTTTTTATTTTTTCTCCATTTGTATTTTATATGTATGGAAAAAGGGAAACTGTGGTTTTTAAAAAAAATTTTGTGAGTTTGAAACAATGATTGATATTTGAAATTAAGATCGTAAAGTGGTTCAATTTTTTATCTTTTGTAGTTCATGTTTTGTAATCTTGATGACTGGTTGAGAGCAGGAGGGGTTTTAATGTTTCGATTTTTCACTTTGAGAACGGCGAGGTTTTTAAATAATTATCAATAAGGAGAAAAGAAGTTTTGTTTTGAAAAATTTTAATTTTCCCGTTCGTTTGTTTAATGAGAAAAAAATAATTTTTCATCTTCTGCTGATTGTCGACTGCAGTTACTTTTTATTAATTGTGAATTAAATTAATTTTCATGACCCGGATATTGATTTGAATTATTCTAGTAGTAGCTTAGTGACCAAACAACAATTATTATTAACAAATGTTATTAAAAAAATTAATATTTATTTCATATTTTTAATAATTGATAAATGGTAAGTAATAATTTTAAATCAAAGAATAAATAAAAAAAGGAATTTAAAGGTATCTGGCTCCCAATGTAAAATTTCAATCGAAATCTACTTCCTATGATTAATTTAATTAATAAAATTTTTCAAACGAATTCAATTTTTTAAAACAAGGTTTTCAGAAAATTTTTTGAAAAAAATAATTATTTAAAAAGATTTTTATAAGATTCTTCGAAAGAAATGTTATTTAAAAAAAATGTTTGCTAAAAAAATTATTACTTTTTATTAATTACAAATTAAATTAATTTCGATGACCCGGATATTAGTTGGAATTATTTTAACCATAGTTTAGGAACAGTAAATTATGGTATGGAAAATTTAAACTATTTCCTAATGACCGCGTAAAAATAAAACAATATTAAGGAGATATATATCTAATAAACATAATCAAAAATATGTTTCTTTATTGAGTAATTGGTTGTCCTGGAATATTATAATTTTTTCAAAGCAGACCTTGTCTAACTTTTCTCAGGTGTTACAATGGGGCGTATTATCTTCATTGAAGATCAAATCATTAAAATTCGCGCATCCTTTCATTTCGTTCTTTCATAAAAAAAAACTGATATGACGCTTTTGCGGTCTTTCATATGTATAAATACTTTTGTACATTTTTACAAAGTATAAGAATTATCTTATCATATTCAAATTCAATTTATCAACAATTATTTTAATTATAAGCAGAAAAGTCCTAATTAAGTTATTACTTCAGTTTCTCATACAATAATATTTATACCTTTGCATGTACTGATTGAAGAAAATTTTAACAACTCTGAAGTAAATTTTACTGATTTTTGAATTCACTTTACTATTTCAAAATTATTATTATATATATATTTTTTAAAGTAATTGAATTTCTTAAAAAAAATGTTGAGCTGTTAAAGAAAATAATCAATTTAATTTTAGATTCAACTAAATATCTATTTCATATTTTTAATAATTGATAAGTAATAATTTTAAGTCAAAGAATAAATAAAAAAAGGAATTTAAAGATATCTGGCTCCCATTATAAAATTTCTATCGAAATCTACTTAATATGATAATTTTAATTAATAAAATTTTCAAACGGATTCAATTACTTTATAACAAAGTTCTTAAAAAATTTTTTAAATAATTATTTAAAAAGATTTTTATAAGAATTTTTAACAACTCTGAAATAAATTTTACTAATTTTTTTATTGGAATTCACTTTACTATTTCGAAATTATTACAATATATTTTTTTTTTGAAAAGTAATTGAATTTCTTTAACAAAATGTTGAGCTGTTAAAGAAAATAATCAATTTTTTGAAGAATTTTTAATACAAAGGTAAAATAATATGAATATGAAAAGTTGTGATTCTTGTCGTAGCTCAATGGACAATAAATTAAATTCTTAACGTGAATATAATGAATATTTGTCCTTTAAATTTAAATGTTAGTTTGTCTATATAATATAAAGGGGGCGAGTGTTGGAGATGAAATCTTTAAATTTGATGGAGTGAAGATACAACCGATTTGGTGTGTGTAATAATTCAAATAAAAGATCATAGAATTCTGACAGTGTGTCGAAAGGATTAACAAGGAAGGTAAAATATTGTATCAAGTAGAGCGCAGGCAAATTGCTTATTATATTGTTCAACAATTATTTAGTTAAGAGAGGAGAGGTCACGTCGAAGGAGTGGCCAAAAGGCAAATACATCATTCTTCAGATTAGAGACGATTTTTATTCTTCTCAAAAATATGGTTCACATTGTCTGCAATAAGTGAAATCTGTCTATAATAAAATGCACCAATAATTATTTTCTTTGTAGTAATTATTTTATAGTAATTATTATATCTTATTTATAGTAATTTGAAAAATTTAATTTTCCGATTTTCTACGAAATGTTTTATATAGTTCATGATTTGCCTTAATAGTCAGTAAATTAATTAAGTGATATAGTAATTTTTTAGTATTTTATAGTAATTTCTACATTAATTAATTTTTTGAATTAATTTTTCTAATTAATTTTTTTAAATTAATTTTTTAAATTAATTTTTTAAATTCTCTGCAAATTGTACAAGTGAAGAAATATATTGAAAAGAGTCCTAACGTGTTATTTGAAAATGAAGTTATTTAACGCAATATGTCGCTGGATTTTTAACGCCACGAAGAATAGAACATATCACCTTATAAGAGAATGAAGAAATTTTATAAATGTGAAAAAATTGTTTAACATCTGTTCAAGAGATGTTATAGCAATTTATAATTATCCACGCCTATTGAGAAAAACCGATCAGTTTCAAGCGTTGCTAAAGTGACGTTGTTATAGCAGGTGATCATTAATCGAAAGTATCTTTATAGGTAAGGCAATACTTTGAAAATCACGAAACCTTTGGAAAACATTTTTTCAACACTGCTTCTACCCTTTGACAAATATTAATTATTATTATTCAAACTCGTTTGGTTTCATTGCAGTGAAAAATAATTAAAAACCATTAGATTTTATAAATGGATCATTCCCGATCATTCCAGATGAAATTTTCATTAAAAGAATATTTTTCGTTTGAAACAATTAAGGAAATGAAATAGAGGATCAAATTTTTTTTGGATTTTTTCAGTTAGCAAAATTAATCTGCGATAGCTATCTTTTTTAAAATTCATTATTAAGTGTGCAGTTAAATAGCTGTTTTTATAAGAAAGAAATTAATTATAACAAAAATTATAATAAAATTCTTTAAAGCGATTCAATTAATTTCCTAAAAAATACTCGAAATAATATTTTCAATATTTAGTTTCTTCTTGAAATTTCGCAAAAGAATTCAATTATTTAAAAAAGAATGATAAAATTCATCCTAAACTCAATTATTTAAATAAATAAATTTCCATAGTAATTTAAATATTATATAATAGTATTTTTTAAAATATCAGTTTCTGCTATTAACAAAATTTTTCACAATAATTCAATTATACTTTCACTAATAACAAGATTTTTCATGGAAATAAAAATGGAAAAAAAAATTTTCATAAAATTCTAATACAAGAATCAAATTCAATTAATTTAAAAATAATTTAAAATTAATTAATAAAAAAATTGATATATTTTTGAACATTTTAATAATATTCTTTGAAACTCATCAATTATGTTTATAAATAATAAAATTTATTGCAGAATTTCAACGGTTTATAAATTTTCAATACAATTTTACAAGAATTGCTCGTAAAATATAATTATTTTTAAAAAATTTATTTCAATTCCCAGTAGAAATCAATTATTTACATAACTTTTTTTTAACTCAATTTTTTTAAAAATTATTTCTTGTCAAAATTTCAATTATCTACAAAAATAAGAAAATTATTCTCTGAAATTCAATTATTTTTGAAAATTTTAATAATATTCTACGTAAGATTTCAATTATCTCCTAAAGATATAAAATTCTGGGTAAAATTCCAATTATCTTTATAATAATAAATCTCTTCGTAGAAATTCAATTATTTTCAAAAATTTGAATAAAATACTTGTCAAAATTTGAATAATCTTTATAAATAATCAAACTCTTCGTAGAAATTCAATTATTTAAAAAAATTGTATTCAAATTCTTGGTAAAATTTTAATTATGTTTATAAATAAGAAAATCACTTCGTAGAAATTCAATTATTTTCAAAATTTTTTTTAAATTCTCGTTAAAATTTCAATTAATTTCAAAAGTAAGAAAATTATTCTCTAAAATTCAATTATTTTCGAAAATTTTAATAACGTTCTTCGAAAAATTTCAATAATCTTTATAAATAATCAAGCTATTGGTAGAAATTCAATTATTTTAAAAAATTGTATTCAAATTCTTGGTAAAATTTTAATTATCTTTATAAATAAGAAAATCACTTCGTAGAAATTCAATTATTTTCGAAAATTTTAATAACATTCTGCGTAAAATTTAAATTTTCTTCTAAAGAAATAAAATTGTTGGTAAAATTTCAATTATCTTCCAAAGTAATAAAATTCTTCATTGAAATTCAATTATTTTCAAAAATTTAAATAAAATAGTTGTCAAAATTTGAATTATTTTTATAAATAGTAAAACTCTTCGTAGAAATTAATTTATTTTAAAAAGATTTATTTAAATTCTTGGTAAAATTTTAATTATCTTTATAAATCATAAAAGTAATTTGTAGAAATTAAATTCGTTTCAAAAATTTAAATAAAATTTTTGGCGAAATTTCAATTATTTTTGTAAATATCAAAACTCTTCGTAAAAATGCAATTATTTATTTAAAAAGATTTTAATAAAATATTTAGTAAAATTTTAATTATCTTTCCAACTTATAAAATTCTTCTTAAAATTACAAGTATTTTTGTAAATAATTGCATTCTGCCTTAAAATTCAATTATTATCAAAAATAATAAAATTAATTGCAGGATTTCAATTATTTTTAATACAATTTTACTAGAATTTCTGGGGAATTGTTATTATTCTTAAAAAAATAATTTAAATTTCCCGAAGAAATCATTTGTTTAAAAAAAATATTTTTTTAAAATTCTTTTGAAGAATCCAATTGATTATAAAAATATTAGAATTTTTCAGAGGATTTTATTTATTTTTAAACATTTCAACAAAATTGTTTGAAAGAAATTTCTTGGAAATTCAATGATTTTTAAAAATTCTAATAAAATCGTTTGTAAAAATTCAATTATTCGAAAAATTTTAATTATTCTTTGTCAAATTCAATTATTTTCTTAAAAACTTTTCGCAATACAATGATTTTCAATAACTACTAATTTTTCATAAAATTTCCGAACAGAATTCAATTATTTAAAATTATTTTTTGTAAAAATCTTTCTAGAAATTCAATTCTTTTCATGAATAATAAAAGTGTCTTAGGAATTAATTTTTTTTTAAATTAGAATTTGTATAAAATTATCCGAGAGAAATTAATTATTTAAAAAATTATAAAATTCTTGGCAAAAATTAATTTTTTTTGTAATTAATCTTTGATAGTTACTTTTTTACTATTTTTTAAAGTTTGAAAGCTACTTTTTTAAAATTAATTATGCTTATTTACTAATTATATTAGTGCGAAGTCTGAAACGCGGAAAAATTGAATTATTGTTGCGGAAAAGTGAACAATAGAACAGTAAAAATACTCATGCAACAAAGTATCACATTTTAATTTACATATACGTTTAAGATTGAAGAATAGAAAAAAAAATTAAGAACAATGAGAATTAAACGTTATTAACTGTACTTAATAATAATAATAACAAGAAGAAAACATAAAACAAAATAACGGGTGTTGTTGATGGAAAATTGTCCAACCTCCTACGAAATATCCTTGATATTCCTCAAGTCTCACATCTTGTAATAAATAAAAGTGTCCTTCCAAATAAAAATAAAATTTTCCTCAATTTCATTTTATATAAGTACGCGATTAACATGTCACAAATATCCATCAAAGATAAATTTACATTTTTACCCCCCGAATGACTAATTTTTAATTTAAATTTAAGTGAATTATGATATAAATAACCTTGAGCATATCTGTCCAGGAAATAATTGAGAGAATAAAAAATGAAAAAAGAAAAAAAAAGAAGATTCTGAAGGATCAAAAATTATATTCTTCTTTTGCTACTGCAACACACTAGTTTGAAGGGTTAATTGTGGGGAAAAGATGTATAATTAAACTGTATAGATTTATGCAATGCCAATATAATAATGAAGAGCGGTGTTACAATATGAAATTATATATACGTTTTTTAATAATAAAATACTCGACACCTCTTCCTTGCATTTTTATTTACTGTTTTTACAGGGAGAGGAGATTTTAATAAAAGAAAAGGGAATATTTGTGTTTAAAGTATTTTTGTTTACTTTTTTTAAAAATAATTATTAATTTTTTTCCTTTTGTAAAATCGATAATTGGTGTGTAAAGAAAAATTGAGGGCAATTTAATTAAATTGATTTTCTTGTTGCAATGGTGCGACCTATTTTTAAATGTCAAAGATGTTTAGAATTGTTTTAAAATATTTGTTTCGATTCTCCATTTACTGTGCGGATTGAACTACTTGCATAAAAGTTGTGTATTATCTATTTATTTACTACATTTGTATTCGATAACGTTTTTCCCGTATTTTAAATCACAAAAAATTGTTTTATTTTTTTTATTACTTTGTTTTTCATTCTACACTGAAAAAAAATTTTAATTGATTTAAATGACCGATTAATTGACTATTACCAAGTAAATATTATCTTGAATCGAATAATATTTACGTGGAGTCAATTAAATTTTAATTTACTCTAATAAATATTATTTGATTCAATTAAATATTTTATTGATAATTATTTTAGAAATTTTTGAAAATAATTGAATTTGTATGAAGCGATTTTATTATTTATAAACATAATTAAACTTTTACCGAGAATTTAAATATAATATTTGAAAATAATTGGATTTCTTTATAAATTTTAAAACTAATTGTCGAAATCCAATTATATTCTAAAATTTGTTACAGATTCTGCAAAATTTTATTTATCTTCAAAAGTAATAAAATTCGTCTTCAAAATTCAATTATTTAAACAAATTTTAATAAAATTCTTCTTTAAAATATTTAAATTCTCATAGAATTTAAATTCTTCAATGAAGAATTTTATCACTTTTTAAGATAATTGAAATTTTACCAAGAATTTTATTACTTTAGGAGATAAATTAAAAGATAATTAAAATTTTACAAAGACTATTATTGAAATTTTCAAAAATGATTGAATTTCAGGCAATAATTTTCTTATTTTTGAAGATAATTAAAATTTTGCCAAGAATTTTTCAAAATTTTTGAACATAGTTAAATTTCTATGAAGTGATTTTATTACTTATAAAGATAATTAAAAATTTTACTAAGAATTTGACTATAATTTTTAAAATTAATTGAATTTTTACGACGACTTTTTATATTTATAAAAATAACTGAAATTTTTACAAGAATTTAAATAAAATTTTTTTAAATAAATAAATTTCTACGAAGAGTTTCATTATTTATAGAGATAATTACAATTTTGACAAGTATTTTATTCAAATTTTTTAAAATAATTGAATTTCAATGAGGAATTTTATTATTTTTTAAGATAATTAAAATTTCACTAAGAATTATACTTCTTTAGAAGATAATTGAAATATTACGACGAATATTATTAAAACTTTCAAAAATAATTGAATTTTAGAGAAAAATTTTCTTACTTTTGAAGATGATTGAAATTTCAACAAGAACTTTTTAAAATTATTGAAAATAATTTAATTTCTACGAAGTGTTCTATTATTTATAAAGACAATTGAAATTTTGACAAGTATTTTATTCAAATTTTGAAAATAATTGAATTTTAGAGAAAAATTTCCTTACTTTTGAAGATAATTGAAATTTTAAGAAGAACTTTTTCAAATTATTGAAAATAATTTAATTTCTACGAAGAGTTTTATTGTTTATAAAGATAATTGAAATTTTTACATGTATTTTTTTCATTTTTAAAAATAATTGAATTTTAATGAAGAATTTTATTATTTTTAAAGATAATTGAAATTTGACCAAGAATTTGAATATAATTTTTGAAAATAATTGAATTTCAGAGAATAATTTTTTTACTTTTGAAGATAATTGAAATTTTGACCAGATTTAAAAAATTTTTTTAAAATAATTGAATTTTAATGATGAATTTTAATACTTTAAAGATAATTGAAATTTGACCAAGAATTTGATTATCATTTTTAAAAATAATTGAATTTTAATGAAGAATTTTATTATTTTTAAAGATAATTGAAATTTGACCAAGAATTTGAATATAATTTTTAAAAATAATTGAATTTTAATGAAGAATTTTATTATTTTTAAAGATAATTGAAATTTGACCAAGAATTTGAATATAATTTTTAAAAATAATTAAATTTCAATGAAGAATTTTATTATTTTTAAAGATAATTGAAATTTGACCAAGAATTTGAATATAATTTTTAAAAATAATAGAATTTCTTTATAAATTTTGAAACTAATTGTAGAAATCCAATTACATTAAAAAAATGTTTACATTTTTTAAAAAATTTTATTTATTTTTAGAAGTAATAAAGTTCGTTTTTAAAATTCAATTATTTAAACTAATTTTAATAAAAATTCTTTTACCAAATTTCAATTTTCTTTATAAATAATAAAATCTTTTATACAAATTCAGTTATGTTCAAAATTTTTTTTTTAAAATTTCAATTATATTTATAAATAATACAATTTTTTCTTCTAAGCATTTAAATTCTCGTAGAATTATGTAATAAAAATTGATTTAAAAATGAATTACAGTTGAAAATTTTAAATTGTAATTTAATATCAATAATATTTTAGAAATAATTAAATTTTCAAAAGGTTTTAAATTGAAATCTTTGAAAATTTGAATGAAAAGATTTATTTGAATCTATTAATTTTTTTTTCAGTGCATATCTAATATTTTCATGAAAGTTCGCAAACGAAATCAATTATTTGGAAAAAATTAATAAAATGCAATTATTTTCAAAAGTAACAAAATTTATCACTGAAATTCAATTTTCTTTGAAAGAATTTAATGGAATTTTAGCCATTTATCCAATTATTTTTATAAGTAACAAAATTCTCCTCTGGAATTGGAGTATTTTTTAAAAATTGTAATAAATTGTTGTACAAAAACTATATTCAGTTATTTTCATAAAATAATAAAAAATAATTAAAAATAATAAATAATAAAAATAAAAAAATTGTAAAACGGTAAAAATCACTGAAACATTGACAATGTCTAAGAGGATAAGATAAATCCTCATGGCTCGACTTTTTACACTTCTGATTATCAATATCATTATCATTATCATCGCTATTTTGCCTCCCGCTACGGTTTAGAATAACTCTTTCGGAAAGAAGACTTTTTAATGTCAAGGCACCTTTTGTTATAGAATATTGAACAAGAGTACTCTCGTAACACACCTCCGTTGTTTGGGGGCACAACCCATATGATGGTCTCTCCACACTGTCTACTTTATCTATCATATAGCTTCTTCTTTGAAGCAATTTCGCAGAAAAATTGGGTCGGCCCCCTGGACCGTGAATCGATTGAATTTCGCAGTTATTATATTTTTTCCAAATCTTTTTCTCAATCGATCCTTAATTTTGTGAAACAACAAGAAAAAGCAGTATTCAACAAGATAAACTCATTGGAATTCACAATTCAACTTTTAATTCTTTCCCAATTCAATGGAATTGTGAAAATTTTCATTATCAATACTTTTTCTTAATTTCTTTTTTCCCGTTTCTTCGTTTTCAACATTTATAGCTTTAAAGTTCAGGATTTTAGCAAAATTTTTAGTTGTTTCAGTTAAAAATTGTCGCTATTTTAGGAGAAACTTATATCTATGTTCCGTAAATGAATTTTTTGTTTGTGATGTACAAGTACAAGTATAAAAATTTTATAAAATTTTTTTAAAATAATTTAATTCTTTGAAGAATAAATAAAAAAAGTTTTTTTTATTTTTCTTGTAAGTAATTGTAAGTATTTTTTTTGTAAGTAGACTTTGGCTGTCTCAAATAAATTTTTTTGCCGACTGTAACTACGTTTTCCAATATTAACAATTACAGAATTGCCACGAAGCTGAAATAATCAAGAAAACCTGGAAATGTCAGGAAATTTGATAAAAGTTGAAAAAATCTGGGAAAGTCAGGGAATTTTGATCGAAATCCTGGAAAATTGTTGATTTGCAATTGTTGTTTCTTATTCTTGAAATCTAATTTTATTTAAACATTTCAAAATTAATTCAACTTTAAAAGAGTTGCGTTTATGATTTTTATAATTAAATGAACTTAAAAAATATTTTTATTTAAAATTCTTGTAAGATTTCAATTTTCAATAAATTTAATCAAAAAGTTTAAAAAACCTAGCTTTTTAGAAAAATTTTAGTAACTAAAATTGTTCTGAAATTAGTTAATTTTTTTAATATACATTTAATTGATTTTTTTAAATAATAGATTTATAGGAGAATTTCAGTTAAAAATACTAAGACAAATTGAATTTCTGCAGTAATTTGTAATTATTGCAGATATTATTTTTAAAAGTAGAAAAATGATTCTCAGAAATTCAATTCTTTTGCTTTTTTTATTTATTTTTTTCAGAGAATTAAATTATTTTCAAAAATTTTAATGAAATTCTTTTGTAACGTTTCAATTTTTTCATAATAATTTTAATAAAATTTTTCGTAGAAATTTAACTAATTTCAAAAATTTGTTAAAATTCAGTTATTTGCAATGTTTACATTGCATGTTTCACATTAATAAAATTTCACAAAAGAATTCATTTATTTAAAACGAATTACGTTAGTGAAGTTCACAACGTTTATAATCAACGATTTCAGAAAAAAATTATTTTTTAAAGCAAATTTTGTTAAAGAAAAATAGTAAAATTATTTTTTTAAATAATGATTCACAAAAAATATATTTATGAACAAAAAATGTCATTTTTTTGTAGGAAAATAAATTTTTTTCTTTCAATCGTTGATCATAAACGTTGCAAACTTCACCGACGTAACGAATTTTAAAAAAATTATTCTCATGAATCCAATTATATAAAAAAAAGTTATACATTTTTTGCTAAAATCAAATTATGTTCAAAAACTTACAAAAATTTTAATCAAAATTTCAATTATTTTTATAAATAATAAAATTTTTCTCCGAAGTTCAATTATTTAGAAAAATTTTAATATTATTTAATTTTAATATTATTTAAATTTTTAGACATAATTACATTTTCAAAAGGTTTTAAATTAAAATTTTTGAAAAATTTGAATTATTTATACTTTTAACGAACAATTCTGTAAAATTAATTTTTTTTAAAAAGGTTTCTTGCTACTTTTTTAAAATAATATATTTAAAAACTCTCTTCAAAATTTAAATTACCTTTCAAATTCAATTATTGAAACAAATGTTAATAAAATTCTTGATAAAATTTGAATTATCTTCAAAAGTAATAAAATTCTTCATTGAAATTCAATTATTTTTAAAAATTATATTCAAATTCTTGGTCAAATTTCAATTATCTTTAAAAATAATAAAATTCTTCGTAAAAATTCAATTATTTTTAAAAATTTTAATGAAATTTTTGTCAAATTTCTATTATCTTTATAATTAATATAATTTTTCATGAAAATTCAACTATGTTCAAAAATTCAAACAAATCTTATGATTATTTCAATTATCTTTATAAATAATAAAACTCTTCGTAGAAATTCAATTATTTTCAAAAATTTGAATAAAGTACTTGGCAAAATTTGAATTATCTTTATAAACAATTAAACTCTTCGTAGAAATTCAATTATTTTCAAAAATTTGAATAAGGTACTTGTCAAAATTTGAATTATCTTTATAAACAATAAAACTCTTTGTAGAAATTCAATTATTTTTAAAAATTGTAATAATATTCTTGGTAAAATTTCAATTATCTACAAAAATAATAAAATTCATCTTCAAGATTCAATTATTTAAAAAAGTTTTAATAAAATTCTTTGCAGTCGTTCAATTATTATTATAAATAATAAAATTCTTCTAAATATTTAAATTCTCGTAGAGTTATGTAAATAGAAATTTATTTAAAATGTAAATTACAGTTAAAAATTTTAGATTGTAATTGAATATTACAAATATTTTAGAATTAATTAAATTTTCAAAAGGTTTTAAAATTTAATTTTGGTAAAGAATTTTATCAACAAATTTTTTAAGTAATAGATTTTTTTCGACGAATTTCAATAAAATTCGAAAGAATAATTACATTTTTGAGAAATTCGATTAAAATTGTGTTAAAAATTATTGAAATTCTGCAATGATTTTTTGAAATTTTTTATTTTTTGGAAAAATAATTTAATGTTCGTGTAGAATATTATAAAAATGTTTGTTCAATATTTGAATTTTTTGACTGTGAAAAAAAATGTTTTATTAAATAATTAAATGTTTCTTGAAATTGAATTTTCATAAAGAATTTTATCAACGGATTTTTAAATAATTAAATTCTCTTGACAAATTTTAATACAATTTTTAGGAATAATTTTAGTTTTTGAGAAATTTGATAAACATTGTACATTCATTAAAAATAATTTAAATTCTGCCGGGAATTTTATTCAAAGTTTTCCGAAACGTTCGAATGACGAAGAAAAATTTTATTATTTATAAAAGTAATTGAAAATTTAAGAGAATTTTTGTAAATTTTTTAACATAATTGGATTTTTGCAAAAGAATTATATTACCTTTGAAAATAATTGAATTCTTGAGACGAATTTTATTAAAATTTCTTTTCAAATAATTAAATTCTTTTGTTAACATTTTTTGAAATAGTGGACATTGAAAATAATTGAATTTTGACAAATTATTTTGAAAAAGACATAAAAAAAAGAATGAAATAGAATTGAAACATTTTTTAATTTTTGAACTATTTCTAACCGCAATTTAAATTTTGAAAATTATATCCTGATAAATTTTTTTAATCCCCGATCGTGATAAGTCATGATGTGACACTTTTAACATTTAGGAAAATATCAGCAAAACCCTCACACGACTCAAACATAATATTTAAAGATGAAATAAATTACAACTGAAATTGAACCCTCAGAATTGATTTTTTTCCTCCACTCGTAAATAGCATATTATTTAATTTGTTTGTATATATATTTTTATGAATAGAAAATAGTGTATTTGCTGAGATGAAATGTTGATGGATTTATGGCTCGAAAAAGATAATGTTAAGATGCCTCGGATATAAGACAATGGCATACGCATATTGTTGGTGCGAAATATTCTTCGTTTGCACATAATTCAGAATATAACGCGTGAATTGAAAATTATCAGGGGGCGTCGAGGAATTTGAAAATATATACGCAAAGATATACATTGTAACATTACTAAACTTGCATCATAAATATTTCAAAGTTATTTCTACTGTAGGTTGAATATAAAATCTTCTGCAGATCATTTAATTTAACTATTTTTTCTTTCATTCATTACTATTATTATATGTGTGTCTTTTATATTATGAAGAACAATTGTGACATTGAACATTTCTCGCGCAGTGTGTGATTCAGTCAAGTGAACAATTTGTAATAATCGCTTTATAGATGGTAATTATAAAGAGTATGAGATTTATACAGTCTTATTCACATACTTGTATAGTAAATTCTACTAGTATTACTTTTTTAAGTATTTGATGATATTTCGATTTTTTTTAAATTTGTAACACTAAATGATACATTTTTCTTTTTTTTTTAAACATAATTGAGTTTCTGCGAAAAATTTTATAATATTTATGAAGAAAACAAAAATTTTGCCTAAGAATTTTATTGCAATTTTTG
Organism: Leptopilina drosophilae; assembly: GCA_032873175.1. Lineage (NCBI taxonomy): Eukaryota > Metazoa > Arthropoda > Insecta > Hymenoptera > Figitidae > Leptopilina > Leptopilina drosophilae. The sequence goes on along the minus strand of CM065478.1, from coordinate 74,790,923 downwards.
AAAATAATTGAATTTCTACCAAGTGTTTTAATATTTATAAAGATAATTAAAATTTTGTCAAGAATTTTATTCAAATTATTGAAACTCAGTGAATTTCTAGGAACTACTTTTATTATTTATAAAGATATTTGAAATACCAATAATTTGAATAAAATTTTTGAAAATAATTAAATTTATACGAAGAGTTTTAATATTTATAAAGATAATTAAAATTTTGACAACTTTATTATTCAAATTTTCTAAAATAATTGAAATTCAATAAAAAGTTTTATTATTATTTGAAAATAATTGAAATTTTACCAAGAATTTTATTAAAATATTTGAAAAAAAATGTTTGAATATAATTAAAATTTTGCCAAAAATTTTATTCAAATTATTGAAAATAATTGAACTTCGAAAAAGAATTTTATGATTTATAAATATAATTGAAATTATGCCAAGAATCTTATAAAAATTTTAAAAATAATTGAAGTAAGGAGAAGAATTTTATTATTTTTTAAAGATAATTGAAATCGTGCCAAGAATTTTATTTAAAATGTTGAAAATAATTGAAGTACGAAAAAGAATTTTATTATTTTTAAAGATAATTGAAATTTTAACAAGAATTAAAAATACTTTTTTTTAATAATTAAAATTTTAATAAAGAATTTTATTATTTATAAAGATAATTGAAATTGTGTCAAGAAATTTATTACAAATTTTTGAAAATAATTGAACTTCGGTGAAGAATTTTATTATTTTTAAAGATAATTGAAATTGTGTCAAGAAATTTATTAAAAAATTTTGAAAATAATTGAATTTCGGTGAAGAATTTTATTATTTTTAAAGATAATTGAAATTGTGTCAAGAAATTTATTAAAAAATTTTGAAAATAATTGAATTTCGGTGAAGAATTTTAATATTTTTAAATATAATTAAAATTGTGCCAAGAATTTTATTTAAAATTTTAAAAATAATTGAAGTAAGGATAAGAATTTTATTATTTTTAAAGATAATTGAAATTTTACCAAGAATTTTATTAAAAATTTGATAAGTAATTTAATTTTGAAGACGAATTTTATTAAAATTTTTAAGCATAATTGATTTTTAGAGAATAATTTTCTTACTTTTGAAGATAATTGAAATTTTGACAAGAATTTTAAAGATTGTTTAAAAATAATTGAATTTCTAACAAGTGATTTTATTATTTGTAAACATAATTAAAATTTTATGAAGAATTTGAATATAATTTTTAAAGATAATTGAATTTTATTGAAGAATTTTATTACTTTTGAAGATAATTAAAATTTCTACATATGAGAAAATTATAGATTTCATTCAAAAAAATATTTTCTTAATTCAAGTAAATTATTTACTTGAATTCTTCCCCTTCTGGTAAGAAATGCAGAATATATTAATTCAATATCATTTTTGTATCAAATCAAGTAAACAGTTTACTTGTATTGAGAAAATATTTTCTTGATTTGAGAAAATTATAGATTTCACTAAAAAAAATATTTTCTCAATTCAAGTAAATTTTTACTTGAATTCCTCCCTGCCCCCCTTCTCCCTTCTCATCATTTCTAATACTTAGGTGAAACATTTTTATTATTTAATTAATTATCATTTATATTTTTTATTTAAATAATTAAATTAAAATTAAAATTAAATTTTGTTAAATAATTAAATTTTGAAGACGAATTTTCTCAATTCAAGTAAATTATTTATTTGATTTCATCCCCCCCCTTCCCCCATCCTATCATTTCTAACACTTAGGTCAAACATTTTTTATTATTTAATTAATTGTATTAAAAAATGTTAACACTTTCTTCAAACTTTTAGTTATTTTCAAAAGTTATAAAATTCGTTTTCAAAATTCAATTATTTAAAAAATTTTTTAATAAAATTATTATTCAGTTATCTTTATAGATAATAAAATTCTTCTTCGAAATATTTAAATTCTCGTTGAATTATGTAATAGAAATTGTTTTAAAAATAAATTACATTTGAAAATTTTAGATTGTAATTAAATAAAAAACCTTAGTCTGTTAGTAGTCTGATTTTTTAGAAATAATTGATTTTTAAAAAAGGTTTCAAATTTAAATCTTCGAAAATATACATTTTTCACACTTTTAATTAATAAGTGTATAGAATTAATTTTTTTTAAAAACGTTTCATTGAATTTTTTTTTATTTTATTATAAAGAAATTTGTTAATAAATATAATGCAACTTTTTTTTAATATCTAATCATTTTTAGAGCGAATGAAATATTCTGTTTGACCTTTTTTTGAAAAAAAAATAATGTAAGGATTTCCGACTAACAAAACCATTTTTTTCCTATTTTGTATATATATTAAATATATATATATATATACATATATATATATATATATATATATATATATATATATATATATATATATATATATATATATATATATATATATTAAATATATATATATATATATATTAAAAAATTCATTAATGCATCATTTTTTCCAAAAATCGAACGATTTTTTCCTATTCCATATTGCACTGAATAAACAAGTAATTAATTGTATAATTATATTTTGAAATTTAGCCGGGTCTTGATTATGTGAAGTTTTATAATTATTTCTGATATAATATTACGCTAATAGAGAATAGGAGTATCCAGAATTTATTAAAATTGTGGAATTCAAAACCGCTTGTACATGGAATCGTTAATTGCATAGTAGTTGCATAAAATTGCGGTCGAAGTTCAGAGCTAAGTGTTGGGTGTTGAATTGCACCTCATTTCAGCTGGTTACTCAACTAAACGAGAGAACGAACGAACGAACGAACGAACAGTAACCATTGTCTAATAATGTGGATGCTTCCATTGATTGCCCCTTTATGATTCGATTATTATAAGCGGCCGAGAAATGTGTTTGTATTATGTGCAGTTCGTTCTGGTATTTGACTCGATTATCACTTTAAAAAGTCATAACTCTTTCTCTCATTCCATTTCTACATTGCCTCAAAGATTATTATTGACGTCTCTCATCCCTCGTCAATTCAGAAAAATTATTATCTCAATTTTAAACGATTTCGAATTATTTTATTTATTTATTATTATTTTTATTCTTATTATTATTTTTTTTATTATTATTTATTATTATTATTATTATTATTATTATTATTATTATTATTATTATTATTATTATTATTTATTATTATTATTATTATTATTATTATTTATTATTATTATTATTATTATTATTATTATTATTATTATTATTATTTTCGTTGTTACCTATTATCATTTTTGTTATTATTTACATTATTATTTCATTATTTAATTCTACTGCACTGTAAAATAAATTTTTCTTATTTATTATATATTTGTGACGCGATCTGAAGAAAGGGACCTTAGAAGCAAAAAATTATAGGTTATGTTTGCAATTTTTGAAATAAAAATACAAAAAGAGAATCAACTGTCAATATAAATCAGTAATGTTTAGATCTTCATTACAACTAAAATATTTAATAAATACTGATTTTAATTTACAGTAAGTAAAAAGAAAGTATTAATTGATAAAAAAAGTAACACCAACATAACCTTAAAGTGATTTGCTTCTAAGGTCCCTTTCTTCAGATCGCGTCACATTTACCAGTGTTCCGTATTTTTTGTACTTATCTACAATTTTTGTAAATAGATGAACTACAAAGATTTTTAATCCAAAATTGCAAAATACTTCTATTTTAAATAAATTTTAATCAGAAATTTTAAAGAACATAGATCTTCAAAACATTATAACAATTGAAATTCTTTAGAAATTATATTTATATTTTTTAATATTTGCTTAATAAATTTATAAACATAGTGTTTTGAAGATGAATTTTAGTTGAAAAAAAACTGAAAAAATTGAATTTTGGAGAATTTACAAAAAAGATTGCAGAAATTCAATTATTTTCAGAAATTTTAATAAAATTTTTGGCCAATTTCAATTATCTTTATAAATAATAAAACTCTTCGTAGAAATTCAATTATTTTCAAAAATTTGCATAAAGTACTTGGCAAAATTTGAATTATCTTTATAAATAATATAATTTTTCGTAGAAATTAAAATTATGTTCAAAAATTTAAAAAAAAACTTATCAAAATTTCAATTAACTTTGTAAATAATAAAACACTTTGTAAAAAATAAAATTTAATAAAATTTTTAACTTTTTCAATTATCTTTATAAATAATATAATTTTTCGTAGAAATAAAAATTATGTTCAAAAATTCTAAAAAAACTTATCAAAATTTGAATAAACTTTGTAAATAATAAAATACTTTGTAAAAAATTAAGTTATTTTCAAAACATTTAATAAAATTTTTGGCAAATTTCGATTATATTTGTAAATAATAAAATTCTTCATTAAATTTCAATTATTTTCAAAAATTTTAGTAAAATTTTTTGTAATATTTTAATTATCTTAAGAAATAATAAAATTCTTGTAAAATTTTAAATATCTTCCACAGTAATAAATTTCTTCTTTGAAAATCAATTATTTTCGAAAATTGTTATAAAAATTCTTGGGAAAATTTCAATTATCTTTACATTTAATAACATTCTTTATTAAATTTCAATTATTTTTAAAGTTGTAATAATAAAATACATTGTAAAATTTCAATTAACTTCAAAAGTCAAAAAAATTCTTTGTAACATTTTTAATTATCTTTAAAATTAATAAAATTCTTCTTTAAAATTCAATTATTTTCAAAAATTTTGATAAAATTCTTTACATAAATTCAATTGTATTTATAAATAATAAAACTCATCGTAGAAAATCAATTATTTAAAAAAAATTAAATAATATTTTTATTTAAACTTCAATTATCTTCAAAAGAAATAAAATTCTTCATTAGAATTTAATTATTTTGAAAAAATTTAATAACATTCTTTGGAAAAATTTCCATTATCTTTATGAATAATAAAAGCTCTTCGTAGAAATTCAATTATGTTCAAAATTTTTAAAAACTCCAGTCAAAATTTTAATTATCCCCTAAAGTAAAAAATAAATCTTCAAAATTCAATTATTTTCAAAAATTTAAATAATATTCTCGGTAAAATTTCAATTATCAAAAGAAATAGAAAACTTCGTAGAAATTTATTTATTTAAAATTTTTTTTTAATTCTTGACAAAATTTCAATTATTTACAAAAAAATGTTTCTCAATTATTTGCACTATAGTGCAAAATAAAATCCATGAACAGTTGAATTAAAAAAATGATTTACAAAAATTTTGATAAATTTTTTCGTCAAAAATCAAAATTTGATTATTTTTTTTTCTTATTTATTGATAAACTTTTTAATTTTTTTACAGTCAATTTACTTTTACATTTATTTATTATACAGTAGAATTATTAAATTTCATAGAGAAAAAGCGCAAGTGATAAAAATGAAAAATTGTAAATTAATTTGTATACGCAAGGAAAATATAATAAATGTATTCTTGAAAACAAAGGAAGACTGACGAATGGATGAAGTAGAAAATTTTTTATTAGAAAAACAAACATCTCTTTAATACCAGTGATTAATGATGCAATTATTAATACACCTACGGATGTGATGCGGAAAGCTCTCTCGGAATTAAAAATGCATAATTCTTGATCTCTTATATATTAAATCTTCAACTTCAAGTCTCGCGTAGAATTCTAATTCTATATATTAATATTTATTGAATAGTACGCTTATGAAGCAGTAAAAAAGTGTAATTTTTCCCCTTTTTTATAGAATTGATAAATAATAATTGAAATTATATTTTATAAAAAATGGTAATTTAAGAAAAAAAAAAACATTGAGAAATTAAAGAAGAATGTAAAAAATTAAAAAAGTCACTGAAGTTAATGAAAATGTGAGAAGAATTTTTCTTTACATAGTTTTTTTGAAAAAAAAATCAAAATTAAATTAAATTAATTTATTAAATTATTATTTTTGGAGAAAATTAATGCTTAACTATTTCAATTCGAATTAGTATAAAGTCTTTTACTTATTTGTCTTAGCGACTGACTTTTTGCTTTTTGCTCTCTATAAATTTGAATTAGCAAAAATGTTTACTAATTTGAATTAGTGACAGACTTTTTGCTTTTTATTTAGTAAAATTTACTGATAAATTGTCATTTCTACTAATTTATTGGTAAAATTTACTAATTAAAAAGCAAAATTCAAATTTAGAGAGTGAATTAATGAAAATTATTACAATTTATTAGTAAAATTATAACTAATTTATAACTAATTTAATTATTCTAATTTTTATTATTTAAATTATTATTTATTAGTAAAAATGACTGACTTTTTGCTTATTTGAATTATTAAAAAATACAATTTATAAGTAAACTTTACTAATTTTATTATTTGAATTTTTGTTATTTAAATTATTTTTTATTAGTACGGAATTCTATACCTATGAATTTCATTTATAAAAAAAATTAACTAACTTTATTATTAAAATTATTATTAATTAGAAAAAATTACTGTTTTGTTAATAATTTGTACTAATTTTGTTATTAAAATTATTATTAGTTAGAAAAAATTACTGTTTATTAATAATTTTTACTAATTTTGTTACTAAAATTAATATTAGTTAGAAAAAATTACTGTTTATTAATAATTTTTCCTAATTTTGTTACTAAAATTAGTATTAGTTAGAAAATATTACTGTTTATTAACAATTTTAACTAATTTTGTCATTAAAATTATTATTAGTTAAAAAAAAATTACTGTTAATTAATCATTTTTACTGATTCAGGTTTAGATACAATTGGATTAAATTTTTTCAAAAATTTGTTTGAAATATTAAAATTGGACCAAATTTGTGACAAAAAATTTTGTGTTTATGATTTGATCAACATTTTTTGTTTATCGATTTGTGAACATTATATAGAATTTTGTTGTTCTAAATGAAAAGTAATATGCTCGCAATTATAAATTTGATGTTCTTCATCATGTTTTGATAAATATTAATATGGAATAATACACACCATATCACTCGAAGAATAATGATGGCTCTGCTCTTTTGAGAAGATTTATTAACTGACTTTTATTTGAATGAGCTTCACACGACTCATGTTCACATGTTCATGATACTTTCAGAGTAAAAGTCAGAGAAGATTAACTTCTTTGGCTTAAATGTTATATATACCTGCATGAATAAAACGATTTTCTTTACATTAAAAATAATTTTTAAAATTTGCCAATTATTGAAGAGTAAGAAAAAAACTATTCGATTTTTTGTAATTTTTTTCGATTTGTTAATATTTGGATAATTTTTTTAGTTGTTATACTAAAAGCTACTTTTTCCCATGTTTGAAAATTTACACTCTATACTTTAAATTTGATACTAAAATAAAAAAATTAATTATTTAAATAATTAAATAAATAATTTGAAAAATTTAAATAAATTATTATTTAAATACTTTTAAGAAAGTTATTGGAAACAATTTGAAAATTTTTAATAAAATTCTTAATTATTTTCACAAATAATAAAATTTTATACAGGAATTGAATAAATCAAAATCATTTTTCATCAAGTTTTTCGATAAAATCAATTATTTTAATAAATTTTAATAAACTTCGTACCACAAATTCACTTATTTTAAGAACTAGTAAAATTTTTCAATTGAAACTTAGTTTTATTAAAAATTATTATTTTTTTAGAAAATTCTTCGCAAGAATTCAATTAGATATTTGTATTAAGTAATGAAATTCTTCAGAGTAATATAATTATTTTCTTAAATTTTAATAATAATCTTAAATTTAATAGTAATGGAAGAATTAAATTATTTTTATAAATCTTAAAACTCATCGAAGGATTTTAAAATTATTTTAAATACAATTTTAAGAATGAATGAATATGAATAAATAAATCTCAATATTTTGTTCATCGCAAAAAAAAAATTCATAACTTTTTTGTTTTTTTATTGAACAGAAAAATGTCTAAAACGAAGGTTGTTCTTTTGTTTATATTTTTAGGAGAAATGCAGAAAAACTTGTAATTCTAGAAATTGATAAAAATGCCAAAGTTTAAAATAAGTTAATTTCAAATTTTTTTATTTGAATGGAAAGAATTTTAATAAAACTTTTGGTAAAATTTTAATTATCTTTATAAATAATAAAAACACTTCGTAGAAATACAATTATGTTAGCAAATTTTTTTAAATTCTCGTCAAAATCTCAATTATCTGCAAAAATATAAAATTCTTCTCTGAAATTCAATTATGTTCAAAAATTCTAATAAAATGCTTAGAAAAATTTCAATTATCTTTGTAAATAATGAAACACTTCGCAAAAATTCAATTATGTTCAAAATTTTTTTAAAATTCTCGTCAAAATTTAAATTGTCTAAAGAGATAGTTGTTTGGTTCTGTTTAAATATTAAGAAACAAATGGAAATAAGTTTTAATTTTTGAAAATTAACAATAAAAAAGCTAAGTTTCAAATTTTCAAAATTATAAAATTCCTGTTTTATCACAAAATTTAAAGAAAAGAGTAGAAAAAATTAAAATAATAAAATTCCGTTCATTAAATGGAATTGGTAACACTTTTGACTAATTTTTAGTAATAAACATATATTTAATTGTAAATTAATTACAAATCCATTTATAGTAAGTCGGCTTACTAATTTAAAATAGCAAAAATTACGACTTTCTAAAGTTTTAGTAGTTATTTACTTAAATTAGTATTTTTTTTTACTAAAAGTTGTCAGTTTTTCTCTTTTCTAAAAATTAGTAGATTTTTTTACTAATTTAGAATAGTAACAAATACGACTTTCTAATGTTTTAGTACTTATCTAGTAAAAAATAGTAGTTATTTATTTAAATTAGTTGTTATTTACTAAAATTTATTTTACTAAAATTAGTAGTTCTTTTAGTAAAAACTGTTATTTATTTGTTATTTATTTATTTATTTAAATTAAAATAGTGATCAGTATTCACTCCCTAAATATGAATTAGTATAAAAATGTCTCCTACACTGAAAAAATAATTTAATTGAATCAAGAAAATTTTAATTGGTTGAAGTAAAGTAATTAAAATTATAATAAAAATAAAAATATAAATATAATCATAATAAAAAATAACAATATAATATAAAAATAAATTATGCGATTGGCTCAAGAAAATGATTTTCTTGGTTAGAGAGGATATGTTCTTGATTCAAGAAGATATGAAATTCAATCAAGAAATTAAGTAACTTGTAAGAAATGCAGAATATATTTATTCAATATCATTTTTGTATCAAATCAAGTATATAGTTTACTTGTATTGAGAAAATATTTTCTTGATTTGAGAAAATTATAGATTTCAATCAAAAAAATATTTTCTCAATTCAAGTAAATTATTTACATGAATTCTCTCCCCCCCCCCCTTCCCCCATCCCATCATTTCTAATACTTAGGTCAAACATTTTTATTATTTAATTAATTAACATTTATATTTTTTATTTAAATAATTAAATTAAAATTAAAATTAAATTTTGTTAAATAATTAAATTTTGAAGACGAATTTTCTCAATTCAAGTAAATTATTTATTTGATTTCATCCCCCCTCCCTTCCCCCATCCTATCATTTCTAATACTTAGGTCAAACATTTTTTATTATTTAATTAATTGTATTAAAAAATGTTAAACACTTTCTTCAAAGTTTTAGTTATCTTCAAAAGTAATAAAATTCGTTTTCAAAATTCAATTATTTAAAAAAATTTTAATTAAATTATTATTCAGTTATTTTTATAGATAATAAAATTCTTCTTCGAAATATTTAAATTCTCGTAGAATTATGTAATAGAAATTGTTTTAAAAATAAATTACATTTGAAAATTTTAGATTGTGTTACGTCATCGTAACGTATTTTAAATAATGTTTAAAAACAATAATAATAGCGATAATAACAATAGCAATAATAACAATAATAATTGATAATAATAAATTAACAACTAATTGTTATTAACATTTTATTAATTTTTAACTATTAATAAATATTAACATTATAATTAATAATCTTCGAAAATATACATTTTTCACACTTTTAATTAATAAGTGTATAGAATTAATTTTTTTTAAAAACGTTTCATTGAACTTTTTTTTATTTTATTATAAAGAAATTTGTTAATAAATGTAATACAACATTTTTTTTAGTATCAAAAGTCAGGCACTATTTCAAATTAATAAACATTTTTAGTTACTAATTAATAAATCATGCTAAAATTTACTAATTAAAAAGTAAAAGTCAGGCACTATTTCAAATTAATAAACATTTTTAGTTACAAATTAATAAATCATGCTAAAATTTACTAATTAAAAGCTAAAAGTCAGGCACTAATTCGCTAATGATTTATTAATTAATAAACATTTTTAGTTACTAATTAATTTTTCATGCTAAAATTTACTAATTAAAAACTAAAAGTCAGGCACTAATTTAAATTAATAAACATTTTAGTTACTAATTAATAAATCATGCTAAAATTTACTAATTAAAAACTAATAGTCAGGCACTAATTCAAATTAATAAAAATTTTTAGTTACTAATTAATTTATCATGCTAAAATTTACTAATTAAAAACTAAAAGTCAGGCACTAATTCAAATTAATAAACATTTTTAGTTACTAATTATTAAATCATTCTAAAATTTACTAATTAAAAACTAAAAGTCAGGCACTAATTTAAATTAATAAACATTTTTAGTTACTAATTAATAAATCATGCTACTCTCTAAATCTGAATTAGTAGAAAGTTACTAATGAAATGGTGAAAAGTCGTCCACTAAATGATTTAGTAATAATTCTACTAACAATTAGTAAAATTTTACTAATTGTTAGTAAAACACGTTACTAATTGATTAGTAGAATTCTACTAACAATTAGTAGAACTGTTTTATTAATCGTCGATAAAACAGTTTCACTAATTCATTTAGTGAAAAGTGACTTTCAATTAGTAGAATTCTACTAAAACATTAGTAGAATTTTACTAAAAATTAGTAATATTCTACTAATTAAAAAGGTGAAAAGTCGTTCATGAAAACTACTAAAAATTAGTAAGATTTTACTAATTCTTAGTAGAATTCTACTAATTCAGATTTAGAGAGTAAAATTTACTAATTAAAAACTAAAAGTCAGGCACTAATTCAAATTAATAAACATTTTTAGTTACTAATTAATTTATCATGCTAAAATTTACTAATTAAAAAGTAAAAGTCAGGCACTAATTCACTAATGATTTATTAATTAATAAACATTTTTAGTTACTAATTAATTTTTCATGCTAAAATTTACTAATTAAAAAGTAAAAGTCAGGCACTAATTCACTAATGATTTAGTAATTAATAAACATTTTTAGTTACTAATTAATTTTTCATGCTAAAATTTACTAATTAAAAAGTAAAAGTCATCAGGCACTAATTCACATTAATAAACATTTTTAGTTACTAATTAATTTATTATACAAAAATTTACTAGTTAAAAAGTAAAAGTCAGGCACTAATTCACATTAATAAACATTTTAAGTTACTAATTAATTTATCATGCTAAAATTTACTAATTAAAAAGTAAAAAGTCAGTCAAATCAATGATTATTAGTCCACATTTTTAGTTTTTTTTTCCAAAAGTTGTTTAATTTAGAAAGCAGTAAAAAACTACTAATTCAAATGTCGAGTGTAATGAAACCAAAAGGTTCAATTAACTTAATTAATTACGAATTAGTTAGGATCAATAAAATAGTCTCTGAATTGTTATCTTTGGAAACAAAATATATTCTTCTCTTTTTTTTTATCTACAATTACACATTTTAGGAACTATTGTCAGGTATGGGAATTGTCTATTTTTAGTTTTCAGGTTGTGGTGGGTGTGCGGCGATGTAGGCGAGGGCTCTCTGGATTTGAGCTGGGATTTCGGGAGCCTGGGGAATGTGAGAGCCTTGGGGTTGGAATCCATTTTCGTTGGCGGTGTAGGAGACCTCGACTGGTGTTCCGTCGGGGGCGGTGTATCGGTAACTTCCCTGAGCAACAATTGCGGCCTCACCGTTGGGTCCAACGTTCTGGAGACTTCCGTCCTGATTGGCCTGGATTCCGTTTTCCGTTTCGTAATGGTAATTGTACTGTCCTTCCGGCGAGATGTCCTGCGCCTGACGAAGGATTGCGGCGTCTCGCTCCTGCTGCTGCGGGAACGCGCTGGCGGCGGCGACGAGAGCCAAGGCTACGATCTGAAAATAGAATAAGAAATTAATAATTTTCTAAATAAATAAGAAGTAAATAAATTTGTAATTAAATAAGAAAAAAATAATTTTGTAATTAAATAATAAAATTTTGTAAATAAATAAGAAATAACTAATTAAAAAATAAATAAATAAATAATAATAAAAAAATAATTTTGTAAAAAAAAAGTAAATAAATTTGTAATTAAATAAGAAATAAATAATTTTGTAATTAAATAAGAAAATTTTGTAAATAAATAAGAAATAACTAATTAAAAAAAAATAAATAAATAATAAAAAATAATTTTGTAAATAAATAAGAAGTAAATAAATTTGTAATTAAATAAGAAATAAATAATTTTGTAATTAAATAAGAAAATTTTGTAAATAAATAAGAAATAAATAATTTTGTAAATAAATAAGAAATAAATAATTAAAAAAATAAAAAATAAATAATAATAAAAAATAATTTTGTAAAAAAAAAGTAAATAAATTTGTAATTAAATAAGAAATAAATAATTTTGTAATTAAATAAGAAAATTTTGTAAATAAATAAGAAATAAATAATTTTGTAAATAAATAAGAAATAACTAATTAAAAAAAAAAAATAAATAATAATAAAAAAATAATTTTGTAAATAAATAAGAAGTAAATAAATTTGTAATTAAATAAGAAATAAATAATTTTGTAATTAAATAAAATTTTGTAAATAAATAATAAAAAAATAATTTTGTAAATAAATAAGAAATAACTAATTAAAAAAAAAATAAATAATAAAAAATAATTTTGTAAATAAATAAGAAGTAAATAAATTTGTAATTAAATAAGAAATAAATAATTTTGTAATTAAATAATAAAATTTTGTAAATAAATAAGAAATAAATAATTTTTTAATTAAATAAGAAATAAATAATTAAAAAAATAAATAAGAAATAAATAATTTTGTAAATAAATAATAAAATTTTGTAAATAAATAAGAAATAAATAATTTTGTAAATAAATAATAAAATTTTGTAAATAAATAAGAAATAAATAATTTTGTAAATAAATAAGAAATAACTAATTAAAAAAAAATAAATAATAATAAAAAATAATTTTGTAAAAAAAAAGTAAATAAATTTGTAATTAAATAAGAAATAAATAATTTTGTAATTAAATAAGAAAATTTTGTAAATAAATAAGAAATAAATAATTTTGTAAATAAATAAGAAATAACAAATTAAAAAAAATAAATAAATAAATAATAATAAAAAAATAATTTTGTAAATAAATAAGAAATAATTAATTTTGTATATAAATAAGAAGTAAATAATTAAGTAAATAAACAAAAAATATAAAAAAATAAGAAAATAAAGCAATAAGTGAATAAACGACTAAATGAATAAAAAATAAATAAATATAAATTAATATTTAATTAATTAATAAAAATAACAGGATTTAGGGGAGAATTTTAGATGAAAAAACCATAAAAGAAAATTCAATTTTTGAGAATTTTTAAATGATGGCAAAATTCAATTATTTTCAAAAGAAATAAAAATTATTCGTAGAAATTCAATTATGTTACAAAAAATTCTTTAAATTCTTGGCAAAATTTCAATTATTTTTCAAAATTATAAAATTCTTGTTGAAATTTCAAGTATTTTTATAAATAATTGTATTCTTTCTTGAAATTCCATTATTTGAAAAAATTATTCATGAAAATTCTTAGTAAAAATTTCAATTACCTTCAAAATTTTAAATAAAATTCTTGGTAAAATTTCAATTATTTTTCAAAATTATAAAATTCTTGTTGAAATTTCAAGTATTCTTATAAATAATTGTATTCTTTCTTGAAATTCCATTATTTGAAAAAATATTCATGAAAATTCTTAGTAAAAATTTCAATTACCTTCAAAATTTTAAATAAAATTCTTGGTAAAATTTCAATTATTTTCAAAAGTAATAAAACTTTTCATTGAAATTCAATTATTATCAAAAATTTAAATAAAATTCTGGGAAATTTTCAATTATCTTTAAATATATATAATATATTAAGATTCTTTATCGAAATTCAATTATTTTCAAAAAATTTTAATAAAATTCTTGGTAAAATTTCAATTATTTTCAAAAGTAATAAAACTTTTCATTAAAATTCAATTATTATCAAAAATTTAAATAAAATTTTTGGCAAAATTTCAATTCTCTTTATAAATATTAAAATTCCTCATTAAAATTCAATTATTTTCAGAAAATTTTAATAAAATTCTGGGAAATTTTCAAATATCTTTAAATATATATATATATATATATATATATATATATATATATATATATATATATATATATATATATATTAAGATTCTTTATCGAAATTCAATTATTTTCAAAAAAATTTAATAAAATTCTTGGTAAAATTTCAATTGTCTTTATAAAAAATAAAATCACTTCTAGAAATTCAATTATTTTCAAAAAATTTTATAAAATTCTGGGTAAAATTTTAAATAATCTATATATGTAAATAATAACACTCTTCGAAGAAATTCGATTATATTAAAAAATTTTAATAAAATTTTTGTCAAATTTCTATTATCTTTATAATTAATATAATTTTTCATGAAAATTCAATTATGTTCAAAAGTTTAAACAAATCTTTTGTATATTTTAATTATCTTTATAAATAATAAAACTCTTCGTAGAAATTCAATTATTTTTAAAAAATTTTAATAACATTTAAATAACAGTTTCAATTATCTTTATAAATAATAAAATTCTTTATATAAATTCAATTATGTTAAAAATTTTATTCAATTTTTGTTAAAACTTCAATTATCCTAAAAATAATAAAATTCGTAGCACTATTTTTTAATTTTCTTTATAAATATAAAATATCTTCCAAAATTATAAAATTATTCTTCGAACTTTCATTATTTTCAATTTTTTTCAAAAATTTTAATAAAATTCTTAGTAAAATTTGAATTATCTATGAAAATAATAAAATTCTTCTCGAAATTCAATTATTTATAAAAATTTTAATAAGATTCTTGGCATAATTTTAAATATATTTATAAATCACAACATTCTTTGTAGAAATACAATTATTTAAAACTTTTTAAATAAAACTTTTGGCAAAATTTCAATTATTTTCAAAGATTTCTCACAATTTTCCAAATAATCTGCCATTTTAACTAAGTTTTCCAAAAGAATTCAATTATTTGAAAAAGAATTATGCTGTGAATTTTTAGAAATAATTAAACAAATAAAGAAATTTATTAGATATAATATTAATGAATTAGTAAATTTGGAACAATAAATATTATTATAAATGAATAATACGTGAAGCGCTCCTGTATTAAAATTGTCTAATAAGATAAAAAATTTTAGGTTATGTTTGTAATGTTTTAGGTGAAAATAAAAAAAAAATTTAACTATTACTACGAATTATTGATATTCAATTCTTGATGCCGTTCAAAATATTCAATAAAACTTGATTTCAAATTTATAACAATTAAATTGGAACTTTAAATCAAAATAAATGTAACACAAACATAACCTACAACTCGTGTACTTCTCAGCTTTAACAATTTTACGATTTTTTTAACTTTTGAACCCATTTTGAAATTTACAATTCAACTAAATTTTTAAGTTAAAGAAAAATTAAAATTATGTTAAAAACTAAATCAAATTAAAGAAAGTTAAAATTAAATCAAAAATCAAATGAAATAAAATTAAATTATAAAGAATGAATAATTAATTACATGGGTATAATGAATTGTATTAATTAAATTAATAATAAAATATTCAAAAATTAGAAAATTGTTAATTTTTTTCTAATCGTAAATTACTTTTCAGCCTTGTAATGAAAAGAAAATGAAAAAAATTGACAAAAACTAAATGAAAAAGGAAATTAAGAGATAAAAATGTAACTCACGAAGAATTTCATGTTGCTGAGGAGAGGATTGAATTGGTGAGAATTCAAGATGAGTTTTGAGATGTGTTTGATGTCTACTGAGATTCGGAGACCAATTTATATATGGACCAGGAGACCCCACTTTCCCTTATGGTTCCTCTCCAAAATTGAAAAGTGAATAAAGAATGAATAATACGACGAATTCATTAAAAAAAAAAATTTTTGGTAGGGAGAGTGAGTGAGTGAGAGAGAGTGCGTGTCTTCTGCCAAAATATATAGATATATATATATATATATGTATATATTTCTCATCTTGACCTTTCAAGCTGGATACGACTAAATCGATCGGTTGTATAATCCTTGGACATCATCTTCTGCTTCTTCTTCTTCTTCATTTCATACCTGCGGGAAGTGGAATATTGGGATGAAAAAAGATGTATATATTCAAGATTGCTTAAGTGTATATGTGGGCTCACACGTAATAGCACGTGGCCAGGATCTTTTTTCTTTTTTTCTGGATAATCTTTGCTCTTGCCTCATCGAAAAGAAATTCAAAATCAAAATAGAAAAAAAGTTATTGGAAAAAGGTTTTTTCGAACTAATTTCTAAAATGCTATTATCTCAAATATATATATACACTGAAAAAAAAATTTATTTGATTCAAATAACCGATTCTTTGACTATTATCAAATAAATATTTACTTGAATCAAATAATTTTTATATTTGAAACAATTAAATAGTATTTGCTTCAAATACTGAAATATTTTATTTAAATACAATTTATTTGATTCGAATAAAAATTATTTGATTCAAGTACAATTTATTTGATTCAAGTACAATTTATTTGATTCAAATAAAAATTATTTGATTCAAAATACAATTTATTTGATTCAAATACAATTTATTTGATTCGAATAAAAATTATTTGCTTCAAGTACAATTTATTTGATTCAAATAAAAATTATTTGATTCAAAATACAATTTATTTGATTCAAATAAAAACTATTTGATTCAAGTACAATTTATTTGATTTAAATAAAAATTATTTGATTCAAGTAAATATTTATTTGATAATTGTCAAATAATCGGTTATTTGAATCAAGTAAAATTTTTTTTCAGTGTATATATATATCTAGAAAATTTATTGAAATAGAAATCGCAGTGTAAACAACTTTTTTTTTACTCAAAATTCTGAATCACTTTTTTTTGTTCAAATGCAAAAAAAGAAAAAAAAAATTGGAGAAACTGGTAAAATTCCGACTCAGGAAGTGGATTGTGTTTTTTTAGATTTAGATTGTTTTTATGTGAAACGGAAGAGAATATAAGGATAAAAATACAATTTTCTAAAAATAACATCTGATCAATTACAATTTTAATCATTTTTATTTATTGTTTTATTCCTACTGGATTAAATGAATTAAATTAGTTTAAAAAATTATTTACAAGTTATTTTTGTCTTTGTATTATTAAATAAGTTTAGCGTCTACAATTATAATAATATAATTAAATAATTAATTATTATTAATAATAATTTTTTTAAGTGAAAAAAAATTTTTGCATAATTATTTATTTAGTGTTATTATATCATTTTATTATATTATTTATTGAAAAATGATTTAATTTTAAATAGAAAAATAAATAGCCAACCAAAAAAATTATTTTACAATTATAAAAAAATTTAAAGATAATTGAATTCCTTCAAAAGAATTTTATTATTTATGAAAATAATTTAATACTTCAAATGAATTTTATCAAAATATTTGAAAATAACTAAATTTTTGAAAAAAATTTTATTATCTTTAAAGATAATTGAATTTCTGCATAGAATTTTATCACAAACTGGAAAAAAAATTCAATTTTTTCGAAGAATATTATTATACATGAAAATAATTTAATTTCTTCGAAGAAATAATTGAGTTTTATCGAAGAAAATGTTAATTATTGAAAATAATTTTTTTTTCGGGAAGAATTTTTACAAGAAAATAAAAAATAATTAAATTTCTTTCATAAAAATATTATTTTTGAAACTATATAAATTTTTACAAAGAATTTTATCGAAAAATTTGAAAGTAAATTGAATTTCTTGGAAAAAATTTATATATATTTGAAAATAATTGAATTTTTTCAAAAAATTATAAATAATTGAATTTCTTCGAAGAAATAATTAT
The DNA here is from genome assembly GCA_032873175.1 of Leptopilina drosophilae. NCBI lineage: Eukaryota > Metazoa > Arthropoda > Insecta > Hymenoptera > Figitidae > Leptopilina > Leptopilina drosophilae. The sequence goes on along the minus strand of CM065478.1, from coordinate 74,772,694 downwards.
TTATAAACGTAATTTAATTTCTTCGAAGAAAATATTATTTCTAGAAATAATTTAATTCTTGAGAAGAATTTTATCGAAAAATTTAAAAATAAAAGAATTCCTTTAAAGAATTTCGTTATTTATAAAAATGATTGAATTCCTACGAAGTAATTTTATTATTTCTAAAGAAATTTAAAATTTTACCAAGATTTTGAATAAAATTTGTAAAAATAATTGAATTTCTACGAAGAGTTTTATTATTTATAAAGATAATTGATATTTTGACAAATATTTTATTCAAATTTTAAAAAATAATTGAATTTCAATGAAGAATTTTATTACTTTTGAAAATAATTAAACTTATGGCGAGAGTTTTTAAAAGTTTTTCAACATAATTAAATTTGTAGCAAAAATTTTATAATTTATAAAGATAATTGAAATTTTAAAAATACTTTTTTTTAAATAATTAAATTTCAACAAAAATTTTATCGAAAAATTTGAAGCTAAATTGAATTTCTTGGAGAAAATTTATATATTTGAAAATAATTCAATTTTGTCAATAAATTATAAATAATTGAATTCTCGCGAAAAATTTTATCAAAATATTTTAAAATCTTGTAAATAAATTCTTTTGAAGAAATTGTTTGAATTTTTTTTTATATCTAGTTTCTTTAAAACTTATAATAGAAAATTTTGAAGAAAATAAATTTTATATAGAATTTCTTCGAAATATTGAAAATAATCGTGTTGTTAATAATTGACATTAAACATTTGATATTATTCAGTTTTAATCTAATTTTTGTTAATCAAGTCTGTTAATATTTATAACTAAAAATTTTATTAGATGCTACATGTTATTAAAATTTACTATTAAAAATAATTAAATTCTTGTGAATGATTTTACTATTTATAGAAATAATTGAATTCCGGGAAAGATTTTTACTATTTATAAAAATAATTGAATTGTTTCAAAGAATTTATTAAAAATTTTGGTAAATAATTAAATATTTTCGAAAAATTCTAGTAAGAAATTAAATATTTTCGAAACATTTTATTAAAATTGTACTGGAAATAATTGAATTCTTGCAAAGAATTTCACTATTTATAAAAATAATTAAATTCATCCAAAGAATTTTACTATTTTTACAAATAATCCAATTCCTGTAAAGATTTTTACTGTAATTTAATTAATAATTTAATTAATAATTGAATTGTTTCGAAAAAATTTATTAAAATTGTATTTAAAATAATTGAATTCTTTAACAGAAAATTTACTATTTGGAATAAAATTACTATTTTCGAATATTCCACTTTTTTATTCGAAAATTTACGAATTCTAAAAATTCCCTTTATTTGAATGTTAAAAATTTTGCGCAGACACTTTATAGCCATCTGTTTAGTAAATAAAATTCGACCTAATTTTTTTATTCATTAAAATGAATAAATAAACAATTTTAATACAGAACAGGAATTTATAATATATTATAAGAAAAAAAAAATGAACGGACAATGACCTGTGGAAAAAAAAGAAAAATTAATTCAACATATATTCTGCAAAAGTAGACAGACACAACTCTAATTTTTGTGTCATTTCATAATATTTAGTTTTATATAATTGGAGTCTATTTTTTTACGTCTACTTTTCATCAAGTACATAAAGCAACTGACCGAATGAATAAATTTGTTTTAATCGAATCCAGTTTCTGTGACCTTCATCACTTTACTCATCCTCTTTTTTTTATTTTATAATTATGGTTCTCTCGAGTCCTTTTCTCACAAAGATTGTGGATTATTGTATCAAAAAAGGATGACATTCTCGAAATTTGCAAAGGTTATCTTTCAGAAAGTTTGCGTATATATAAAGATGAGTATTCACAAAATTTTAGCACAGTTCGTAAGAAACTTTATTCACCTGATCAACATGAAATTTTTTGTAAGTTTTTCTCTTGTAAAAAGTGTTTTACCTGACAAATAGAAAAATTTCACTGTAATTGTTGGTAATTTTCATGAACTACTTTTAAATCCAGTTTTTTTTTATTAGTGAAATGCAGACCTCGGATTTTTTGGATTCAATTGAAATAAAAAAAATCATTTGGAAGAAAATATTATGTTTTTGAACAAATTTTTAATTGAAAAATTTGTAATATCGTTTTTATGATCAAGTATTTTAAATAGAAAAATTTTATTGTTTTCTGTACGTTGATTTTCGGTCTAAACGAATATTTTTTCTTTAATCGTTGACTGTAAATGTTGCAAACTTCACCGACCAATTTCTTCGAGTTTAAAAAATTTCGATTTAAAAAATTAAAAATGCAGAATAATTATTTTTAAAAATAAGAATACTTTTATTTTAAGTTTATCAAAATGAGTTCCTTCATTTAAATTCAATTATCATTTTTCAGAATTTTTCAACTAAAATTCTTCTTTACTTTAATTATTTTAAAAATTCTTTGAAAAATATCTTATTTGAAAATTTTTATATTCATTTATTTACAGTTTAATTATATAGAATTTCATTTATTTAAATACAAAAAAAAAATTTTTTTCGAATAATTTAATATTTCTTAAAATTCCAGTCTTATAAAGATCTTTTTCAAACTTTATAAAAATAATTGAATTATTTCAAAGAATATCAATAACATTTCAAAAATAATATTATTATTTATAAAAGTAATTAAATTATTGCGAAAAAATTTATAAACAAATTGTAAAAAATTGAATTTTTTTATGAAGAATAAATGTTTTTGTACAATTTTATCAAAATTGTATTGAAATTGAATTCGGTTAGAAAATTTTATTAGAATAGTAGAATAGTATTTGGAGAATTGCGAAAAAAAGTTTGAATACAATTTAAATTATGCTAAAAATGTTATTCAAATTATGGAAAATAATTGAATTTCGAAAAAGAATTTTATGATTTATAAATATAATTGAAATTATGCCAAGAATCTTATTAAAATTTTTGAAAATAATTGAAAATAATTGAATTTCGGTGAAGAATTTGATTATTCTTAAAGATAATTGAAATTGTGACAAAGAATTTTATTTAAAATTTTGAAAATAATTGAATCATTAAAGAATTTTATTATTTTTGAAGATAATTGAAATTGTTCCAAGAATTTAAATGAAATTTTTGGAAGTAATTGAATTTCTACGAAGTACATTTATTATTTAGAAAGATATTTGAAATTTTACCAAGAATATTATAAAAAGTTTTAAAAATAATTAAATTTCAGAGAATAATTTTCTTACTCTTGAAAATAATTGAAATTTTGACGAGTATTTTTGAAAATTTTTGAAAATAATTGAATTTTAATGAAGAATTTTATTATTTTTAAAAATAATTGAAATTTTAAGCAGAATTAAAAATACTTTTTTTAATAATTAAATTTTAACTATAAATTTTATTAGTTATATAGATAATTGAAATTGTGTCAAGAAATTTATTAAAAAATTTTGAAAATAATTGAATTTCGGTGAAGAATTTTATTATTTTTAAAGATAATTGAAATTGTGCCAAGAATTTTATTTAAAATTTTTAAAATAATTGAAGTAAGGAGAAGAATTTTATTATTTGTAAAGATAATTGAAATTTTACCAAGAATTTTATTACAATTTTTTTTAATAATTGAATTTCCAAGAAGAGTTTCAATTTTTTATAAAAATAATTGAAGTTTTGACAAGAATTTGATTTAAATTTTTGAAAATAATTAAATTTCAATGAAGAATTTTATTATTTATAAAGATAATTGAAATCGAGTCAAGAAATTTATTAAAAATATTTTAAAATAATTGAAATTCATAGTAGAATATTTTTACTTTTAAAGATAATTAAAATTAAGCGAAGAATTTAATTAAAATTTTTAAAAATGATTGAAAATAATTGAAAATAATTGAAGCCCGGAGAAGAATTTTATTTTTTTGTAAAGATGATTGTAATTTTAACAAGAAAAAAAAATTGTTTAACATACTTGAATTTACACGAAGAATTTCATTCGTTTTGGAAATAATTGAAAATCGGAAAAGAATTTATAAAAATAGAAAAAATTTAACACATTTTAGTAGGAAAATTATTATTATTAGTTAAATTATTGTTCATTAGTCGAAATTGCTATTTAAGAGTAAAAAAAGTAAATTTTACTAATAAATAATAATTTTAACTAATTCACAGTTAAAAAATCAGTTAATAATTCAAATTCAAAAACATTTTTTCGAATTAAAATTATAGAGAGATATTTACATACAAAACATAGTTATGATAAATAATTATATTCCTTATAAAATATTAAAAGCATTTTTGTATTTCTGCAATATGTCTTTTTGTAAAAAAAATTTTTTTAATCAATTTTACATCATATCATCGATTATCATCTTTATAATTTTTTTTTATTACGAAATCAATTTAAAGAGAGGTAATTTTGTTCTTCCTCGATATGTGATATGTGACAGTATCGAAAGATCGATGTATAATTTGCACATAATGCACCCGAGATGAACAATAATTATGTCAATCGACATATTTAATGGGTGTGCCTTCTTATCGATGATCATTTTATTAGAAAAAATCTATTTTTTCGCAAAAAAAATCTATTATTATCACAATTTTCCCATCCATCAATTTTTTCCACAAAAGAATATTTTCTATTTTTGATTATTTCACTATATTTCCGTTCAATAAAACATTTTCTATTTCCTTCTTTTCCGTAATTTTTCATAGTATATTTTCAAGATATTTTTTTTCAATAAATAATATTGTTCGAAAATTGTTATCCCTTTTTTTAATTATTTCGTAATAGAAAGATCTTTTTGTTCCTTGGATATATAAAATGGATATTTGATTATTTATTTATTTGTAATTATTAAAATTAAAATCGAAATTAAAATTAAAAATCATCATTTTTCTCCAAAGAATTTCACTATTTGTAAAAAAAAATTTAATTGCTTGGAAGAATTTAACTATTTATAAAAATAATCGAATTGTTTCGAAAAATTCTATTAAAATTGTATTAAAAATAATTGAATATCTGTAAAAAAATTTACTACTAAAAAAATTAAATTCTTGCGAGTACTTTTATTATTATTTATAGAAATAATTAATTTCCTGCAAAGAATTTTACTATTTAGAAAAATAATTCAATTATTGCTTCGAAGAATTTGTTAAAAATTTAGTAAATAATTGAATATTTTAAAAATATTTTATTAAAATTGTATTAGAAAAAATTTAATTCCTACAAAGAATTTCACTATTTGTTAAAATAATTTATTTCCTGAAAAGAATTTTACTATTTATAAAAATAATCTAATTGTTTCGAAAAATTTTATTAAAATTGTATTGAAAAAAATTGAATACTTGTAAAAAAAATTTACTATTTATTTAGAAAAAATCAAATTTCTACAAAAAATTCTTCTAAATAAAAATAATTGAATTATTTCAAAGAATTTATTAAAATTTTAGTAAATAATTGAATGTTTTCAAAAAATTTTATTAAAATTTTACTGGATATAATTGATATCTTTCAAAGAATTTCACTTTTTTGTTAAATAATTTAATTCCAACAAAGAATTTCATTATTTGTTAAAATAATCTATTTCCTGGAAAGAATTGTACTATTTATAAAAATAATCGAATTGTTTCGAATAATTTTATTCAAATTGTATTAAAAATAATCGAATTCCTGTAAAAAAATTACTATTTATTTAGATATAATCGATTCCTACAAAAAATTCTTCTAAATAAAAATAATTGAATTATTTCAAAGAATTTATTAAAATTTTAGTAAATAATTGAATGTTTTCGAAAAATTTTATTAAAATTGTACTGAAAATAATGATTTTTAAAATATTGATTTCTTGCAAAGAATTTCACTATTTGTTAAAATAATTTTTTGCCTGGAAAAAATTTTACTATTTATATAAAAATAATTGAATTGTTTCAAAAAATTTTATTAAAACTGTATTAAAAATATTTTCTTGTCCTAACAATTCAAAATTTTTCGAATAACAAAAAATTTTGTATCAACAAGAAACAAAATTTACTAGTCCCCTATCAACAGTTTTTTTTTCTCTGCGTGAAGTCCTTTTAAAAAAATTAATATTTACCATAAATTATATAAGAAAATTTTATTATTACAGCCAGAAAGAAAAATCAAATTATTATTTTTTTTTAAAGTCCTGTGGGTGGGCAAAAACAATTAAACTGCAAAAAGTTGAGTTGTTTTACAATTTACACTTTATGCAAATAATATTGAGATGACCAAGTTTGAGTACGCACGTTAAAGCCGGTTTTGAGAATAACAATTTTCATCACCCTTGGAGTTTAAGATTATTATATAGGATTATAACTATCTTTCGAAATTTTGTTCGTCCTCGACAAATTTTTTTTTATTTATTTTTTTACTGTTTTTTTTTTTTTTTGAAAAATTTTTATTTTATAATGAAGAGTGTCGGCGAATGTGTACAAAAATAAGTGTACGCGTATATAATATGGGACGATAATAATAAAGTGCTGCAAAAGTATATGCGATCCTCTTAATTATCATAAGATCAGAATCGCGTGAGACTTCTTTGTTAATTCAAGATCATCATATAATATACAACACACGAAACACCTCGAATCTAAGGAAATATCAATTTCCAGAATAGTCAATTTTTTTTTCTTAAATATTGTGTTTCTTTCGTATGTATACTTTTTCTATAATTATACACGTATTCTTCTTCTTTCATGTACTATGGGTGATTTTTCTGAAAGTGCTACTTTTGAACTTGGATTTTTTTATTTACTTTTAGTTTTTTTTTTGAAACTACCTTACTTTGTACTTAAGAGTAAAAAATTATTTTTTTAATTTTCGCAAAATTAATTTTTAAAAATAAAATTTTTTCCTCTTTGAAGTAGATTTATTTTGTTGAGATATTTTTGTTATTTTCATTCAAGTCGTATTTTTTTATATTTATAAATTATACACGACACTAAAAAAATTTTACACTTTTAAGTTTTAACACTTTTTATATTCAATTATTTTCTCAAATTATAACTGAAATTCATTTTTTTCGAAAAAATATCAAATGAATAATTCTTATTAGAAAGTTCAACAGGAATTTAATTAGTTAAAGAAAAAACTGCATAATTTAATGGATAATTTAATATTTTTTTAAATTGAATTCTGGTAAAGAGTTTTATCAAATTTTTTTTGGAAGTAATAAAATTTTTTTAAAAAGATTTTAATAACATTGTATAAAAATCTTTACTATTATTATATTTGTTTACTAAATTATTTTTTATTTTTTTAATAATTTTTTTATTGAAAAATGATTTAACTTTAAATCCAAAAATATAAATATATAATATAAATAAACAATTGAATTTTGGAGAAGATTTTCGGGTAAAATTTCATAAATCTTATAATTAAATTCTTTTCAAGTTCTTTGAGTTTTAAAAACAAAATGGAGCCACTATGAAACTTTTAATTGAAAATTTTGAATATAATTGAATTTCATGAACTTTTCATGAATTTTTTAAATGAATTACTTTTAAATTTTTTAAATAATCATGTTTGTTAATAATTGAAATGACACATTTCATTATTGAGTTTTATTCTAATTTTTAGAAAATAATTGAATTTGTCTCAGAATTTCATCAAAATTTTTGACAATAATTAAATTCTTTTCAAAAACATTTTAATAAAAGTATTTCAGAATAATTCCTTTGTTTCGAGGAATTTGTTTAAAATTGCATAAAACATAATTGAAATCCTACTTCGAGTTTTTTTTAAGTAATTGAATTTTTGCTGAGAATTTTATAAAATAATTGAATTCATGTGAAGAATATTATACATTTTTTTAAATACTTAAATTTTTTGGGAAACTTTATAATAAACTTTATGAATAATTGAATCGTTTTAAAGAATGTTATTAAAAAATTTTCAAAAATAATTTAATTCCAGTGGAAGAAATTTGACATTTTTTTTAAAAATATTTGAATTCTTGGGACAATTTTTATAGAAATTTCTTAAAATAATTGTCTTTTTTCTAAAGTTACAGAAAAAAATTTATTTTAACTTTTGCTGAGTCACAAAATAATTAAATTTTGACATTTTTTTAAAAAAAATTTAATCGTTTTAAAGAATTTTGTTTAAAATTTTATTAAAAACAATTCAGTTCTAGAGAAAAAAATTTACATTTCTTAAAAATAATTGAATTCGTGGGACAATTTGTATCAAAATTTCTTAAAATAATTAATTTTTTTCTAAAATATCAGAAAAATTGATTTTTGAGTTTCATTGAGTCGAAAAAATAATTGAATTTTGAAATTTTTTTCAAATAAATTGAATCGTTTTAAAGAATTTTATTTGAAAAACTTTTAAAAACAATTCTACTCGAGTGAAAAAAAATTTACAATTTCTGTAAATAATGATTGAATTCCTAATAATCGAATTATTAGTGAAAATATTATTCATAGAAATATAATTAAATTTCTTACGAAGTTTCTTTTTTCTGTAAATAATTAAATTATTCTGTTAAAAATTTATTTGAATGTTTTTTTAAATTCTTGAATTTTCGAGAGGGAATTTTCTTTAATTTTTTTTTTTCATTGAAATTGTTGAATTCTTGAGGAAAATTTTATAAAGATTCTTTTAAATAATTGATTTTTTTTAAATATAATGAAAATTGTATTCTAAATAATTCAATTCCTGTGTTTGGATTTATTATTCTTTATGAAAGTATGTTTAAAATGTTTTCGAAGAACTTTATTTAAATTCTTTTTAATATATAATATTTGATTGAAATTATTGACAATTTGATAATTTCAACAAAAAAAAATTTTGAATGAAATTTCCACTCGAGAATTTAATAAATTAAAAAAATTCTAATAAATTTTTGACAGAACGATTTTTATCTTTTAATATAATTTATTTAGTTTATTCAATTCTCGAGAGGAATTTTATTGGAATAATAGATATTGTGTATCGAAATTGTTTGGAAAAAAGAATAGAGGACCGGAAAAATGCATTAGATTGATAAAAATAGTTAGAGAGTGTTTTGACGGCCCCTCTCTCTGTATTTGTTTTGACGACTCATGCGCGATCATCCCTAGACGCAACTGCGCATTGCGCAACTGTTTTCCACCAATGAAAGAGGATCAATGGCGCAAGCGCAGTTGCTAGCTTTTTGTGACGGTCGCGCATGCATCGCTAGAGAGAGAAACAAAGGGGGCCGTTAGAGAAAAATATCGTAGACAGGGGAAAAAATCATAAATGAAGGAAATATATTAGTATTTTTTTCCATTTTTAGATTGTCTCGTTGGCCATTGTGGCAGTGGTGGCAGCCGATGTCTCACACTTGAATCTCAGTCCGTTGGTGAAAATTCTCCGACAGTCGGCGGATGTTGCTCCGGATGGCTCATACAATTGAGCGGCTGGATTCCATAAGGGCATGTAAATTTTTCTCGGCAGAAATCAAAGTCCCCTGGACACTCAAATTCAACTTCTGAATTTAAATGTTTAAAATATATGTATCCTTATATTTTATATATTATATATATTTGAAACATTTAAATTCAGAAGTTGAATTTTGAGTTTCCAGGGGTCTTCGATTTCAGGCGAAAAAATTTACATGCCCTTATGGAATCCAGCCGCTCAATTATCATTACGAGACGGAAAATGGAATTTACGCCGAAGAATCTGGACAGCCAGTGGCAGTTGGGCCTGAGGGACCGGCAGTTGTCGTGAAGGGAAGTTACAGATACCTCGGCGATGATGGAGTCACCTACGAGGTTCACTATCAGGCTGACGAAAATGGCTTTCATCCAGAGGGCGCACACATTCCGGCAGTTCCCGCCGCCATTCAACGATCATTGCAAATCAACGAGGCCCATCCGGAAGTTCGAATTCCCAAAGAAAAACGCAAGCCAACTACCGGAAAATCCGTTCCTTTTCGGTTTTAAAGTGATGCCTCATTTTTAACGAACTCTTTATACTCTCTACACATTTTCCTCTGCTCAATAAAAATTAGTTTAGAAAAAAATGAAAAATTAGTTTTATTTGCAATCATAAAGAAAAATTATTATTTTTTTTATTATTTTATGTCTTGCGTAATGCAAAAGTCAATTATTATTTAAAACGTTTGAATTATTCGAAACTTTAATAATTTTAAAAAAATTAATACCTAAAATTATTCTCTTCCCTTTTAATCATTTAATTTTTTTTAAATTTTGATTGTAATTTTTCAATAAAAAATAAGTAATTTTAGAATAATTTAATAAAATTGATTCAATTAAGTAATTTAAGTTTAAATTAAATTAATTAAATTTTTTTTAATTAAGTAATTCTATTATAAATTAAATTAATTAAATTGATTCAATTAGGTATTTTAAGTTTGAATTAAATTAATTAAATTTTTTTTAAGTAAGTAATTTTATTTTAAATTAAATTGATTCAATTGATTCAATTAAGTATTTGAAGTTTAACTTAAATTAATTAAATTTTTTTTTTAATTAAGTAATTTAATTTAAAATATTACTACACTTTTTGCAAAATAATTAAAATTTTCAAAGACTTTAATTAAAAAATCTTTCAGAAATTGAATTGTTTCTAAAATATTAATAATAATAATCATACCAAATTGTGATTGTTATTAATACATTAAATTGTACAATTAAATAGTCTGACGACCTTTAGACGAAATATTATTAACTTTTATGATGCCCCAATATTTAATTTATACGATCAATTCCGGTTCAAAAATAGAAGGAAAAAAATTATTAATACACCATCTATTTTTTAAATGTGTGAATCAATTTAAATATAAATGGATAAATAGAGGAAAAATATGAAGCAAATAATTTTTATTCGATATTTTTGTCTATTTAAAAAGAATAATATTAACTTTTTTTCTTATTCAATGAAGATGTTAAAAGTTTTTTTTTATTGTTCTTAATTAAAAAACGTTCTTGAACTTTACAAAAAAAATTGAATAACAACTTAATTATGATTTATTACTAAATTTTATGGTTTAAAAAATAATTAAAATTCCTTTTTCGTTTATTTAAATATTCTATAAAAATTTTATTCTATGAACAAAAAAGTTTCTACGTAATTTCTAATGGAAATTCTTATTTTTCCTAATTTTTTCAGCTGTTAATTTACTTTTTGTAATTTTATGCAATAAAATTTAGAAATTGTAAATTTTAATTTATACATGAATTTTTTAGACGAGAAAATTTATTTGTATATAATTTTTTAGGCGAAAATATTTATTTATTTGTTATTTCTTGATTACATATAAATTTTTTAGTCAAAAAAATTTATTGTAATTAAGAAATACCAAATAAAATATAATAAATAATAATAATAAGTAAATAAATTTTCTTGTCTAAAAAATTTTGCAATAAAATTTAGATATTGTAAATTTTTATTTATAAATCAATTTTTTAGACGAGAAAATTTATTTAATTAATTTATTTAATTAATTTATTAATTTAATCTTTTAGGGAAAAAAATTTATTTTTTTGTAATTTCTTGATTACATATAAATTTTTTAGTCGAAAATATTTATTATAATTTTTTTATTATATACCTATAAATTTTTTAGGCGAAAAAATTATTTGTAATTTTTTTAATTATATAAGATCCTAAAGTTCTGAACGTTCAAATGAACGAAATCTATTTATTTCTTCTAAAAATTAAATTTTTATTGCAATTATTTTGCTTCTCTATAAAAAAAATTAATTACTCAGTTTGTAAAAGTAAAAATTTAGTTTTTAAATATTTTTATGATTAGTAATTTATTAAAATATCTTCAATAAAAAATATTTCGTTCATTTGAACGTTCAAAACTTTAGGATCATTATTATATATAAATGTTTAAGCCGAAAAAAAGCAATGCACTGTATACTGATTTTTAATTTTTAATTACATAATTGATTGATTCATGCATACACATTTATTTCTTCAACTTTTATGCGCTATTGCTTCATAAAAAGTTCTTTCAAAATTTTTGGGTGCGAATTTAATTTCAAATGCCTAATTTAAAATTCTTTTCACTACTTCTAGACGAGAAAATCGAGAGGAAATCCTTTTTTGGTTTTTTTAAATATTCAAATTTCGTCACAAATGCAGACACTGAATAAAATTTTATAGTCTGGAAACAAAAAAAAAAAGAAAGAGAAAAAAACGACTGAAACATTAAAACCTTTTTGAATTTTACGCAATACGAGAATTAAATGGATTTGTAATAGAAAAATTGATATTAAGATGATTTTTATTATTTACATTTATTATTTATTTTTATTTTAAAAAAATTGTATTTTCAATATTTTTTTACTAAGATTTTCTTATTATCTTCTTACTATCCTTAGAGTAGAGCCTTAGAGCGTCGTTATTTAAAGAGAAAACTATTTATAAATTATTTCATTTTATTCAATATTTTTTAAAATTAAAAGAAGTTAAAAATCTTATTTAATAATTCTTCAAATTAAATGACTAAATTTATTTTATTAGTTTTTTTAAGCAATTAAGTTAATTTACTTTATTTCACAATTTTTTTTTAATTTAAATTTTTAATTTTAATTAATTTTAAGTTTTTTTTTAATTTTATTGTTTTTTTATTTAATATTTTTTCAAATAAATAATTTATTTTATTTAAGTTCTACTCGTATATATTATATTATTACCTTCATAGTGTTATTATAATAAAAGTGAAAATTGTCTATAGAGTATGTAAAGAGCTTTAAAATTTTAGAAAGTTTTTCATTGAGAAAGGTACAATTTTTGAAAGTAAGTTTCTTCAATAAAAAAAAATCTACAGATTGTGGAATTGTAAATTAACATTTACTTTGGTATTGAAATTTTTAAAATGTTGAAATCATTTAATCTTTCTTGATTTCACAAATTCGTTCAAATTAGAAAAAAGAAAATGTTTGGAATGAAAGCATTTTCTTGACAAAAGAATTTTTTTTCCTTTTACTCGAGGGCGGAAGAGAAACGACTTCCTTTCTCCCTCCTCTTTAAAGTTTCGAATGTTTAAATAAATAAAAATTTTTTTTGTCTTCCCATTTTTTAAATTCTTAAACATAAAAAATACTATAATTGAAATTTTTTTAGTTAAAAATAAATTATTTTCATTATAGAAAATAATTTCGATTGTTATTACCCCGTTATTAAAGAAAAAATTATAAAAAAAATATTTGTAGTATTAATAATTATTAATGATTAATAATTAATTAATGAAATAAATAAATTATTAATGAATTAAATTAATTAATTACTAATTTATTTTTAAAAATAAATTTAAAAATGAAATTTAACAATAAATAAATTATTAATTAATTAAATTAATTAATTACTAATTAATATTATTTAATATTGATTATTTAATTATTTATTACTTACAATAATTTATTAATTTAACAATATTTTTATCCCCATTTATTCTAATTTTTAATTTACCTAATTTCTCGATTGGAGATTAATTATTAATTATTTTTGTTTTAATTTGTCAATTATCATTAATTAATAATATTGCATGAATTATAACGTATTAGTTACTATAATTATTTATTTCTCAATAATTAATAAATTCAATTAATAAATTCAACTTAAATTTAAATAATAATAATAATTATTATTATTTATTTTTTTTAATTCAATTTAATTTTTAATTTAATTTGTTGTTTCTTCAATTTATAAATTGAAGAATAATTATTAATTAAATTAATAACCGTCGTTGCTTTTAACGATAAAATGTTTAAAAACCTTTTTCTTTAAGGCAATATCTCATTTTCTTAGAGTAAATATTCATTTAAGTATATTTACACTTAAATGATTACTTTCCTATATATTGTTTCTCAAATTAAAATCAATTTTGTACGTTATATGGCAATGCAATTTATAAAGAATCTTTTCATGCGCCGGTTGCGTTAGATATAATCAACATAAAGACAACTTAATGATCCATCAGAATCGCAATGTCAAAATCAACACTGCATAATTTTCAGATTCTCAAAAAAAAGTCATCATTACACTCGATATCATATTTATGTATAAATTCATTCCAAAAATACGGTCAAGGAAACAAAATTTCCTTCGCAAAATAAAAAACTTATCATAGGATTAAAAAAAAATATTCTAACTTATAATAAGCGAATTTAATAACTTACTTTTCAATAATGATTTTACGAGAAAAATATTTCTGCTAAATTAAACGAGTGAATTTTTTTTTGAAAGAAAGTCACGAAGAGTGACGTTAAATCTTCTCTTTGAGAGAGGATTACAGTGATTTTATCAGCATAATAATATAGAAGAGAAATGTTCGGAAGGCGGTCTAGAAATGTATATATATATATAGTATATAATAGTTTACATTATATATATATTTATATAGATATTATACGAGGACGCGAATCTGAAACTGTATCTATTATATATGGCACAGAGTATTTCATATATCGCGTGATATGGCATCACATTAAAATTAATGCAATGAAGAAATATTTTAAGCCTCATCAATAATCTGTAAATTTGCTTAATATTATAAGCAATTCTTAATTATACTCATCCCTTGCATAATCCTTCTTTTTTTCCATTACTATATACATTCAGATTATTGACAGAGACAACAATTTTTGACGATAATAACTGTTGACAGTACTTTTGCGATCATAATTATTTATTGGTTTTGTATTTTATGAAAATATCAACTCCGGGTAATTAAATAAGATGTTTGTTGCTTGTGAATTAGAAAAAAAACCCGGTAATAAGTAACA